>OY728122.1:1276417117-1277667117 GCA_963277665.1 Viscum album
CCACCTGGTTTAGGTCAAATCAAAATAGATACAAAGAATAATAGATGAAAAACAATAAAACTAAGTTAATCCTTTCAGATTTGGAGTGTAGAACTAAAAAGTTGATTGACTTGAAATGGATTTATCAGGAAGAAGGAGTTTCCAGCCTATGTAAAGAGAGAGGACTCTAGTTTAGAACCCAAGGGGGACTTCCGGAAGTCTTCCTAAATCATAATCACTATGAATCCAAGGTAGATTTTCCAAGGTATTCTAAACCAAATCATCATGTATCCAAGTGGGTTTCCAAATGGAATTAAAATCAATGTTTTTAACACGAAGCCTTAGTTGGTTTCTTCAAGGAATTCCAAATCATTAATCAAAGAACAAGTACTCAAAAATTAAATTAAAATTTATTTATATTCATTTTCAATAGGTATCATATAATAGGAACATGCCTCATGTCCCATTATGTGTTATAGGCATCCCAAATCATTCACTCATGTTCAATAACTCATTCTTGGCACCCCTATGGTCATACCTTTCATTACCCAATTAGTTCCCCAAGTCAAGCGCACCCCATGGGTGGATAAAGTTTAGGCTTCTACACTAATAGGTTGTTCATAGATTGTAAAGAGGTTTAATTTCATAAAGTATAGACAAAAACATTTATTTTCAAATTTGAGATTAATAATAAAGTATGTCAATGATACTACACATCATAAAGAACACAAAACAATGATAATTTTAAGGGATATTTTATAAACCATCTTCTATATACTCACAGACATATACCAATCAAGTATTAGTCATTGATTCAAAATCAAATAGCATGAATCATAAAATTTTACAAAATCCATAGAAATAGGGAATAATGACAGTGATCTTTCTAGATAGTGAAATAAATTGAGAAAGGTTGAGAATAGAAGGATATCCTTATAACTAGATCTAAGGGGGTGGGGGTTGTCCAAGGGGGTGGGGTGGTGTCTAGGGGTATTTCCAATGGGGTGGGGTGGTGTCCAGGGGGGCTGTCCAAGGGGTTGGGGTGTCCAGGGGGTGGGGTGGTGTCTCGAGGGGGGGTGTCTCGGGGATGGGAGGGATATCCAGGGGTGGGGTGGTGTCGGGGGGGGGGGGGGGTTGTCCGGGGGGTGTGGGCTGTCCAGGGGGTGGTGTGGTGTGGTGTCCAGGGGGCTATATAGGGGTGTGGGGGTAGTCCAAGGGGGGTGTGGTGGTGTCTTGGGGGGATTTTCAAGGGGGTGGGGGTGTCTAGGGGGTGGGGGTGTCTAGGGGATGGGGTGGTGTCCAGGGGGGTTTTCCAGGGGGTGGGGGTGGACAACTCCCCCCCTCCCTGGACAGCCCACCCCCCTCCTAAGTGAAAATTGTATAAAAAATCATCATCCACTTTCTTATCCCATCTAACCATACCAAACCACCCACGAAATACCCTATAACTCAGAAATATCCTAATGTTTTACAAACTTTCATAGGATATAATCGATATATGGCCAATATCATCATCCACCCTCATCCACATCCTAGCATAACACCCCTCTAGGTTGTAACCATACCCTATAGGCCACATAGAACTCACATAACAATTAAAAACTTACCCAACTCACTCAATAATATAACCCCAAAGAGTCACTTAGACCATTATCCCTTTCAAACATATTCCATGTAATACATGAATAAAAAAACTAAGGATGTCACCATATATCTTATTATGAAGAGGTGTCACTACAAAAATTCTACCAAAACAAAACCACACTAAGACAACATCTTAAATTTATCAATAGTGACAACAAGATAAATAATAAAAATCAAAAAAATAGGTTATCACATTATACATGAAATTGATGAATCATATTTCTACAAGACTATACATGAAATCCCCCATAAAACTAGATTTATTATACAACCAATACCTCTCATAATTTAGATAACATAACCCATAAAAAATAGAACCACAATTATTCAACAACTCAAATGGGTTTTTACTATCCACATGGCACACTAGAATTCCTTACTATACAATTGGAAAGGATTCCCACTAGAAGGAACTTATACCCAAGGACCCCATCACATTAAATAATATAAAACCTCACTCTCAAGATTATCTCTTCCAGAAGGGTCTTGTGGAAAGGGAACATGATGGGTGAAATAGAAATATAGGAAGAAGTAGACCACACAGATCTCGTTTAGTTGAAATAAAAATAGATAACACAAAAAATAGATGCACGACATTACACTTATATATTAGAAGTGTAGAAGTAAAGAATTACTTGATTGATTGTAGAGAGAGCTTTGAGAGATACCTTGGGGTGAAGAGAGAGCATCATGAGTGATTAGGTTTATGGATGCAATCATGCAGAGGGATTCCAGATGTGCTGCTATTTGGGGGAAACATTACCAATAGTTTGTTAAAACCATTGAAAAGAAGTGTATTTACCAACCGTTTTTAAAAACCATTGGTATACATATAGCTTTTCCCAATGGTTTGCGTAAACTGTTGGGAAATGGTTGTTCTCATCAAATTATCCCAATGGTTTCTTCAACCCGTTGGGAAAAATTAAGTATACAAATGGTTTATTCAAACCATTGGTATACAAGTGTTGGGAAAACAAAATTTTCCAACAGTGAATGTTTCATGTTGATTTCTTCCCCCATGAATTGAATGACTTTAACTGACTAAGCATCTTCATCTGGATGTCACTCATACTTACAGGGAGGCCAACCAGGTTGTTAATGCTCTTTCTAAGAGAGAAATTATAAAGGATGCCTCATGATGGTATTTTGTTATCCTAGAAATTTTTCCTCAAATTTTTGATTCATATTCATGTGGTTTTTTCCACTCTAATATTTGTAAACCCCCTTCTCATACAACTTTTTATCTTTTCAAATAAATGTTTCAGAACGGGCTCTCCTAAATCATGAACCTATTTGATTTATTTAAACACTACTATTATAAAATGGCCATTAAAGTAACTGATATGAATATTAATAAATATTTTAAAAATATTAATTATAATGGTTATATATAAAGAAAACATTTTGATAAAAAAATACATAATTTCGATAAAGTCTCAAAAATATTATCTTTTCAAAAAATGTTTTTATGTATTTTTGTAGACAATGATAAACATAATTATTAATAATTTTATAAAATGAATTTTATAAAATAAACATAATTTTATAAATCAAAATTTCAAACTTATCTTATGGTGATTTTTGGGGTTTTGTTCTGAAAATTTTCATTTTTTAACGAATAGTGAAAAATACTAAATTTTAATTAAAAACTGCCATTTCATTTAATATATTTTTAAAGTGAAATTATATTATAAATTTTTTTTAAAGTTAAAATTTTAATTTATATATCCATTAATCCAATTTAAGTCACTAGTATTAATTTAATATTGATTTTTGATATAATTTTTTTTTATTATTTTGAATATTTTCTCTTTTAAAACCTTCTTTCTCATCACGTATATGAGATTAATTATAAATTAAAATTTTCCACTTATGTGAGTCAAATTTGGAAGAATTTATTACATATTTTTAATAATAATAATTTATATTATATAATAAGGTCAACTTAATTTCAGATCAAAATGAAAAGTGAATGTAGTAAAAATTAATTTCTGCGGTTAAGGTAAAAATTGATTTACAGGGAGTTTAAACTAAAAAGATAAGGGTAAAAATGACCTATACAGTTTATGAAAACTATATTCTGGTAATTTTTAGAAAAGTTAACCTATAATTTTTGATAATGGTCCATTTTGGACCCTTGTGAAATGAAAAATATCAGAGCACTTAGTTCTTTTCAAAAATACCAATTGTGTCCTCTCCCCCTTATAAAGGTCACCCCTCTCCTATTTTATTCACACCTAAAAATATTTTTGGTTCAACTAATACAAACCAAAATAATTTCCAAAATTATATCCTATAATCCAAGAATCCTTAGTTTGGATATAAATCAAACCTAGAAAGGCTTTAGGTATAAACCTAAGGAGGATACCCGAAGAAGAGGTAATGTTCATCAATGAGAATTTTTTTATTCCTTCCCCTGATACTTATTTTTTTATTATAATACTATGATATGATAACATTATTATATTTAATATACTTATATTTTTTATTTTAAGGTCATGACCTGCAACCATATCCACTCCCATCAAATGGGTTACAGAATCATCATTCGTGTGTACGATGAACTGCCACCTCGCGAACTAATGTCATTTGTTTTTCCATTACCACGTCTTATGGTTGGAAATAATGATGTATTTATTTTTTATATATGATATTTAAGATATTATAATTCTTCTAGAATTTTTATATCACACATAACATCATGATTTCTATTTTTTTGAAATATGATAGAATCGCTCGTGTGTAGGGAAGACTACCACCTTGTGAAGAAATGTGATCATTCACACTTTACAAGGAATGTATTAAGATGGGTTTAATAAAAATATGTGATATATACATATATATATATGGAATAAATACGATTCTGTAATGATAATATATATCATTTAATTTTATTTCTTTCAATCTGACAAAGAAATTGAAACAACGTTCATGCGTACGTACGACTTAACGTCTCTATGAACAATGTATTTAATTTTTTATCACTAAAATTTATGGATTACTATAAATAAATATATAATGAATATATATTATATTTATATAATGTTTAAAAATTTTTATATTATGAACCCATGGTCATGTTAAGAGTATAAAACATAACATGTTAAAACATACACGAAAAACAAAAATAATTATTCACCAAAACCTGATTTTAACATGGAATTGTTAATAAATGGGTAATAAATGGTCATAAAAAACATATATGGAATGATATATATGAATATGGTTCTTTAATATATGTATAATAAACTTATATTTATTATATAGGAGGTTTTAACAAGTATGATGGAAGTCAATACTTTAGGTATGGGATGTTTGTCCCAACATTCCTTATTTGATATATAGGTTATATTAAACACCTATGTTATCTTATAAGGTGTGTATAAATCCATATTTTCATTAAATATCATGAATTTATTTATCCTCATGATTTTTTATTATTTCCTTTTATTTTATTCTTTCATGGGGCTTACGATTCAAGGTTAGAAAAGTGGTAAGGGTTTTATGTTACAATCTCATAATTTATCAGGATTGTTTGTGATTAAGTCTCTAATTTTTATATCTCATGATCTACCTCTAAATAATTATCAGGAGTTTTTTTATCCAATCTCTATTCCTGATATCATCAAATAATAGTACCATTTTTATAAATCTTTGGTACTTAAGATAATTGAGAAAATGTATTTATGAAAACCTGACTTTATCTCTCTCTTTGGTCAGAAATATTTTTTCATACAAAACCATGTTTTTTAAAAATGTTTTCAAAAATGTTTTATTATTATCCTATGATTTTTAAAATATATTTTTACATATTTTTTAATTTTTTTTAAAAATGTTTTTGAAGTAATCTTCCTGTATTTTTCCAAACAATGCCCATTTGACTTTTACTATAAATGTGAAAGGAATATTCATTTTAATGTATTCAACATGAATACAATTTTATGATGCCAGGACCAATAATTTATTTGAATATTAATTTATAAGTTCTCAGGTTTATTTTTATATAAAATTATTTTCAAAATGTTTTACATTTTAAGAAGTTTTTTTCAGAGAGGAAATGATATTTTACTTAATAAATGTTATAAATGATCAATCAAAATCATTTTCCATATAATATTTCATCCATTGATGTTACCTAAGATTTACTAGGGATACAATTATTGTTATTTCTCTAAATGGTTTTTGTTTATGATAACATGATATTTATAAAACCAATTTCTCTTTAATGGGATATAAAATTAGTAAATGGTTATGAAACCCATTTGTTTTCATGGGTTATTATATGATGAAATGATTATTAAACCTATTACATTTCTGGATGTTATGATATAATGAAATCTTTATGATACCTATTTAGTTTCATGGGTTATGATATGATTAATTTTTATGATCTTATGGAACACATAAATATGGTATTCATTATGTGATTTGTGGGACCTATATCTCCCTCCAATGCATTAGGTAAATGTTTATACAACATGAGATAGTCATGATTGTAATGAAGAGTGAACTTAGTTCAGTACGGGAATTTTTCCACTGTGATGGTCTTGGGAGTGGACTTTGACTACTATGATGGTTTGGGGAGTGGACCCATTCCAATATGATACCTAATCTATGATCCTTTACTAATATAGAAATTATTTTCTATGCTTATGCGTATTCCAAAAATTCTTTATCTTATTCCAATGTTATGATCTCATGGCTCATGTTCTTTGATTCCCTTATGATTTTTAATGACCTGTTTTTCGATCCAAGGTATAATTATTAGGTAATTTTAATTTTGGAATTTGGTGGATAGTCCTTTCTTTGAACCGAGCTTCAAAATGAAAATATGAGAGCTGGAAAACTTAAATGAGTTTTTTTGGTGTGGTTTGAAGCCCGAGATGTATCCCGGGTGTTTTTATGGGTTTTGGGTGAATCAAAGGCCTAAAAGTCCCATTTTTTGAAAAATTAATACTAGGGTGCAGGATTATATTTAACAATGTGGCCTCCTAGGAGTAACCATGTGACCCTCTACTATCACTAGGAACGGTTTTTCAAATCATATACGAGGGGGAATAAGACCATGCAAGGCTCTGTAGTTTTTAATAGAGGGTGTGGAAGGGCTGCACTTGGGTTTTTAAACCATGTGGCTAAGCTCACATGCTTAGTGCCACTTAGGTAGTTTGTGTGCACTGTTTGAGACACGGTTGGTGGACGGTTGGTCAAATCGTGTGGGAAAACCATGAGGGGTTTGGTTCTTAAGTAGTGGGATCCACATAGTAGGTGAAATGTTTGAAAAAATAATACATCCAAACTATATTTCCTTCTATTTAAGGGTGAATTTAAATGTTTACCCTTGATGATCTTAAAACACAATTTACTCCTTATTTTCTTTTTGTCTACCTGTGTGAGGCTCCTCCCTTCTCCTGTGGGTTCCTTCTCCTTCTTATACTAGGAATGGTGATATCTCCATCATCCAATGTCAGATATAAGCTCTTTTAGACTCTATGGATTCCTCTTGATGATCTATATGTTCATCTTGACCCTTTTTTGTTTAACCTTTTCTCTACCAAGTTATCTTGGGGTGATATAATTCACCTTATTTTTAGGGTGGATGTCCATTTCTTTGATTTCTTCAAAAATGTACCGAATCAAGCCTCATTATTGGACAATATAAACATCCATGGTATAAATTAGGCGGTCTATAGATCTTTCCCTAGGATTCCATTGATTTATAAATGTTTTCATTATACCGTGCACCATCCTTTGTCATGTGTCACCATAAAATTGGCTCTTTATTTCTAAATTTTATTACGCATAATGTATTACTCCCTTTGAGCCTTTAAATTTGATTAGAATATTTCTACCTCAATTATAGCCACCCCTTTGTGTGTTAAAAGTTATTTTTTTTCATTAAAATAATTTCTTAAAATCCCAGAATGCCTTCTAAGCATTCATCTTGGATTATAAATTGAATTAACCCTTGTAGAAAATTTATCAATTGATGATAACACCTCCAAAGTTCCATGATGAAACATGTAATTATTTTTCATTGTTTGGTGTCTTTCTAAAATGGTAATTTTTATAAAATTGAGTTATGCAACTTGAATGTGATTCTTGGTTATGCTAAATGATTTTTTAACAAATTCATTTTTATAATAAAACCCCTCAGATGAGGTGAAATGACTTCTAAATTAAAAAGTGGTTATTAGTGATTTAAATCATGCTTTTCCTTATGAATTTGGTGTTGTCTCATGCCTTTTTGTTATTTTTATATATGAGGAATTCTTAGTACATGGCCTCAAATGATATTAAAAAATGAATTGAATAAGGGGGAATGGACTTCCTTGTGACCAATTATTTCAAAGACCAACCACCATATAAGTGGGTTGAAAAGCCTTGATTATAATTTTTTGTGCCTTGATAAATGAAGTGACTTGATTATATTGGATTAAATTCTTCCTAATGGTTTTATTTCCAAAATTAATTAAATGGTTTAATTGAAATAAATTATAAAGGGTGGAAAGGCCACATCGATCATTACATACTTATTTACATGATTTAATTAAATTATGATTCCATTGGTTATATTTTGGGCTGATAAGTATAATTAATTAAAGTAAATTACTCATGTATATTAATATTATTATGATTATTCCATTGATATTGGCCGTGTTATGATGGTATGTGACTTTTTGGGCATGATTTTTCACTCTCACTTACATCAGTTGTTGAGCCTAACATCTCACACCATTAAACTATTTGGACGGTGGGAATGACGCACCACATCCCTTGTTTTGGGTTTTAGAAAGATGAAACAACCAAAATATCTAGTTTTGATCATGATTTCTCTCATTCATTATGATATGTGGGGATTATACCCATTTTAGAGCTTATATGATTATTTAGAATAGTTGTGGGTGCTTGAGTTACATCATGGTCCATCCAGAACCTATTATTCCAAGTATATGGCTACTTATGTCCTGATATACTTAGCACATATTTGTGGATAAAATATATTACTATAGTATATATATTATTACTATATATATAGTTTCTGACCATGAATTGAAGAAAGTAGAGTTGGTCTGGTGTCCTTTTGGAACCTGAGCTAACTAGTATTTGTTTATTCAGCAATGTTTATTATTATTTATAACTTCATACTACTATACCTTATATTCAAATATTGTATTTATCCGTAGAAGAAATTGGTGGTGGATGACTATGATTTTATCTCACTCCCTACCTGGGTCACTCTTGCACTGGGGTACCTAAGAAGATCTCATGTTCGCTGGACCATGGATTATTGCTTGTGTTCTTATGATTGTACCTATGAGTTAGGAGTAAGGGAATGAGCTAGAGCTTAAGATGCTTGTGGAGTTCTCCCTCATGGATTTTATCTCTTTTTTTATTCATGTATTTAACTATATTATGTTTCCTGCTATTTTTCTATTATTTTAGTTTATGTATCATCATCTGGACATACATGAATTGTTGTATATTGGAATTTTCCATTTATATTGAGTTGATATTATTCTTCCATTTCTCTATTTTTCATTTATTACTACTTTTTCAATTTTATGTTATTTATTTTCTGTAATATTGTTGTGCCAATCTGATCATTAGGGTATAGTTTCACCACTATAACCTACTTAGACCCTCACTACTACTCAGTATACATTGACACATGGGGAGGCATGTTTAAGGCCACGTGGTGACTGGTCTAGATACTTGTTTTATAGTAAGTCATGCTGGGATGTTAAAGAGTGTTATCTAAGCGATTCATTTTCCTTTATCTTACTGTTTGGGGCTGGTAGACATGAGACTAGGAATGTGTCGGTGCTTGGTAAATAGGTGTGTCTGGGGGTGATCACCCCACCTTGGTGGAGAAGTCCAAGTGGCTAGGGCTAGTATTGTTGTTCATGCTATTTTATATTATATTTTATTGTTATTTAACCTTGAGTGACTTGTGTACTTTCAAATGCAAATGGATTTATGATTTTTTTCCCTTGGTCTGGTATGGCAAGGAAGTAGAATTACATGAATCATTATAGGTACATAAATATTCTCATGTCATGCATATGCCTTGCCACAAAGTTTCATTGGTAGGATTCATGTTGATAGTGATGATGTTCCTTATGTGATTATTATCCTTGCTGTTATATACCATGTTAGTTATTTTAGTGATATGCTTAGATTTATACATATATTGGTATTTCCTAAGCATGTTAATCTGCTTTCATAATTAAGTGATTATTTTCCATGATACTAGATTATTTAGACTATCTTATCTATTTATCATGATTATATTCTTATTAGCATGTTTCTATGTGTTTACTACTTGTGATAACATTCCTATTTATGATTTAGATATATAATTGGTTGCATGGACTAAAACATGTTGGTTGCAATTAAATGGGAGCTAGTTTTCATTTGAAAGGTGTATGAGAAACTTATAAATTGGTAAAATGAAACCCATGTACTCGAACCATCTTTTGATATATATATATATATACACCATTGTAAAAATGTAAAAGTTCCTAAAGATCATATTTTAATGTGAAATGGTCATGATTAATGGGATCCAAATTCCATTCTGTTAAGTGTATGTGAGCTTTATATATTGGGAGAGGGAAACCCATATAATCAAACCATTATATATGAAAATGATATATTTTGAAATAGTTATAAATGTAAAATCTTTTTAATTTGGAACTAACATGAATTGGTTACTTATGGAACTCTTATGTGAATCAACCTTAGTAGGACAGTCATGGTATTTAAGCTTATTAGACAAAACCAATTAGGGGTAAAAAAAATTAAATGTTGATGGTTTCTTATATAATGGCACATGAATATATCACACGAGCATGATGATCCATGTGGTTAACATACTAAATAAAGAAATGGACCCATGTAGGTGAGTTGGGGCATGTTTCTTATGAGATAACCCACTACTGGTGTTTTGAAACTTTGATAATTAAACATATGTTTTTGGGTTACATTCTGATGAACCCAGACTGGATTAACAGAACTCTCAAATGTTGCCTTATCTATTTTTAATTAAAAGAATTTATATGATAAATACTCTAAATATAATTGGATTTCAATAAATGATTAATATTTAAAAAGGATGTTTGATAAGACTTACATGTTTCTATTTGACATGTTATTTAAATCAGGTACCAAGTGTTTTTTTCTTATAATGGTACTTGATGTTCTATGTTAAATATTTTAAATGTTTAAGTATTGAATACGAATCTCTATAATGACTTAAAATATAATCTTAGGTGGTATCCTTAGTTTAAACCCTGGTGTAAGGGACCTTTAAACATATCTTTGAGTTTCCTTGGAATATAAACATAAGTGTCTTCCATATTCTTTTTCCTTTTTATCATGGTCATAAATTATAGGTATAGGTCCTAGTGAAATCTTTTGGTCATGACCTAGTTAAAGGGCCAATGCTTATGATTTTTTAGGGGCTATTCTGGGGTAGGTAGAACCTTTCTATATTAAATTCCTTGCTAAATATTGTGAGTTTTATAATGTATAGTATCGTTCGTGTTGTTCTCCCCAATAAGAATCCTAGATTCTAAAGGACACCCTCATTTGGATGGTTGGTCATGGTATCCTTGACATTCATTACCGGAATGAGCATTAGGTAATTCTTGGTTTCAGGAGGGTAGATATGAATAGGGCATGTTTTATAGATTATTAGGTTGTGTGAACCTATATTCTTATTTAGCAATACATGACTTGCTACGTCTTCATCCTGGTTAATGGTTGTATGGTGCAATAAAAATCTAGGTTAAATCTCTTGTATGGTCCACCTGATTCTTGGATGCATAGGGATAATAGCCTATGGTTAGTATTAAGGGTGTTTCGTCTTTCTTCCAAAATCTCAGGGTAGTGTGTGTTCATATACGTGTTACCTTTCTAGTTTATAAATGATATAAATAACTAGTTGAGTTTGGTGGAATAGTTGAGCCTTGAGATATTGAGTATGTTCTCAGGTCATTTATAGACTAGAGTGACCTAGACATTAAAGGAATGAAATTCATCCTAATGCTCAGGATGGTGTTCCAAGATGATTGGGTGTTTTTACATGCTAGTCTGGTTGGTTTTAGTTTTCATGAAAAATAATATGATGTTTGTGATTATAACTCAGATAATTGTCACATGTGATTTTAAGGTGGATCTAATCTGGTATGCTCGTGAGAATCTATTCTATCTCTCCTTCCAATTTCTATGACACTTCTAAGGTGGAGAGTGTCACGTCAATTCAAGTGAACACATGTCCTTTTGGGTAGATGGAACGCATTCTAGGAGTACAATTTGAAAATGGTCAATGTGGTTTTTGAATGACCGTGAGGCTGGTGAGCCTTATAACATGTCAGTGCTTTCTCGATAACAGGATATTGATGTTGTTGGATATGTACTCAACCCTTGAGAAACACTATTGGTCATGGATGGACGTTCTTGGTAATTTTGGAGCGATCACAGGATACCTTGGGTGGTAAATGAATTATGATATGTTAATGATGTTATGTCAGAAGGTGACGTCAATATTATTTTGGGAGAAGTATAAAAATAGTGGTTCTATTGCTCTTATTTTTGGTAGTTGGGTATGTTTGGTTGGAAACAATACCGAGCACTTATTCTTGGACATAATAAATGTTTCTTGAATATTTTAAAAATTATTGGTACCCTCTTAGTGTACTCTTTCTTAGTGATAATAATTCCCCTAATCTTGATGTCATCCTTGATGCACTGAGAGAGCATCATTTATACACCATGTTAAAAGTATCAAATTCCCTTATGTTTCAATTTATAGTATTTATCAATTTTTTTGACTAGATGTGTGGTTTTTATCAAGGCATGGTTAGTCCCGAGTGATAACTTGGTTCCCTAGTAGAAATGACTTGGATAGATTCTTGGAATCCAGCTATTTTTCTTCAACTTATCCTCTAGGTGGATTCCACTTTAGGATTAGTCAATGATTTTTATTTTACCAAAGTCTCACTTCTAACCATGGAGTATGGACTACATTAGGTTAGTTACTTGGAATCTGTTTTATTTAATATGAAGTTATCTGAGACTTTTTGTTGGGATAAGGGGTGATGTTTGAAGGGTGAAGATTCTGAGGGGATGGATCTAGATTACACCCATGTTCGTGCTGAGAAACTAATAATTAAATTTCTAGGTGATTGTTTGATCAGAAAACATCACCCTAAGTAAGGTATGGGTTTTGGTGAACATGATCATGATAAACATGTGATTATTTGGAAGAAGTAATTGCAGTTTAGTTTGAAATATGTCGATCATATAATCTAATTGTTTTGAGAATGGTCATTTGGAGGTTGCTGAACTTTTTTCCTTCTATCATAATAAATATTGTCAATGAAGAACCATTTTTGGAACTTCTTCAGGTAGAGATGAGTTCATTATGTGTTGATCAAGGATTTTCAT
This sequence comes from Viscum album, assembly GCA_963277665.1. NCBI lineage: Eukaryota > Viridiplantae > Streptophyta > Magnoliopsida > Santalales > Viscaceae > Viscum > Viscum album. The sequence continues at coordinate 1,276,430,192 of OY728122.1, forward strand.
GAAAATGTGGCTGGACCTGGCTAAATGAGGTTAGTGGGGGATCATCCATTTAATAAATTCAAAAGCACACTTTCAGAATCACTAGAATTCTTAGAGTGTGTTTTGTCGGCAATTATTATGGTGGAGGTAAAGTGTCTTTGAATTGACCCCATTTTAATCATAAAACATAAATTGGGGAGACCCATCATCCATATGTTTTAATAGATGATGATGTGATCATGTCTCTATCTTAATAGGCCCGAGTAAGCACCATTTTAGTGTGTCTTGTTTGAAAAACGAGTGTTGGATCGGGTTTTCAAGGCTTAAGTTTCATATTATTAAGTGATTCTTGGAGGTGTGTTGGGAGTTGGAAAACACAATGTGACCATTTGAATAAGACTTCACAACCCCTATATGTTGGGTGCTGTTTTCACTATTTCCCCAATGATTCTCAGGGTTGATAATTTCTTAGTTGGGGAGGTTTTAATGACCCGTGTTTTGAGCCAAGGTATAATTCCAAGGGAATTTGAATTTTGGAGTTTGGTGGATGGGTCATTCATTGAACCAATATTTGAAATGTAATTACAAGAGTCGGAACACTTGAATGTGTTGTTTTTTTGTGATAAATGAGTTTTTTAATAACAACGTCATGTTTTATAATAAAACCCCTCTGATACAGTGCACTATCTTCTAAACTAACAAGTGTAGATTGGTGATTTAAATCATGAATGTCCTTATGGATTTGGTGTTATACAATGTATTTTTTATTTCTAGATATTAGGCTTGCTCAATAAATTCCCTCAAATGATATTCCCATATGAATTGAATAAGGGGGAATGGCCTTCCTTGTGACCATTTATTTAAAGACCAACCACCATTTAAGTGGGTCGGATGGCCTTGATTATGAATTTAAATTCCTTGATAAATTAAATGAATTGATTATATTGAAAAAATTTCTTCATTATGGATTTATCTCCTTAACAAATTAAAATTTTTAGTTGAAATAAACAATGAAGGGTGGTAATACCACACTGATCATTATATGCTTAATTACATGCATTAATTAAATTGTGACGCTCGTGGTTATATTTGGATGTAATAAGTATAATTCCTGAGAGGTAATGCCTCATGGATATTAATATCTTTATGATTACAATATTTATATTGGATATGGGATGATAGAAAGAAAATTGTTAGGCATTAAGCTTCACCCTCCCTTACATCGTGTGTTGATCATGATGTATCTGACCATTTACACTATTTGGACAGTGGGCATGACACACCACATCCCTTTTTTTAGGTGTTGGCATGATGAAACACCCACCATCTCAAGTGTTGAGAATTAATTATCTCATTCAGTATGATATATAGGTATTAAGCCCTTTTTTTATTATAGGATCATTTAGATGGGTTATGGATGTCTGAGTTAGACCCCAGTCTAGCCAAAATCTAGTGTTTCAGGTATATATCAACTTACGTCTGCACATACTTAGCACATATAGGTGGATGAAATATATAACTATACTATATATATATTATTACTCAATATATAGTTATTAATCACACACTCATTCCGGCCATGATCCCAAGCTGGTAGAGTCATCTTGGTGTCCTGTTAAAACCTAAGCTGACTGATATTTATTTATTCGACATTGTTTATGATTATTCACAGCTTCACACTATTGCAACTTATATTCACAGACTAAATTTATCTATAGAAAACATTGGTGGTGGCCTACTAGGAATCAATCTCATACCCTTCTTAGGCTGCCATTTCACTAGGGTATCCCATCAGATCTCATGTTCATAGGACCATGAATTATTTCTCGTACTATTATGCTTGGACTTGGGAGATATGTGCAAGGGATTGAGCGGGAGCTCCAGATGCTCATGGAGTTTTCCCTAAGGTATTTTTTTATTCATGTATTACATTTTATCATGTTATTTACTATATGTCTACTATTTTAGTTTTTGTATCATCATTTTTACGTAAATTCATTTTTATATTTGTGTTGGCCATTTATATTTAGTTGATATTATTCTTCCACTACTGTATTTTTCATTTATTACTGATACCTATATTTTCTATTATTTATTTTATTAAATACCTCTATTATAACATGATCATTAGGGTATAGTCTCCCCACTATAAACTCTTTATAACCTCGCTACTAGTTGGCATCCTCTGGTGTATGGGGAGGTGCACTTGATGCCATGTGGCAATCGATACACTACTGGTTTTATATGAAGTAAGGCCGCGACATTAAATGATTCATTTCTTATGAAATTTCGATCATTATTCCATGACTCAATTATACGATCTTTGATATATAGGTTATGGGTTTCAAATTTCATTTTTGGGTTTTCATACCCTTATGTTCATGTTATGCTTATGTATCTCCTTCTTTTACCCTCAATAAGAATCTAAGCTCACCCTTTCTTATGTTTCCCTTTCCAATGTTATGATTAATTTTATTATATATGATATGTATAATAAGGGTAATAGTTATGAATAATTTAGTGAGATATGATGTAGCTCACATACGGACCAATTTTTATGTTTCCAAGTTTCCAAAGGCACAAAACTATTATGGTCCTTAGGAATGTGTTTGTGTTATGTAATGAATATTAATAAAAAATGATGTAATATCTATGTATTTTAATCATGGGTCATTATAGTTGGTATGAGAGGATATGTTTATTTAACCTTTTGAAACTAGGATGAGAAAACCTTAGTGATATCCCTATGGAAATATATAAGTATAATTCTATGGATGAGTCAAAGTATTAGAAAATGTGATGGAATTTTAGTAAAGGATAGAGTGAATGTTTTCCAAGAAATTACATCTATTTATGGATATTTCAAGTGAATGTGGATCTAGAATATATGTACCTAGGGGTAATAAATTTGAATAGGGAATATTGAGAAAGACTTCATAAACACCTGGTGCATGAGGATGGGTCTTGTTTCACACTTGGTTTGACACTCTGGGGGGATATGATTTGTAATTTGAAAAAATATTTACAAACCATCATAAAGGATTTAAAAATAATATGGCTATGGATTACCATGGATAAACCTAAGGTTTAATAGATAAAATAATAAGGTTTCATTATTTAGACATATTATCAGTGATTTTTCATGATTATGTGGTTACCTATCATGATTATTTTTTATTAATGTATGGAACCCGAAGGAACTACATTAATGCTGAGTTTGATGGAAAATTAAATTATTATCCTCCTAAGAATCCAAATGTTATGGGAGTTTGAATAAAGAAATATCATTTTTATGATCAGACAACATTCTCAAGCTATGAATCATGTTCAAATTCCCAAAGGACAAAAGAGGGAATACCGTTCTATTAAGTCCTTTATGATACAACACCCACCTTCATTAAGTGGATCCAACGATCTTCTAGTTTATGAAAAATGGATCACTACAACTAAAAATATATTTTCCATTATCCATTTCCCAAAACATGAAGAATTCATTTTGGAAGTCTACCGTTTGGAAGTTGAAGTGGATAATTGGTGGAATATTATCATGAATATGAGCCAACAAGATGAAATTGACTCCATAGATTTATATGATTTCAAGAAATTATTTTTCAATAATTAATTTCTTCATTTTATTCATATGATGATGAATAAGGATTTTCTTGAGGTAAAGAAAAAGGATTATGAATCCATTGGAAACTATGAGGAAAAATTTACATGAGTTGTGAGTTACACTTCTAGTATTATCATCCAACTTGAAAGTAAGGTTGATCAATTATCTACCCTCTTAAAACCAATTATCCAATTGAAATTATCCATAAGAGACTTTAGTAGCTATGAAGATATTTTTCAATGTGATATCAAGGTGGGAATGGAGTTTGCAGTTATAAATTAAACTCACAGTTTTGATAATAAGAGAAAAATGGAATTCAAAATATTATATAAGAACCATAGAGAGAATAAGAAGAGATTTAAATTATGATCAAAATGTTAGTATATGCATGGAGGAAATTTTATTATAGGGAATAGAAATTTTTTTAAGTGAGTAAGGGATGTTCATCTAGAAATTGGTAGCTGAAGTGATGGGAATAAGTTAGATAATGATGAAAATAAAAAGAAATATACCCAAAATTCATCACCCACACTCTAGTGTTTTAAATGAAAGAAGTATGTTCACTATACTAACAAGTGCCAAAATTTGAAGGTTAATGATGATGATAGACATCAATAACCTATTAATCCAAGAGACCATGGGAAATATCACGTGATCACTATTTCTGATTATGGGTGTGATACCAATGTGGTGAATGATACACTTACCATCCACTCTAGAACTAATAATGTCTTATTTGAATTTGAATATACAAATTCTTTCATATATGAAGAATTTGATAAGGTATCAATATAGAAACGAAATGATTATATGTAGAATTATAACTGAAAACCACTATTAGTATGCTTATCACATATCAAGTATATAATTCCTCTATAGTTGACGATGGTGGGATTTTACTTCCTCTCAATTTTTTTATTCTACCTTTCGTTGAATTTGATGTTATCTTGGGCATGGATTGGATTTTTCTACATATATCCCACATTAATTGTCAAGGTAGGAAAGTCAATTTTTATATTTCAAACCAACTTATGATTATTTACCAATGTGAAGATAAGTAAGAACATTCGATAAAGATCACATCAATTTTATGGGTATTAATTCCCATTTAGAAATGGTGTTTTTCTTATATAGTTGGGGAGAAACTTGAAATCAATGATATTACTATTATGTAAGAATTTATTGATGTGTTTATGGAATATTTTCCCAGTATTTAGAAAAAATATGAAGTTTTATTCTCAATAGAATGCATATCTGGTTCCATACCTATTTCAAAGACTCTGTATAGAATAGAATATATTGAGTTATAGGAATTGATGAAAAAACTGCAACAGAACCTTAACAAGGGATTAATTTGGCCAGGTGTGTCACCTTGGGGTTAACATTTTATTTTTGTTAAAAATAAAGGTGGATCAATGAGACATTACATTCATTATTGGGAGATGAAAGAGATCACAATTAAGAATAAGTATCCTCTCCCCCATATTGATAACTTTTTTGATCATATATGTGAAGATAAATACTTATCCAAGAATGAAATTCATTCTATATATAATCAATTGAGGTTAAAGAATGAGGATATACCCAATACAAAATTCCATACAAGGTATGGACACTATAAATATATAGTGATCCATTTTAGTCTTACTAATTCCACTTCTATCTTGAAGGATTTGATGAATAAATATTTTTAAGATTAACATGATTTGTTTATGTTAATATTTATAGAATATATTCTTATATACATAAAGATAATGAAATATCATTAAGATCACTTGAGAATTATACTAAATACCCTAATGAAGGAGAAAATATATTCAAAATTTAAAAGTGTAAAATTTTTCTAGAAAACATTTCATTTTTGGGTCATATAATCTCAAGAGAGGGTATATCGGTATATCCATTAGAGTCAGAGGCCATTGATTGTGTAGGATTGAAATATAATATGAGATCCTCAATATACAAGAGGGGGGTGAATTGTATACTTTAAAATTCCTTTGGAACCTTTAAAGTTAGTTATGAATAACTAAAGTTTCCTTAAGAAAAGGAAAAGGCTAAGTTTAACAAAGTTAAACTAAGTAAATTCACAACACCTCTAACACCGAACTAAACTTGGAAAGAGATTCCAAAAATAGGTTCCAGAAATATGGTTCCGGAAATTGAAACTTAACAAAAGTTACAATATGAGATTCTACCATAAAGCGTATAGAATCTAAATGAATCAGAGTAAGTAAGGAAGTATAAGAAAGTTATACTTTCCTTAAGATACAAATTGCAGCGGAATAAAAACAAGTAGTTAAACTTCTAGTAACAAGATATAAGTCTTTTAACCCAAAGAGAAGGGTATCCAACAACCTTGGATAAAGGTCCCTTGATTTATACTTTCAAGCAAGTCTGTCTTACCCACACCAGGGTAAGCCCTCGATACGAAGATCGGAGTCTCTGTCTTGCTATCCCCGCAAGCCCTCAACTTCAATGTAGTTGGCAACCTCTGTCCTCCTCAGCAAGGAAGCCCTCAAACTTTAAGGTAGTCGGCACCTCTGTCTTCCTATCCCCGGAAGCCCTCGAATGTAATCACCAACATTCGGAGTCGCACGAATCTTTGAGAGTTAATAAGATTCTCTCTCTCTAGAAATCACTTCAACAACATGTATGCACAAAATCCAAATTGTTCATCCATCAGTTTCGAGCTTTTTCAAATGAGCTCCTATTTATAGGTAAGGTAGGCTCCTTCTCCAACGGTCATATTTTCCTTAAAGTTCGGAGGGACCTGTACACGTGTCACTTAGACAACGGTTAGTTTATAACAAAACAGACGACATCATTTTATAACAAAACAAGTGTAACAGAAAGTACGACATCGTTTTAAACTTTAACATAAAAGTTTGGAATGAAACTTCGGAGTGAAGGTTCAGAGTGAATAAATTCAGAGTGTATAAAATAAAGATAATCAGATTCTGTTTAATAGGTGAATTCAGAATGAGAATTCGGAATAGGAATTCGTCATCAGAAATCGTAATGAGAATTCATCATCAGAATTCGTAATGAGAATTCGTCATCAGAATTCGTAATGAGAATTCAGAATGATATTTCTTCATTAGAATTCGTAATGAGAATTCCTTATCAGAATTCATAATGAAAATTCTTCATCATAATTCGTAATGAGAATTTGTAATGAGAATTCTTCATTAGATTTCGTAATGGGAATTCTTCATTAGAGTTCGTAATGGGAATTCTTCATTAGAGTTCGTAATGGGAATTCTTCATTAGAGTTCGTAATGGGAATTCTTCATTAGAGTTCGTAATGAGAATTCTTCTTCAGAATTCGTAATGGGAATTCTTCATTAGAGTTCGTAATGAGAATTCTTCTTCAGAATTCGTATCCTGAATCTGGAATAGAACTTAGTCAGAATTCATATCCGGAATTCGGAATGAAACTTCCTTATAGTTCTTGTCCAGAATCCAAACCCTAAAACAGAATGCTTTATATCAAAGTTTCAATGATTCCGAGAAAATGAATCCGAAACTTATACTTAAGAAAAATATGGAAGAATATATGATAAGGATAATTTTTCTTATAAAAGCGATTTTCCTTAAGAAAACAATTTTCCTTATAAAAGCAATTTTCTTAAAGATAAGGTGTTTGTGATTTTCAAAACAAGAAGGAATGGAAAATTCATAAGGAAAACCTTATTGACTCAACAATCTCCCCCTTTTTGGAAAGCACAAACATCCTTACGAAAAACAATGATTCTAAGAAGAAAAAAAATATTAAAGCTTATCTCCCTTGTTTTAAGGATATAGATGAATACGACTAACTCCCCCTTAGGTTTTGAAACTCTAAGGATCGTATTCAGATTTCCGGAGTGACATTTCATAAGAAGTTATTCTTTAAAAAAAACTCCCCCTTAAACAAACTCTTATTAGAGTTTTTTTTTCTTGGGTATTTTGCCTTTCTCCCCCTTTGATAAACTCTTATTAGAGTTCCTCTTTTTCTTAAGGATCTTTTCCTTCTCCCCCTTTGTGATTTTCAAAAAGAATTGGAGGGAATGGAAAAACTTAACAAAGTCCCCGAAAGATTAGTAATGACAACAATAGAAACAACAAGTACAACTTTCATTAAATTTGAAATCTCGACAATAAAGAAAGTAATACAACAAAAAGATCGGATTGGGTTATTTCGGATCTTTTTCCTTTGACATGAGGCCCTTCATAATAGTCTTGATCTTCTTGAGGTCCTTATGATCTTCTTCAGCTTGCTTCTCTAAGGCCACTATTCTTGCGGATTGAGCTTCAATTATTTCTTCCTGAGCCTTCAACTTTTCTTCCTGAGCATTCATTTTCTCTTCCTGAGCCTTCATTCTTTCTTCAAAATCTATCCGATGATCTCTTTCAAATTTCCAATTTTGAGAAATGGAATTGAGCTTCCCATTCAGATATCTCACTTCCTGAATCCTAAAGTTCTTTTCCTCTGTCAATTTTTCTTCAAAGGATGCAGTCAGCTCATTAATCTTCTTGTCTTCGGTCTCAAAGGCATCCTTAACATTATCTTGAAACTCATCAAGAAACCTCATCTCTTCCACATTCTTCTTCGACCAACTTGTCATTCTCTTACAAGATCTTTTATGAGCTTCGTAACCAACAAAGAATGTTTTGAACTGAGCTTCAATATCAACACACTTATCCATAACCATCGATACGGAGTCGGTTTTCTGATTCAATGCATGTTGGAGCATCTGGCATCGTGAATCAATGCTTGAGAAGGTCGGAATGGTTCCCACCAACTTCTTCAAAGACTGAACAACAAAATCGTGCCCCAACGAAGATGATTCCGAATCTGAAATCTTGCTCGGAGAGTTTTCTTCCTCAATAAGCTCCAACTTCCTCTTAGAAGAACTGCCGGCTTCCTTTCTCATCCTCTTTTCTGAACTCGGAGTATCAGCAAGAATTTGCTTCCCCTTATCTTTTTTCGGAATAGAATCCTGTTCCGGAGTTTTCTTTTCACTGTCAGAAACTTGAACAACCAAATCTTCCTCATCAGCAACTTCTTGAACACCAACCTCTACGTTTCCCATCTGAGCAATATCTTGTAAAAGTTGTTCTTCTTCTGCATGATAGGCAACTTCTTCTTCTCCTTTCTCTTCTTCCATCGCAGGAGTAACTAACTTCGAAGATTCAGCTTCTGAAGTCCGGAGTGATAAGTGTTCCGAAGGAGTTCCCTTATACTCATCTACTTGTTTTAGCACATCTCCTATCTCACCACTTCCTTCATCAGCCTCTTCAACTTGTTCCACTTGTTCTACTTCCTCAGCATTAGTAGCAACAGCCTCTTCCGGAGCAACAAGATTTCTTCCTGGAGTCTCAGGTAGAGATTCTAGGGAGAAAGATCTCGGAACTGGAATTGTTGCTGAAACCATTTCATTGAACTTCAACAAAGCTTGAACAGCCTCGGCTTCTGACATTTTCTTCTTAAGCTTCTTTTCCTTAGCTTGTTTCTCGAGCTCATCGGCAGCTTTCTCCTTCAAAGCTTTAGCCTCCGCAGGGTCCAATCCGAACTGCGGATCCCCTTCTTTCCTCTTCTCTTTGTCAGCTCTCCACTTTGTAACAACCTCATCAGGATAGGTCTTATTCTTTTTAGTCTTTGGTGGTGCGGAGTGGACTTCCTTAGACTTGGGTTCCTCAGCTTCGACTACCACTTCTTTCAGCTTTCTCTTCCTTACCGGCTTGGATGATTCCGGATCAGCAACTTTCGGAGCCACTTCTTCTTGAGGAGGTAGATCAATAAACTTCCCAGACTTCTTTTCAAAAGATATATTCATCCTTTTAAGCGTGCTATCACTAAGCAGCATGATCTTGAAAACTTTCGGTTTAGAACTGCAAGCTACCTTGAAAGATTCTAGGCACCGAACTATGAGCTTTGATAATATTGCTGGGTACATGATAATCTGAGCTCTCAGATTCCCCTTCTTCAAATTCTCAATATTAAGAAGAATATGCTTCATCAAGTTAAACTTTCTTAGATTTATCAGGAAATCTAAGATATATATCTCACTCTTCTTCAAGCTATCCTTATCACCTTTTCTCGGTACGATAAGCCCTTTCACCCATAACTCTAGAATCCGGAAGTTTGTAGATAGGATTGCAATTTTCGGAGCCTTGTCATCATCCAATCCGAGAGTTTCTAAGGCCCTTTCCTTGTTAAAACTACCCAAAGAGTCTGGCAATACGTGCGAAATAAACTCAACTTCACCTTCATAACTTAACCCTACCAAGCTTGCAGCCTTGGTGTAAGAAAGCTTATATGTCTTGCCATACGATTTGAAAGAAAACTTCTCTCTATTATCTTCCTCGAAGAAAGCAACTGACTCATAAAACTCAACAAGCAAATCAGAATAGAATTCATCTTGATTACCGGTTTTAGATACCGCAACATCCTCCCAGCCATTCAACCTGATGTTCTTTGAGATAAGGGAATCATAATTGTTGAAGAAATCCGGATGGAGTAACCTTTCCCTGTATACTAACCACTGAGAAATAGGCTTGGTTGAAGACATTTCTTGAGAAGCTAACTCTGCAGACATTCGAATTAGAAGTTCTCTGAGAAGTTCGGAACGGAGAAGACTGAAATTCGGAACGGCCTTAAATCAGAGGGGCAGAGCTTCAGCACGCGAGATCTTTGAAACCGATGTGGGACTAGAATTTAGGTCCCCTTTATATAGGCAATGGGATGACGGTTCACCTACCACGGTTGATCTAACGGTTAGAATGAGCTACGATCAGATCTGACGGTTGAAATCTTGAATCCGATCTTTTTGAGGTTTTATTAAAACAAAGAATTAAGAAATCTAAAATCCGAAAACAAAATAAAAGAAACTTCCAGTAAGTAAAATATGATTATGAAAACTTGAGTAAGGAAATCATACCTTTCGGATTAGCTTAGGAAAGTTATTCGTAATGGGTAATATAAAGATGACTACAAAAAAACTCATTACGAAAAACTAAATACGAAAAACTCAATACGAAAAAGTAAATACGAAAAACACAATATGAAAAACTCAATACGAAAAAGGAAAAAAAAAACTTGGTACTAAAATCTGGTTATGAAAGTACCAGTACGAAATTTTCCATTCCAGAAATTTTCAATACGAATACTTCTATTCTAGGATTATTCTGTGCGAAAATATCCATTCTGGAAAATTGTAGTTCCAGAAGTTCTATTCCGGAAATCTTCGTTCCGAAAAGTTTGAAAACAAATTTTGAAATACTTTGTTAACCAAACAATCAAATGTACCCCCCCTATAAAAAAGAGTTTATTACTGTAAGGAGACTTTTTCAACAGAAAGTTTAATTAAGGAAGATTACCTTATGGTTATCATTCCTAACTTCTGTTTAATATATTCAAATCTATCAGAAGGCAAAGATTTTGTGAATATATCAGCAAGTTGATATTGTTTTCCGATAAATTGAAGAATAATATCTCCTTTGAGTGTGTGATCCCTAAGAAAGTGATGCCTAATATCTATGTGTTTTGCACGGGAGTGATGTGCAGGGTTCTTACTTAGGGCAATGGCACTTGTGTTATCACACAAAATTTGAGTTTTAGTAAAACTCAAGCCATAGTCTGTGAGTGTGTGTTTCATCCACAACACTTGTGCACAACAAATTCCAGCTGCTATATATTTAGCTTCAGCAGTGGAAAGTGCTACAGAATGTTGCTTCTTGCAGGACCAAGAAACTAGAGAATCTCCTAAGAAATGACAAGTTCCGGATGTACTCTTTCTATCCATTCTACATCCACCAAAGTCAGCATCAGAAAATCTTTTTAGAACAAAATCATTTCCAGAAGTATAAAATAATCCTAGATCCATGGTTCCCTTAAGGTAGCGAAAAATTCTTTTAACTGCCTTTAAGTGAGATTCCTTAGGATTGGATTGATATCTTGCACATAAGCATACTGAAAACATTAAGTCTGGTCGACTAGCTGTTAAGTAAAGTAAACTTCCAATCATACCTCTAAAAGATGTTTGATCTACTGGTTTCCCAGCTTCATCAAGATCTAAAGAGTTCGAGGTACCAATGGGAGTACTTATACTTTTAGTGTTGTCATAACCATACTTTTTAAGAAGATCTTTAATATACTTATGTTGAGATATGTAGGTTCCTTCTGGTTTTTGAGAAATTTGAAAACCAAGGAAAAATGTTAACTCACCCATCATACTCATTTCAAACTCAGATTTCATTAGACTAGCAAAAGAATCAGTCAGAGATTGCTGAGTTGAACCAAATATAATGTCATCACCATAAATTTGAACAATCAAAACATTTTTCTTATCTTTCTTTATAAAAAGGGTTGGATCTGCATTTCCCTTAATATAGTTATTTTGAAGCAAAAATCCAGTGAGTCTATCATACCATGCTCGTGGGGCTTGTTTAAGGCCATACAAAGCTTTGGTATGTCTAAAAACATGATCAGGATGTTTTGTATCTTCAAAGCCAGGAGGTTGTTCAACAAAAACTTCCTCTTGAACATAACCGTTAAGAAAAGCACATTTCACATCCATTTGAAAAAGTTTGAAATTAAAGAATGCTGCAAAGGAAAGTAGAATACGGATAGATTCAAGTCTAGCTACTGGAGCATAGGTTTCTTCATAATCTATTCCTTCTTGCTGATTATAGCCTTTAGCAACAAGTCTAGCTTTATTTCTTACTATGACTCCATTTTCATCACATTTATTTCTGAAAACCCATTTTACTCCAATAACAGAAGTTTCCTTAGGTCTTTCAACCAAGGTCCAGACTTTATTCCTTTCGAATTCATTTAGTTCATCTTGCATTGCTTTGATCTAATCATCATCACCTAAAGCTTCATTAGTGCTTTTAGGTTCTAATTGGGAAAGAAATGCTAGATGTTTTACTTCATTTCTTAAGGAACTTCTAGTCCTTACAGGTTGATTTACATCACCAATGATACTATCACTGGGATTATTCTTTAGAAACACCTGTTTTGGGCTTTGTAAAACCTGTTCATCAACATAGGGTAGAAAGTCTTCTGGGGTAAATGTTTCAGAAGTATCTTCTAGAACAATTTCCTTATCAGAAGGTTCTTATATCAAAGGTTGACAATCAGTTTTTGAAAACACATCCGAAGATGTAAGTTGAGATGGTTTAAAAACAAAAGGATCTGACTCATCAAATTTTACATGTACTGTTTCCTCAACAGTGCAAGTGTTTTTATTAAAAACTCTATAAGCCTTAGAAGTTGTGGAATATCCTAAGAAAATTCCTTCATCAGAATTTGGTGCGAATTTATGTAAGTTATCTTTAGTATTCAAAATGAATACTTTGCAACCAAAAACCTTGAAGTAGGAAAGTCTAGGTTTTCTACCATTCCATAACTCATAAGGAGTTTTATTAAGAAAAGGTCTAATCAAAACTCGATTTATAGTATAACAAGCAGTACTTACAGCTTCAGCCCAGAAATGTCTAGCAATAGAATATTCACTCAACATGGTTCTAGTTATCTCTTGAAGAATTCTATTTCTTCTTTCAACTACACCATTCTGTTGAGGAGTTCTAGGTGCTGAAAAATTGTGAGTAATACCTTTCTTACTACAAAAAGTTTCAAAATCAGAATTTTGAAATTCTCCTCCATGATCACTATGAATAGTTATCAATGGAAGGTTTTTCTCATTTTTAACTTGAGCTCTAAAACTTTTGAAATAAGAAAAAGCTTCAGATCTCTTTGCTAGAAAATAGACCCAAGTAAATCTAGTGTAATCATCAACTAGAACAAACACATAGTATTTGCCTCCAATGCTTCCAGTTTGTGTTGGACCAAAAAGATCCATGTGCACTAACTGTAATGCATCGATTGTTGAGACTTCACCGATTGACTTAAAACTAGATTTATGTTGATTGACATATTGACAAGGATCACAAACTTTAGAAGAATCAAATCTAAGCTCCGGTAGATCCTTAACAAGTTTCTTTTTAGAGAGTTTACATAGGTTTCTTATATTACAGTGTCCTAGTCTTCTATTCCATAACCAAGAATGATCTTCCATTGCACTTAGGCAAGGTAAATCTTGGATTCTTAGGTCTTCTAGGTTCAAAGTGTAGACATTCTCTTGCCTATTGGCTGAGGGAATAAATTCTTCCTTGGAATTGTGAACTAAGCATTTATCATTCCTAAAATTCACAAGGTAACCTTCATCACATAACTGACTTATGCTAATGAGGTTGTGCTTAAGACCTTTAACAAAAAGAACATTTGAAATCAAAGTTTTACCAAGAAAAACTATATTACCAATACCAATAATCTCTCCCTTAGAATTGTCTCCGAAAGTTACCTTTCCTCCTTTCGTTTTGATAATCTTTTCAAAAAATCTTTTGTTACCAGTCATGTGCCGGGAACATCCACTATCCATGTACCAAATATTGTTGCTGGAACTTTCTTTATTTTCCTGAAATCAAGAAGAAAATTAGACTTTTGGAATCCAAACTTGTTTGGATCTGAGATTTCCAGACAATAAAATTTTAGGAACCCACATTTTCTTAGAAAAATAAGCTTTATGAAAACCTAAGGATTGAGTTTTGTTTAAGGAACATTTTTTTCCCAGTGACCACCACATTGACATTTAGTGCAAAATGGGGCACTCTGAGGAACAAAATAATTGTTACTAAAAACTGGTTTTGCATGGGTATAACCAAATCCGGATTTATTTCTTAAAGGTCGTATTTGAGAATACATCTTATCAAAATTTTCCTTACCATGGGTAAAGTTTGATAAACATTTCTTTAAGGAAAAAATTTCGGACTTGAGTTTTACAACCATGTTTTTATCCTCAAAATCATGAGTTTTAGAACTAGAGTTAGGCTCGAAAACATTTTTATTAGAAATTACTTTTTCTAATTCTTTAGAAAGTTTGTTCTTCTCAGAACTTACTTCCTCAAGATTTTTTGAAATATTTTCAAAATCAGCATTTTTCTTATCAAGATCTTTAGAAAGATCCGATATCTCTTTAGTAAGAATAGAATTCCTAGAATTTGCCTTGTCACGTTTCTTATTGAGTTTGGAATTCTCAATCTCAAGAAGTTCAGCAAACCTAGAGACTTCTTCATAAGTAGGTAAAGTATTTTCCTCATCAGAAGATGATTCTTCATCAGAAGAGTTATAATACTTACTATCATTAGGATTTAAAGAAACATTGGTCAATGATTCAGTATTTCGTACCTTAGCCATAAGACAACGATTGTCAATAGTTAATCTGGCTATAAGACCAAGATTCTTCTATCCTGAAGATTCATATTCAGAAGATTCATCTGAAGAGTCACCACCACTAGCACTCCAGGTGTCATTAGCTTTCAGAACATTCTTAGCTTTAGCTTTATAATACTTCTTCTTGTCCCTATCTGAATGTATTTCCTTCCTTTCTTTCTTTTTGAGCATAGGGAAATCTGGTCTAATATGTCCAGCTCTTTTACATTCATAACAAGTAACTTCTCCATCTTTCTTATCTTTCCTATCCTTCTTCTTATACTTGGATTGAAAATTTCTCTGTCCAGCTATCTTGTTCATCCTTCGAGCAAGATTGGCTAATTCATTTTCTGAGACTTCACTCTCACTAGATTCGGATTGAAAAATGACTTTCTTAGACTTGGATCTAGTTACTCTCTCAGGAGTCTTAGCTTTCACTTGATTAGAAGTTGTAGTAAAAGCAACAGTACCATTTCCATTCTTCTTCTTGATGTTGTCAGCATCTCTCTTCATTCTGGTTTCATGTTGTAGAAGAGTTCCAAATAATTCATCAAGAGAAATTTGAGTGACCTTCCTGTTCTCATCTATAGCTGTTCTCTTGGATTCCCACTCATTGGGCATAATGTCAATTATCTTGTCCACAAGAGCTTCATCATCTAAACCTTTCTCTCCCATAGACTGCAGACTGTTGACAATAGTCATAAATCTTTGTTGAACTTTACAGATAGGTTCTCCATAAGGAAAATTGAAGCCATGATATTCAGCTCTAAGCATAGCTCTTCTAGTCTCAATCACCTTAGAAGTCCCAAAGTGTGTAACTTCTAACTTCTTCCATATACAATTAGCTGCTTCACAAGAAGAAATTTGGCTATATATATTTCTGGTCATTGAACATAGTAAAGTGTTGCGTACCTTATAGTTGAGTTGATATTCTTGCTTTTCCTGGTTAGTGAAAGATCTGACTTCCTTGTCAGGAATTTTATAATCACCAGTAAGCATCACAAAGTTGTCTACTCCAGTATTAATAACAAAAGTCTTCATACGATCTCTCCAGTATTCATAATCATTACCATCGAAGATTGGTGGCCTTGTAGGATTCAGATTGTCAATCGAACCAACATTAATTCCTGCCATACTAAAAATAACTTTGCACACAAACTTGTTAGTAGCAAAGATTCGTAACAACAAAGTTTGGAATTGATAAAAGTTCGGAATGGATAAATCGGAATGACAAAGTTCGGAATGGAAAAGTGAGCAAGAAAAACTTGTATGTGAGTACGAGTATTTCAGAGACCTCCTCTGATACCAAATGTAAGATTGGTATGGAGTAAGAGGTTTCCAACCTTTGATACCAATTGTAGGATCGAAATATAATATGAGATGCTCAATATACAAGAGGAGGGGTGAATTTTATACTTTAAAATTCCTTTGGAACCTTTAAAGTTAGTTATGAATAACTAAAGTTTCCTTAATAAAAGGAAAAGGCTAAGTTTAACAAAGTTAAACTAAGTAAATTCACAACACCTCTAACACCGAACTAAACTTGGAAAAAGATTCCAAAAGTAGGTTCCGGAAATATGGTTCCCGAAATTGAAACTTAACAAAAGTTACAATATGAGATTCTACCTTAAAGCGTATAGAATCTAAATGAATCAGAGTAAGTAAGGAAGTATAAGAAAGTTATACTTTCCTTAAGATACAAATTGCAGCGGAATAAAAACAAGTAGTTAAACTACTAGTAACAAGATATAAGTCTTTTAACCCAAAGAGAAGGGTATCCAACAACCTTGGATAAAGGTCCCTTGATTTATACTTTCAAGCAAGTCTGTCTTACCCACACCAGGGTAAGCCCTCGATACGAAGATCGGAGTCTCTGTCTTGCTATCCCCGCAAGCCCTCAACTTCAAGGTAGTTGGCAACCTCTGTCCTCCTCAGCAAGGAAGCCCTCGAACTTTAAGGTAGTCGGCACCTCTGTCTTCCTATCCCCGGAAGCCCTCGAATGTAATCACCAACATTCGGAGTCGCACGAAGCTTTGAGAGTTAATAAGAGTCTCTCTCTCTAGAAATCACTTCAACAACATGTATGCACAAAATCCAAATTGTTCATCCATCAGTTTCGAGCTTTTTCAAATGAGCTCCTATTTATAGGTAAGGTAGGCTCCTTCTCCAACGGTCATATTTTCCTTAAAGTTCGGAGGGACCTGTACACGTGTCACTTAGACAAAGGTTAGTTTATAACAAAACAGACGACATCGTTTTATAACAAAACAAGTGTAACAGAAAGTACGACATCGTTTTAAACTTTAACATAAAAGTTCGGAATGAAACTTCGGAGTGAAGGTTCGGAGTGAATAAATTCAGAGTGTATAAAACAAAGATAATCAGATTCTGTTTAATAGGGTAATTCAGAATGAGAATTCGGAATAGGAATTCGTCATCATAAATCGTAATGAGAATTCATTATCAGAATTCGTAATGAGAATTCGTCATCAGAATTCGTAATGAGAATTCAGAATGAGATTTCTTCATTAGAATTCGTAATGAGAATTCCTTATCAGAATTCATAATGATAATTCTTCATCATAATTCGTAATGAGAATTCATAATGAGAATTCTTCATTAGAGTTCGTAATGGGAATTCTTCATTAGAGTTCGTAATGGGAATTCTTCATTAGAGTTCGTAATGGGAATTCTTCATTAGAGTTCGTAATGGGAATTCTTCATTAGAGTTCGTAATGAGAATTCTTCTTCAGAATTCGTAATGGGAATTCTTCATTAGAGTTCGTAATGAGAATTCTTCTTCAGAATTCGTATCCTGAATCTGGAATAGAACTTAGTCAGAATTCATATCCGGAATTCAGAATGAAACTTCCTTATAGTTCTTGTCCAGAATCCAAACCCTAAAACAGAATTCTTTATATCAAAGTTTCAATGATTCCAAGAAAATGAATCCGAAACTTATACTTAAGAAAAATATGGAAGAATATATGATAAGGATAATTTTTCTTATAAAAGCGATTTTCCTTAAGAAAACAATTTTCCTTATAAAAGCAATTTTCTTAAAGATAAGGTGTTTGTGATTTTCAAAACAAGAAGGAATGGAAAAGTCATAAGGAAAACCTTATTGACTCAACAGATTGTTGGTCCAAACTAATCCCGATGACAGAGATCCAAAGTTTTGTTTGTTTATATGGAAATTTTGAATGGTTTTTGGGGAATTTCTCATGAATATATAATCTTATGACCATGCTAACTCAAAATAGAGCCAATTTCCTTTGGACATATGAATGAGAGGAAAATTTCAAGGAACTGAATAGAAAGTTAGTCATTAAACCTAGTCTTACATTACCCTATAGTGGATAAGGTTTTGTAATATATATTAATGTATCCAATAAGGGATCTTAATGTGTTCTTATGATGAATGACATAGTTATATATTACAAATCATGATAATTAACGATTCTCGAGAAAATTACCCAACTCAGGATTTGGAGCAAGCTATGGTTATTTTTTCATTAAATATATGAAGGCATTATATTTATGGGGAAAATTATGATATATATATTGATAAAAAATGTTTAAATTATATATTCACACTTAAGGAGATGAACATGATCCATAGAAGATGGTTAGATATAATTAAAGATTATGATTGATTAATACATTCCAACCCTAGGAAGGTACACAAGGTTTCCTGTAGAAACCCTACTTTTCCTATAAGATATTGGAATATATATAGAAATATTTTCAGAGCCAGGAATATAGATGATGTGAGATTCTGAGGCCCGATGTTCTAGAAATCAATTTTATAAATATATTAAATATATTTTATATCACATGCACAAAATTTCATAAATAGAATGGGATAGCTCTTAAAAAGAGTATTGGATTGAAAATATGAGACCATGTTTGAGTCTGAAATTTGAGTTTTATACTAGGCATGACCTAAAGTTGGTTGGTGTTGGGCCTTCAGATAAAACATCAATTAGAAGATACATTTAATTAAAATAAATAAACAATTTTACTTATTTTATTAAATAACCTAGACCTGATTTCCAATTTATAATCAATGTTTTAGAGGATCTATAGGGTTATCTGCATAACCCTGAGATCATTGAGATGATCCTTATTCCACCATTCATTGGTGGATCAAAATCAGATGATGACAAAACTCTGGATCCAGAATAATCGAGGTATAGTGAACATAATGAATTATATCATTCTTTGTAGAGCATGTTCTTCATCAAATAATGATCCAATTTGAGGTAAGAATTGTCAATTTTTTTATTCTACCCCAATTTATTATATATATTGAGCATTAATGAATTTTTTTTCTTTGATATATATCAATATCAAGACTTTGCATGCTCCCACATATCGATTTTAATTTTTTTATTAAATCCATATTTATTGCACCATGTTTCTCACCCAAATATCCCCAATTTTTATTCATTAGAAAATAAAATCTTTTCCAAAAATAATTACACCTTTATTTTGGTGCTTTTACCCCACCCGTATTTTGCGTTCTTTTCCATTGGAATATAAAGCCATGGTACAACATTTCTGGGTGGGATCAAGTCCGATCAAACCTATGGTTTCAGGAAGGTTTCACATATGATGAATGGATTAGTGATAAATGATGGATTTTTATGGTTTTTGTATTTCAGGTGTTTTATTTTTTGATACATTTTCCAAATTATAGATGGAGCAACATGAGAGATGTGAGAGAGTGTTCAGGCTTTGAACGGACTAATGAAAATCGTTTTTACGGCCAACTGACTACCATAAAAAATGTCTTGAGGCATTCCTAGCTAATTTGAATAAGACTAGAGATGAGATATGAGGAGATGAGGCTAGATCTAGAATACTGGAAGATAATCTAACTTTCTATAAAAAAGACCATACTACACGACGTGTACTATGATGAACACGCACCATGTAGTACCCCTATGTCCATGGTCCTAGGGTTTTCAGAATGTTAAGGATCAGACACAAAGTGGTTGGGCCACATGATGTTTGAATATCCCTAAGTAGATAGTTCTTTTGGTGGAGGAAATGGGTGGAACCCTGTATGGGAGGACACACAGTGTATTGGAGTACAATACACATCAAAGGTTACACGATCCTGAACAGGAGCTTGGGAATGACCCCAGGTGGATGAGGAACATCATGTAGGTCCCTTACATGCCATGTAGGAATATATGGGTGGGAATAAATGTACCAATAGGGACATTGATAAGAATTGGAGTGAGACCACTTGTCATTTGGGACCCCTTCCATGACGTATACTCCTACTTCCTTTATAAAGAAACTTATACCTCTCACATCTCCTTTGTTTGGACTTATATTTTAGCCGAGAAAATATTATCTAGGGTGTTTTTCATTTAAAATATGATGATGGAATTCATATTATATTTTTATAAATGATTCAAGATGTTATAATTGTGTCACTTCATTAAGTGATGCTCGACGACGACACTGATCCAGAAGGATGACCAGAGGGTTCAAGAGTGGCCCTCCTACTGGGTAGGGAATGGGTCCTCTAACTATTATCTTAGTGGAACCCTATTTCGGTATCAGGGCATGGGTCCTTGACCATTAGAGGGGAAACCTCATGCTAGGAAGGGTAAGGATCCTCTACCAATTACTTGTTTGGAACCCTCCTGCTAAGAGAGAGCATGGGACCTCCATAAAATATTGAGTGGACCACTCTAATAGAGTAAGGGAATGGGTCCTAAACTATTTGAGAGGCAACATCATGCTGAGATAGGGAATGGGTCCTGTACTTATCCACCAAGTGTAACCCTTCTACTATGAAGGGCATTGGTCCTCGATCGAATATCAAAGTGGCACCCTCTTGATGGGACTGGGCATGGGTCCTATAGCTATCTACTGAGTGGAACCCTCGTGTAGAGTTATGGAATGATTCCTCTATCAATTAATTTAGTTAATTACCCATATTCTACGAGGTAATGAGTCTTCTACCTAGATATTATTCCCCTCAATTGTGCGGCATAGTGGAAAGGTGTGGCCTGACTTGGATGTCTCTACGAACAGTTGCGTGAGATGTTGGTGAATGTTGATGAACCTTTAGAACTGTTCTCACTCTTTCTTAGGATGGTCTATGAGATAGAGATCCCATTTTACTCTCATTTTTACTTATTATGTTGTGAATTAATATATTTTTATCCATGTTGTTGGATTTATCTCCCCCTTCATCTTTTGGTATATCCTACTGGGTATGTATATACTCACCCCTGCATGAGCTTTACCCACACATGTTGTGTCTTATATAAACAACCCAATGGCCAGTGAAAATTATAGAGAATCATAGGGATACATGGTGCATTTGACCATGTATGGTGGTTAGGTATTGGATATATAGAGTTAGAATCTCTTAGTATGTTAATTTTCTAGTTTTTTTATTTTGAGACATATTTTTGGTTGGGCATGTATTTTTCCCATTTACTTTTCAGTTTACACTATTGTACTCTATTATATTCGCAAGAGGAAATTCATACATGGTTGTTACTCTAGATATTGCCTAATTTTTTAATCTTGTGAAATTATGAATGGAGATGGTCAGGTGTGTTTGTATAGGCCCCTTAGTAAAATTCCTTCCATATCTGTTATGTCTTTCGACACTTGTCACAAACCCCTAGCCTATGGAGCTGAGATCGGGGTAGTTGCAGCTTATGCTCTGATGGGTCAGGTTGTGGCAGTTTTGTATAAAATAATTTTATTCCTTGGGATAATTTTTGGAGTAGTCCCCTTATGATTATTTGGTTTGGATTTAGGTAAATAGTTTCAAGGTATTTCGAGTGCAGTTTTCCTGCTAGGGAACCTAGTGTTGGTGCTGTCTGCCGATGTATCCATTCACCCAGACTCTGACTACCTGGTTGTCTAATCGACATAAAGAGACATTGGTTATATGGATAAATGGTACATTAATAATATATGATTGAGTATTTTACTTTCATTCTTTATTTGGATCCCAATTATATGTATATGCTCATCTAACCATTGTATGCCTTGACTAAATTTACATGATGCCTCCATGACAATAGTTGGTTAGGTTTCTGATTTCAGGTCATGACCATGATCCAATGAGTCATGAGGCCTCAGTTTAAGGGACATTACATGAGGTTATTCATGTCAGTGGAAATATAGAAACACCCCCACCTTTTGAATAACAGATCATACCAGCAGATTAGGATGAGGATGCGCACATGCTTCAGGCAGTTCCTGAGTTCTAGTGTTAGAGGCTGTTGAGGTTCTTTAGTGAGCTAGATACCTAGGAACTGTAGTATTGGCTAGAGTCAGTGATTAGTGTATTCAATGTTATCTGAACATCTACTAATTTTGTGTTTTTACAAAAGACTATCCATTTTCATGGAGTATCTGGGCGCTGGTGAAGTCTTGTTACACAGATGCATGATGAGTCGACACTCACATGGCCCTTCTTACAATAACTATTCCATGAGGAGTATTATCCCTCCCGTTTTCACTTTTTTCAGATTCAGGTGCATCTAGAGATTCATAAGTGAGGGATGATATCACATGAGTATATTATGAGGTTCAAATACCTTACATTGTACTCCCTTGACATGATTTTGAATGCCTACTTCCAATTATAGAAGTATGAGTAGGGTCTCTATAGAGATATTTATTTCAGAGTGGTACCCTTATGCATTACCACATATGTTTGGGTGTTGGAGTGGGAATTGGTGATGGAAATATTCCTATTATAGGGACTCTAGGATTCTATAACTACCAATGTGTGTTATAAAGATGAGTTTTTTGTAGTAGATTGCAGATGCTAGTTGACATGATCTCAGTGCAAGAGATATTTCCTGGGCTTGGATCGAGCAAATTTTCAGGGGAAGCCCATGGGACTGAGGAAGCCTGAAGAGGGGATATTCTATTCATTTTATTGGTGGGGTAACATTTCATGGGATTTCCCTACCTTACATGCTGAGAAGTGTAGGCAGATAATGGATGGACTACCACGACAGAGGCAGCACCACGATCATAGATCTCCCAGGTGAGGGTAGGGTGGCCCCAGGGAGCTGGAGCTGGAAGATGTGAGGTGGGGTTCCAGGAGGAGGATATTTGTGTGGTGAATGATGTTATGAGATCCTTCCACCACCACCACCACTAGGTGGCCCACATCAGGATCAAGGAGCTTGTGATCAGGGCTGTGAACAGCTTCAGGATATGGATGAGTATGACCTAATAGAACACAAGATTATTAGAGATACGATTTGAGTTTATTATACTCTATATTAATTAATAATAGAAAAATTCACGAGTCACTCCTTTATCTATTTACTCCTTTTGTGATATTTGGATCTAACAGTCAAGGATTTAACCCAACATCTTTGTCTTGAGGTTCTTATGGGGAACACTTATTTTATATATTTTATCATTGGGTAGTGTTAGCTATCACTTGGTGGAGAGTGGTTCTAGTGGGACCTTTTAGTGACCATGATAGAAACCTATGATTTCATCTTGGGTATGGATTGGTTTTCCATGGTATGATCCAAGGTTTACTATCACCATAGATGAGTCAGATGCCTTTATATTGATGATATGAGATTATCCTTTATGGGAGAGAGATATCTCATTAAAGGTTGTGTGGGTTTTATGAGAAGGAGGCTATATACCATCACCAATCAATTGGAGAGTGTGTACCTTGGTATATTAGGATATTTAATCATCTATATTCCTTCATTCTTGGAGGATTTTATAGACTTCTTCTCTAAGAATGTTCCACGATTACCTCTGAGGTGGGAGATGGATTTTTGAATTTAATTTCATCCCGAGACCACTTCGATATCTTCTGAAGCATATTAGATAGACCCTAATGAGATTTTGGATCTGCATTTGTAGTTTGATGTCCTTCTATATAATTCTTTAATAAATCCTAGTATGTCCCCTTGGGATGCTCCAGTGTTGTTTGTGAAAAAGGAGGACACGAGTTTACGACTTTTTGGGGATTATTGTCACCTGAACTAGGCCAAGATAAGAAAAAATTACCCCTTACTAAGGACTGAATACCTATTTGATTAGTTATGAGGTGCAATATGGTTCTTGAAGATTGATCTCTAGTTTGGTTACCACCAGCTAAGAGTTCATGGGGCTGATATTTTGAAGCTAGAATTCCAATGTCGCTATGAACATCATGAGTTCATGGTGATCGGTGTAAAGAATTCCCCCACTATGTTTATGGATTTTATAAACCATATATTCTCTTCGTACTTGGACAAGTTTTTTATTTTTTCTTCGATGACATACTTATATACTTTGTGTCAGAGGTGGAGCGAGCATATCAAATGAAGACGATCTTAGATTTTCTTCAGGAGAAACAGATTTATGGTTAACTCTTATTGTGTCAGTTATGGGACCATGAGGTTCACTTTATTTGGAATTTCATTTATGAGCATGGATTATCTATGGACCCATTGAATGTTGATGTAGTGATCTCTTGGGAGACACCAAAGAGTATGTCAAAGGTATATATTTTTCTTGGCT
The DNA here is from genome assembly GCA_963277665.1 of Viscum album. Taxonomy (NCBI): domain Eukaryota; kingdom Viridiplantae; phylum Streptophyta; class Magnoliopsida; order Santalales; family Viscaceae; genus Viscum; species Viscum album. The sequence continues at coordinate 1,276,454,575 of OY728122.1, forward strand.
TCACGGGGTACTATAGGAGGTTTGTGGAAGACTTCTCCAAGATTGAAGCCCCTTTTTACACCCTAACATGGAATGATATACAATTTAACTGTACTGAGTTATGCTATAGTGCCTTCAAGTAGTTGAGCCTGAGGCTAATGAGTGATCCTAATTTGAGACTACCAAAGGAAGACATGAAGTATGTAGTATATTGTGATTCCTCCACACCTAGGATTGACTGTGTATTAATGTAGAGATAAATAGTAATCACATATGAGTCGAGAAAGTTGAGAACACATGATCAGAACTAAAATACTCATGATCTAGAGTTTTTGGTGGTATTCTTCGCTGTTAGGATGAAGATGAACTATCTTCTTGGAGAGTGCTTTATTGTTTAGTCAAACCACTAAAGTATCAATTATATACTCATACAGAAATACTTTAAAATGGGATAGAGGAATTGGTTGATGATCCAATAGGACTATGACTTTGTGATAGTATACACTCTTCTAAATGGAAACATGGTGGTAGATGAACTTAGTTGGAATTCTTAGGCTCATTTGGTATAGGAGGCATCTAAGCATTTGGATTCCTTGTAGCTTAAATCTAGTTGAGAAAGAGGGTGTAGATTTTATTCAGTCGATGTTATTGACTAATACACTCCTCTAGAATGTGAGAGATTCCCAGTTGAGAGTCATCAACTATGAAGTCTTATGTGACCAAATATCCATGGTAGATTCACTAGATGGATTTTCTAATGGAGGGAATCACATCATCCTTTTCCAAGGATGAATGATGGTCCTGGTTGTGATGTGGGAGGATGTAATGATAGAGTTTTGGGATTATTCTTTGTTTTTTAATCTTGGTGAGGGGAATATGTATAGAAAACTTCATTATAAGTTTTGGTGGACCGAAAATAGATGGAGCGTGGAAGAGTTCATCTCTTAGTGCCTCACCTATCAGCAGGTGAAGGCTGAGCACCAGGTTCTTTTATGTTTATTATAGCCCCTTGAGATTAAAGTGTGGAAATGAGGTGGAATATCCATGGAATTTGTGACAGGCATCCATGGACAGTGAGAGGCCATGATTCCATTTGGTTGATAGTTGACCAACTCATGAATTCCTCACACTTTCTTACTATCAGATAATATAGTTCAGTGGATATTTTGAGACAATTGTAAATAAAATAGATTGTTAAACTTCATGGGGTGCCCTCAAATATTGTTTATGATAATGATGTTTGTTTCATGTAATTGTTTTTTAGAGGAATACAGGAGGAATTTGGGAACTAGATAAGGAATATTACAACCTTTCACTCGTAGACAGATAGGCATACCAAGTGCACTATCTTGGTGCTTGGAGGATATACCAAGGTCTTGCGTGTTATTTTTCGTCCATACATGGTAGGATCACTTACTACTAGTAGAGTTTGTGTATAATAATAGCTACAACTCTAATATAACCATGACACCTTTTGAGGCCCCGTATGGGGGATCCTGGAGGTCACCCTTATGTTGGAAAAATATTTCCAAGACATCTCTTGTTAGCCTAGAGATGGTGCAAGTGAGAATGAAGAAGATCTAGGCCATCCTTGAATGGACAAGGACATCCCAATGTAGTAATTAATCAGACACAGATTGACATAATATTCCTTATTGTTCTACTATAGAGACCACCTTTTCTAGAGGGTCTCCCCATGAAGAGGATTGTAGATATTCGGTCGGGGAGGCAAGTAATCCTTAATGTCCATTGGGCCATTCGAGATATTTCATTGGGTTTACGAGGTTTCTTACCAAATATCCCTACTCCCATAGTTGGAGCTGGTGTACGATATCTTCGATGTGTCACAACTGAGGTGATACATGGATATTCTTGTACGTGTCATTGAATGGGGTGAGATGGACATCGAGGATGAATCCACATTTGTGGAGAAGCCAGTATAAATCAAGGATCGATAAGAAAGGTCCCTACATGTATATATCACTAGCTTGTTTCATGTGCTATGGATGTACATGAGAATGCATGAGAGAACATGGGGTGAGAGATCCAAATTCATGCTTAGTATCTAAATATTTTTGTTAGTTTTTCTTTTCAAGTTTGAAAATATTGAGGGAAAGAATAATGAAGAGACAATGTTTCTCCTTGTAATACATTGGAATACATATAGAGATATTTTTGGATATAGGCGCTAAAACGATGTGATATTATGAGGCCTAGTGTGCCCAAAATTAATTTTATAAATATATTTAATATATTTTATATCATGCATGCATTATTTCTTAAAGAAAATGGGATAAATCATAAATAGTGTCTCAAATTGAAAATACGAGACCATGGTTGAGTTTGTAACATGGGGATTACCTTAAGTGTGACCTAAAGTTGGTTGGTGCAGAGAATTCAGATAAAATTGAAATTATCAAGTACATTTAATTAAAATAAATAAATAATTTTATTTATTTTATTATATAACCAAGTCATATTTTCCTATTTATAAGCCATGTTATGGTGGATCACCATGGTTATATGCATAACCCTGGGATCATTGAGAGGATCCTTCATCCTCCTTTTGTTGGAAAATCAGAATAAGATGACCATAAAACTCTGGATCAAGACAAATCGAGGCACAAAGAACACAAAAACTTCTCTCATTCATTGGTAAGTGCATTATTCATTGAAGAATAATCCAATTTGAGGTTGTACTCATCAATTTTTGGATTATTCCAAAATTTATTAAATATATTGAACATGATCAAATTTTTTAGTTTGACCTGCATCAGTTTCAAGGCTTTTCATGTGCCTGTGTACTGATTTTAATTTTTTTATTAAATCTATATTTTTTATTCCATGTTTCTCACCCAATTCTCCCCAATTTTTATTATTTTTTCCACTAATTCTTGTCCAATGATTATTGCACATTTATTTTGGTTATTTCCCCACACCCATTATTTGCATTATTCTCTATTGGGAAACAAGGACATGGTATGAAATTGTTAAGTGGTATAAATCCTGATCGAACCCCCAGATTCATGATGGTTTCATATATGAATAATTGATTAGTGATCAAGGATGGATTTGAGATGATTTTTGTGTTTGGGGTGATTTAATTTTTGATCCTAAATCCAAATCAGAGATGGTGTATCATGGTAGATGTGAGAGAGCATTAAGGCATTGAGAGAACCAATATAAATCCATTTTTATCCTACAGACGACCAAAAAACGATGATTGGAGGCCTTTACCACTGATTTTTGGTGATCTAAAGGTCAGATATAAAGAGGCGAGGCTAGATATGGAAGTCCAGAAGTAGATTTATCTTTATGTGAAAAACCCAACTAGACGGTGTGTACTATGATGAACACATGCCATATAGTACCCTTATGACTATGCACTAGGGTTTTGAGAAAGTTAAGGATCACACATGATGTGGATGGTCCACATGATATGTGACCCTCCCTAGTTAGATAGGCCATGTGGTTGGGCACATGGGAAGGACCCTATATGGGAGGAAATGATGTGTACCAGAGTACATAGACATGGGAAAGGTTACACAGACATTACCAGGAGAATTTGAAGGACACTGGGTGGATGAGGCACACTATGTAGTTCCCCAACACACCATTTTGGGCTACATGGACAGGAAGTTGTGTACCATTAGGGACATAACCAGGAAGTTGTATGGGACCACACATCATGCGGGACACCTTACATGTCGTGTACCTCTACTTCCTTTATGAGGAAACTTCTACCTCTCATATCTCATTTTTTTGGACTCATATTATGGAAAGTGAGTTAGCTATATTGAGTGTTTTTACACATTGAACGTGATGATGGATTTCATAGTATATTTTCAGATATAGTATGATATTTTGCTATATTTGTTCTTATTTAATCGATGATTGATGATGGAAGTGAATAGGAAAGGATACCAGAGGCTTATAGAGTGGCACCCTCTTGCTGGGTAGGGCATGGGTCCTCTAACTTTTATATGAGTGCCACCCTACCATGGTATCAGGGTATGGTCCTAAACAACTAGGGATCCACACTCCTACTGTTAAGGGCGTGGGTCCTATAGTGATTACTATATTGGAACCCTACTATTTGGGATAGGTCATGGGTACTCTACCGACAATTGATTGGAACCCTCCTACAGAGTCATGGCATGGGTCCTCAGCTATTAGAGTGGAACCCTCCTATTGAGACAGGGCATGGGTCCTCTACCTATACACTGAGTGTAAGCCTACTGATGGGTTGGGTTGGGTCCTCGATCAACTATCAGGGTGGAATCCTCCTACTAGGACATGAAATTGTTCCTCTAGCTATCTGCTGAGTGGAACCCTCTTGTAGAGTCAGGGAATGGGTCCTCTATCGATTACTTGAGTGGAAACCTCCTATTGTACTAGGTCATGGGAGATATACCTAAAGACTGACCCATTGACTATGTAGCATAGTGTAAAGGTGTGTATTGACTAAGATGTCTCTTTAGACATACAAATGGGATGATGTGAAACATTGATGGACCTTTGGAACAATTGGCACTCTTTTTTTGGGCTGGGATGTGAGATGGAGATCATTTTTTCTCACATTTGGGATTCTTTTGTTGAGAATATATATATATTGTTATCCATTTTGTTGGATTATGTTTACTCTATTACTACAGGTTCAGCTATATATTTACCATTGTGTCTCTTACTACCCCCCTTTAGCTTTCGGGGTGTCCTACTTGGTATGCCTATACTCACCATTGCATGGGATTTTCCCACACCTGTTGTTTCTTATAAAAATTATAGATAGTTTAGTGGTGATTAAATTAGATCATAGGGATACCTGGTGCATTAGACCATGTACGATGGTCAAGGTTTAGAGATCTGGATATGGGCTCTCTCAACATTTTAATTTGATAGTTTTTTCTGGGTGGGACATATTTCTGGTTGGGTGTGTATTTCTCCCATTTTCAAATCTGTTTACACTAGCATACTCAATTGTATTCCCTAATGGGTTTTCATACATGGCTGTTACTCAAGATATTGAGTATTTTATTTTTTTTCCTTTTCACTTATGAATGGAGGTGGTTGGGTGTGTGCGTATAGGTACATTAGGCAAGGGCTTCCCATATTATTCATTCCTTTTAGCACTTATTGCAAACCCCAGTCATATGATGGTGGGATTGGGGTAGTTGGGGATTGATCCTCATTGAGTTGGGTCATGACATGGTCGATACTTTGATTTGAAAGGATCATAAAAGCTTATCCATGTTGAAGATAAAAAAAGATCAAATATTTCTAGATTTACAAAGGATGGACATGGAAATCCTGAAAGGTAAAAATATTATCTTTCTCAATTGAATGTTCAACCATATATCCAAGTAAAGATTAAATACATGCCAAAGTAAGATGTAGAGAATCAAAATAAGGTTAAAAGTGCTCCAAAGTTTAACCTTGATCATGGTGGAATGATAAGGTTCAAGAATGTTGTATTTATTATAACCATACCAGACTTGAAGTAGGATTTGTTAGAGGAAGCTCATAGTTCTTCATTCTATATTCATCATGGAGGTATGAAGATGTATAGAGATTTGAAAGAATACTTATGCTGGGATGGAATGAAGAGAGATATCATATATTTTGTATCATGGTGCTTGGAATTTCAACAAGTTAAGGGTGAATGAAAACTTTTTAAGGGGATATTTCATCGATTTCCCATACAAAAATGGAAATGGAAAAAAAATCATGATGGATTTTTCCATTGAATCCCCAAAAGCCTCTAAAGGGTATAATACTCAATGGGTTATAGTAGATCACTCTAATAAGTTAGTAGACTTCATCACTATGAGAGAAAAAAAATATCTAGATCATATTTCCTGGATATAAATTAAAGAAGTGGTAAGGTTTAATGGAGTACCACATTACATTATATCTAATCAGGAACTAAGGTTTACCTCAATGTTCTAGAAAAGTATTCAACAAGTTATTGATATGGGGTTGAGTTTCAGAACTTAGAATCACCAATAGACAGATGGTTAGTCTAAAAGAATAATTTAATCCCTATTAGATATGTTCAGATCTTTTTCTATGGATTTCAAAGGTGATCGGGATCAACACTTTACACTAGTTGAGTTTTTTTAAATAATAGCTTTCAGTCTGGAATTTTTATAGATCCTTATGGATCCATATATGGACAGAAATGTATATATACAATGTACTAGGATTAAGTTGGAGAAATAAATCTATTTAGACCTGAGATAACTAAATAAATAGTAGTTAAGGATAGATCCATTTAGAAACACATCATGGAATCTCAGAGTTGGTAGAAAAGTTATACTGATACTCACCTATATAATAAATAATTTAAAGTTGGTGACAAGATGTTTATAAGAATTTCTCCAGGGAATAAGGTTATGATATTTAGGAAGAAAGGTTTACTGAGCGCTAGGTATATCATTCCCTTTTTAAATTCTTGATCGTATTAGGACCATATCCTATCACTAGGTACTGCCACAAAACATCTCTCAAGTCTAATATGTGCTCTATGTATCTCCCTTGAGGAATTACATACCTAAACCTTCACATGTACTAAACTCATGGGTCATAACACTAGAGAAAGATCTTTCTTAGGAGGAACAACCGGTAGAGATTCTGGATTATAAATAGAAATTTCTATGAAATAAGACCACTAACATGATCAATGTTTTGTGTTGAGACCACCAGTTTGAAGAAGCTATGAGGGAAATTGAGGATATGATGAGGCAAAAGTATCATCACTTATTTATATGAGAGTGATGAATTTTGAGGGTGAAATTCATTTTAAGTGGGGTAGAAAGTAACACACCAAGTTTTTTGTGATTTTTTTGAATTATTGAATTTCATTAATAGATTTTTCTACATGAAACACCATGTTAATCGTGTTCTACATGCAACACTGGGTTAGCTTGTGCTACACACGACCCTAAGTTTTAGCAAACCATGATATATTATTAATATAGTTATTTAAACATGACCATTATAATCTATAACTTAAACATGGTAATATAAATAGTAATAAATAATTTTCAAATATTATTTTTGATGGTTTTATATAAATAAAACATATCAATAATAAATACATAATTTTAGTAAAGGCTCAAAAGTATTATTTTCTCAAAAAAATGGTTATAAGTATTTTTATAAACAATAATAAAAATATTTTTTGAAAATTTTAGAAAATTTATTTGATAAAATAAAATTAATTTTTGTAATTATAATGTAAAAATTAACTTAGGGAGAATTTTCTGAATTTTTTAGAAAAGACTCTTTTTTTATGAATAGTGTAAAATAATGAATTTTAGTCAAGAACCTCCTTTTCATTTAATTTATTTGCAAAGTTAAATTACATTTTAAAATTATTTTAAAATTATATTAGTTTTATTATACATCCATTAATATAATTTAGGTTATTCAGATCAATTTAATATTGAATATTTATAGAAATGTTTTTTAAATTTTTGATCATTTTCTCTTTAAAAACCCACATTCACATCATGTATGCATGGTTAATTTTAAATTTATATTTTTCAATTCTATAAATGGAATTTGGAAAAATGGATTTTATATTTTTAATAAGGATAATTTAAATTATATAATAAATTAAACTTAAATTTTTAACAAAATGAATAAAAAATCTTGTAAAACTTAATTATCGTAGTTAAGGAAAAAATAGATTTATTAGAGGTTAAACAAAAAAAGAGAAGAGTAAAATGACCAATAAAATTGTCTAAAAACTATTATATGGATATATTTTGACCATTACACCTCTAATTTTATATAATGGTTCATTTTAGATCCTTTTTAAATATGAAAAACATGGGAGAAATCAATTATTTTAAGAAATATTAAGTTGTTCCTCCCCCCACTTATAAATGGCCACCCCTTATCACATTTTATTCAAACATTAAAACCCATTTTTTTTAATAATAAGTAAAAAAATAAATTCCTAAATTACATTCCCTAGTCATAGAATCATTATTTAGTATATAAATCCAACCTATGTTGTTTTTTGGTGAAAACCTAAGGAGGATATCTGAAGAAGAGGTAATGTTCACCAATGAGATTTTTTGTTTTATTTCTTACTCTGAGTCCCGAAATTATCATTGTACCATAATGATATCAAAACCACAATATATTAAATATAATGAGATGTTTTTATGTTAATTTAATGACCTAAAAACATGTCTACTTCTATCAAATGGGTTATAAAATCATCATTATTGTGTACAACAGACTACCGCCTCACGAATCGATGTCCTTCATTTTTTTTCCTTTACCACCTATAATGGTTAGAAATAATGATTTATTTATTGTTTATATATTATATTTATGATATTATTATTTGTATATAATGTTTATATCATATATACCTTCCTTATTCCCATTTTGTGGGAGTATGATAACGTTGCTTATGGGTATGGTGAACTACTGCATCGTAAAGTGATGTGATTCGTTCACGCTTTACATGAAATGTATTAAGGATGAGTTTAATAAAATTTTGTTATTTATATTACATAAAAATTATTATTTAATGATATATATACCATTTACTTTTTATTGTTTCAAACCAAAAAGAAAATGGAGAAAATGTTTATGCGTATGCACAACCTATTATCTCTATGAACAATATACTTCATTTTCTATCAATAAATTTTATGGATTAATATAAACACATATAAAATGAATATATATGATATTTATATCTTGTTTGAAATTATTTTTATTATTAAACAATTATTTTAAGAGGAAAAAAATAACAATTCAAAAATTACACGAAAAACAAAGTAGTTATTTCCTAAAATGTGACTTTAACATGGAATTGTTAATAAACAGGTAATAAAATGTCATAAGAAAATAAAATATGGTATTATATATATGAATATGTTTATTTGATATATTTATAATAAAATTAAATTTATTATAATGTATTTTCTAATGAGTATGATGGAATTCAAGAATTAAGGTAAGATATTTTTGTCACAATTTTCATTCGTTGAGACATACATTATGTTATGCACCTATATTCTTTTACGAGGTGTTTATATATCCAAATTTACATGTAATATCATGAATTTATTTATCCTCAATATATTTTAAAGTATAAATTGATTTTATACTTTTGTGGGGATTATGATTAAAGGATATCATAGTGGTAAGTTTCCTGAATTAAACATTGATAATGATTGTGTTTTGAGATTTGGGAAGATATTGTGTGTGCCTTGTGATTCATAGTTGAAGAGAGAGTTGTTATGTGAAACTCATAGTTCTCCGTTTTTAGTTCATCCAGGTAGTACTAAGATGTATAGAGATCTTCGGGAGTATTACTGGTCGGATGGAATGAAAAGAGATATTCCTGATTTTACTGTGAAGTGTTTGACTTGTCAACAGGTTAAAGCAGAGTGGCAGTTACCGAAAGGGACGCTTCAGCCTTTACCAGTGCCAGAGTGGAAATGGGAGAATATATCCATGGACTTCATTGTGGGATTTCCAAAGACACCTCGAGGTAATAATGAAATATGGTTTATTGTTGATTGCTTGACTAAATCTTCTCATTTACTTGCTATACGAGATACGTTTTCCCTAGATCAACTTTCCCGTTTGTATCTTAAAGATATAGTTAGGATACATAGAGTTCCTCTCAACATTGTATCTGACCGTGATCCCAGGTTCACTTCTAACTTTTGGAAAGGCCTTTAGAAGTCGTTGGGTACTGAATTAAATTTTAGTACAACTTTTCATCCTCAATCAGATGGGCAGTCAGAACGAACAATTCAGACATTGGAGGGTATGATACATGCTTGTTCTATGTATTATCAGGGAATTTGGGACCAACATCTTTCTTTGGTTGAGTTGTATTATAACAATAGTTTTCATTCCAGTATACAGATGGCACCATTTGAGGCATTATATGAGAAGTAGTGTCGAACTCCAGCTTTTTGGGATGAAGTAGGTGAAAGGAAGTTGATGGGACCGAAATTGGTAGAAGAGTTGGCAGAAAAACATCAGTTGATACAGAAACACATGAGAACAACTCAGAGTAGGAAAAAAAGTTATGCGGACAACAGGAGGAATGATCTCTCTTTTGAGGCAGGTGATCATGTCTTCCTCAATGTTTCACCATGGAAAAGTGTGATGAAATTTTGTATGAAAGGAAAGATGAGTCCAAGGTTCATTAGACCATATGAAATTTTAGATAGAGTTAGATCAGTTGCATACCGAGTGGATTTACCTCCGAGTTTATCTCAGGTACATAATGTTTTTCATGTTTTAATGTTAATGAAGTACATCCTAGATCCATCTCATGTTTTGAGTCCAGAGGTAGTCCAACTGGAAGAGAATCTGTCTTATAAGGAACAACCTATACAGATTCTTCACCACAGGGAGAAAGTGTTGTGGAATTAGGTGATTCATCAAGTGACAGTTTTGTGGAAAAACCACATGAGTGAAGAGGCAACATGAGAACCTGAAAATTCAATGAGGGATAAATACCCCCACTTATTCGATAAGTAAATAAATTACGGGGATGTAATTTTCTAAATGGGGGAAGGATGTAACATCCCAAGAAAGTAATGAATAATATATATTCTTATCTATGCCTATTTATGAATTAGATTGTGTTTCAGAGGCTTAAAATGAGAATAAATCCAATCTTAGGCATAGAATTCTCTAATATTTTTAAAAGATTATTTTACCGCCTTTTGATGGAAAACCATTTCTAAATCTATATTTTGACAATTTTATAATCTATATTTTTCAAAATAAACCTATTATTTATGATTGGGGAAGTGAAATTTACTTTCGATTAATTTTTGGTATTTTTCTGACAATGTTCATTTTTTAATGAGTAGTGAAAAATACTGCATTTTACATCAAAACTGATTTTTCATCTAATTTAATTATATGGTTCTATTATCTTTTTAATTTTGTTTAAAGTGTAATTAGAATATATTTTTACCATTTAATCCAATGGTGGTCATTATAATTAATTTCACTTTGTAATTAGGCATAAACAAGTGCCAAACTTTTCATAGATATTGTTTCAAAAAAACCCGCTATTTTTTTTGACAACTGGAATTATTTTTTAAATTAATTATTGCAATTTCTTTGTTTGTAATTTGGTAAAATGGATTCCATATTTGTAATCATAAGTTCCAAATTATGTAATTAAGACTCTTTTGTTTCTGGACATTATGAATAGTAACAACGGTAATTATCTTTAATTACCATGATTAATTAGTAATTGGGTAGTTAAGGATAATAAAATAATATCACAATAATAACAAATGACCCCAACATATGTCCTAATGCTACTGTTTTTGTCATGTATGAACATGGGATGCCTTGTTCCAAACTTTGGGACCCCATGGAATCACTTTTGGTGTGAAAGTGACACTTTATCATTTTATTTTTAAAGAAAGGAGAATATCACTAAAGAATGTATCACCCGAGTAAAAAAAATTTAGTTTTATCTGTGTAAATGATCTCTTAGACTATAAATATTTATTGAAAAGCTAAAAAGATTTCATAAATCATAGTAGTTTTTTTTATAATTTTTAGACATTAAATAAATTAATTTATTTATGACATCATGAGGATGCAGCGATTATCTCATTAATGAACGATTTAAATAAAATGAAACGATAATGTAAAATCTAAGACACAGACTTGTCAAAAACCTATTAGATGAGTATATTTCTAACCCTTATCACCTTATACTTGAAATATATAAATTTGGGACCTTTTAAATCCGAAAATCATTTTAATATAAAGTAATATTTCTTGACTTTCCAAGAGTGCCCCTCCTCCCTCTTATAAAAGTCCCCCACCTCTACCTCCTGAACCACACCTCTCAAGCCATTGGCTCGGCCATGATATTCTCATTTTATCTCTCCACATCCATCTCTTCATCCTAGAAGCTTACCTTAGGCAGAAAGCTCTTTAAGAAACCCTTTTGGTTCAAACCAAGAGGAGTTACCCGATTTAAAGGTAATGTCTTCACTTGTGTTCTTTTGTTTTATTTTGCTTCTCCAACCCCCTAAAATATTTTTATTCATTTATTTTTTAACAACACAAGTATCTTCAATATACTAGTATGTTTTTATGAGAAGTATTCGAGCTACACTTACAAACACCTTTGTCTAATGGTTAAAGAACATACTGTTTCTGTGGATGGCGAATTTCTGCCTCACGAAATGATGACTGTTCAATATTCTTTTAACACCTTTCATGGTGGCCATTAAGATGTCACTATATTTATATATGTTATATATTATGTTTATGTTTTCATTATTCTTCATTATTTTTCATTTATGGCATTCCTTTATGGTTTCCATTATGGGTAAATGCGATATCTTCATTTTAGGAAGTGTGGACTACCACCCCCACAACGTGATTTGATTCGTTAATGCCATATATGGGACGTATAAAGGATGGTGTGAATGATATTATATATGATATTATACTGGAATTATAATATACCTTTATATAATTATGATTCCATTCCATAAAATACGAAATAGAAATGAAAGTAGCGTTCATGCGTACGTACGGCTTACCGTCTCCATGAACGGTGCATTTCATTTCTTACCTCTAAATGTTATATAATATTATAAATTCATGTATATACTGGCTATATATGATATATATGATATCTAAATCATGAATATTATTCTGGATATAATGGATATTTTACCACATGAACAAACTTGTAATTATAAAGAGTTAATTTTTGACTCAAGTATCAATGATGGACAAAACGACCATTATTAACTTAAATAATTACATAGTTTTCATAACATGGTAATAAGTGATATAAAAGAAATAATTAACTTGAAAAAGGTTATTAAGCAAGTATAAATTAACTCAAGTTTATTATTCAAGAGATTAAAGAACGATCGAGTCAAGTCGGACCTGAGGTAAGGGACTTTGTCTCAATCTCCTTTCATTGAGGCATATTTTGTTTTATACACAACTTTATTTTATACGGTGTATAAAACCCCTTTTAATTTGAATTTTATTCAAAAGGAATATTTTTTATATGAAGCGTCTTATTAAATTTCAAAAGGGAATGTTTTTATCATACGTATTCGGTGACAACAACTTCTCTGCCACCGTGACCATTATTTGAGTTTCAGCTTCCTCTATAAGCCATAATTTTTTTTAAATGAAAAATAAAAACCATGTTTTACTTTTCTTTTATTTTTATATTGAAAATGGTTTTCATAATGTTTTTATTATATCAATTTGTTGTATTGATATTTTATGATTGAAATGTGGAAATTATATGTTTCCTTTATGCATGTTTTATGTGATGCGATTATGTTATGGTTCTTGGTAATTGTTATGAAGACGGGTGGTTCCGTGATAAACTAAGGTCGGGTGAGCCTGATATAGCTCTCCAATGCATTGGGTAACGTGAAGGGGTTAAACGTTAAGGTTTCTCCGAATATATTTAGGGAATATACTATGACTGGTATTCCAAACGTAACCATGAGGGTTACTCCCTACATAAGAATGTTATGAATGACTCAAGTTACCTTTAGGTCTTATGATTTCTATGATTTATTCATGATTTTATGAGGTATGTTAAACTGCTTATGTTTTATGAGTAAAGTATGATTTCATACATGGACTAATGTTTTCATTTTGTACTTGTATATCCCTTACTACGCTTTTTATGCTCATCCCAAGTTTTTGAAATGTTTTTCATAGGTCAAGGAAAAGGTACATGATGTGATGATAGTGTCAAGGAAGTGTCAAGAAAGAATCCATGTTTTATTTTAAATATGTTTCTATTGATTGAAAAAATGAGTACTATCTTTTATGTGACCACTTTGTTTAAATGTGGAATGTAATGCATGATTTATGATCTAATTCTCTAAAACTCTAAACCTGAAAAGATCCTCAACATGTATTCTTGAAATAACTCAAGATTAAGTAAGGTTTATGGCTGGGGCCTTATACTTTGCACGAAAAATCACCAAGATTTCATAATTACATCAAAACCATAAATCATCACTAAAGAATATTTATTCCTTTCTTTTCACAATCAAAACCATTCAAATACACCAATTGGAAATTAATCGAATCAATTATAACAAGAGGAGTTGAGAGTGAAGCCTCCTACCTCAAAAAATTAGGTGAAACCAACCAAGAACCGGGTCGAAACACCATGAAACCTCCTTAGATTCCTTCCCCTATCACCAAAAGACCAAACCCGACTTAAAAATCATCCACTGTCTTAGATTTACCCACCTTGGGTGTAGATCTAAGGATCCATCAAGGGGGACGAAGGAGATCTAAGAAAACTCAAGGAAATGAGACTTACCTTGATCAACCGGCCTCTAAACGCCCTGGAAAGCCTCCATATCGCTTCCAAAACACCTGGTAAGTTTTCTCCCACCTTCACGAGAGAGAAATCCTGATTTAGGGCCATCTAGGAGAAAAAATTAATGGGTTTAAAGATAAAGCAGATTAGATCCTTAAAAATAGGATCTAAGTTGACTTTGCGCATGGTTAGTCCGCACGGTTAGTCAAATTGTGCGCTAACCGTGCGGTAGTCACTGCTTGGAAGGGACGCTATGCACGACCTCCTCGCACAGTTTTCCCAAACCATGCACACACCATGCGGTCTCCTATGTCCATGGTGACACCACCTGCATGGCTTCTGAATGGTTTGGGCAACCCGTGCGAAGCTCTTGCGTCACCACCTTTTTTCCCTTTGACCCTTTAAAAGTCTCCAAACATTCCCAACCATTTATCCTATGCTTCATGTCCATAAAAATCATAAAACACAGGTTACTTACCAGAAACTGGGGGTACTAAATTCTCCCCACCACTAGACTTTCTGTCCCTGGAAATTAGAAACCCATCGCTTTCTTGAAAGAAGTTCTGGCCACCACTCTTTAATTTCTTTCTCACGTTCCGAAGTCTCTTCCTAGATCTGACCATGCTGCCATAAAACCCACACTAGACTGATGATTTTTCCATGCAATACTTTCTCTTGACTATCCAAAATTCGTACCGGGATATGCATCAATGAAGCATCTGGATCTAGGTCAACGTGATCCCATCTGATCACTTGGTTAGGATTAGGCTGATACTTTTTCAATTGAGATATATGGAACACATTATGCACCGAACTAAACCGTGGTGGTAATGCCAACCGATATTCCACCTCTCAAACCCGTTCTAGTATCTCAAAAGGGCAAATGTATCTTGGAGATAACTTTCCCTGCTTCCTGAAACGACGATATCCAAGACTTAGAGAGATCCTTAAGAAGACATGATCACCCACAATGAATGACAACAGTCTTCGACGGTGATCTGCATAATATTTCTGACGACTCTGAGCCATCTCCATCCTATTTATAATCAACTGGATCTTCTCTATTTTTTCTTGGACAAGGTTCGGCCCAACTATTGATGTTTCACAAGTTTCCACCCAGCATAGTGTAGAATGACAAAGACGCCCATACAATACTTCAAACGGAGCCATGCATATGGAGGATTGATAACTATTATTGTATGAGAACTACACTAAGGGTATATGCTCCTCCCATGAGCCACTAAAAGCCATTACACAAGCCTGCAACATTTCTTCCAACGTTTGTATCGTCTGCTCGAATTGCCCATCCGTCTGAGGATGATACGCCATGCTCATAGTCAACTGAGTCCCAAAGGCTTGCTGTAATGATTTCTAGAAATGAGATGTGAACCTCGGATCTCTATTTTAGACTATAGAAACTGGTACACCATGCCTCTTTACTACTTCTCAGTTATAGATATTTGAAAGATCTTCCACCATATGAGTTTCACGAATAGGGATGAAATGGGCTGACCTAGTTAGACGATCCACTATCACCTAAATGGCATCGTGTCTCCGGACCATTCTTGGAAGACCTGTAACAAAATACATTGCTATATGATCCCATCTCCACACTGGGATAGGTTAATATTGTAACATACTAGCTGGTCTCTGATGCTCTTATTTTACCTACTAACAAGTTAAGCACCGCGATACAAACTCGGACACCTTCCTTTTCATTCCGCTCCACCAAAACTGCGCCTTCAATGCCTTATGAATCTTCTGTGTACCTGGGTTTACATCCCATATTGAATGGTGGTAAGCATGAAGGAGTTGTTCCTGACAACCCATAGGTACAACCATCCAATCTGTGAAACACAAAACCGAACCCCCATCAAGTTTTCAGCCATCAATGGTCTCCCCACCATTGAGTTTTGAAATTACAACTAGACATTCTGTATCAGATGTTTGTGCTTCTTTGATCATCCTTACCAAATCAAGAACAAGCATAGCTGAAAAGAAAACTACTACATCACCTCGGTCTACATATTACACATGCTTGTTGGCTAAGACTGACATCAACTGCCATTCTTCTGAAGCAAATCCATGAAGACCACTGGTGCATTCATTAGGCCGAAAGACATGACTACATATTCGTAGTGGCCATATCTGCTTCTGAAAGCTGTCTTTGGAATATCCTCCTTCCGAACTCACAATTGGTGATATCCTGATCGCAAGTCAATATTGGAGAACCACTGAGCTCCCCTTAATTTATTGAACATATCATCAATGCGTGGAAATGGATAACTATTCTTTATCATAACTTGGTTAAGCTTACGATAATCAACACACAGCCAAAGAGTTCCATCTGCTTTCTTCACAACAATAATGGTGCCGCCCATGGAGAAGTACTTGGTCGAATGAAACCTTTTCTTTCCAGCTCCTCTAACTGCACCTTCAATTCTCGTAACTCTGTTGGTGCCATCCTATAAGACGGAAGGTAAATAGGACTGGTCCTCGGAAGGAGATCAATCAAAAACTTCACTTCCCTTAGAGGTGGTAATCGTGAGAAGTTATTGGGAAATACATCTAGAATTTGATCCACCACAACTGGAAAACTATTTTCCTCAATTTCGTCCATTGATGCCAGAGTTAACGTTTCCAATTGATAAGAGATCATTCCCACCATTGGTTCCAACATGCTCTTTGAACCTTTTTTACCATTCTCTCTCCCCTGAAGAGATGGTTGATGTCGTCCTCAGTCGTGAAACTAACCATTCTCCTATAACAGTCGATGTGAGCCTTAAAAACTATCAACCAATCCATACCTAGGATTACATCATAGAAATCCATGTCCAACATCGAGAAGTCCCATTTTAACTCAAATCCATCAATATTTATAGCACATGCTCTACACACAAAGGCTTGACATTCTCTTTCACCAAGAGGAGTTTTTAGTTTCAAAACAGAAGATATCATTTCCAGTTTTAAACATAGCATGTCAATAGCATGAGAAGTAATGAAAGAATGTGACGCACCAGTATCAAAAAACACTTGCACAAGATAGAATTCAAAAGAATCATACCTCACACTGTAGATGGTCCAGCCTGATCATCGACAACCATCTGATCAGCTTTATACAATTTCTTTGTTGTTTCACTTTTCTTCTGGTTTATGGATTGCACTCGTTTCATCGAAGCACATGGTGTTTGTGACACCAGAGAAGTGTCCCTGAAACCCGACCGTGGAGTAGTGCGACAAAATTGCTTAAGGTGTCCCATCTTGTTGCAATTGTGGCATGCTCTTAGTTGTGCCTTACATTCCCGCTTGTTGTAGTTCGTAGAGCCACACTGGAAACATCCAAGCTTGCTCTTGGGTCTTGGAGAAAAGTTAATTGCTCCTATGGTCCGATTACAATGTGTTCTTCCCCCTTGAGAAAAGGTGTCTGATTTCCTATTACTCTTAGTGTTAGAGTTCTCAGCTCCTCTAGTGAAGATAACCGTACTTCCTCCACTTGGATTTTCAGTAGTGACAAATATCGTAAACAATATATCAAGTTGTAGTCCCAACTTAATGTTTTTAAAAGCCCGAGCGATGCTTTGGACCAACTGCTGGTTCACCTGTGGTTTAGGTGAAACCACATTCTCACAGCCCTCTTTCGATTGGTCTCTATGACGCCTATCAGGTGCCATTTCCTAAACCAACAACAAAATCTATCAATATCACTCTCTAGAAACTGATGGCTTAACATTTCAAATTTTAACATATCATCTATCACAACATTGTTTTCAAAACACCCTTTTTCCATGTTCATCCATTTATAAAAACATTCAACATTATTTTTGAAAATCAACCCATTTTGAAAATACACCAAATGCCCTGTTTTCAAAATCTTTCACTTGAAAACAATTTCTACATTTTTCAAAAATTCACACCTTGCACAAAATCCTTACTCATTCCTCACAATGAGATATGCAATCCTAGTGGGAAGTCATTCCTCTACAATGCCTGTCATGCTCATCTCATTGGCTAAACCCATGAAAATGAGATTTCCAACATTCTAGAAGTGTATCCAAAACACTTATGTACCCAACACCCTAGTAACTTGAAGTTCAACATAAACGGGTTAGCTACGTCCTTTTATGCTATACATTTCAAGTTCCGAAAATCCTACTCCTATCTAAGATTTTGACCCAAGGAATAGACAAGAATGAATTTCAACTCCAATACCAAGAACATAAATGAAATCTTGTTAGGCAAGGACCAAACAAGCTGATACCATTTGCAATGACCCGCCAATTCTCATTGGCTTGAGAGTACAACGAGTCATTACTATCCCTTAAGAGACATCCCCAAGGTGCCAAAGGCTGGAAATAAATGCCAAAGTGTTTCAAGTACAAGTGGGGGACGATTTAACCTTTAAGAAATAAACCCATAAACCAACCATAACAAAAAAATCACTATATGATGCATGAACGAATGAAAGACCAACTTAAACAACTTCATTTATGTCAAACTACATCAAGTACACAACAAAGGAAGACCAAACTAAGCATCAAAGTACACAACGAATGAACAACTCAAGGCTCTCAAAAGACACTATAACTCCATGCTCCACAAGCTCCAAGCTCCACAACATCTCCCAAGCATCACCATAAGCTACTAGCAATAAGATGCTTTACCTTTACCTATGTCCCGGAACAAAAAATCTGCAAAAGCACCAAAGTTCCAAAGTAGGGGCGAGTATAAGACTCAGTAGGTTTACCCAAATGAATTCCCTACTCACGCCTCTATGATAGAAGAGTTAGAAAAAATTATATAAAACAATTTATATAAAAAAATTTCTCAATAACTGTTTATAACTAAATATAAACAAGTTTCCCAAAACCATTTATAACCAAAAACATACAAGTGAAATTGAAACAAATTTTCCAGCAAGTTATTTTTCCGAAAAATAACTAAATAATCTTTAAAAAACATTTCAAAAACATTCCTTTTTTGGCACACCCAACCATTCCACAAACCCATGAAACCAACCATGCATGCTAGCTAGTAGAGGGGGAAGCCTTAACCCTTATCCATCCTAGAATGATTGGGGAGACTTCGTACCCTTATCCAACCCCAAATGCACATAAATGTTTGACGGGGGAGAGCCCTAATCCTTATCCATCCCAGAATTACGGGGGAGACCCCTAAACCTTATCCATCTCGAATGAAATATGAATGTTTGATGGGGGAGATCCCTAACCCTTATTCATCCCAGAATGATGGGGGAGACCCCTAACCCTTATCCGTCCTGAATACAATATGAATTTTTGATGGGGGAGAGACCTAACCCTTATCCATCCCAGAATGATAGTGGAGAACCCTAACCCTTATCCGTCCCGAATGCAATATGAACACACCAAACATTCCCAAAAATCATGCTAAAACCACCCTTTCAATAAAACACCTTTTATTTAAAACCATTTCCATCAAAACCGTTTGTGTTCAACCAATTCAAACCATTTCAATAAAACTATACTTTTATTGAAAACCAAAGAATAAACCAATTTCATAAAATCCATTTCAATATAAAATTATTTCAATAAAACACCCTTTTTATTGAAAACCCATCTTTCATCAAAACTTTTACCATTCCAGCAAATCAATAATTTAAAGTCATCATTTTTAATTCAGGAATCCAAAACACTTTTCATGAAAAATCACTAATATTTCACAATTACATCAAAACCATAAATCATCACTAAAGAAGATTTATTCCTTTATTTTCACAATAAAAACCATTCAAATACACCAATTTGAAACTAATACAATCAATTATAACAAGAGGAGTAGAGAGTTAAGCCTCCTACCTCAACAAATTAGGCGAAACCAACTAAGAACCGGGTCGAAACACCATGAAACCTCCTTAGATTCCTTCATCTATCACCAAAAATACCAAAACCCAACTTAAAAGTTATCCACTACCTTATATATACCCACATTGGTCATAGATATAAGGATCCATCAAGAGGGAAGAAGGAGATCTAAGAAAACTTAAGGAAACGAGACTTACCTTGATCAACTAGCCTCTAAATGCCACGAAAAACCTCCGGATCGCTTCCCAAATGCCTAGTAAGTGTTCTCCGACCTTCACTAGAGAGAAATACTGAGTTAGGGCCGTCTAGGAGCAAAAAAGAGTGGGTTTAATGATAAAACAGATTAGATCCTTAAAAATAGGATCTAAGTTGACTTCACGCATGGTTAGTCAAATTGTGCACTAACCGTGTGGTAGTCACTACTTGGAAGGGGCGCTCCGCACGACCTCCTCGCATGGTTTTCCCAAACCTTGTACACACCGTGTGGTCTCCCCTGTCCAAGGTGACACCACCTGCATGGCTTCCGCACGATTTGGGCAACCCGTGCGAAGCCCATACCTCACCACATTTTTTCCCTTTAACCCTTTAAAAGTCTCCAAACTTTCCAAAACATTTATATTATGCTTCATGTACTTAAAAAGCATAAAAAAAGGGTTACTTACCAGAAACCGTGGGTACTACATATTTATTTAATTTTAGTCCCAAATTACATTAATAAGTGTGAAAATCTATATAAATGTGTTTTTTATTAAAAGTTATTTCAAAGTTATTAAAGATAAATAAATATTAACATATATTTTAATTATTAAATCTCATTTTAATCTTATCCTATCCATTTATGAGCTACTAGAAAGTTGAAAATTTTATTTTTAACCCTTATGAAATGAATATTTGTGAAAATAATACCAGATCTTGTATATAAATAAGGGATTTAAACTCTATTCAGAATAAATTCAATTTATTAATGAATTTATTTTATTCCATATCTCTATAAAATCTAAAAAAAATTTTAATTTAATTTCCTACACTCTTCTAAATTCATTTTTCAACAAAAAAACACGATCAAAGTAGTTGTTTTAATGATCAATGACAATATGTTTTACCCTTATTCTCCAATTGAATACTTATATATATTTTTATATTTATGTAAGGATATAATTTATTTCAAATATATAATCTATTAAAATTAACTTTTAATCCTAAATTTTTCATTATTAAAAGATAAAACACATAAATTCCAAATTTCATATGTATAACTTTTAGTTCGATTTCATTTTCTCCTCTATTTTCCTTTTTTTATTATATTTTTTATTCTTTTAAGAAACTTATATAAAGGATGATATGATAATGGATGAGGTATTTTTATTAATTTAATCTTATGTTGAAACCACATGGTATCAAAATTATTCCCGATTTTTGATATATACTTACAAAACTATATATAGTAAGTGGTTTATTTAGTCTCAACTTTGTAATTTTAATAACTTATTTAGATTTCTTTTATTTTAAATTTTGATTAAATTAATTATCATGGATGATAAATTACTCACCATGGTGGATTATCTCATGTATATAATCAAAATTTCATATTTCCTAGGCTTCATCTCCAAAGATGAGACTTATACTAAAATACATGTTGACCATTGTAAAAGTAAAATTTATAAAAATAATAATTTATTATTAAACCAAATAAGTGGGATTTAATTATAAAACAATTAAAAAATAAATAATTAATATGACTAATATTACTCTATAATAAACACTTCATATGTATTTTTTAACTCTTATCTAGATATAACACTAAAATTACATAAGGATGTAATTCTGAACTACAACAAATATCAAACATCAATAACTAAACACCATGGACATGAATATAAAAATATGATTCAAATATGATATTAAATGGATTATAATAACTATATATAATTACATAATCAACTTATTTTAATGTTATAATAATTAATAACATATTACAATTTACTTTTATAAAGTAAATGTCACACAGATACATCTTGGATGTAAGGGATTTTCCTTTAGACATTTACATTAAACGTTACAATATTTTTATCTCAACTCTCTCAGTAATGTTTTGTAATAATTTTATTTCATTTCATCTTATAGATCTTTATAGTTATTATTTACCTCACTTTCATTTTCATCTTAATAGTGAATTGGCTAACCCTTTCATTTGAAATCCTTTTCTTTTTATGGGTTAACTTAAAATCATATTTTTTTGGTTGAAAAGTAAGTTTTAATGAGTTCTATTCATGGTATAGTTAAATTAATACTCATATATGTTTTATTCAAGTTATTTTTATTCAAAATAATATTTGATGGTGGTGGTCCTAATATATAGCCCTAGAGTTCATGTAGTAATGATTTATATTCTGGATAAAATTTATTTGAAGTAATAAAATGTATCATGTCATTGTAAGGTTGATTGCATGGGTGATTAATGAATATGTTGTCCCAAGTAACCTTCATGTGTATTTTATTTACTTTATTCTTACTTCAGAGTTTTTTAGGGAATTATTTGAGAAAATGAGTTGATTTTATGAGTTAATATGATTTTATTCAAGCTCAGAGAATATTATTTAAAGGAATAAACTTTTAAATGTGTTTACATGCATTCCAATTGATTAATATGGTATATTTATTTTTATATACCTTAAAAAAAATTAATTTCCCATCCAATATTTTCAAATGATTTTATAAGGTTTATGGATGAGTATGAAAATTAATGAAGTCAATTTCTAGTTATGGTGTTTTTTATAAAATAAAGCAAGCATGTCGCTTTATGCACATCCTTTTGTGGAAAAAATGTACACTATGTGTAGATGTGATTTTTTTAATGCAATGGGTTTTCAAATCCTCTAAAACTCTAAAATCAGAGGTCTTGGGGATATGTGTGATGAAATATTATTATAAAACATGTAAGCATTGGGTGGTTAAGTTTGGTTCATTGAAGTTTGAATCAAGGAAGGGTTTATATATCTTTAGAGGTTAATATTTTGATACGGTAATATGGACAGACAAATTAGGGATACAAAAAGGTTTTTATAGAACAAAGAACTAATTTATGGTTTTATTATCATGATATAAGGATTGTTAAATTGTTTCATATAATATATATCTATTTTAGAATATTTTTCTATAGAGGTAATAAGGTGAATTAATTAGGATGGAAACTCAAGGATAATACCCTTCCACATCATCAACCTAAAATGATTAGGATTTGATCTAAGTAAAATCAACTAAATTAGGTTATAAATGTTGCTACCAATGCAAGGGATTGACCAAATTATATTCAATGTAATATTAAAATAGTTTAGCATTTTGTATAAAAAATCCTTTATCATTTGGTGGGGCATCTTTCCTAGTTATAGCTGAAGGATGGATAAATGATATAGAGAATATATTTTAAGTTTTGGGTTGACTAAAGAATAAAAGGTAACTCTTGTATTTTATCATATTTAAGGTAAACTTTATCAAAAATGGTCTCTAATTATGAATACTAAGGAGAATAATGAGATTTATACCATGAAGTGGAAGGTATTGGAAGATATTTTTCTTGCGAAATAACTTCTTAAAGTGCTTGAATATTAAATGGAAAGTAAATTTTTAGAGTTGATGATAAATGAAAAAGTCTCAATTGCTTCTTATGAAGAAACTTTTACTAGATTAGAAAGATATAAACCAAATTTTATTTTGGAAAATGAATTTAATATTGATAGATTTTATATATATTTGAATCTAAGTTCACTGAGTGTGATGGTTACACATGAATTTAATAGTTATGAGGATTTTTTTTTGATTATTTAAAAAGCAATAAATTTAGAAAACAACAAAAAACAAACAAAAAAATAAATATGAATATAAGAGAATTAAACGTCACTCATGACCTAAATGTGGTATAAAAACATTTTTGGTATTTTTTTATGATATGGAAAGCTTCATCGGAATGGTGAATTTTGACACATGGATAATTATTATGAATAAATAAGTAATGATTAGACCAATAATGGAAAAAATATAGAATTAAATTCTCATCATTGTTTTCAGTAGGTAGTGGAATGTTTTAATTATAATGATATGTTCCATTTTATAAATATATGTATGTATATAAATATAAAGGTGGAAATCATTAATATCATAAGTATAAAGGTGTGTAAAATTAACTTTATACAACTAATACTAAATAAATTGTTCCATGAAATAATGTGGTAGAATGTACCATATTTATTACTCAAATTATGCTAACGTTTTTTTAACTCAATATCTATACATAATTTCATTTTTTGTAAATTTTATACTAAAATGGAAATATCATCTCATGAAATGGAGACTAAATGATTGGTAAAAACTCAAAGTGGAGATATTAAAACAATAAGGATTTATAAAAATATTCCTTTAATCATACATGGAATTGTTTTACTTGAAAATAATGTTTCTATACCTATATTTTATTTTTTATGTTATTTTTAGTACGTATTGGATATCATAAAATCATGATAAGATATATTTTAGAGAAAAATAATTTATATTTAATTTTTAGAATGTGTTTTAGTTTGTATTTAAGAACGATTTTATTTTAGTGATAATATATCAAGAAGCTGAGAAGTTGATAAAAGATGAAAGTAAAAGTTATTATTCTCACATCATTGTAAAGAAGGAAATTATCCAATATAGTGATATGGCAGCAATAAATAAATATTTGGATGTATTAACTATTTATTTTCATGGTGTAATTCTTGTTCTTGATTTGGAATTCACTATTAAGTTAGTTCTTAATTCTCAGACAATTTCAAAAACCTCTATCAAATGGTTCCAGTATAGCCATTGGAATGGAAAAAGAAATTACAAGAGTTATATGATAAGGGTTTCATTTGTCTTATCACTTCACCTTGGAATAAAATTGTTTTTCTTGTAAAGAATAAAGATGGTTCTATGATGATTTTCATTTATTAAATAGAACTCAATAAAATCACTATTAAGAATAATTTTCATTTTGATAAGCCAAATTTAAATATAAATTTTGATATCAATTGTTTATAGTTTTTATTAAATTACTTGATAATGAACTCGTATGGGTCTAATTTTGAAGGAAAAAGGACTCATAGGTTTCCAAGGAAGAAAAGTAAGAAAATGTAAAAAACATGCCAAGTAAACGTCGTGATCCGCCTCTACATGTCATGTACCCAAAGATCACTGTCTACATCAAGTTGTGAAGCTAAGCTATAAACATGGCATGATGCCTGAAGGAAAAAAACACTACACGTCATGACCAGATTGGACACATCGTGAAGCCAGTCAAATCCCAGGGTGAGAAATCCATCATGAATCCACAAAAAAATAGACAGAGACAAGGTACACTTCATGAATGACCCTCTCATGTAATGTACCCTATAAAACCTCTTAAATTTTTGAGAGACCCGAGTTCCACGCTGGAGATCCAAAATCTATGGAAAATGACGTGGATCAAGTCTACACACCATGTACCTATGGTACACATCATGATGATTTATGGCTATATAAGAAGTGGAGCGGAAGGGCATATGATAGAATTACAAATGTTCTTCTCTTCTCCCTTTCATCTCTATTGTGAATCCTTTTTCCATTTCCCCTCTCAAACTCTCAAACTCTTATTATTTGTGCATTTTTATTAATCTAATAACCGTGGAGCCTCCGTTCTTCAATGAATTCAATTCCCACCATTGCTTTTAGTTTCAATTACCATTTATCTTTTCCGAGTAATTGTTTTATTTACAAATTTTATTTACTTAGTTTATGTTTAATTTAGTTACCATTCCCGGACATTTTCATGATCCCAATTCCATTAATCAATCCGTCAAGCATGTTTTATTTCATTTATTTAATTCCGGCCTACCCCTCCAAGAGTATCTAAATTTCATTGGGGTAGGGATCAAGAAATGTATTTTCATAACTAAATATACCTTTAAATCTAAACATGGAAAAACTTATTGAACTAGTAACTAGGATTTGAACCACAGGTCTACCCCATTTGTGCGAACATCCTTGACCACAAGATGATCAAAAAAATGACCCTCTCTTAATTGGAGTTGACTAAGATATGACCACTATCTTAGGAGACTTTATTCCTTAAAGAATCCAAACATAATGAACATAGGTTGTCACTATCTCCTGACCATATAATAGATACTTCTTTAGTAGAACTAAGAGGTAAAGACCAAAGTAAACTAGTGATCCATGTTTGCTTCATAAACTAAGACATAGGATCTTGCCAAGGTTAGAATTGAAGGAAATACTTCATTCAGATGAATGAATTGATCCCAACCCCTCATTAATCACTTAAAGTCATCACAAAAGTAGAACATAGATTAAACTCCCAAACTAGGACTTAAATAAAGGACTCCCCTACAAGTTTAGGAATCAAATTTCTCCGAAAAATTTTAACGGTAGTCCCCCTATGGAATCAACCCCATACTTCCACTACACTACTTTTCCATAGTTAGTGAAAGTTTGGGACTAACTATAAATTTTTAAATTTTACTCACACTTGAAGGAATTAATGATGCCTTTTGGGCACATAAAATTTATGGCACCGTTTCTAGGTATTCAACACCATTTTTAAGAAAAAAAGAACTAGGTTTTTTTGAACTTAGGATTACCTTTCCCTGATCCTCTTTCTTGTTTTCCATACATCATTTCATACTATTCTTCTCTTCTTTGTTCATTTACCAAGGTCCACTGATTCGATCAAGGAATATTAAAGCTCACAAACCCTTGGCGTTCAATCCTGAGATCGAAAGGAATTTCTCTTCACTCTGCCAGTCAGCAATGGCCAAGTAACATCACCATGCGGGACCCAACCCACCAAACCATCAACTCATACCCGGATAACCTCAGATGTAACTAGAGAAGACCATAATGAACTATAGTTTACCATCGATCCATGGGGTGACACCCATTATAGTTCTCTCACCAATCCAAGACCTTACATTTGAAATTAATTCTAGACTCATTCACATGATCCATAACATGGGGTAGTTTAGTGGTCTTCAGAGCGAAGAACCCCATGAACATATCTCCAACATCCTAGAAGTCTGAGATACTTTTATCAACCAAGGAGTATCATTGGATGATATAAGACATCATGTCTTACCATTCTCACTTAGATAATAAGAAAAATATTGGCTCAAAATCCAATCTCTTGAGTCAATTTTGACTTGGGATGAGTTCGCAAAAAAGTTTCTCGATAAATACATTCCACCGATCTAGACCTGGAAGCTCCCGAACGACATTTAGAACTTTGAAAAAATGAATGGATAATCCATATGGGAAACTTGGGATTGATTCAAATAACTAATGCAGAAGTTCCCTCATCACAGACTCAATACTTGAATTCAAATGCAAACCTTTTATAATGGACACCAACCAGTGGCATGAATAGTCATAGATGCTACCGCTGAGGGAGGTTTGATGTTTAAAACACCCGACATAGGAAGAGATATTTTGGATGAAGTATCTTAAATTCCTATTCTATGGAAAAGTGAACGTGGTCCTCCATAATATGGAATCCACCAAGTTGATGAAACCACCTGGTTATCAGTGTATGTCAAGGAACTAACTAAAAAGCATGAGTCATTTTAGATACCTACCACACAACCCCTACCTACATCAATAATGGAGATTCAGTAATGTGAGATGTGCAGTGGACCACAACTATATCAAGATTTTAAATCAGGATATGAAGAGACACATGATTGTAATTATGTTAATTACTATTAACAAAATCATTCATTTTAGCAGCAACAACAATAACCATTTTATTAGAAAAGGCCTTCTCAGCAGAAGACTCAAAATAATCAAGTGTATTGTCAGTATTGTAATGGTCAAGATTAGTTTCTAACCCAAGGACCACTAGGATATCCACCAATAAACCCTATCATAAGACCACAACATTAGACATATCCACAATAACCCTTTCTGAGTCTCCAACAACAACAACAATTTCCACTATCCTAGCCAAGACCACAACAATCACCTCTACCATTGAAAATTAACTTGGAGAACCTCTTGACAACTTTCGTTCAAAAGATAGATCATGGGATCAACACACAAGAAACAAATATGAAAAACCAATGAGTAACTTTGAGGAACTTGGAAATTCAAATGGGTTAGATCTCAAAAACATTATCTGAAATATTACCATGTACTCTATGTAGAAACATTGAGACATACCCACGAGAAGAAGCTAATGGTATACTTATGAGGAGCGGAAAAGTATTACACTTTCCAAAACCAAATAAACAATGCCACATGAGGAGACCAAGAAACAATACAAATAAGTATAGAAAGCCATTCCTAGAGCAACACAAGAATCACTACCACCTGAGAAGGATAAACCATTAGAAAAAAATGAAGGAAACCGTTTATATAGTCCCACATACATAAAAATCACCAATTCACTTTCTAGAACAAGTGAGGCAAGGTAAGTATGAAGATCAATACAAAAACTTCCTCAAAATGTTCAAACAATTCCATATCAATATTCCTTTTGCTGAAGCAATCACCCAAATTCCTATATTTTAAATTTTTTCTCAAATATTTTATATCAAACAAGAGAAAAATTGAAGATCTGGGAGTAATCTCATTAAACCAGGAATGTTCTACTATTTTATAATATAAAATCCCCCCAAAGATGAGAGATCCTGGAAGCTTTTCAATCCCTTATGCAACATGAGAGTGCAGATTTGGAAGAGCACTATGCGATCTTGGAGCCAATATTAACCTGATTCCAATGAGTGTTTTCCACAATATAGGACTCCAAGAGCTTAAGATAACAAGGATAGCATTGCACTTAACTGATCGTTCAGTTAATTACCAATGTTGTATTCTTGAAGATGCACTGGTTAAGTCGGAAAATTCATTTTTTCCAGAAGAATTTCTCGATTTGGACATGGAAGAGGAAGGAGATATAACAATCATTCATGGAATACCATTCTTGGAAGTAGTTTTTAAACTACAAAAGGCTTCACAATGTTTAGATAATACAGTAGACTGTAACTCCATCTCTCTCACTCAGCAAGGGGAGAGTACATGGCTATTGAGGAATAGATCGATGATTCATGTTCAAAAAAGGAATCATATTATGACTTCAAGGAAGTTATCTTTATTGATCCACTAACTAGAGACATTGTACCACCATTTATCCCATCCATCATTCAAACACCCTAGTTGGACTTGAAACCTTTACCCAGTACATTGAAATTCTCATATTTAGGAGATTAATTCTCTTTACCCATAATCTTTTATGACGAACTATCCTAGGATCAGGAAGAAAAACAATTGTTTTTCCTAAAAAGACACAAGAAATCATTTTCCATTGGAGTGTCATATATTAAGGGAATCAATCCTTCATAATACAATCCCCAAATTCTATTGGAAGAGGGTGAAAAAATAAAAATACAGCCTCAGAGGTGGCTCACACCACCAATGAAGGAGGTTGTCCAAAAGGAAGTACTGAAGCTTATGGATGTTGGAATAATCTTTCCTATATTAGACAGTGAATTGGTGAGTCCCCTCCAAGTCGTTCCCAAGAAAAGAGGACTCACAGTAAAAAGGAAAGATGATAATGATCTCATTCCAACACACACCATCTCTGGATGGAAAGTTTACATGGACAATTGATGTTTGAATACAACAATAAGGAAGGTTTATTTTCCCTTACAATTTATGGATCAAATTCCTAAGAGACTAGTAGGGAATGATTTCTACTATTTTCTAGATGTCTATTCAGGATGCAATAAAATCGTAGTTGACCCTACAGATTGACCCAAAAACTCCTTCACCTTCCCATTTGGTACTTTTTCATATATATATATTCATGTCATTCACTATGTGTAACACACCAAAAACTTTCTAATGATGCATGCCACACATCTTTCATGATATGGCTGGAGAATTTCTTGATATATTCATGGATGATTTCTTATTCTATTGGAGACCATTCGATGTATGTCTACGAAATCTAGAACTAGTTCTCCAACACTATGAGGAGAGAATACTAGTGAAGAATTTGAAAAAATGTCACTACATGGTATAAGGAGTAATTTTACTGGGACACAAGATCTCTAAATAAGTCATTGAGGTTGATCCAAAAAGGATTAAAGTTATCAATGATTTACTTGAACCATCAACCGTTAAATGGATTAGAAGTTTTCTTGGGCAAGATGGATTCTACATATGCTTTGTAAAATATTTTGATAAAGTCACACATCCACTGAAACACATGTTGTCAAAGGATACTCCTTTTGAATTCAATAAGGACTGTTGAAAAGATTTTGAAACACTGAAAAACAGTCTGATTGTGTCTCCACTTATCATCGCACCAAACTAGGAGAAAGAGTTTGAGCTTATGTGTGATGCCAAAAATCTAGCTATAAGATCTATTCTTAGAAAACACATTGAAAAAAACTTCTGACCACTCTATTATTCCTACCATAATTTAATGAAGCCCATCTCAATTATACAACAACATAGAAGGATCCCCTAGCCATCATCTATGCCTTTGAAAATTTTATTTCATACCTCATTCTATCCAAAGTCTTCATTCAGATCATGCCACCCTTTGCAACCTAAGAACAAGAAAGATGTGAAACCAAGGTTGATACACTATATTATTTTTCTACAAGAGTTTGAAATCATAATCAAGAACACCAAAGGAACCAAGAATGTCATTTCTGAAAAACTTTGTTGATTTCCCATTTCCATCATTAAATAAGAGAGAAAGACTGATATTGGATTAGATTTTACTGACGAGACATTGTTAAGTGCATGACCCAACCCTGGTTTTTAGATCTGATCAATTATCTTGCCACATGATATCTCCATCATAACCTCTCATACCAGAAATGCAAGAAGTTTATGTCTAATGCCAAAAACTATTTTTGAGATGAACCATTACTTTTCAAGCATTATGTCGATGACCTTTTATGATGCTGCATCCTGAAGGAAGAGATACATAATTTCATCGAAATGTTCCACAAAATACCAACTGGAAAACATCATGGCCCTGATCACATAGTGGAAATGATCCTACAAATCATATTTTTATGGCCTTCATTGCATCACAATGCAAGGGGATTCTGCCATTAATGTGATAGATGTCAAAAAATAGGAAGCATCAGGAAAATAAATGAAATGCCACAAAAACCCATTCTAGAAGTTGATGTTGTTTGAAGTCCTGGGTATTGACTTTATATGACCATTTCTTACATCACATGGTATGATTTAAATTCTAGTTGAAGTAGACTATGTCTCAAAATTAGCGGAAGACGAAGCCACAACACATGACACAAAAAAGGGGGTCATGAATTTTCTTCAAAAGAATGTGTCTGCACCTTTTGGATTTCCACAATTACTCATCAGTAATCATGGAACACATTTATCAAATCAACTAGTCTGAAAAATGCTTGAAATATATGGCATTCGATACAACACCAACACTCCATATCACCCATAGACAAGTGTGAAAGTCAAATTGACAAACAAGGAGGTGAAAAAAATCTTATTGAAAAAATTCAACACCATCATAGGTGATTGGAGCCTGAAGTTGGATGATGCATTATGGGCATACATAAATGCATAAAAAAACCCCATAGGATCCACTCCATTTAGACTGGTTTATGGTATACCATGTCATATTTCGGTGGATATTGAACATTATTCAATCTAGGAAATCAAAAAGATAAATATGGATGTCAAAAATGATGGAGAGGAACAATTATTTCAATTAACTTCATTGGAAAAAATCAAGATAGATGTGTACAAAAATGCATGGATTTACAAGGAAAAAATGAAAAAATGGCCTAACCAATGAAATATAATACCTACCTTTATTACAAGAAATTAGGTTTTGTTGTTGAATTCATGTTTATAAATATTTATAGGAAAGAAGAAGTTAAGATGGTCGGTCCTTTTGAGGTTTTCCAATTTTTTCCCAATGGAAGAATTGAAATTCAACGAGATTGAGGACCACTATTCAAGGTAAATGGTCAAAGTTTGATGATATTTCCAGAGACATTCCATGAAGTTTGTGTCATAACCCTCAACTTCCACTAATATTTGAAGGAGTCAAGCTCCCGACTATAAAAGAAGCACTGAATGGGAGGAAACCTAGGGTAGGAAAGTTTTAGATATGTTATATTAGGTTTGTTGTCCACCAGTCTCACGTACAATAGAAAATGTGGTATAGAAGTATTATGAAATTTGGCCAAACACAGTTAAATACAAATCATGTACACTATGTTCATGACATGTCCCTTTCTCACCCGAAATTTCATTTTTCTTCCCTCATTCATGACATGATTGATTTTTACACATCGTGTTCATAGTTAGTTTGATTTTTAAAAATCACTGGTTGTGACCTGCAAGTCATGCCCTGCACCATTTCTCCCCCAACTTCCCCTCTCCCATTACACCCAAACCCATCCCAACCTCTCATCCACTATCAATGGAAACCCCTCACCATGACCTCCCTTCTACTTTTCCCAACACCACCCAACCGGGCCGCCTCAAGCCGACCTCCTCTAGCATGCCTGCTGCACCCTCCCGGTGCACCACCCTCCTTTTACCATAGTGTGCACCAAACAACCCCAGCCAGAGCCCGCACCCTCTACCTCCTCCTTCGAATTTGAGAGCTAGAAACCCACTACTAAGCACCCCCTATGCTACATCTGATTATCAGGACGACACATCCTCTCCATCCATAGACGAGAACCTCTATTTTCACCTGATTCTTTGCTTCGGAAACCCACATCATCGAGTAAAATATCTTCACCTATAGTAAAACCCGATGCATATCAATAAAACATTGTACTTCGACGTTCTCACCATGTTGAACATTGTTGATGATGTCCTGTAACTCCTAGAGAATTTGCATATCAACAACATTGTCACAGTACTGGAGGATATATACTGGGAGCTATTCCTTGAGTTCTTGGCCATGTTTGAGATCACCGTGGACTACCTAAATTTTTCCCTCGGCTGTAGACCTCATCAGCTTAGTTTTGAAAAGTTTAATGTTGGGATAAGTATCTACACTGAGGAGTTCATTATCTTTGATGTTTACCCCATCCTACAAACATGGCCAGCCCACGAGACAACACTAAAACTATGGCCTCTCATCGCCCATAACCCCCAGTTGTTTCACAAACCTCAACTCACAAAGTTGACTCCTCTACAGAGCCCCTCCTTGCACATCCTACATAGAGGTGTGACACATGGCTTGTTTTCTCGAGGAGAGGCCCATGGAAGCGTCTGCC
The DNA here is from genome assembly GCA_963277665.1 of Viscum album. NCBI lineage: Eukaryota > Viridiplantae > Streptophyta > Magnoliopsida > Santalales > Viscaceae > Viscum > Viscum album. The sequence continues at coordinate 1,276,488,048 of OY728122.1, forward strand.
AGATGGATTCTTTGATACTCACAGCTACCATGGGTGGGCCACCCATCAATATGGCCACCCACTTTTCCTCATATTTCATAGTCCTGACTCAGAGGAAGAAATAAATAGTCATTGGTGGATCCTTCATCACCCACATATCCAAGTACTTGGGTGTCTTTCATGCCTCTTTGCCCCTCACCTCCATTGGACCTATCATGTTGATTGATCTTGTGATTCTCCATAAGATGTTGATGCTTGTGCAAGAGGATGAAATCTAGTTCTAGGAACCAGGAATGCATGAGGCCACACCTAAATAGAATCCAACCAGAGTAGCAGTACCAGAGCCACCCCAGCCTCCTCAGATAGCCACACATACTACTCCCTTACCCACCACCACCTCCACCACCACCCCTTTGACCATACCACCACCATCCTTTCACACCCTTACCAAGCTCCAAACTGATATCCTGTACGTTTTGGTGAATCTACGCAAAATATCGTCCCACCTCCAGCTCCCATTCATTAAGCGCATTGCATTCCATTTCACTCTCTTCCACCCCAGCTGGACCTTCTTCCTCCACCATTCCCCCACCCCCTTCCACCCAGCCAGACCTCCCTCCCGATCTCACCGACTCTGCTGTAGAGTAGGATTTCGTGGTACAGTAGGCCCATTGTTGAAAGGTAGTAGCCAGTGAGGCCATCCATGAGGTACCATTCATTGAACCAGCTGTCAAAACCACGACCCCTGTATGGATCAGTACTTCACCAACTGCCTCCCCATCACATCTCCATCCCTCTGTTACCAAACCACCCACCCCTGCTGCAACTCCATCATCTAATACTACTGCTACTAATGCATATAAGCCTAACCAGTCGATCGAGAAACTAGGTTGTTTGATGAAAATCGAGGAGTTTTTTGGGGTAGATCTCTAATATTATTTTGATATATATTATTTGAATTTTTGGGACTATTTTCATGTAATTAGAATGGGTTTTTGTTGTATTCATTTTGTTTCCCACCTCTGTATTAACATTGGATATATTTATATTCATGGAATTTCATTTTTACGCTCTACTATGTTTTTAGTTCCTTTATATTTTATTTGTATATTTAGCATGTCAAGATCCTTAGAATCATCTTCCATAATTGAGGGTCTAGTCACGTCAGGGGTCTTATAACAAAGGGTGATCAAGAACATCATCGACATTGCGTGATAGCTTCATGAGATCTCACTCGAAATTCACCACCTACAGCAGTGGCTACGACCAATGATTCCATTCTTACCACACCTCATTCAAGCTCAAGCATCTGTGGGTGAAGTAGTTAACCCACCGAAATGACCATGTGATCTTGTGGACACAACCTCTAAAAGTTGTAAAAGGTGAAGGAGAAACTGAGCCGGTGGACCTTCTGACAACAATCTTCACCCACCCATCTGGATGACGATGTTTAGTTAGCACTTTATGGGAGGCAACCATAGTTCATTTCTTATATTTTCAAGTTCTCATGGCCATGTATTTTTCATTTCCTTTTCATTTTTCATTTTATTTATTTCGTGAATCTATATTGTAAAACTATCACAATTTAAATAAAATGCTTATCCCACTTTCCCATTCGGTGTAAATTCTTGTTTTCTCTATTATTCAACATGTTTATACCTGTGAACTAATGTATTTTATCTAGTAAAAGATATTTCCTTCTAAAAATTTTGCAGGTACATTGTATTTTCAAGCTATGATAGCTTAAATACTCTTCAGGGCATACCACTTCTACCAAGGAGCTCTCAATTACCTCTTATTTTAATTTTTCCCAATAATATATTTCAAATACTTTAAAAATTCACTTCCATATCACTCCTAAAAACATTCTATTGACAGTGGGGGCACTGTCTCTTACTATGTGTGTGTGGGGGAGGGGGGTCTTCTCATAGTTTCATTGATGATACACTTGAATTTTTCCTATTCTCACTTGTCTAGAAGAAATTTTTCTGAATAATAATAATTCTTTAAACCTAATAATCATTATTCCCTTGTAACTAAAAAAAATTTGAGTGGAAAAGTGTTATGGACTCTGTTTCACTTCTTCTTAGACTTGTTTAGAATGATTTCTGAGTTTAAGGAATTAAATAAAATTCGAAATCTTCAAAATAATGACTAATTGACCTATTAATTATGATTTATGAACTTTTTTGATTACTAGTTTGTCTTTTATTCTCACTAACTAAGAGGAATATAATCCTTCAATATCATACTCTTATTTGAGCATATTTCTTGAGAGATACCTTGGGCATGTAAACCGACCAGAACTTGTACATAGATCTTATCCAAACGATGACTGAACAATTATGTATTTAAAATGATTGAGGCATTCTTTGATAGCCACTTTCCCTGAGACCCACATGAAATATATCCTTCTTTTAGCCCAAATTTTCTTTGAATGACCTTTTAGAATGAAGGTATTTCAATCATATTTTCCTTCCTACCCTACTCTAGTACAATGCTTATGGATATCCTTGGACAAGTGTGGGGGAGACAATCAGATATCCTGGGATGCTTACAATTTCAAATATGTATAGTGCGCTCACCTGAATATGAGGTTGTGATCCACATACAATTTTTTATAACTCATTCATATTCTGTTACTTTTAAAAATATAAAAAGAAATAAAAAGTTGACATGGTTTGTGCACTAAGAGGGGAAAAAATCACCATTTTCCAGACCGATGAATCCCTCAAAGGATCATATGTGTTTAGGTGATGGATGTGAGATCTATCATGGCAATTGCTTTTGAAAAATAAAAATGAAAATAAAAATAAAAAGGAAAGGAACTGAATAATTTTTATATACATATTTTCTACACTTATAGATCCAACTTGAGATAATGGAATATCGATTTGACCTATCAGAAGGAGGAACGTCATAACACTTGTTCTTGAACCTGTGCTTTGTACTTTAGAGCCTACCCTCCTTTTGATCTAGATTTTCAAATTTTACCCACTAACCTACAGTTGCAGAGTCATCAAACCCTAATTTCTTAAAGCCCCCAAGATTAAACTTATGCTTGTCTTTACATAGTGGAGATGATAGAACCAGTGCAAGCCTATGGTAAGTAAACTATACTCAAGGTATGAGCATAAATCTAATTACATTTTCTACCCTATGTGATGAGAGTAGATAATGGTGAGGTATATTAAAATTGGACATATAACTTATGAAAAATTAAGAGGTTATGATTATAATAGGATTTTTTTTTGACAAATAGATTGTGAGGCATGAATAACTCTCTATGTAGGTTTAATTGTAGAAATTTTCTTTTCTCTACTTACACCTAATTTTAATTTCATAGAAATAAAAAAAAAATTCTTTATTTAAAAATGTGTTATCATTCATGAAATATTTTTTGATATTTTCATGCTTGAGGACATGAAATTGTTAAAATGTGGTGGGATTTGATAAGCCTAATTTATATATACATTTTACTATCAATTGTTTATATTTTTCAGAAAATGGTTTGATAATTCACTAGAATGTGTCTATTTTTGTAGGAAAAATAGATTTTCAATTTTCTAAGGAAGAAAAGTCATTAAAGGTAAAAAACAGACCAAGTACACATCGTGATCTATCATTACAAGTCATATACCAAAAGATCACCACCTACCTCAAATTGTGAAGCCAAGCCATGACTATGCCACAAATCTTGAAGGAAAAATATGTTACACGTTGTAACCAGACCATACACATTGTGAATTTAGTCAAAGCCATGGGCATGAAATCTGTGAAGAATCTATGAAAAAATCAGATAGAGGTGAGGTACAAATCATGAATGACCCTCTCACATCTTGTACCCAGTCAAACCTCTTAAATTTTGGAGAGACCCATGTGTCACACTAGAGATCCAAATTCTATGAAAACTAACTCATATCATGTATGTACATCGTATACCTATGGTACACATCGTGATGATTTATTCCTATATAAGAAGCTGAGCGATAGATCATTTGATAGCATTCCAGACATGCTTCTATTCTCCCTTTCATCTTCTTTATGAATCATTTCTCCCTTTCCCCTCCCAAACACTAAAACTCTTAGAATTTGTGCATTTTTATTAATCCAAGAGTTGTGGAGCCTCTATTATTCAATGTATTCAATTAATTCAATCTTTTTTAGTTTCAATTTCCATTTCTCTTTTTCAAGTTAGTATTTTATTTATAATTTTAATTTACTTAGTGAATGTTTATTTCAGTTACCATTCCCGAACCTTTGCATGATTCCAATTCTATTAATCAATACATCAAGCATGATTTATTTCATTTATCTAATTGTGTCCTACCCTGTAATGATTAGCTAAATTTATTATGGGTAGGGTTCAATCAATGTATCTGCATAACTAAATATAACTTTAAATCTAAAATTGGCAAGCCTGATTGAACTAGTGACTACGATAAATACCCCATGTCTACCTCATTTGTGAGAACATCCCAAAACATGGTATGGTCAAATAAATGAACCTATCCTAATTAGATTAGACTAAGCTATTACCACTAGCATAGGATAATTTCTACCATAAAGAATCCAAACATCAAGCACATAGGCTATCACTATCTACCGAGCACCAAATAACTACTTCCTTGGTAGAACTAGGAGGATAAGGCCAAAGTCAACTAGTGATCCTTAATTTCTTTGTATACTAAGACATTGGATCTTTACAAGGTTATAATTAAAGGAAATACTTTAATTAGTTGCATGACTTGATCCCAACCCCTTGTTCATCCCTTAAACTCATCCCAAAAATATAACACAAATTAAACTCCCAAACAAGGAATTATATAAAGAACTCCCCTACAGGTTTAGGAATAAGATTTCTTAAAAAATCAACATATAATTATCCCTATGTAATTGGCCCCATACTTCCACTACACAAACTTTTTATAGTTAGTGAAACTTTGGTACTAAATATAAAATTCTAAATTTTACTCACGTCCAGAGGAATTAAGGATGACTTTCGGGAATGTCACCTTTTTCTTATATTGATGACCTGTTTGATAACCGCTAGGGAGAGACAATAAATTTAAAGGTTTAACTCAATTCTAGATATCATCAGTTGAAGGTAAATGAAGAAGATAGTTCTAAATTTTTTTTCTAAAAAGGTACAACCATTATGACTTTTTAGTTATTCCCTTTGGGTTAATAAATTATCCTGCTATATTTATCGATTTAATGAACAGGATATCATTAATATTTTTGGAAAAATTTATTGTGGTTTTTATTAATGATATTCTAGTATACTCTAAAGGTTATGAGGATAATTAAAATAATTTTACGATTGATTTTTATAGCTTTATAGGAAATAATTCATGTGAAGAATTTATTAAATGTGAGTTTTGGTTACAAATGATTACATTACTTAGGTATAACATAAATAAATATGGAATAATAGTGGATCCTATTAAAACTAAAGTGGTGGAATAATAGATAAGAACTGATATAATAGAGATTTATAGTTTTCTTGTATTATTAGGTTATTCGAAATGTTTTTTTGAAAACTTTTCTTAGTTATCTAACCCATTAAACAAGTAATCATGGAAGGGAGTTAAATTAATTTAAACAAATGAATGTGAGGAATTTTTTTCAAAAATTAAAAAGAAGATGTGTTAGTGCTCTAGTATTATATTTTCCATCGTTAAATTAGGAATTTATTATTTATAGTGATGTTTCATTAAATGGTCTTGGTTTTGTTTATATGAAAAATGATTGATCAATTTCATATTCATTATGACAATTAAAATACCCTGAGATAAATTATCCAACACATGAAATTGAGATTAAAATAGTAATTTTTTACTTCAAAAATTAATATTAATTCCTTATATAGAGAGAAATGTGATATATATAAAAATTATAAATTTTTAACTATATATTAACAGAAAAAAAATTGAATATGAGTAAAATAAGGCATTTAGAATTGATAAATGATTAGGATTACATGATTAATTATCATCCAAGTAATTAAAATAAAGTAGTAGATGCATTCGGTAAAATGGATAATGTGTCATTAACTACACTATGTATTGATCATGGTATATTATTTCATTATTTAATAAAATTTAGATTAGACCACCATTGATGGTAAGAGCTTCTCAGAATGTCAATCATGTGTGCGATTAGAACCATAAACCTTGTATGATAAAAGGAGGTAGGGGTTGTGAGATCTTTGGATATCAATATATGTTATCTTTATGTTGGATATCTAAGAAGAAAACCTTTATAGACAATGTGGTGTTCAATGACAAATCATTTTCCATGGCGATGAATGCTGATGTTCAAAAAAATTACCAAGAAAGGGAAGATTCCACACATTGTTCCGAACCTGGATTCCTTTTGTCAAATATATGAAGATTTAAACAAATAAATTATTACATGGGTTGTTATTAAAAAGGATAAAACTTAGTGGAAATTTGATGATTTATTTTGGATTATATCAATGTTTTGTGGTTTCTATAATTGGAATATGAAATCTATAGGGAACAAATTCCATCACATTTTCTTGCCATCTAAAGTTATAAAGTGGAGAGAATGTTATTGTGGATCTATTCTATTGAAACCATGTACTCTCCTCATCCAAAAATGGGATCTAACATTTAATACCATTGAATTTTGAAACTCATTTACACAGGTATGGGTTAAAAATTTTATACATAGATGGCTTTATTGGAATCCTATAATTCAAAGTGATATTGCTTCATCATATGGAATAGTGATAAGAATTTATTAAGATTACGATAGATAAATATTCACACATGAAGATCATATTTTAGTGAATGATGATTTATCATCAACCTTGGTTCATCATGTTATCCTATCAACTGTTGATGGAAACATTAATTTGAAGGTGGAGTATGATAAAATGCCTTATTTTTGTGATGTATGCAAAACATTTTGGGAACTTGGTTGGAATGTGTTGAAGGAAAATACCTAGTTTGTGTTCTTATTTCATATCTTGGAACATAAGGAAGTTGATTGTAGAAAGATATTACCAATTCATAAATATGAAAGGTAAGAACGTTCTTGGGAATGATATTGGATATGGAAAGAAACACACCTTGTATGGGAAATTTGATGTTGGTCTATCCAATTATTTAGTGAAATAGGTGCATATTTCCCTAGAGTGTTGATATCATAATGAGAAAATATACTCTATATATGATAGATTTGACATGGTAAATCAAGGTAATCCCATGTAGGATAAGAAATAGGACACTCCCACCCTAGTTGAGGAGGATACACTAATGAACTAGATGAATGGACTTTATAATGTTGCATTAGATGGGGATGAGCAATAAATATCTGACACCCATTTGGAGAACACATATGCACCTAAGAGAAATAATGATGCATCATACGGTGAGAATGTGTCTCATTGTAATGAGAAGGTAGATCAATATTATTGATCTAATAGAAAAAAGGGTAAGAATCATATACTAGGTTAAGGAGGTTCTTTTTATTTATAAATAAAGAAATATAAACCATGTAAGTATAACACAAATTTTAAAAAAAAATCATCCCAATATCTTCTAGTGGTGGAGGAAGAATGTTCACAAATCTTTTTAGGGAGTAGGTGTTGGAGAAAATTAAGGGTATTTTTGACCTGTAGGGTGATCTCCCTAAGAACATTGATCAATGGTTTGACGAACATGATACTACCTATTTTTAAAAATACACATATTGTTTAATCCAAATTTACAACTTCCATTAAACATGGGATTATATGGTCTCTATAATTAATGAAAAGGTTTTATATTATACAAATATGGATTTTAGGTACCTAAAGTGAGATTGGTAATGACTCTGGCTGGTATGGGGTCCCTTATATTGCATTGTTTCCTACTACTATCTTTTGTCAATGTTTAGATTTAGAATGTGATCTACCTATTTTCATTATAAGATGAATTAATTATTTTGATCTTGGAATTTTTGATGACTAACTTGGTTGGTATGGTGGGACAATGTCTCCAATGCTGACCACTTCTTTGATTTAGTCGGATTATTTCAATATACAACATAGTTCTTTGTGGTTGTGGCTAAATGTATAACCCTTTGGCTTGAGGATTTCACCAGGTTGTTTTAAGAATTTTTTTGGTGTGTCCATATGGGAATAGATGCTTTCCCCATAGAGGTTTATTATTTGTCTAGGACTTTAATGACCTGCTTCATTTATGGGTATGAGGGTTGGTACAATATTGTTTTATATTTTTCTTTGATTGTTCTTTGGGTTTTTTTTCTGTGTGTCTCCTAATGGTGTATGTTTTTTTGTATTCTTTTACTTTTAATAAATTTCCATGGGACTATGGATTTGGTTATCCAAATCCATGGTTCATATTTTACTTTAAAAATTATATTGGGATTTATTTATGTAGAAACCACCTCTCTTTGAGCTCAAGTTACAGTACAATCATAATTTTTGGAAAGAATAAAGAATTATTAGAAATAAGATCAAGGATTATAATATAGGATAAAATTTATAAAGGAAGGAAAATTACATGAGTTTAAAATTGACAAAAAGGTGTAAGAATATTTAGAATGTGGTTATGTGTATTAAATGGATCGTAGATGAAAAAAGAATTATTGAGGGAGACTCAAAACACCCTATATTATATTCATATAGGAATAAAAAAAGATATATAGGGGTCTTTAGGAATATTCTTAATGGAAAATAATAAATAAATATATTAATGATTCTACCTTTATATTTTTGAATTATCAATAGGTTAAAGATAAAAAAATTATTGAAGGAGATGCTTAATCCATTTTCAATTTCCAAATGGAAATGAGAATATTTTTTCAGGTATTTCATCATGGGATTACTAAAGACATATCAAGGTAATAATACAATATGAGTTATTATTGGTAGTTTGATTAAATATACTCAATTTTTCCTATTAGATATAGTATTTCATTTGATCAAATATATCAACTCTATCTTAAAGAGATAGTAAAATTACATGGAGATCCTTTTTTTATTGTGTATAATCATAATCCAAGGTTCACATCCAGGTTTTGGAAGGTCCTTTAGAAGTCATTATCTAATGAATTAAGTTTTATAACAAATTTTTATTCTCAAACTAATGGACAATTAGAGAATAAAATTAAAACATTTATGGATATACACCAGGTGTGTTCATTAGATTATCAAGGAGATTGGGATCAACACCTTTCATTAGTTAAATTTTTATGTAATAATAGATTAATGCAAGTATACATATGGTAACATTTGAATCATTTTATGTAACGTAGTGTAAAACTCTATCTTGTCAAGATGAATTTGGGATGAGGAAGTTATTGGGACATGAATTGGTGGATGGTATGCTTTGAAAGGTAAAATTAATTCAATTTCATATGAGGGTAGGTCAAATCATGTAAATTTTATATGAAAATAATCAAAGGAAATATAATTAATTATAAGAAATAGATCATATCATTCTTAAAATATATCTTTTAAAAGGTGTGACTTTGTTTAGTAATAAATCAAAATTAGTCACATGATTTATTAGTCCATATGAAATCTTGGATAAAGTGGGATCTGTAGCTTATAGAGCAGCCATGTCTACAAAATTTATCTTAGGTACATAATACATGTCATTTTTATTTATTAATGAAATATTCAACTTATGCATCTCATTTATTGATCCATCAAATAATACAGGTGGAGGAGAATCATTTCTATGAGGAAAAACTGGTTCAGATTATTGATCAAAATGAGAAACTATTTTAGAATAAGGTAATTTGTATGGTTAATTATTTATGGAAAAATTATATAGTCCAATAAACCACATTATAACCTAAATAAGATATGAAATAAAAATATCCCCACCAATATAAAAATGAGTAAAACTTATGAAAATGTAATTTATTTAGGTTGGGATGTAGTACCCAAGTATATTTTTAAATAATGGATTTATATTTGTAAACATTATAAATAAAAATAATTATTATTTTGATAAATGATTTTATAATCTTTCTTATGTTATCTTATTTAATAAAAAAATTATATAAATTTTATGAATTTATAATATTGTTAATATTTCATAAAAATGTTATAGAATATATGAAACAAGGATGTGAACTAATAGTTTAAAGTGAAATATATGTTATTATATGAAATATATATATATATATATATTTAATTTTATGAGTTATATTTTAATAGATAATATTTAATAGTTATAGATGTATTTTAATCAAATAATATATATATAATATTCATGTAAAAAATAGATAAAAGTTATTTTGTTAAAACATATAATAAAAAAATAAGATATGATAGGAAGTAGTAAATGTGATGTATAATATCTGTTTTTGATTAAAAATTATGCTAAAATATTATAAATGATATTTTTATTTCAATTTATGTTATTTAAGGTTTTAAATAATTATTTTTAAATTCCATATTTTAATTTAATGTGGTTATACGTTGAGTAGTACATATGAATTCAAATTACTTTTAAAAAAATAATTTGAATTTAAATTGAATTCAACTTATTAATGTTATATTTTTATATAAAATGATATATAATATTATAGAAACATATATGTGTGTCTTATATGAGAATATAGTTTAATATAAAATAAATATTATTCAATTAATATAAATTTATTTTTATTTCAAGATAAAGATGAAAATAATTATCAATGTTGATGCAGTGCTTGCACAATATTGGAAAAGTATAAATTAGGGTCTTTGAGATAATATTTAAGAATGTAGAATAGTATTCTAGACTTTAAAGATAAATAAAACTAGTACTTCACCCATCCATATGCACGATGCCATAAATTTAATCTAAATTTCAAAATGAATTAATAATTTGAGAAGCAATTAATGAAAATTAATAATAAATATGTTGAAATTACTATTAAAGTCATAGTTCTCAAATATGAATAATTAACAGTAAACACTAAATTTTTTAAAATGAAGTTAAATAGAAACTATAAATGGAAACATAACATATTGATATTTAAAGTAGCTAAAACATTGAAACAAAAACATGGAAACCTAACATCAAAATGGAAATAACACCATGGTTCATTATTTGCAAAGAAATATAACTCTGGACTATTCTATCACCATGGAAATAGAACTGTGGAATATTCTATCTCCATGGAAATAAATCATAAATACAGCTTTAGTAGAAGATACATGAATGATAACAGTAACAGGAACCATGTTTTGCAATAGCTGCCAGTCTACACATCAGAGTCCAACTCGTTTCATTATAATGTGCATTCAATAGCCTCCCAGTACTATCAGGATCCATCGATGCAGAGGAGTGGCAATTCATCAAGTTTTTAGACAGTTATATTGATCCTTGAAATATATAATTAAACTTTAATGTGAGTAAATGACACATATTAATATAGATAAACAACTGGTGACATGAAAAAAAGATCATAATAGAGGATACATTCAGAATAATGTCATTGGGAAAAAAACATCTGACATATGTATCTTAAGATGTATATCTGTGACATGATGTTTAATTGCAACCCCAAACCTAAATGATAAGTTTTCATTATACTCTTCTATTATTGAAGGAAAAAAACATGAGATATCATATAATAAGATATCAGTTTTTCTAAAATGAAATATGTATGAACAGAAAATGGGAAATCTAGAAACCAACATCACTATTTAGAAAATGGTTATTCTGTTTGATGGGAAATCTGGAAACAAACATCAATATTTTAGTGTCTTGGTAATCACCTCCAAGTGACCTCATTAAATCAGTTACAAATGAGATTTCAAGGTTATATCTGAAAACAAATCTGGATAAAATTAAAATGAAAAATAGAGTTGCATCAATGAAGGAATAACAATTGCTTAAATACCTACACCAACACAAGAATGATCTATAAAATCAGATAGCAGTGACATTTCCTGACTATTTTAATATCTACCTTCTTCAATCATTTCCATGGGTGTTGGGTTTTGGGTTTTAATTCTTGCTAGATTAGATGAATCCTGGGAATGCATAGGGGTAGCCATATTTATTTTCTCTGATCAGATATAGTCACCCATTCTATGAAGCTTCAAACCAAAGTTTTTAACCACTTCAAAAGACCTGATAACATGAGATTAAATCACTAAAACAGATGAAGACAGAGTGAATAATATTTTTGAATGAGAATTAATATCACCATTCTCTATAATGTTGATTTCTTCCTATGGGACATCAATATTGGGGTGATCTAGAGGAAGATTGGAAGATATTCATAGGCCACAATGATTCAGATGAATTCCTTGAAAAAATAAATAACTATAAAGAGTATCATTTTTATACAGGCAACATTGATGAACATGTAAATAAAAATGTGAATTAAAAATTTACAATGTGAATTAAAAATATAATTACATAGAATTAAGCAAATGAAGTCATGTATATAGAAGTGAAACATTATCATTTTATTTATATATAGAATTAAGCAAATGAATTCATGTATAAATTACTCAAATAGAATCAATTCAATTTATTTACAACAACTGCAAACAACAACTGCAAACAGACCACAAACAACTATAAACAGCAAGTCAGGTATGTAAAAAATTCAAAAAACAAATTTTCTTGTTTTTTAATACATGTTGTAATCAACATATAAATATGAGAGTGTTCAGTGCATAATATAGTTACTGGGACACCATTCCAAACCTATGTTCCCCATAATAGAAGATTTGGAGGAGATAGGTACATAATGCATGCCATTTTTATTTATTAAGGAAATATTCAACTTATGCATCTCATTTATTGATCCATTAACTAATACAGCTGGAGGAGAATCATTTCTATGAGGAAAAAACGGTTCAGATTCTTGTTCATAAAGAGAAACTCTTCAGAATAAGGTAATTTTTACGGTTAATGATTTATGGAAAAATTATATAATCCAATAAACAACATTAGAACCTAAATAAGAAATGAAATAAAATTATCCCCGCCAATATACAAATGAGTAAAACTTATGAAAATGTAATTTATTTAGGTTGGGATGTAGTATCCAAGTATATTTTTAAATAATGGATTAATCTTTGTAAACATTATACAGAAAAATAATTACTATTTTGATAAATGATTTGATAATATTTCTTATGTTATCTTATTTAATAAAAAAATAATATTAATTTTATGAATTTATAATATTTTTCATATTTCATTAAAATTTTCTTGAAGATATGAAACAAGGATGTGAACTAATTGTTTAAAGTGAAATATATGTTATTCTATGATATATATATATATATTTCATTTTATGAGTTTTATTTTAATATATAATATTTAATAGTTATATATGTATTTTAATCAAATAATATATATTTATTATTCTTGTAAAAAATAGATAAAAGATATTTTGTTAAAACTTATAATAAAAAAACAAGATATGATAGGAAGTAGTAAATGTGGTGTATAATATCTGTTTTTGATTAAAAATTATACTAAAATATTATAAATGATATTTTTATTTCAATTTATGTTATTTAAAGTTTTTAATGATTATTTTTAAATTCCATATTTTAATTTAATGTGGTTATGAGTTGAGTAATACATATGAATTCAAATTAATTATAAAATAACAATTTGAATTTAAATTGAATTCTACTTATTAATGTTATATTTTTATATAAAATGATAAATAATATTATAGAAACATATGTATGTGTCTTACATGAGAACATACTTTAATATCATATAAATATTATTCAATTAATTTAATTTTATTCTTATTTCCAGATAAAGATGAAAATAATTATCAATGTTGACGTAGTGCTTGCACAACATTAGAAAAGTCAAAATTAGTGTCTTTGAGATAATATTTAAGAATGAAGAATAGTATTCATGACTTTAAGGATAAATAAAATTACTAATGAATTATTTTTATTTTAATTTATAAATTTTAAAATTATATAACATATTAATTATCAAAATTATTACCTTATGATTCTTCTAGGTAAGAAAATCCAAAAAAAACTTTTCTTAACAATGTTATCATGATATCAATGGGAATAAATAATACAATGAATGTTATTAGATGATAATATTTATAAATAAAAAATTGTAATTATTTTAGTAATATGTTTTTAATATTAAATAATAGGATAACTATCCAAAACTCTTACACAGTGTTAACACAACACTTGTGTACGTAGTAGAAAAGTAAAAATACATGGCTAAATTTTTTTTTAAAGTAAAAAGGATTTGATTAATTTTGATGTAGAATGAATTATATGGATAATTATGAAATAAAAGTGATTATAAAAATTTCAATCCATGAATTTTATAATTATTTAGATATTTTTAATCTCAAATTACAATATTAACGTTGAAAACCTATACAAATGAGATTTGTTTCATTGAAAATGGCTTATAAATCATTAAAAAAACATATCTTGAAATATATTTGGATGAGGAAGACTCAAATCAATTTTATCTTGTCTATTTACAAGCTAATTAAAACTTTTAAATGGTATTTTTAACCCTTAGAAATTTAATATTTGTGAAAATTCCATAAAATATTATCTATAAATAGGTACTTTATTCAAGACTCTTCCAACTTCATCTCTCAACCAAAAAACTCAATCAAAGTAGTTGTTTTAAAGATCTATGAAGGTATGATTTACCCTTATTCTTCAATTGAGTACTTATTTATATTTTTTTATTTCAATAATGATATAATATCTTTAGAACATCTATGATGTCTAAAAATAGGGTTTAATACTTACTTTTTCATTGTTAAATAATAAAATACCCACATACGAGCACTATTATATATAATTTTTTGTTCAATTTCATTTTCTCTACAATTTTTCTATCCTTTTCTTCTATTTTATTTTTATTCTTTTAATCCAATTTTGGGTAAACTATGTCTCTCATGGATGTGTGTAATCATATTAATTTACCCTTATATTAAAACAATGTGGTTTCATAATTGTTCCCTGTGGTGAGTATATACATAAATAAATATATATATATATATATATAATAGTGGGATGATTAAGTAACCAATTATAAATTTTAATAACTTATTTAATTTATGTTTCATTTAATTTTTATTAAGTTAATTCGAAGGGCTGGGAAATTACTCTCCGTTTTATATTAAATAATGTATATATGTATATGTTTATCTCGACTTGGTATCATCACCATAAATGATTCATATACTTAAATACATGTTTAACATTATAAACATAAGATTTCCAAAATTTAGGATTTATTATAAAACCATATAAAACAAATGTCATTTTAAAAATAAATATTTAATATTACATATATTTCTCTTTAAAAAACATTTCATTTGTATTTTTACATATTTTAAATTGATAACACTAAAATTTGATCAGGATGAAATGCTAAACTATTGTGATTATGGAATGTCAATAACCGAATACTGAGAACATGAACTTTAAAATTTTACTCAAATATGATATTAAATGGGTAATAATAAGAATATGTTATCATATAATAAAATTGTTGTAAATTTATAGTAAGTAATAACATGTTAAAATTTACTTTTATATTATAAAGTTCACACAAAATTATCTTGGAAGAAAATATGGTGGTTTCCTTTAAACCATTACTTTAAATACTTTGAAGACTTTCTCACACCTCTCTTTATCTCTCTATAATGTTTGTTAAGAATTTTATTTCATATATTATTATTTATCTATAATTATTATATGATTCTCTTTCATTTTCCCATCAATAAGAAATTTTTTTACCCATTATTTTAAAATTAGTTTCTTTTTTAGTTCAACTTAAAATCTTACGCTTATAGGTTGAAATGGAATTTTTATGAGTTTTATTTTTTCTATAATGAATTGAAAAATTCTATGTGTTTTATTATTGTTTTTTTTCTTATACATTATATATGATGATGGGTGGGCCTGATATATATCCCTCCAATGCATTGGGTAATGATTTATTCTCTGGAGATAATATATTGAAAGTAATGAAATATGTTATTTCAATGTATTGGTGATTTATGAATACAATATCTGAAGGAAAAATTATTATTAATGTATTTCCTTTATTATTTATTATAGGTTTTTATAAAATTATAATGGATTTGATTTTAAGAGTGACTATAATTCTATTCAAGATCAGAATCTATTATTTAAAGTCATTTTCATTAATGTGTTTACATTTATTTCAATGGACTAACAAGGTTTCTTAATTTTTCTACTCCTTGCTATGATTTATATATTAATCCAAAAATTTCATATGATTTTACATGGTTTAAGGATGAGTAGGGACAATAATTATTCCAGGTTACATTTATAGAGATTTTTCCTGAATGAAGAAAGCATATCATTTTAGGCACTTGACTTTGTGGAAAAATTGTACACTGAGTGGAAGTGTGGGTTTTAAAATTTAATGGTTTAATAATACTATAAAACTATAAACCTAAAGTTATTGGTAATGTATGTGATGAAATATTGTTATAAAACTTGTAAATATGAGGTGGTTACATCCACGCCATTACCATAGAGGTTCATTATACTTAACTAATAATGTGTCACCATCCTTAGTGACATGAAAACCACAACTTTGTTTCCCTAACATCTTTGGTTCTTCTATATAGTACTTAAATATATGGAATAAATCTATGCACTAGGTCTTGCATAATGTATTCCTATTATAACTCTTATATTTCATGATTCTGAACTTCATTGAAGTCTATGTTACTCTCACTATCTCATTTGAGATGTGTTCCCATTATAGAAACATGGTTTGTATTTCAATAATTAATTTCCTATTTGAGGTACTTAATAAGTAATATCCTATTATTTATTTAGTATATCATATAAATCTACCCTTCGAGCCCTAAGATGAATGTTTTTTTATGGGAATCTATAAAAAATACTTTTCATCTTCACACATGTATATGTGAAAAAATGATTTCTTTCCATACCATAACTCATATGGGATTCTTCTTATTTATTTAGTAGACACCCAATTTATTTTGTATATCGTAGTTTGTAATTCATACCCTCCAAAAGTATATTGTAAGATCTATATGATTCATCATCGATATCACAATGTCAAAAAAGGTATGGTTACTCCATTTATTGATACCATTCCAATGTAATGAATAAGGAGGAATGGGTTGAGATAGTATTCTAGGCACTTTTATATGATCAATGGACTCCTGGTTAAGATTCTCCTTGCCTTTTTCTAGGTTGAGATTCATTATATTCTTAACAAGTTTATTCTTTTTTCAATCTTGTATTACTTATATTTCTGAAAGAAATTATACTTATACCTTATGAATTATATATATCCATATCTATTAATGTAATTAATAAAAATTTCAAGTAAGAATATCCATATCTACATTATAATGTAAAAAGTACACACACATCTGTAAGAAATAAATCTAGAATATGACATGAACCAACCTACCTAGACTCTGCCTAAGCTATTAATAAGATGCGTGTTCCACACCAAGCTCACCTATAATAGGTCAGGGGCTAGTGACTAGCACCAAGTTGGAATATTTCATAATATTGAAGGCCTTGTCCTAATGTATCCTGTAAGAAAAAAAATCTTTAATGCACCAAACAATTAAAATACCCGTAGGAGATATATATATATAAATAATCAACTCAGTAATATACAATGTATGAAATAGTAAATTAAAAAAAGTTTCACAAAAGAAATTCAAGAGAGATAATACATATATAAATTCCCTAATCCATAATACATGGGGAAACTCCACCAAACTACAAGTACTCCTAGATTACTCTCTAGATGTAATGGTCACTACCACCATAACCAACCACCAAGCTCCACCATACACCAACATGTTCCTCCATACATCATTGGGGGCTAGCCCCAAATAATTCATAATAGATCTATGTCCACTAGAACCATCTCTAATTCGTGATTCTTCTATAGAGACACCATACATGTGGGCAAAAGGACTATTCAAGGGTTAGTACAAACGTACCTAGTTGGACACCCTATAACCACAAATGAAAGACAACCAAATAATTATTCCCAAATCCCCATGTATTAATGAGGGTATCCCAAGAAAAGAAGAATGAATCCTGATATACTCTACAACCATAGTTATCAGAATTACATGAACAATACGTACTGATCCTATAATCCCCTAAACATAAAGGGACACTTCACTCGATCCAAAAGGGGTAATCGTTGTACTAATGAGTCCATAAATTATAATTTTTTAAATAATTTCATGTTTCATGTCAAAGAAAACCTCCAGGTCCTTGAGAAGTATTGATTCTTGAAGAATCCCACACTACTCTACCTTTCCAGATAACCCATCACTACCCAAAACCATAAAGTGGAGTCATCTCATCACAGGATCCTTCTCACTAGTCGAGAGAGTACTGCTTCCTCTGGTCTACCCAAATATTACCATTGATTAGGTGGTAAAATGACTCTACCAAACCACCCACATAACCCCTTAATAATGGAGGATCCCACACCATATGTATAATGAGGGAATACATACTCTTGTTTTTGAACCTAAGAACTCAAACAGACCAAAATCTAGCATTCCCCATAGTCCCCTTCTATCTTATAGTGGATGATCCTAGTTGCCATTGAAGTTGAGAAAGAATACCAACTTCGTTGGAGGATCCTAGGCCTGAGTGAGCTCTTAAAATAGGTAGAATACCAACTCTATAGATAAGGGAACCCAGACCCATGTATGTGGTCAGAATACCAACCCTATTCGATTTCTATGAAGAGAATCTATGAACCCTCTTGAAATTTGGCAGGAATTACTAAACATAACTAATTATAGTGAGATAACATTAGTTCTCATAAAACTTGGTATTCAAATAGGTTGTTTCAATTTTTAAAAATATTCTTTGTAAAATCATACCTGAATCGTGTTGATAAGAACCCATAGCTAGAGGATTTATATGACATAGTTCCAGGACATGTCTCAAACTTTGAAAATAGGCCAACATTGAATTATATATGAATAAAATTCCAATATTGACTATTTGGAAGCCTAAACCTAATCCTGAAGAAAGGATATATGGAAATCTACTAAATCTTGAAAACTACATGATGTTATCTATGGGGGTACAAAGCATTAATGCCCTCATCATACATCTAGGCTTGTGATGTCTCATTGCATAGTGTGGAAAACATAACTTCATAGAATTTCCATAAAATATATACAACATGTGAAGCATCCTAAGTACTCTCGGTGGTCTCCTAGAACAAGGGCAACTCTTAGTAATGGGTTACATGGTGTGTCTAGATAAGGTACATGACGTGTGACTCCCACAGACAGACTTAGGGTATACCGCCTACTAAGTGAGTCATGTAGTCCTAGAACACATAGTATTTCTTCAGGAAAACACATCGTGTCATCCATGAAGGACACCAAGACATACACAAAACATTCTTTCCTATCCCACATGGTGTGTAGGTTCTTAAAGGTCCCCTAAGTGTGTACTCCTCATACACCCCAAGTGTCCTGCTAGGGTTACATGACATGTAGACTAGGTTAAAATCCTTGTGATAATTATCTCAATAAAAAACCATATCCTCACAACCCGAGGATTACACAAAGTTTATTCTTCTGAACTACATGTTTTGTAGTTGGGTTTCCTCACTATGAATCTAGATCCACCACTTATCTTCACTACTGCCTCCCAAAACATCCTTCAGTGTTTCTATCACACCAACTATTGATGTTTAGGAACTCCAAGGCTCCATCTTATCATTAAATCCATTATTGTTCTATAATATCAAAGATCCCATATGAGTTCAACATACCCAAACACTTTCTTCATTATTTGGAGTTCATTGATCATCAATTACATGCCCAAATTGATATCACCAATATAATTGGCCATCAATTCACTATTTTTTATTGTTCCATAGTCAAACCATCAGCCCAAGAAAAGGCTTGTGGAGATATCTTGTCATACAATTAAGGAAGAATGAAGAACAGTTTCCAGTGTAGGTTCTAACTGCCTAATAAATCACCAAAAACTAAAGAATGATGTGTATGAAACAAAGTGGAATTCCCCAAAGAAACCACACTAAAAATTGAAAAAGAATATACGCAAAGGTAACTAAGGACAAAAATCATGAAATTAGGGTTCATTTCAACATAAAAATCATTAGATAAATCCCACAATGTAATAAAGTGAGATGCATAAAATTCATTGGATAAATTACGAAAATTACTCAACATGAAGAATAAGGAACGAATTCATATGAAAGAAGCCTATATTGATGGTTAATCACTAACACTTTAATTCTAATGTCATAGCCAAATGATTCACCCATGGATGTCACTAAAGATCTTATCTCGATTTTTCACTATCTCTACCATGATCCTCCCTTGCCTATCCCTACATAAGGTCAATATTTTCAAAATTAGATAAACCTAGGAAGAACCCAAAATAGAGTTTAAATAGAGATATTTCTGGGGGTTTTTCTATAAAACAAAACAAATAAGAAAATAAATTATTTAACTAATCTATCTATGGTAGAAAATACCCTATTGTACTAATGTGAAGAAAAAATTCATCACTCTTAGGGTAAACACCATGTTCCAGACCCAACGAGGGTCTTGGTTTCTCCATTCGAGGTCCTATTTATAATATAAAATAATTTCATAAAAAATAACTCTTGTAGACTAAAAATTATAAAATATTTTTATAATATTATTTTCTAGGCTCTATGATACTCCATTTTACATGCCGACTTAGGCTATGGGTAAACACTATAATTCAGAACCAAAAAACCATCAGAATTTTTTTGAGGCCATCTGATATGGTAGATTTACCATTTACTGATATGGAGGTCCCGAGACCCTAAAAATTAAAAAATAGATATAAGAACAAATCAATAAAACTTAGATCGCTATATCCTCCCCACCATAAAACCTTTTCATCCTTGAAAAGGTAATAACTATAACCACAAACAAAAAAACACATAAACACATCCATGAAAAAACACACCATCACATGAACTCTATTTTCCTCTAGGGATGTGAGTTCTAGTTGAACTTTGTATAATACTATCTAAGAAGGATAACATCCTATTTCATTCATGAAGATACAAAATCTAGTCCATCTCAAAGAAATAAATAAGAAAAACTGTATCTGGACTAAGTGAGTATTGCGAATCCCTTTCACTCAAAATCTATATCCATATGAGAATTTTTATATCACATAAGGTGGGATAATTCCATAAATTATTTGACACATATCTAAAAAATAATCATTTAAGAGGTCATCCTTTTTGTGAGTGCCTCTATACCCACATTTAAATAGCATTCTATAAGGTCATTATAAGTGAGTAATATATCTATACTGCATATTAACTTTTTCTAGATCTCCAAACAGACACTGGGATATATTTAAGGTAGCATTACTTTCAAAATTCACATTATCCCCTCAACCATATCATGCCATCAAAGCACAAACCTCTATATTACTACATATGGAACAAGTTCAATAGGGACTTTTCCCAAACCTTTTCATAACTTTTTCTGGAATCCCCTCATCATCATAAGAATCACCAATATACTCAAATCCACTATTTAAGATAATATTAATAAACTCTCATCAATCGATTATGATAGGAAAATAAGGCACCACACCAACCTCATCCAACTACTCAAAATTATACAACTACTATTTTAGTGGACGAATATACCAAAATCCAAAGTGGACAGTCCTAACAATTTAGATAAACCTACTTTACCAGCTCTAAACCCAAATAAAGAACATACCTATGTGAGCAACATCCACAAACTCCATAGAAAAATTCCTCCTTCATATCAAATTTTTTTTACGTGATATGGTTATACCCACATAAATACACTGGAATTTCTTTACCAAGGACTATGCTTCACTAGGGAATTATTTATTTAGTATGAACATCAAGACATATAATATGAGAATCAAAATAAAAGTAATTTCCACCTAGGAAGGTCGAATATTTTATCTACACCTAGGAAAGTGGAAAATTTTCTCCCTACCTTTAAACCGCCCCACCTCTTTAAGTCTACCTTTTGAGAATACATGGTCACATTGGATTATTATGTTAACATCACCATAATAATATCTTTCAAGTTAAGAAAAATTGTGATTATATCATTATTAACCAGAGGTGAGAAATGTATCATGTTCAAAAATAATAAAAAAACTAATTGAAGATAACTTCTCACAAACTTTTTCCATCTATCCGACACAAAATCTTCTGCTAAAAAGAATTAACAACTATTCCTTATATTTTTCACTAGGATATCCTCATCCACCATAAATTTAGTTTCATGAAGTCTACTGTCATTCAAAAACTTTGGGTACCATTATATGAGAAATTGAATTCTTATTAGGTTTATCCAATAATATTATTGATGGGAGATTTGGTTTAATTCACCACTCACCAAAAAGTTTATCATCACCTCACTCAACTATAATCATACATAAATACTGGAATATAGGCCAATACATACAACAAACTTTTATCAAGGGTTAACCATGGGCCTACCTTCTATAGAAGCCACACATTCCACATCATTTTTAGGAAGATAATTTATTCTTTACACACATAGTTCCAATATCCATGCTCACCAACTAAATGGGTAACTTAATTAAACATCCAGAATGTTGGATCTAATTTCTAAAAATGGGGTAAGTGGTCTTTCTCATTACTATATATAGAACCTACCCAATAAACACAATGTCAAAACCTCATGATATCCACAGTGGGTAACCAATTCATATTGAGGTGAGTACCACCACTCCTTTTCTCTCCCACAAAGTCATTTATAAAAATACCTCTAACTATATGTAGAATACACTCAATACACCTAGAGGGGTGTGTAAATGACATCCAACATTAGTGTAAAATCTATAGTTGACCAAAGATAGGTCTTATATTCCACTGAAATCCTCAAATATCAATCATATAATGAAGTATGAACAGAATGTGCACGTATCGACTAGAATGAGGATCTATATAAAATAAACATGTGTCATACTCTGATTTACACCTACTGTTTCCTGACCGTAGGCATCTGTAATATATATCATCCAACAAATCATACCATCACCACTCTATAGTAAATATGAACTAACCTGGGGTTGTTTATGTGGAAGAGTATCAATATGTTATCTATCTCTAATGGCTATCACACCACTCATTCCCTCACTAAATAACTTCTTAGTAATCAAAATGATCTATAATAAGGATATTCCTAATTTTTACACCATCTTCAATGAGAAGGTCCATCCAAAACACTACTATGATTGAATTCATGTGAAAGGATAAATTATTATCATAGTTGGGGTGCATCTCTGCCAAGATTTATATTTTTACCATACTAGCTCGAGTGACTCGATAATAAAAGGTGTTTTAAGAAATTATAACCATAATTCATAATATTTTTCTTTGGATTCTCTACCCAAACCACTGGTATCAAACAATTCATTAAAAACCATGTACTAAAACAACTTTTAAAATCTGTAAGATTAATTGTGTACTTGAACATGGTCACATGAACCAACAAAAAATCATTATCTATCAATGAAACTCCATCCCAAAACAGAAGCTCAAACCATGTACATGATGGAGAATCCCTTTCATGACTTCGGTAGTAGAATATTTATTCCAATCTTGTAATGAACCAAACATTCATTAATGAAAATTCATCTTGATCCAATTAAATGTCTTATTATGTAAAAAGGTTATATAAAAGACATTCACTTCTTTGGTTTTATGTTTTTTTTCCTAATGTCCTGAAGGCCTTTGTTTTTTTTTGATTTTTGATAACCCCTTTTCAAGGTATGAGGGGGAATCCTTACAAGGCCCATAGTCTTAGTAATTACATGGACCATAGGGTTTAGAGACATTACATGACCTAAAGGTATTGGGAAATTCAACTAGACTATAACTACAAGGTACTACCACTCCCTAGCATCTGCATCATGATGGTAGCTCTCTACCTTCACGTGGCCATCTGGATAACATTCCAGTGAAAGCACAGGCTGGTCCCGATGGCATAGCCATACCCTATAATTATTTTAAATCCATTGGTTCTGATCTGGTGAGTGCACCCTGATCTGAATCCTTCTCTAGAGACTCTCCTTTTTTTAGTGTCTGTCTGGGGAAACTGCATGTGGACTGAAGGACTTAAGGTGCCCAAAATCCTTAAAGGTGGCCCAAAATCTATACTGACCCGAAGGCATGGGTTTCCTGAAGGCCTTAAGGACTCCAATCCCAAAATAATGGCCCAAGATGAATAGTTCCAGCAACTAAAGTATGATTTTATGTATTTTGATTCAAAATACCATTAAAAATTGTTACCACTACTAATATAGAAGTGGAACTGTGATCACATCATTAGTATAAATAAAGGGCTTTAACAAATCCAATTTACTTACAAAAAAAGGAAGTGATGGCCTTATCCAATAGACTTTCCCCATACAAATCCCATTTGTCAGAGCTCAGAAGGGTGGTAACATAATTGGGCTTCTCTCTTGACCAAGCCCAAGACGAACTTCAACACATTAAGCTCGAGCATAACCTCCTATGGGAGAAGTGGAAGTTGATAGAGATTACCACCCAAGCGATATTTTTGGAGCCACCCCTGAGAGTCTGTCACCATCGCACACCTTACCCTTCAGTCTTATGCGAGTGTTATAATGGGTTATGCAACAAGACCCTAGCACTATGATTATGTACCTTATTTTTATAGAGAATATAAATTCATTTTATTATTGTTACTTTGTAAATTGTTTTTAAAGGAAAAATAACATTTTTAGTTAATATTAAATTAAGAAATACATTTTGATGAATTACTGGGTTTTTTTTGAATTAAATTATATTTTAATAAAATTTTATTACTAAATTAATTTTTGTTAATTATAAATAATCTTATAATTTTTCTGAATACGATATGGATTTTTATTATGTTTTCAAAGCCTTTTTTATCAAAACCCATAAATTTTCGATAAATGAATGTTTTTATATTAAAAGTAAAAATTCACATATTTAGAAAATTATTTAGATAAAATGAATACTATTTTTGGAATCATAACTTCAAAATTATCTAATGGTGATTTTTTATAATTTTTTGAGAGGGTCAAATTTTTGTTTAAAAATTAAATATTGTTTAAGTATATAATGTGTTTTATGACATCATAATGACCCAATAGTTATGTAATAAAATACTATAAACATTATTTTCAGCCAATATATGTTTTACCATTAAAATAATGCGATTTTAGTTTTGTTTTATTTATTTTACAAAGCGTTAGTGGACCCTCCATGACTTATAAAACATTTTATCTTTTTAAAATGATTTTCTTGGGAGTGTGAATTACCACCAAATAAGCAAGCTGAATATTTTAAGAAGATAGTCCATTGGCCTTATAAAATATTTTTTTCCACTCCCATTTGAAAAAACTACAGGCAAAGACCATGTGGTGGTTTTTGGTTTGGATTAGTTTAATGTGTGGTGACCCAAACCTAAATAATAAAGAATTTATTCCCCTTTCCTATATAAACCCACCCATGTTCCCACTTCATATTCACTCAAAGACTTTGGATCTCGACCAACCCCTGACCTCCTCTCTCTAGAATCTTCCCAAGTTGCCCCAAGCTCTCAATAAGCCTCTCTCAAGCCCCTCCCAATCATTTAGGACAACACTTCCATGTAAGGGATTCCTTCCTTTCTCATTTTATCCAAGTTTATTAATATTGTTATGCCCTTTTATTTTCAATTTTCAATGTTTGGGTGTGGTTTCTCACCTCCACCATACTTCCCTATTTATTTTTGAATGATTAGTGACCATTTTTCTCTCATTTATGTCTCCCATTTACACCCGTTACCATGCCGAAATTCCGTATGGAATTTTTCTCTCCTTATTTACATTCAAGAAATTATTTTGTATTATGAATCTAAAATTATATTAATTATGTTGGTTCATGTATATACATGACCCCATTACTTTCCATTTCATGTACATATGATGAGACACCACTTTCTATCTCACCAACCATTTTTAATAATTCTTATGTCACGCTGTTATGTTTCCAAAATTGCTCAGTGATTTTCCAAGCCAAAGTCATTATGTCGTGAATACCATGACAATTTATCTATCAATGGTATTAAACTTTATGCATGTTTACTTATTGATTATAGAGTTTCATATATTAATTCCAAATTCCTTTATCATGTAATTAATGATTATCTTTAATGATTCCATGTTGTATGATCCATGTGGAACACCTATGCATGAAATGAAATGTCTAAGAAGAGTGTTCCCTGATAGCACTCCAATGCATTGGGTAAAGATTAGTATCATGATACATCAAGTGAAATGAGGGTTTAATTATTCTAATTAAAGAGTAATGAAGGTTTACTCATGCTCCATGTGCAATGATCCTTGGAACTTGAAAATACCATGTTAAGTGTTGTCGCCACATTTCCGTGTTATGATAATCATTCTATATCATGCCCTTATGTTAATGTTTCTTTTATGCTCCATTGATATGTATATTTCCTAACATGTATTGTATTATTCATGTTATTACTTTTTTACTCTCTTACTGGGATTCATAACTCACCCTTTTCTTATGAATTTCCTCAAGTTATCCCATGAAATGCTAAGTTTGAGGGAATGTAGTGGTCATGTAAATGAATTTTTCAATACAAATGTTTTGTTTCATGTTTTAAGTCATTATGTACTGTTCCTAAACCCAAAATACATTATACCTATCAATATTCTATCTTGTGTCAAGTGAAGTTTGTATGTAATAAATCATGTTTAAGTGTGTAATAAAAAGCAGGGTTGTTACTGTAGGTATCAAAGGATAAGTTTATTTTTGTGATTACAATTAGAAAACCCTAGTGAAAGCCTTAGGGATAAGACTAAGTATAATAAAAACATTCCAAAGTTTTGGTGAGTGTTGAATAAGTGATTTATCAAGAAAATACATCCCTGTTCGGATACGAGCAGGTAGAAGCGACTCTGGAATAGATGTACCTAGGAGTGAAAACTCTGACATGGAGTTTTGGGCTTGACCAAGGGTATCTTAGTAGACAACAACATGCCTTGCTTCACTCTTGGTTATGACATTCCTATAGGATATGCTTTAGTAAATTCATATGATTAGTATTAACCATTGTTAATGGAATAAAAAAATCCCTTAAAAATATATGTGGGGAAGTAGATCATAGATAACATATATTGAATCCTATAGATTCAAATGCTTAGGAAATAAAAGTAATTTATAATTCATCTATTTTTGTCTATGGATTAATATTTATGTGTTACCACTAACTTTCATTTCATTCCATCCAATGACCGGTAATAGGAGGACTTGGGATAAAAATTAATGTGAAGATCAATGTGATTACTATTCTAATGAGATAACCAATCCAATGGGAGCAAAAATCACGAACATTGTCATAATAATATCTCATTTCACTCAAGAGTTTAATAGAAAAATGGTCCAAGAGGATCATTCAATCCCCCCTAAGAATGAACAAGTCACAATTGAGAGCTTTGTGAGACAAAAGTCTCCTACTTTTAAAGGATCATCTGATCCCTCAATTGCTGAACAATGGATCAACTCTATTGAAAATATCTTCTCCATACATAAATGTTCTGAAAAAGTAAAGGTTCTTATGGATTCTTATCATATGGATGGTGAATATGATCAATGGTGTACATTGATAAAAAATACAAAGAATGATGAAGAGATTGAGGCGTTGGAATGGAAGGATTTCCTGAAAATGATTTTCGATAAATATCTTCCTCACACCCTCTGACTTAAGATAGAAAGGGAATTCCTTGCACTAAAGAAAAAGGATGATGAATCCATTGGAGCGTATGAGAAAAATATCACAAGTCTTGCACGATATGCATATGGCTTTGTCATTACCCTAGAATGAAAGGTTGAATGCTTCTTTGGTGGGATGAAACCTAGCATATGGAAATCCCTGGTGATATGTGACTTTGATAGCTATGAGGAAATTGTTCGATGTGACCTCAAGGTCGAAATAAAGATCAAATAATATCAGGGGTATAATGGGGATAAGAAGCTTAACGTGGAATTTAATTCTGGTGGTCCTATGGATAAATCCAACAGTTCTAAGAAAATCTAGCACCCCACTTGCCAAAGGTGCAGAAAGAAGCACCCTGGAAATTTTCAAAAGGGGATGAGGAAATGATTTAGGTGTGGAAGAGAAGGGAACCTAGATATTAACTACTATAAAGAAAAACACACGACTGCAATTGAGGAGAGGAACACTTCGTTAGACCCTCAATGCATTGTTCATTACTTCAACTACAAAGAACCAAGGCAACTTGCAAACGGGTGCCTAAGCCAAGGGTTTTCGAAGGAAACCAACAACCTCCAAGGAAGGAAGGGCAAGCTTTTTACATCACTGCCACCGAAGTGAACCCCGAAAATGATGTGGTGAAAGGTACGCTACTTATTCATTCAATAATAGCGAATGTATTTTTTTATTCTATTTCTATGCATTCTTTTATATCCCAAAAGTTTAGTAGAAAAATCCAAACACCAAAAAAATCATGGAAGTAAAGATGTCGGTTAGTATGAAAAATGGGTCAATCATTACAACCCATGAATATAACTCCTCCCCTATCACAATTTTTGGATTGAAATTCCCAACGAACCTCATCATACTCCCTCTGGTGGAATTTTATGCAATTATTGGAATGGATTGGATTTCCTTATATAGAGCCAACATAAATTTCCATGAGAGGTAAATCACTCTCCATATGGAGAATCAACCCCCTTGATTCTATACAGGTGTAAGGAGGTAGATGAATCTTCTTTAGAACCATCATCTCAAGCATGGATATTACTGCCCTATGAGCATGTGTATCTAGCTCAGATGATTGAGTCTATGGAAGCAACCAACCTTGAATACATGCCTATTGTGTGGGAATTAACTGAAGTGTTTCCTAATGACTTGTCTGGTCTTCCTCCTATAAGAGATGTTTAATTCTCAATTGAACTTATACCTGGAGAGTTTCCAATATCCAAAACTCCATATTGAATGGTTTTTGGGGAGCTTGAAGAGATGAAGAAACAACAATAAGAGAATCTAGATTAAGGGTTTATATGCTCAAGTACTTAACCATGGGGTGCACTAGTCCTCTCGGTCAAGAAGAAGGATGGGTCAATGCACCTTTGCATTAATTATTGTGTGATCAACAAAATCATGATAAAGAACAAGTATCCTCTTCCATGAATTGATGAATTTTTTGACCAGCTACGTGGTGCATAATACTTCTCCAAGGTGGATTTACAGTTGGGATATTACCAAGTAAGAATAGAGAAGGAATATATCCCCAATACTTCTTTTCATAAAATATATGGGCAATATGAATTCATAGTAATGCCTTTCAGACTCACTAATTATCTAGAAATCTTCATGGGCTTAATGAATAGAGTCTTTAGAGATTACCTCGAAAAATTTGTGGTAGTCTTTATAGATGATATTCTAATATACTCCAAAACCAAGGAGGAGCATGAGGAGAATCTAATAAATGTACTGGTGATCTTTCTAAAGGAGAATCTTTATGAAAAGTATAACAAGTGTGAGTTTGGGTTGATGGAAGCCTCATTCTTGGGTCATATCATCACAAGAAATGGGATATCTGTGGATCCCTCCAATAAAACTGCAATTGAGGGATGACTGAGGCCAACATCAGTATTGGATATACATATCTTCCTTGGTTTAGCTAGATATTATCACCGATTTGTGATAAATTTCTCACAATTGTCCAACCCTCTTACTAATCTAACTTGCAATGGAGTTAAGTTTTCATAGAGTGATGAATGCGAATAGAGCTTCAAAGAGTTGAAAAGGAGTCTTATTACTACACCCATTCTCACAATACCCAATAGTGGAGAACTTTTTGTGGTATTTAGTGATGCTTCGTAGAAGAGTATGGGTGGTTTGTTGAGGCAGAATGACAAAGTCATTGCCTATGCAACAAGGAAATTGAATATTCATGAGAAAAATTATCCAACACATGATTTGGAGTTGGCTGAGGTGATCTTCACTTTAAAAATTTGGCAGCATTACCTCTTTGGGGAGAAGTGTGAAATATACATGGACTACAAAAGCCTCAAATATATATTCACATAGAAATAGTTGAATATGTGCCAATGAATATGGTTAGAGTTGATCAAAGACTATGACTTCTCATTCCACTACGACCCTGGGAAAGAGAACAAGGTGGAAGATGCTCTAAGTAGAAAATATATAGCGATTGTATCATTGATGAGAATTGAAAAGGATTCAATATTCTTAGATTTGATGAATATTGACATGATAATCATAAATAAGGGAATGTCATCAATCCTTCCACAAATTATTGCACAAATATATCTTTTTTAAAGGTTAAAGGACGCTCAAAAGGATGATGTGGGAATTTATAAGAATGTGGAAACTATCAGAAAAGGGAAATCCTTCGAGTTCAATGTTAACGAAGAAGTAATTTTGAGATTTTGAAAAATAATATGTGTTCCATTAAGTTCGGAGCTAAAGAAGGAACTTTTGGAAGATGCAAATAGATTGAATTTCCCCATTAACCCAGGAAACACAAAGATGTACCAAAATCACTGAGAGAATTATTTGTGGTATAACATGAATAAGGATATATCTGAGTATACATAAATGTACCTAGTGTCTCAACAAGTGAAGGCTGAGAGGAAGAAGTCTAAGGGGATGATGCAACCATTACCCATACCGGCATGGAAATGGGAGAACATCACCGTGGACTTTGTCACCAGACTTCTAAAGACATCCAAAGGAAAAAATGCTATCTAGGTTATTGTGGATCATCTTACAAATACTATACACTTCATTACTATTCGGGAGGATTTCTCACTAGATCAACTGGAATGGATATACATCAGAGACGTAGTAAGGCTGCATGTTGTACCACTATCTATTGTATCTGATCGAGATCCAAGATTCATGTGTATTTTTTAGAAGAGTCTTCAACATGCTCTGGATATGGAGCTGAGCTTCAGTACGAATTATCATCCCCATACTAATGGTCAATCTGATAAGACTATCCAAACACTTGAGGACATGTTGATATCATTCTCAATGGACTTCAAAGGCAGATTGGATCAAAATCTTCTTCTAGTTGAGTTCTATTACAATAATAGATTGCACTCAAGCATACAAATGGATCCTTATGAAGCCCTTTATGGGATGTGGTACAGAACATTGACATGTTGGGATGAAGTTGGGGAGAGAAAACTCCTAGCTCTCGAAATGGTTGAAGAAATGGTGGAAAGGTTAATACCAGTCAGTAGCACATTGAAGCTGCTCAGAGTTGACAAAAAAGCTATGCTGATAATCATCGACAAGACCTAGAGTTTGATGTCAGAGACATGGTATTCCTCCGTATATCACTGTGGAAGATAGTTATGAGATTTTGGAATAAGGTAAAGCTTAGTCCAAGGTACATCGGCTCTTTTGATATCCCTGATCACATTGGAGCAGTGGCCTATCGACTAGCACTCCCACCGAAACTTTTTCAAGTACATGATGTATTCCATGTATCAATCTTAAGGAGGTATATACCTGAGCCATCACATGTACCCAATCCAGAGGTGGTACCATAAGATAATGACTTCTTCTATGAAAAGAATCTGGTGAATATCTTAGATCATAGGGAAATATTTCTACGAAAAAAGGCAATGCCCCTCATCAAGGTGTTATAGAAGAACCAAAATTTTGAAGAAGAAATGTGGGAACCAGAGGAAGTAATGAGGCCAAGTTACCCACATCTATTTTAGTGTGGGAAAAGGAAAATTTAGAGGGTAAAATTTCTTAAGGGGGGAAGATTGTAACGACCCTAAACTTTCATTAATGAAAATTCATCTTAATCCAATTATATGTCTTATTATGTAAAATGGTTGTATAAAACATATACAATTATTTGGTTTAATGTTTTTGGATTTCAAAATACTGTTAAGAATTATTACCATTTCTAATATAGCCGTGGAATAGTGATCACATGATTAGTATAAATATAGGGCTTTAACAAATCCAATTTACTTAGACAAAGGAAGTGATGGCCTCATCCAGTAGATGTGCCCCATACGAAGACCATTTTTCGAATGTCAGAATGGAGGTGGAATCATTGGGATTTTCTCTTGACCAAGACCAATCAGAGCTTCAACACGTTAAGCTCGAGCATAACTACCTATGGGAGAAGTGTAAGTTGATAGAGATTACCACCTGAGCAATGTTATCTGAGCCACCCCAAGAGTCTATCACCATCGCACACCATACCCTTCGGTCTTATGTAGATGTTATAAGGGGTTATGTTACAAGACCCTATCACTATGATTATGTACATTATTTTTATAGAGAATATAAATTCATTTTATTATTATTACTTTGTAAATAGTTTTTAAAGAAAAAAAATAATATTTTTAGATAATATTCAATTATGAAATCTATTTTTGATGAATTAATTATTTTTTGAATTAAATAATATTTTAATAAAATATTATTACTAAATTAATTTTTATTAAATATAAATGGGCATATAATTTTTATGAATACATTAGTGATTTTTATTAAGTTTTGAATTCAATTTTTATCAAAACCCATGAATTTTCGATAAATGTCAGTTTTTATTTTAAAAGTAAAAATTCATATATTTATAAAATAATTTATATAAAATGAATATTATTTTTGGAATTAGGATGTTGAAATTATCCATCGGTGAATTTTTCATAATTTTCTGGGACAGTAAAATTTTTGGGTAAAAATTAAATACTGTTTAAATATATAATGTGGTTTATGAAGTAATAATGACCCAATAGTGATATAATAAAATAATCTAAACATTATTTTCATCCAATATATTTTTTACCATTAAAATAATGTGATTTTATTTTTTTTTATTTTAAAAAGCCCTAGTGGACCCTCCAAGAGTTATAAAACATTTTATCTTTATAAAATGATTTCCTTGAGAGTGTGACTAAACACCACATAATCAAGCCTAATATTTTAATAAGTTTGTCAAATAGCCTTATAAAATATTTTTTCTGCTCCCCTTTGGAATAAACCATGGGAAAATCCATGGGCTGGTTTGTGGTATGGATTAGTTTAATGTGTGGTGACCTAAACATAAATAATAAAAAATTCACACTCCTTTCCAATATAAACCCACCCAAGATCCCACTTCCTCTTCACTCAAAGCCTTTAGATCTCGACCAACACCTTCCCTCCTCTCTCTATAATCCTCCCAAGTCTCCCCATGATCTCAAGAATCCTCTCTCAAGCCCCTTTCAAGCCTTTGGGATCACACATCAGTGTAAGGGATTCCTTCCTTTCTCATTTTATCCATGTTTCTTAATATTCTTATTCCATTTTATTTTCAATTGTAAATATTGGGGTATGGTTTCGCACCTCCCCCATACCACCCTCTTTTTTTTGAAGGATGATAGACCCCTTTCTCTCTCATTAATGCCTTCCATGTACACCTGTTACCTTGCAGATATTCCGTAAGGAATTTCTCTCTATTTACATTAAAGAAATTCTTTTGTAATTAGAATCTAAAACTCCATTAATTATGTTGGGACATGTATCTACATGAAACCTTTACTGTCCATTTCATTTACATATTCTGAGACCCCTCTTTCTCTCTAATCAACTATTTTATGAATTCTTATGTCACACCGTTATGCTGTCGAAATTGCATGACGATTTTCCTAGCCAAAGTCCTTGTGTCATGAATACCATGCACATTTCTCTATCAAGGGTATTCACCTTTATGCACATTTACTTATTGATTATAGATTTTCATGTATGAATTCCACATTCCTTTATCATGTAATAAATGATTATCTTTAATGATTCCATGTTTTATGATCCATGTGGAACACTTATGCATCAACTGAAATGTTTAAGAAGGGTGTGTCCTGATAGCGCTCCAATGTATTGGGTAAGGAATAGTATCATGATATGTCAAGTGAAATGAGGGTTTACTCATTCTAATTCAAGTTCAATGAGGGTTTACTCATGCTTCATGTGCAATGAGCCTTGGCTCATGCAAATACCAAGTTAAGTGTTGTCTCCACATTTCCATGTTATGATAATCATGCTATATCATATCTTTATGTTCATGTTTCTTTTATGATTCATTGATATGTATATTTCCTAACATGTATTTTATTCTTCATTTTATGCCTTTTTTACTCCATTATTGGGCTTTATAGGTCTCCCTTTTCTTATGCATGTCCTCAGGTTATCCCATGAAATGCTAAGTACGAGGGAATGTAGTGGTAATGTAACGGAAATTTTCAATAAAGATACCATGTTTCATGTTATAATTCATTATATAATGTTCTGAAGCCCCAAATACACTATAACTCTCGATATTCTATCTTGTATCAAGTGAAGGTTTTATGTAATAAATCACGTTTAAGTGTGTAATAAAAAGAAGGGTAGTTATATACCTCTAAACATAAAGATTTGTATAGGGTTCCCAAATCAAGAATCCTCATATAAATAGTTCATGGATGAACTATAAAGAAACACACAAGTCTCAAATGTCTTCTGATCATCTATCACTCAAAGATCATGATTTCTACTAATATAAAAATTAACCCTATATCTAATCACTGATAGATAACATTACGAAAAAATAATAATATTCTCTATAATGACCCTAAACTAAACTGAAGGGGAGATAAATTACCTCAAATCACAAGGTAGGTATATCTTTCAACCAAATTTTGATACAACACTTATTTGGTAATAAATTGAAAATGGAAAGAAAAAACTATAGGCATTATCTCTTCATGAACCTACCTCAATGAACCAAGATAGATATTAGTGGGTTCCATTCTTCATATGACTAGATAAACCTATTGGGATTATATAATATCTGGATTATATGACATGAAAATCATAACTAACTACTATATAATGCATGTACCATCCTTACTTGTACCTTGTAATGAACTCATAGAGATATGGGTTGAATAATAGCTTATTAAAGCCATGGTGAAAGGATAAGTATTCTTTATTACAGATTTTATTCTCCCCAGTCTGTAATAAAACTAAAGACCCTCTTAACATCATCTCCCCAAATTACCAAACTAATCCTCACATGACTACAAACTCCAAAAAGTCTCCCTAGGATAACCTTACTCTAACACCACTCTAACATGACCCATCCCACCGAGGCCCCAACTAGGATAAAAATATTATGGGTGGGTCACCCCAATATCACCTCTAATAGTGTAGGGGATGGTGGCTCGAAATAAATAAGCATATCTCACAATAAAGGAGTCCTTGGTCTAATGATTCTTGTTAACAAACACATCTCCAACACACCAGTTAATAAAAACACCAACAGGATATATATGTATATATATATATATAAAATTAATAGAATAGTATACAATGTATTAAATATTAAATTAAAATTCATCCCACAAAATAAATTCAAGGGAGACTATTCAGCTATCATGTATCTTAACCATAAGACATGGGGAAGCTCCTCTAGGCAGTATGTACTGCCGAATCACTCTCTAGTTTTAATGATCATTGTCACCATCAAGAATCACCAGGTTTCACTATAAACCACCATTAACCTCCAAGAATCATCTATAATTAGATCTGAATAATCCATGATAGCTCCACATTTGTTGGAACCATATTTTATCTATGATTCACCTTCATAGGAACCACATATATGGGAACAAATCCCATTTAGGTGTGGGTAAAACATACCTAGTAGGATACCCAAAAAAATGGAATGACAACCAAATAAATTATCTCAAAGACCCAAGTACGAAATAGGGGAACTCAAGAAGATAAGAAATAACCAAGATATTCTATACAAATAGATGTCTTAAAACAACATGGATAAAAAATTTAATGCTATCATCCCCAAAATCGAAATAAGAAACTCACTTGATCCACTAGTAGTTCTTATAGTACTAAAGAGTTCATCAAGTATGAATTCATTAGCTAACTACATTCCACACCTTAAAGAATATCTAAGGGTTCTTGATAAATATCAATTCATAATGAAAACCACATTGGTTAACCTTTACTATTTCCACATCTCTACTAAAACCCATGAAGGGTATCTCTCTCATCATAGGAGCCTACTCGCCAGTTGAGGGAGTAATTCTTACTCTAGTGTGGCCACATCATACGATCGATCATATAAATTTATGCCTCTCTTTGACTACCCACATATCCCATCAAGAGTCATAGTGTAGGATCCATCTCCCAAAAATATAAATATGGAATAACAACTCCAATGTTTGATTCTAATAAGTAATATTAACCAAAATCGAGAAATCCTCATAGTTCCCTCCTAATTTGGTGTGGTGTATCCCAGTTCCCAAAGAAGGTGGGTAGGAATAAGGACTCCAATATAATATTCTAGGATGGATTGAGCTCTTTAAATGTATATAATATTTAATCCATAGATATATAATCTCATTCCCATGTCTATGGGCAGAATACCAACCCGATAAGATCCCTAGGTAGAGGATCCTTGTTCCCTCCTATAACTGGGTAGAAATTACCAACTCTATCCAAGGACGGTGTGATGAACCTATCTGCTGATGAAAATTGGTAGTCAAAGTGGGGGTTCCCATCTTCTAAAATATTGTCCCTAAAATCATACCTAAATCCTATTGATTGTAACCCATAACTGGAGGGGTCAACCTATATCATTTTACTCCATTTCTACGAAACCAAAGAGGAGGAAGCAATCAATTTGAATATATATAAATGAAAATTATAAAATATATTACAACCCAAACTTGATCCCTAATAAAGAAGATATATAAATATACTAATGCTATAAAATTACATGACATTCTCTATAGGGGTACACAACATGTATCCCCTTATAAACTCCTAGTTCATGTATTTTCTCATTTAATGGCTTGAAAACTAGAACTACATGACATGTATAAAAATGGAACATAGTGTATAAATTATCTTGAGTACTTATAATGAACTCCCAATACATAGTTCCTTAATCATATAGGGTTACATGATTTTTCCATAAAAGGTACAAGATATGTTACTTCTATAGATAGAGTCAAAGTGTGCCACCTGTAAGTTGAGTTATGTAGTCATAAACTACAAAGTGTGTCTCTATAGACACATTGTGTGTGACCCATAGATGTAACATTGATATACACAATGTGTGTGGTCCAACCACACATAACATGTAGGTTATAAAATATCCCCTAGGTGTGTACATCCTATATTAGCCATGCTGGACAACTATGGTTTCACAGTATGTTTTCTAGGTCACATATCAAGTGATATTTATATCAAGAAAAAACCATGTCCATTGAAACCCAGGGAGTAAAGGACATGTATTATTCTAAACTATATGTGGTATAGTCAAACATCCTCACCAAGAATCCTGATCCACCACTAATATTTTTCTCCACTACCCTGATTTCCTGAAACATTTTCATCATACCAACCATTGATGTCCATGATGTATAAGGATCCTTTTAGTATTAAATCTACCACCATTATCTAATACCAATATTATTTTGTGATTTCATCACACCCAAATCATTTCCTCAATATTCTAGGTTCATTGATCATCATTTCTTTGAATGAATTAGTACGATAATTAAAATTTTTCATCACTTCACCCCTTTCGATCATTTGATTCTGGATCCACTAGACCAAGATATGGTCGATGGTAATATCTTATTATACAATGAATAAATAGTAAATAATGGTGAATGGTGTGGTCACTGGCCATCTGATAAATTTCACAAAACTATAAAACATAATGTGTGAAACAAAGTGGAATTTCCAAGGGAAAACACATCAAAAATATAAAAGGAACGTCTACAAAGGAAATTATGGGTAAAATAATGAATGAAAAGGTTTTTTGGTAACATAAATAAATTTTAGATAAATCCCACAAACTAATCAAAATATTGGTGGTGAATTCATAGGAGAAATTTCACAAATTATTCAACTTAAATAAAAATAATGTACTTAAAATTAAAGAAGCCTTACCTTGATGGAGAATCACTAGAATATTAATTCCAAGGTCATAATTTCATGATCCATCCATTTATGTCGATACTAATCTGACCCTGATTCATCATCATCTCCACTATGTTCTTCCCTAGCATCTCTGTATCTCAGGGTTACATTATCAAAAATGAATAACCCTATAAAGTACCCACATCAGGGTTTATAAATAGATATTTTTATAGTTTTCACTATATAAAATCAATTAATTAAATTATTTAATTAATCTTCCCATGATATAAAATACCCAAGGGTCACAATGTGAACAAAAATATCATCACTCCTAAGGAAAACCCCCATTTTGGACTCAACAGTAATCTTTGTATTTACATCCAAGCACTTATTTAAATGATACAATCATTTCATAAAAATTTTATTTCTACATACTAAAAAAATATAATATTTTTATTATATTATTTATGAGGCTCTATGACACTCAATTTTCCATGAAATATCAACATGTGGGTAAAATATACAATCCATAACAAAAAAACCATCAATTGTATTTATTTATGTAATATATTATGGAAAATTAAACATTTTACCCACAAGGAGGTCTCTGGATTTTTAAAATTAAAAAATGGAACTATGTACAACTGGGAAAAATTTGAATGTCTACAAAATCTTTACTTCCCTTTTACCCTTTTAACTGAACGATTATTTTTTTAATTTTCCTTACAATAAATCATGAAATACATCTAATTATTTTAGTTCAAAAGATTATAACTATCATTCATGATATAGTTTTTTTAAAATTAATCACATTTTCATAAAAAAATAGTGATTCTACAAATTAATGTGATATGAGTCATGCGGAATTATTATCTATTTTTTAAACATAATTTTCAAATTATAGCATGTAAATATTGTTATTGAAAAAATGGAATCCCATAACATATTTTTTTAAGGTAATGCTTTGGTCAAAGACCAAAGAACAAATTATTAATAAAAAAGTAAGAAAGTTACAAGAGTCTGAAATAGGGGATTTTTTTACAATCTCTATCAAAGAGCTCAAATAAATCAGCTGGCAGGGAGTCCATCCAAGTCATGCGCTGGTGAAATCCTTTGCTGGAAAGAGCATCAGCAACGGAGTTCGCTTCACAGTAGGTATGGGTGGCGATGAAATAAATCCCGTGGAGCGAGTTAAGGCAGTTCATGCAACGAGAAGTATGCTTCCATGCTAGATGAATGCTGCCATTCTAGATGGCATGAATAATGGTGGATGAATCACTCTCGATCCATAGCTTCCTCCAACCTCTTTGAAGAGCAAAATCAACAGCATGGATGACACCCAATAGTTCCGCCTCCAGCGATGACGAGTGTCCACATCCAACTAAGAAACAACCCTGACACTGACCAGTAGAATCTCTGAAGATAGCACCACAACTGGTAGGACCTGGATTTCCTTTGGAAGCACCTTCAACATTAACTTTAATACATCCCGACATTGGCGCCTGCCAGAAAACCTTGAAGGTGCATTTTGGCTTTGGATAATTACCATGAACACGGAGACGATGAAGGATCTCTAATCCCATAACATATGTTATCGTTATAAAAGTCATTTAATAACATGAAAATAATCCATGTCTAAACTAAACACAAATATTAGGTTCTTGGTCACATTGGGTGTATAATAATGACTCATTAAAACAAAATCCATTGTGATCAAAATTGTGAGATGGAAGTCTCCAATAGGCAGTGTAGTTAATTTTTCCCCATTTTAGCTCAAATATACACTTCACTAGGGATAATACTCTAGAATATAATAGGTTCTGATAGTTATATATATATATGAGAACCACATGGTGTTTCTAACTCCCAATTTATTGAAATGGAAATATTACACTCGATAAAAAATATACCTAAAGATTCCCATTTCTAATTTACTGAGGAATAATAATTCTTCTAGTGGAATTTATACACACAATAAAAAAAATCTTCATTTTTATCTTTATCCAATTTATATATCTTTATCATTTTAGAAGGGTGGGGTGAAGGTACCTTAGACTTGGAATTTTTCTTATACATTTTTTCCAATACCTTCCTCTTATTCACCATAAGTATAGAATATATTTCATGCCTTACATATTTATCCACTTGAAAAATAATAGTCAAGATATCCAAGAGTATCTTATATACATTATTCATGTTGAAAGTCAAAGTAAAACTTTATAATATTAGAGGAATTGAAGTAAGTATAGGGTCTCTGCACAATTCAGTGGGCAACTTGAATCCCTGAATTTACAAACACTTAATGTAGCTAATCATCTTAACTACATGAGCTCTAGTTGGAACTCCTTATCTAATATTTTATATAAAATTTTCTTTCGATATTCTATACATATCTTATCCTTATTTCTTTAAATAGAGATAATAGATATAAGAAAACATAGTGTATACAAACTTGTATTAATGTTTCTTTTGGAGATCACTAGTCATGAATGATATCACGTGGAATTGGATATCCAAATAATCATCTATTTATTTTTATACCTCATAACATACCTCCTTAGAGGGATATGCAGGAAGGTTATAATATTTTGTGACTTTCATTTATGACTCCACCAGGTAAGTGTGGGTATAATTCATGAATCATCAGTAATA
Organism: Viscum album; assembly: GCA_963277665.1. Classification (NCBI taxonomy): domain Eukaryota; kingdom Viridiplantae; phylum Streptophyta; class Magnoliopsida; order Santalales; family Viscaceae; genus Viscum; species Viscum album. The sequence continues at coordinate 1,276,528,737 of OY728122.1, forward strand.
AGTGTTTGATGTCATTTTTAAGATAAATCAATGTTAAAAATGAAAATTGGGAAAATATTGAAGTGATTTAGGTTAGATAATTTTGGTGAGTTTATTAGAAGTGGTTTTCAGAACATCTGTAAGAACATAAGTACCCTACATCATAGGACTATTCCAGGGATGCACGAAAAAATTCTATAGTTGATAGGATGAATTAAACATTAATGGAAATATTTTTGAAGTATAATATTTCATTTTTGAATTCCCAAATAATTATAGGTGAAATAAGATAACACAATAACATACTTGATTAACCAGATCCCTTCAACACCCATGGAAAAAATATTTTTGGAAAAAATATAGTCAAATAAAACATTAGAATTAGATCATGTGAAGCTCTTTGGAAGAATTATATATATATATATATATATATATGTAGAAGATAAGGATAGGAAAAAGATAGAAGAAATGTCTCATGAACGTTACTTTACAATCTATAGAGATGGAAATCTTGGTTTTAGACTTTGGGAGATGACAAGTGAAAAGTCACCGGAAGATAGAATGTTCTCTTTAATGAGAAAGTTATTTGGAAAGATAGGGACTCTGAATTAGAGGAAGATGGGTACTTGGAATAAAAGGATGTTAGAGACAGAGAATCATATTCAATCCAGGTTTATCTAAATGAATTAATTAGAAGGTTTCATTTTCTAAAGCATTCATTTGACTCAAAATATAATAGAAGTTCAAAAATTATAAAGGTAGGTTTAGAGAGTGTCATAAGATATTCCAAAGCTCTACCAGTGGAAGATATACCTACAATATTGAAAAGTAGTGAGGATCAATATATAGTTCTATAGAATGAAATTTTATAGGTTTCAATTCTATATAATTTAGAGCCACATGTAATTTTATAGAGATAAAAAATATTCATAACACTAGTGTAGAGGCCTCGAGATAACTTAAGATTCTTAATTTTAAAAGATAAAGTAGATGGAAAAAATACCAAAAGAAGTGGTTATCCACTATGTTTCCAAAAATTGATTGTTAGATATGAAGGATTAGTTAAATTGACTTCAAGTTAATAACACATGGGAGTTATAAGAACTACCATCCAAAAAAATATCCCTTGAGAAGAAGTGATTTTTCTAGTTAAAGTATGAAGTTGATGGTAACAGAAGGTATATAGAGATGGTGGTGGTTAAGGGATAACAATAGGATATCAGAAACATATTTGAAATATTTTCTATAGTAATAAAAAACACTACCACCTAGACTATTATAAGATTGGTTACTTATATAGGATTACATATGGAATAAATTGATATGAATTTGACCTTTATCTAGGAATATTTGAAGGAATAAATGTATATGAATAAATTTATTAGATTTATGGATCAATAAAATTATGATTTGGTGTGAAAAAATAGGAGTCTCAATGGTTTGAAACAATCACCAAGGAAATGTAACCATAATATTGAATCATTCATGGAGAAGAAGGGTTTCCTGAGAAGTAAATTAGATCATTGTTGTTATTATTCGGAGTACAATAATGGTTACTTCATAATTTTTCTTTTTATATTGATGATATGCTGATGATGGGTCCATAAATTCAACTAATTATGGAATTGTAGTGATAATTTTCTAGATTATTATAAATAAAAGGCATTAAAGAAGAAAAGAATATCTGGGGAATGTAGATTTAGAGAGATCAGAAGAATAGTAGCTTGGTTCTATCTTAGAGGTATTACTTCTAGAATATTTTATAAAGATTCAGTATGGGAGGATGTAAGGTCATATCAACCACACTTTCTAAACATTTCATATTTTCAAAGGAGTAATAACCTTTGATGGAATAAGATTCAATAAACATGTAAAAGGTATTATATACATCATTGGTAGTAATACTTATCTATTCTATGGTTTAAACTCATCCAAACATTGATCTATAGTGGGAGTGGTCAGCCGGTACATGGAGAATCCATGGAAATATATGGGAATAAGTAAAGTGGTTTTTTAGTATCTTAATTACATGGAAGATAACAATTTTTTAGAGAGGATGATCCATTTATTGGGAATATTGATGCTAAATTTGGGGTAGAATCACATACTTAGAAGTAAAAATAGATATAACTTCAATTTTTGTGGAACAATGGTCAGTTGGATATCAAGGGTAGAACCCGTGATTTCAATTTCTTTAATAGAAGCATAGTATGTGGATATAAAAGAATCAAAGAATGAAATGGCATGGTTAAGGTATATGGTTGAGAAAAATGGAAGTAGGTAGGGAAGTGGATTACTCTGTTTTGTGTGGTTAAAGTGAAATACACTTGGGAAAAAAATTATTTTCCATGTAAGGATGAAATATATTGTCCTAGAGTACCATTATATCATAAATATTTGAAAAGATGGGGTTTTGGAGTTATGAAATATTACTAGAAACAATATATTATAGATATATTCACCAAGAATTTACTCTAAAAGATTATAAAGAAACATTATTCCTTATTTGGACTTAGAGGAGTACTACAGGTACCATAAGAGGAAGGTATTTTTTTTATCTTGACCAAAGTGTTAGAGGATTCCATGGAAGCCTTTTAAATAATCTTCAAGTGGGATATTTTTGGTATTGTGATGTCTAATTAAAGTAAATAAATAATTTTACTATAATGATGAACTATAATATTCATTCTTATGAATTAATTTGAAAAAGGAATTACTTTGGTGGGAGAGGTTGGTCAGAAAGATATGTCTTTCAATGGATGACAATCATGGTGGTCAGTTCTCTAGAAGACCGACTGGTAATGCGACATGAGTTAATCTGATTTAATCATATTTCAAAAGATATAAGCCAAGAGATAGTTTGTTTGTTTACTAGTAGTATGAGGTTATAATGAAGAATAATATAGGTAATCAATAGTCATCCAAGTCAACAAGTGGGTGTCTGTGTTTTTTGGAGGTTGGTGAAATTGGTTGGCTTACTAAGACCCACTATAAATAGTGGGGTGGCTCTTTTTATGGCGGTGTGCAATCATTAGAGATGCTTTTATACATGGATGTTTAGTCATAGTTATTTTAAATATTTTATACTTATAATGAAATGAAATATATATTTCATATCACATGGAAGTAGGAATCATAGTCTAAACTATGTAAAAAAAGTATTTATTATTTTTATTTCATTTCTTTCATGGTTTCTTGAATGTTTTTTTGGGAGTCGAAGTGAAAGTTCTTGAGTAACCTGACTCATTTTAGTGATTAGGGTGATTTTATTCTTCCTAGTTTTGGTACATTGGAATCTGTAGGGTTCCTTATAGAGCCTATATTCCATGCTGTTAGTTCTAGTGAAATAATTCAGGGAATCAGAGTATGTGTAGGATTCTTAACAAGCAAGTGTCAGAGTGGAACAATGCATCCATAGTATATTATACCATAAATTTCCTCTTAATTCAATCCATTTAAATATAAAATAACATCACTATTCCAAATATATAATGATACTAAAATAGAACAATCAAAAACCATATCACAAGTCCCATGGACTTCCACAACCTTTACCAGCCACTAACTTAATATCTAGACAAAACCCAAGGAACATACACAACCATTATTTTACAAGTCCATATCATATACCACAACATATATCATATGCATAGTGAGTATGATGATCCCAAATAATGATCTCACACACTAATGAACAATATGAAATGTATACCACTCTCCACCAATGGTCTCTCTCACCACCAACCGTAGACAACTGCAGTGTATCCCATCCTCCATAAAATTGGTAAAAACCATCACAATATTTATCTTAATATTAATAGGTCAAACTTAAAAAAAATTGGTCAAAACCACCACATGGTCCCCATCAAGTATGCACACAACCCCGATGATGGAATCCCCTATAGTGAGTGGTATCACCAACCTCTTAAGCCCACAACATAGTGAACAACATCACCACCCATGGAAATAGTCTACAACATACAAATCACACTGATAAACCTCAATATCCACCAATGAAAAGTGAAAATACCATCTGCATCACATCGAAGAACATCCATTACCACATAATACAATGGTCAACAATATCTGTATCACATTAGTGAACCTCATTTACCCCATTCTTAGTGATCAAAATCACCCAAAGTGATTCGTAATATACTCAAAACATTACCAAGGGTATCATTTATCGATAGTAGAAACCACAAGTTATTATGTTCCTAGACTAATACATAACCCTACCCATAATTAATCAGTATACATTGGATAAAGACATGTATAACATAGGAAATATCGAGGAACCAACCACCAAGAGTATGCACGAATCCACTCATTAAGAACCTATAGTCAATCTATATTTAATTGGATGAAATATGGAAATATGACAAGAACCTATATTCAATCTAGATTTAATTGGTTGAAATATAGAAATAGACAAGAACCTTACTTTAGGGAATGATTAGTATAAAATAGAAAAACATAAAGTGAAACCATGAATAAATACCTTATTGAAGCTATATTTTCCCAAAAATAATCCTTGGAATATATGACCTGAAGATACAACATGATTTGGATAAGAAATAACTTAGAGATGAAGGAGCTAAGAGAAGTTGAAGAATATAGGTAACTCTCATTATACACTGGTTAGAAGGGACCCATTCCATTTTATACTTAAATAAATCATTTAAATATCATTTTAGGAAAATTTAGAAATGTATTTCAATTTAGTTTTTTTTGAAAAACACTAGGACCCTTACGTATGGAATGAGCTTTATAGATGAGACCCTTATATGTCACCCTAGTCATAGGAAAGACCCTTAAATATCAAGTAAATAACCCATAGAAATCATATATTATAGTAAAAATAACCTTACGTATCATAGGGAAAATTATGGTTACCCTAACATATCCTTTGAATGACTCGTATGTATTACCAGAATTTCTCGCACTTTACCATTTTTCTAACCGTTATGCATGGGGTTACTCTTATCATTGATAGCCCGAAAATCAACTAATTTTCTAAAACTGAAAGAACCCTTACATATCATAGAGTTACTCTTATGTATTCCCATGGTTACTTTTATTTATCAAAATTTTTTCAAATATGTTCTATTATATATATAGGGTATCCCGAGATCCACCCTTATGCATCATAGGGTCCTCTAACCCATGTCCATATTTTACAAACCATCACTGGGTAACTCTTATGTATGGGTAAATTACTCTTACACATCACCCAGGGTTACTATTAGGTATACACATAACCCTCGACACATAGAAATCTCATGAAAAATGTCAAAAACCTTACACATCATGACCTTAAAACTAATTTTTTAAACATCAGGGCCCTTATATATAAGGATTATTATACATAAAAATTTTAACCTTAGGTATGGGAGTTAGACAATTTTTTAAAAAATTTCTTTAACATTTAAAACCCCCTAAAATCTATACTGAAATCATTTAGCCTCCAAATTTCTGAAAAACATGCTTAAAATTCATTTCATACTTGTAGTACTTTTATAAAAACAACAATAAATTTATTTGAATAGAATTTTAAATCACCAAGACCCTAGAAACCCCAAATACTCATTCCATAACCTATGTTGACACCATAGACCCCCCCCAATAGGGTCCCAATTCACCCAACTGATGCAAGATCTAACCCAAATCACTATTCCCAAATACTATGTACATTAAAATGTGGATATATTTTACCAATTAAAACCTTTTCCTTTACCTATAATCCTATCAGGGTGATTGGATTTAAATCTCTAAACTCATACTCTATTTGTAAGAATAAAATATAGATTGAAAAAACAAATAGATCCCAAAAATATTAATGTTGTTCATGCCCAATATTCGTGACCATGTCCTCAATGCATAGTGGTCATTACCCCCACCCCCCCACATCTCAGATATTTTATTATCAAGAACAAATAGGGTCAAGGGAATGAACTTAAACCTTAATACCAAGCCCCAACTAAATTATGATGCACAAAACTAATTTGGAAAAAATGCACCCACTTGCATATTTGTAAGAACTAAATTGTAATATTTAAAATCACAACCATTAAATAATTTAATAAAAATAAAAATGGAAAGTACAAGCCTCTACGGGACAAAGAATATCTGATCTTCTTTCTCAATTGTGAATCAATATCTTCTTAATTACCTCATTCTCAAGATATCTTCAGAATAATCTACGTGATGATAGATTATGAGACTTCATGTTGTCTTATTCTTTCTTATTCTTCTTATAAAATCTAAAAATAATTAGATGTAGTATCTAATTATTGACTCTATGTTAATACCTAGTATACGTCTTTAGGAAAGCCTCTCTCTCTCTTTCTCTCTCTTCTCCTCTTCTTCCTCTTTGACACCTAAGATATTTAGAAGCAACAAATCAGTATATAGTATTCCAAATATATAATTTTATTATTAATTTAATAATATTATTTTCTTAAACTCATAATAGATAATAAGTATTATTCTCCCTATTTAAAATATATAAATTACAATATTAAATAGAAACATGATCTTAATTCAAAATGCTTACATTTTATATGGATTAAATATCCTTGAAAATAATCTAAAAAAGATCCTAAAAATATATAAAATTTTTTTATCACTCAAACCTACTCAAATATAATTAAAATATATTCTCACATCTCCAATAACATATCGTTTAATTCTTTTATAGACTTTGACTTCTCCCTTTATTCAAACTTCAAAAAAAAACGCATCTTATTTTCCACATATTTATCACATACACTCTGATGTTCGCATGACGAATCCTTTTACAAAGAATAGATTTAATGTAGATTTACTAATGATAAAATTTGTATCATCATTATATTTAATACATTAATATTATTATTAAATCCTTATATTTAATTTTATATTCCACTTAAAAACACACATGTAATCTTTCATGACAATATAAAGGATCTTACATAACATTTGAAATATTCAGGTTTATATTATTTATCATCCAATTAAGTCTTACATGATATAATTACATCTTATGTATCAAACTACTAATACATATTCTCTGAGATATATTATGTATCCTTTGTAAATATGGAGTTATTCTTAAATACTAACTAGACTTACTCTTACGTAGATAACCTAAGTATTGGGTTATATTTACATATTAACTCCAACTATATCCAGAAAAACATGAAACTTATTCCAATCTTAAAAAACAACTAAAATCACTATAGGATATGATTTTTGGGGGATATGGGTAAATTATGATCACCATAATTTTACCCTTCTAATAATCTCGTATAGAAAAAATTAATCCACTCAATGTGGGTCTAAATTTCAATAGAATAACCTTCCATAAACTTAGTGTTCCAAAAGTCATAAGTTTATACACGCTACCCAAAACACTAAGCTAGTTCACACTCTAAATCTAGTAATCAATCGAAATACTTGCAATGGTAGTATATAGAGTAAGGGAAAACACCAATTTTTAAATGCTTCAGACGATGTGTTATATAGTCATAGGATAAACACTATTATCTTTATTTGTATTACTAATGTAAATAAAAGAGATTAAAATAATTATAGATTACTAAGTATATGTAATAACAAAATATCTCATCTATTTTAATTATGTTTCTCAGTTTAAAACACTCTATAAATTAACTAATGTCTATTACTTATATACTAAGCACTAATTGGTCAAACCAGTTAAAACTACTCCTTGAAAATCATGGTCAATGAGGAATGACCATCTCATATCATCTACCAAACCACTGACCCCTTATATTTTTTGAACTTATGGACCTCCACTTATTCATCTTTGCCCTATCAGAATATGAAAATTTCCTAAGTCCCTACTTTCCCATGATGAAGTATTGTTGTTTCTATCTACACATCAAAACATCCCATATTTCAATAAATGAATATTTGATGAACACAATTCCGGTGAACTGAAACTTGTGAACCAAAACAAATTTCACCTCCAAATAATATCACACTGGAAGTTTGTTTTAGTAATCCTTTAAAATTCTCCAATACCTATCCTGAAATTGAATTCTAAAATTATCTTCTAATCACCCAACTCCCATTGAGGCATGTTGTTTCCTTATACTTTCTTGAACTACCTCATTAGTTAATATATCCATTAGATTTTTGATTCTCACTATATTACATAACTCTAGTTCTCCACCCTCTAGGAATATTTGTATGGAATTAAATTTCAATTCAATTTTTTTTTTCTTGTCATGGAACTCTTAATTTTTATCCATGTATATTTCAGTTTTGTTTTCATAGAAAAAACTCCTCCTTCATAATTTCTCTCAATTTCCTTTAGCAATCACATTAACTGAATCATTTATTTACCTTCTTCTGTTGAAAATACATATTCAAATTATATTAAAACATAGAGTGAAAATATTTATAAGGCCACAACCTTTAAAATTACATAATATTGAGTTAAATCATGAATTCACATTAAGTATCTTTTCAGGTTTAGAGTTTTAGAGAATTATTCCATAACTATTACATAACAACTCAAATATTATAAAGTAGACACTTCAACTCACTATCCATTTTTTCACAAAATGAAACCTCTTAAAATAAGACATGATTTGTTTTATAAAAATATTCTTATCATTCATATTGACATCCAACTTTCTCCTACCCATCCTTACACCCTGTAAAAACATTCTAAAAACTAGGGATGAGTATCAAAATCTTAGTAAGGTAAATAAAATAAAATAAATAAAATTTTAGTCCATTAATACAAATAATCCCATGACATCATAATTTTCACCCATAAACCATAACCTCTCTTACATATCTCATAAAGTCATAAGATTCATGAAAAAATTATTAGAAATCATAAATCATAAGGTAATTTTAGGCATCTGTGTCATACTTACATTGTAGCTTTGACAACTACATAGAGATTATCCTTCAAGGTTACGCTTGGAATACACATCATAGTATATTCCCTAAATCAATTAAGAGAGACCCAACCAGTTAACTCTGTATCATTACCCACTGCATTGAAGAGCTATCATAGGCTCACCCACCCTTGATTTATCACAGAACCACCTATATACATAAACAATTCCTAAGCACCATAACATAATAATAATAAATAAAACAAGCATAAAAAATAACATTTCCACTTTGAGATCACATTTCATCACTACAAGCCACACACTCATAAATGAAAACATGTTGTTTTAAAAAAATTAATTTTTTTTAATTAATCATCTATACATAATAGTGACATAAAACCAAGAAATTCCATTCATGGTTTAAATTTTAAAAAATATTCCAAGTTATTGATATAATCAATCAATTTAAAAAATTAAAATATTTATAAGGAATATATTTGAATCAAAGTGTCCCATACCACATTGAAAATATGAAATAAATTAACATTTTAAAAAATTCATGTACATAAAAATAAATAATTAAAACCATTTTGAAAACATTTACATTAATAAGAAATATTTTAAAGACTAAATCCTTAAAACATTTAAAATGAAATTTTAGTTAAAGAGTCCCTTACCACTTGAGAAACACTTGAATAAAAATTAATAAATAATAACATTAAATATCATTAAAATATATTAATTCAATATGTAACATGTGAATAGGGTTTTATATACATCTTAAAGGATAATAATGGTGCATAATAAGAAGATATTTCTCAATGGAAGGATATTGAGATGAAGTCTCATACCTTGAGTCAGACTCATCACATACAATCAATATATTCTTAAATAATAAACATAGGTTAATTTAGAATTTCATGAGAAATTTTTTCATGTTTATTATTACTTTTATATCACATATTACTATGTTATAAAAATTACATAATTATTTAAGTTCATATCGGACGTTTTGTCGATATTCGGTACTTGAGTAGAAGATAAACTTGGCTTGATGTCAATAGTCCACGTGGTCATTAGTCCATAATGTCCAAAATAATATTCATGAAATAATAATCAATTTTATACATCAATAGTACTTGTAAATCCATTTATTAAATATGGATGTGAAAAATGAAAATTTTTGCAATCATGGAGTCAGTAAGTCGTACGTACGCATGAGTAACATTTCCATTTATCATTTATCATTACGGAAATAATGTAATTATTATAGTATGTTTCCAGAATTATCATAATATTATTTAAATAATAATAATAATTTAAATATACCTATATATATCATACAAGTTATGTGGTGAATAAAAATGATTCACATCGTTTTGTGGAGGTGATAGTTCAGAGGTACACATAAACAACACTATCGTTTTTATATCCATGGAAGGTAAGAAAATAATAGAAATATTATTCTCTTAAAATTATAAATATTTCATGAATATAATATATAAATATTTATTCCATCATTATAACCAATCTTGATAGATGGTAATGAAAAATGAACTATATCAGTTCGTGAGGTAGTAGGCCACCCTACACACGAATGAAATGTTCATTTCCCTTTCGATGATATTGAAGATGAATTTAGGTTATGATATAAAAATAATAATATATCAGCATATTTATGATTCTATATTTATTATTTCATCTTATAATAATAATATTTTAGAGGAAGAGGAAGAAAAAATAAAACAAAAACACTTAAAAATGATACCTCTTCTGCGGTAGATCACCTTTGAGGAAGACCTTAACTTCTCTAAAAAGGGTGTTATGCCTAAAATAAACCCTCAAGAACGTGGGATAGATTCTAGTAAGAGTTTTTGGAAGATATGTTCTGATCCAAAAGGATTTGGAAGTGTGACTATTAAAGGAGAGTGGGTACCTTTTTATAGGTGAGGGGAGGGTTACCCATAGAAACTCTTAAAATATTAAATTAATATAAATTAAATTTCAGTTCAAAATGGTCCCAAAATAATTTATTTCAAATATAATATTATTTTGGGTCAAATAAAAATCATAGAATTAAAATAATACTTATTTTTAATATTTTTTAATCTTTATCTTTTTTGTTTATCCCTTATTTTACCCTTTTTAATCTTACTATGATATTATGTTATTTACACTCTGTGGGTTAATATAATTACCATAACATGTTAAAAGACCCAAAAAAATTCCATTTATGACATATTTGGAATTATACTAACCATTTGGAAAATCATATATTTTTAGGAATTTAATATCATTTAATAAAAGATTTTATATTTTAAAATACCAATAGTGTCAATTTTGACACTATTTATTAGTTAACTTTTAAATAATATCATAACAGGAATATAAGTTCACACCAACTCTTCTAAGACATAAAAAACATGTATAAAAATTATTTTATGGAATAAATTAAGTAAGATAATATTTATTTTAATATTTATAATATCATTTATTTGATTCTTTCATTAATGAAGAAATTATTACATCATCTTTGTGCCACCATTTAATTTAATTATTTATTTCTTAAAAATTATAAATAAATTACAATAATTTAGGTAATATTTTTATATTTATAATTAATATTTACATTCAAATATATCAATTTTATATCACCTTTTTAAAATTGTTTTTGTTATTAGAGACATGGTTATGACATCTTGGTCTTTATTTTAAATAAAATTTTCAAAAGTGTCATTATCATAACCAAATGGTGACAAGTGGTCCTAAAATTGACCCAAGGATTATAATGGTTGGGATGAACTCATCCAATTAAACTAGGAAATGTTTTTGTGTAGTTTTATATTATTATAATATTATTTTTACCTTTAATTACCCGATTTACCCTTAACTGTGGTAATTAAAATAATTACTAAAGTTACTATTTATAATGTCCAAAAAATAAAAAGGACCTATTTAAATAATTTGAAACTTATTATTAAAAATATAAAATACATTTTTCCAAATTCAAAACACATAATTTGTAGTAATTAATTTCAAATTAATCCTCTTTGTTAAAACAAGAAAACGAGTTTTTTTTAAAGTAAAAACCATCAAATGTATGACAAGATTTTATATCTAATTTCAATGTGAAATTACTTCCAATAAAAAATATTGGAATAAAGGATAAAAAAATTATTTAATTATACTTTAAAACCAATTAAAAGGATAATCTATCTATATAGTGAAATTTGATGAAATTGCAGTTTTGAATTAAAATGCAGTATTTTGTCACAATTCATTAAAATATGAATTTTATCATAAAAATACAAAAAATTCAACCAAAGTGAATTTTTATGTCCCGATTCAAAATTAGAAGTTTTTTTTGTAACATATAACATATAAATTTACAAAAACTATATTTAAAAAGGGTTCTCCCTTAAAATTCTCTAAAATAGTATTTTTAGAAAAACACTCATTTTATCCGTAAAATTGTATATGTTCTTATAAAGTGTCTAGAAAACAAATAAGATTAATTTTAAATATTATATTGAATTAATAATAAATTAATACAACCATCAAGGGTGACTTAATTATTTTATAAATATAATTATTCATGCTTAAATATTATTTTATAAAAACACATCCTTCATATTCAATTGGTTTTTATTAAATTTCAAATTAATTTTCTAACCAATGAATAATTATATAAACACAGGTAAACCCTATTTCATAATTTAGTTAATATTTTCCATTTACATTATTCTAATGATTATGCGATAACTATAACTTAAAAATGATAATATTAATAATAGTTTATTTTTTGGTATAACTCAGGCTTGTGCCTAATATAAGATTTTGGAGAAACCCATTATTGTGTGTTGGGTATGCTATTAGACATAGCGTACCTTTAAAAGTAAAATTAATATCTAATTCATAAATATTAATACATCTGAACAAGTATTATTATATAATTTCTTGGGATGTCACATCCTCGCAATTTTAAATTTGGGCTCCGTAACTAAGGTTTCACTTTTCAAAATTACTTCATTTAAATCCCACATCGGAAAAAGAGTTAACAAAAGTACCACTTTAAAATAATGAATTTTAAGTACAATGGTCACCTTGGATAACACAAACTAGGATTCCATATAGTAAAACATGGATATGGAATAAAAACTAACCATCATGTACTGATAGAGACTGATAGAAAACATGATCAGGGGAAAGTTAACAATCGAAAAGACACAAACTAGTGATGGGTTAAATGGTCTATGATTTCATGGTAAGAAAAGTAAATGGAAAACATTTCTGTTTTAAGATCCTTTTAATATAGTTGAGGAATTATGTTATTACGTATAATGAGAACATTAGGAAATACACTTACATGACAAGTAGATTTTTATCCTTTAATCAAATTCCACCTTAAAATAATATTTTTCTCCAAATTATTATTATTTAAGATGATTTTCCCACCTAAAACAATAGAATCAACTTCTATAGAATCTCATAATCCACAGAGGATCATATACCTACTCATCTTGTCTTGAAACATTAACCAAAACCAAAAAAATTAGAATAACAATAATATAATTCCCCAAATATAATAAACATTAAAATAATAAAGACAACTTTTAATCTCAAAAATTCAAAAGTAATACCCAAAGTCCAACATAGACCATTAAACAAATAACTTTCCTTTAAATTCCTAAAACAATCTAAACTTATATTGAAAACCAAAATTCTGAAGCATTTGATCACATATTATTCCAGGAAATGTTTTAACATTTATCTCCAAATAACAAAAAGTACTCTTGAAGTCTCATACCAAAAAGTAATTACCATAATAACATATTCTCCATGTTAAGTTAATCATTTTAATAAATAAAATGAATCACCATAACTATATAATAAAAAAATATATTCTCCAAAAATAAAATTCAACCATTACTCCTAGAATAAAATTCCATAGTATTATACATTCCCTCAATATATAAGGTTCCCAAAACAGTGAACGCCTTCAAAAATAACATTTATCACTCAATCCCCAAATCATTTTACAATACCAATGATATCCAATATATAAAACATAAGTTACAAAAATAAAATTATTATTATTCCATCAACTCATTTAACTAAAAAATGAATTCATATTAACCAGGGAATTCATGTAGCCCATTGGTAGGCGATGCACCCTTATCACCCTTCAGTTGTGGGTTCGATTCCTACAGCCTTTTCAGACACAATGGGTTGTCACCCATCCTGCGAGTTGTCATTCTTCTAAAACTATAAAATTCTTATAAAATAATCCCAATATGAGATAAAATCCTCAAAAATAAACATAACATATTTTAACCCTAAATATTATCTTATACCTCTCATTTTCATCAAAACACAGAATAACCTCAACATATCAATTCATGAAGTCTTATATATATTGAAATATTTTTTGATCCTCCATATTAATTAACAAAACTATTCCCAAAAGAAATAACACCATACCTTGATCATGGCATCCACCTGGTTTCATCGTCATTTTTTTCTTGTAGATAGAAGTTCCATGAATTACAAAAATTATTTAGAGATTCCTCAAAATCACTTGCTTCCTTTTTCTAGATAGACCATGTATAACTTGGGTCATATGGGTTATCAAAAAAATATAGTTTTGGAAAATAATCATGTATGAAATATAATATCAAAACATCTAATAACACATTATTTTTATAAACTATTTAGACTAAGTTTGAGTTGAAACATTCAATCAATGTTCTATTTAAAATACTTTAAGTATGTGATGAAAGACTATATTTTAAAATAAATATAAATAGGTTGAACAAGGGTCTCCTTCTTCAAAATATTTTTCAAAATACTAATATGATTCATAATCTTGTGATAAGGTAAAATATCTAAAAATTCCTTGATAATATTTACCTTTTTTGAAAATATGAGAATAATGAGAAAATAATATTTGATTAAAAACGAGCCATGATCCATGATGGTATAGAGGTATAATAGAGGTTTTTGATATCTCAAAAAATTGCTTGCAAGTTAGTTTTATGTTAGATAATGTTTTGGAATCATCTGGACATGAATTTTCAATAATTATTGCAATAAAGTCATCAATAAGAGATGTGAATGTTGTTTGAGATACTCCTCCTTCCATTTGTAACCGAATATCCTTGATAATAAAATTTTATAGAAAAAGTATTTAACAAAAATAATAGACATATATTGTCACCATATGTTTAACTAAAACTCATAATCCCTAAAGTTGTCTAAACTGGCCTCTGATACCTACTATAAGGCCCCAAAATTAAACATTACACAATCTTGAGTTAAATAAAAAATTCACATTAATGATTTTTTAGGTTTAGGGTTTTTCATAATTAGGATGTAACTATTATATAACAACTCAATTATTTCAAAGTATTCACTTCTACTCCCTATCCATTTTTATACAAAATGAAACTCCTTAAAATAAATCATGATTTTTTTGACAAAAATATCATTATCATTCATCTTGAAATAAATCATTCCCATACCCATCTTTACACCTTGTAAAAACATTTTAAAAAATTGGTATGAGCAAAAAAAACATAGTAAGTGAAATATGACAAGGAAATAAAATGTTATTCCATTAATACTTATAGTCACATGAAATCATAATTTTCACCCATAAATCATAAGCTCTCTAACATACCACATTAAGTCATAGGATTAATGAAAATTTTATTAGTGATTATAAATCATAAAGGTAACTTGTGCCATCCATATCATACTTACATTGTATCTTTCATAACTATATAGGGAGTAACATCCATAGTTATGTTTGGAATACCCATCATAGTATATTTCCTGAATATATTAAAAGAAACCTGACCAATAAAATTTGTCTCATTAACCAATTAATTGGAGAGAAATCATGGGATCACGATCCCTTTATTTATCACATAACCACCCATATACATAAAAAATCCCAAGAACCACAAAATAATCATAACACATTAATGAAGAATTAAGGAAAAATATCATTTCCTTTTTGAAATCACATTTCATATTTACAAGTCATAAACTCATAAATGAAAACATGTTTCTTTAAAATAAATGTTTAAAATTTAAAAATAAACATCAATACATAATAGTGAAAAAAAATTAATAAATTCCATTCATGGAGTATATGTCAAAAAAACATTCCAAGTTATTGAAATAATCAATCCATTTTAAAAACATAATTAAAAAATTCAGAAAGATGATTTTTGAATCAATGAGTCCCATCCCACATTGAATCTTTGAAATAAATTGAGATTTTAAAACATTCATGTATATATAAATAAACCCTTTAAACCATTTTGAAAACATTGACATTAATTAGAACGATTTAGAAGAATAAATATTTTAAACATTTAAAACGATATTTTAATTATAGATTCCCTTATCAATTAAGAAACACTTGAATAAAAATCATTAAATAATAACATTAAAATATATTAAATATTAAGAGAATATATTAATTCATGATATAACATGTCAAAGGGTTCATATATACACCTTAAAGAATAATAAAGGTGCACAATATCAAGATAACCCCCAATGAAAAGAGATTGAGACGAAGTCCCTTACCTTGAGTCAGACTCATCACGTACAATCGTTATATTAATGAATAAAAAACTTAGGTTAATTTATAATTTCACTAGAAAATTTTGAATATTTTTATTCCTTTTATGTCACATATTATTATGTTATAAAAATTAAATAATTATTTAACTTCATATCAGTCATTTTGTTGATATTTGGTAATTGAGTCCAAAATGAACTTAGATTGATGTCAGTAGTCCATGTGCTAATAAGTACATCATCTCCAAAAATAATATTCATGACATAATGATCACTTTTATATATCAATTATACTTTTAAAACCCTTCATTGAATAAGGATATAAAAAATGAACAACATTACAATCATGGAGATGGTAAGCCATACATACGTACGAGTAACATTTCCATTTTTCATTTATCATTATGGAAATAAGGTAATTATTATTTTAAATTTCCAGTATAATAATAATATTATTAATATCTTAATAATAATTTAAATATACTTATATATATCAAACAAGTAAGGTGGTGAATAAAAATGATTTACATCATTTCGTGGAGGTAATAGTTCACAAAAACGCATGAACGAAGTTATTTTTTTCTGTGTATGGAAGGTAAGAATATAATTGAAATATTATTCTTTTTAAAATAAAAAATATTTCATTAATATCATATATAAATATTTATTCTATCATTATAACTAGTCTTGATAGACAGTAATAAAAACCAACTATATCGGTTTGTGAGGCGGAAGTCCGCCGTACACACGAACAAAATGTTCATTTTCCATTTGATAAAATTGGAAATAAATTTATAATATGATGTAAAAATAAGAAAATCTCATTATATTGAGAATAATAGAGTTATTAGTTATATTATAAGAATAATATTTTATAGGAATTCAAATAAGAAATAAAATAGAAACACTTAAAAAATGATACCTCTTATTTAGTTGATCACTATTTAAGAACACCTTAACACCTTTAAGGAGGGTGTTGTGCCTAAACTAAGACCTAAAGAATGTGGGGAGGGATTATAGTATGGGTTTTGGGTAGATTGTGACCAGAAAAAAGGCTTTGTATGTGCGATTATTAGATATGAGTAGGTACCTTTTTATAAGAGAGGGGAGGGGTACCCTTTGAAACTCTTAAAAAATTGAATTAATATAAATTCAATTTTGATTCCAAATGGTCCAAAAGTAATTTATTAAAAATATAAGATGATTTTTGGTCTAATTGAAATGATAAAAATAAACTTTTACAAGTTTTTAATATTTTCAATCCTTTTATTTTTGGTTTAACCCTTATTTTACCTTTTTTAATCTTACCGTGATATTATGTTATTTACACTTTGTGGGTTAATGTAATTACCATAACATGTCAAACAACCCCCAAAAGTTCTATTTATGATATATTTTGACATATAATAAAATTATAGACAAATATTATATTTTTAGGAATTAAATATTACTTAATGAAATATTTTATATTTTAAAATACTAATAGTGTCAATTTTGACACTATTCATTAGATGACTTTTAAAAATTATCATACCAGGAAGATAAGTTAGAAAAAACTCCTTTAAATCATTAAAAATATGTCATCATTATCCTAAATATTCGTGGATGACATAAATTAGGTCATATAATATTTATTTTAATATTTATAATATCATTTATTTGATTCTTTCATTAATTAAGAAATCATTACAACGTCTTTGTGTCACCGATTAATTTAAATATTTTTTTTCTTAAAAACTATAAATAAATTACCATAATGTAGTTAATATTTGTAAATTTATAACAAAAATTTACAGTTGAATATATCAATTTTATAACCCTATAAAAAATTGTTTATGTTATGAGAGACATGATTACGACATCTTGGACTTTATTCTAAACAAAATGTGTATAAATGTCATAATCACATCCAAGTGGCTATAGGTGGTTCTAAAATCAACCCAAGGATGATCATGTTAAATATACACTCATCCAATTAAATTAAGATAATTTTTAGGGCAGTTTTATATTAGTAAAATATTATTTTTACCTTTAATTACCCGATTTACCATTAACCGTGGTAATTAAAATAATTACTAAAGTTACTATTCATAATGTTTTAAAAAATAAAAATTACCTAATTACATAATTTTAACCTTATTATTAAAAATATGGAATCCATTTTTCGAAATTCAAACACAGAAGTTTCAGTAATTAATTTAAAATTAATCCTCATTGTCAAAATGAGAAAACTTGTTTTTTAAGTAAAAAGCATCAAAATATTGACATTCGTTTATATCTAATTTTAATGTGGAATTACTTACAATAACCAAAATTTGATTAAATGATCAAAAATATATTTAATTATAGTTTAAAATTAGTTAAAAATATAATCTAACTATATAAATAAATTAGATGGAAAATCAGTTTTAAATTAAAATGCAGTATTTTTTCACTTCATTAAAATATGAATTTTATCAAAAAAATAAAAAAAATTAAAAAAGAATGAATTTTTATGTCCCGATTCTAAAGAAGAAATTTATTTTTTCAAATATAAAATATAAAAATGAAAAAAAAACTAGATTTAAAAAGGGTTCTCCATCAACAGATGGTAAAATTGTATTTTTAGAAAAACACTCATTTTATCCATAAAATTGTATTTATTATTATATAATGTCTAGAAATTAGATGAGATGAATTTTAAATGTTATATTGAATTAATATTTCATTAATATAATCCAAAAGGAGTGATTTCATTATTTTATAAACATAATTATTCACACTAAAATTATTTTTCATAAAAACACGCCCTTTATATTCAATTGGATTTTATTTACATTTATAATTAATTTTCAAAAAAATGAATCATTATATAAACATTTGTAAACCCTATTTCATAATTTAGTTAATATCTTTCATTATCTCCTTTCTAGTGGCTATGCAATAACGATAACTTAAAATGAATATTAATAATATATTATTTTTTGGGTATAACTCTGTCTTTTGTGAAATGTAAGATTTCATAAAAACCCATTGTTGCGTGTCATGTATGCTATAATATATAGTTTACATTTAAAAGTAAAATTATTATCTAATTCAAAAATATTAATAAATACGAAAAGGTCTTATTATAAGGACCCGATCATTTACATTATATAATCTTGAATTTATTCAAGAACTCACTTCCATTCATATTGAGGATCTTTTATTGTTTAGATCTTTAAAGAATTGGGAAATAATACATTAATAACATATCACATTAATACAGAGTGGATAACATAAAAACAATATTTATTTCTTCCAAAATATAAAACCTTCCAAATAAAAACATGATTTCATTGACAAATCATCATAATATTTAAGTTGGATCCCTTTTTTGTCTCACACATCCATATAACCAGTGAAAATAATTTAAAAACATGATATGGGAACACAATATCAATAAGGGATAAAAAAAAGAAAACATTATTCCATGAATACTTGTAATGTATGAAATCAATTTCAAAAAGACATAATTGTCACCCATATAAACTTACTTTGTGAAACGTGATATTTCCATCAGATTTCCAATAAACATATATAACATAAATAAAACTATAAAGATATATTGGGGTATTACTTACATAATATTGTAACCCTCTCGGCTACTTTATAATTTTTATCCCTCACAGCTACCTTACAGTGTAATCATCACAACTACCTTATTGTGTAACCATCGTAGTTACACATAGAGTAACCATACAGACAAACTCTAACTTACACATACCCAATGTATTGGAGGGAAATATAGGTCCCAAAATTCATCATAATAAATTCCCAAGAACAAGAACATAATCACACAACATGAATAATTTCATAAAAACATTCACATTGAATTTTGTAAAACTAGAAGATTAAAAGATAATTTTATAAGAAAAGGCACTTAAAAATAACATATAATTGATATGAGAATCAATTTAATGAAAGGAATATGTGTATAACAATTAAATAAACATAATAAAACATAATAAATACAAAAATTAATCACACAAATGATTTTAAAACCACACAATTAATGAAATAGAAGGTTAACCCAAAGAATGGAAATTGGGTTAAGAATTATCTTACCTCAGGTTTGTCTTACTTAAAACTTGTTTAAACCTCTAGTATAACGGTTAAAATAGTGTTATTAATATCTTATAGAAACATATTCATGTTTATAACTCCTTATATGATTATTTAATAGCATCATTTCACCCTTTAGATAGTAGTATTTTGTTCCTTCCATTGTTTTGGGGGCGTTCTTTACACAAATTTCTTGGCCAATTTTAATTTGACTTTCTTGTCGTAGAGAAATGAAATTCTAGAAGTGGAATGAAATGGTAATAATATTTTTCCAAAATATATAATGATACCATAAATCATTTTTTATCATATATGATGACAAATCTTGGGATAAAACATTAATGATATTTGTTCAGATCATTTTTGGCGGTTCCTCGATAATCATGGACTTGTGTCATTATATAATTTAATTTCAGGAATAAAATTTCATTCCATAACATAAAATAGGTTAAACAAAAATTTTTTTTTTTCAACCATTATAGGGTTTATGATCATATATTAATAAATTAATGGAAATTGGAAACATATCGTCCACGATTTTGATAAATTCGAACATCGCGGACGGTTTTTTTATTTTTAGAATAAGAGGTAGAGGAGAGGAATAAATATGATTAATATTTTACAATAAAATGATTAATTACAGAATATTTAAGATTCTTTAGATTTCATACCTCCTGGATAAGTGGAGGGTAAGAGAGTATAAGAAAAAAAATTAATTGAAAATAGAACACAAGAAAATGGAAGATGAATCTTACCTATTGATCTCTTCACCTTGAGATCCTCTTTAAGACTTTTGGTTTTGGCCATTTGGTGAGGACATAAGGTCTTCAAACTGGTGATGATCCTTGGGGAGGGAATTCTTCATAATTAAGACAATTCTCAAGGCTTGAGTGGTATGAGAGGAAGAGGGGAATGTGGGTGGTATTTATAGTGGAGGAGAGGAGAGATTTTACATTATTTTAATCATTAGTTTAATGTTTTTTCTCAAGACTACGAATAGTGTTGATTCATGTGACCCCAAATAGAAATAAGTGAATGTTAGTTCAAAAAAAGTGGTCTTACATCAGTGATTATGTCAAAAATAATGTATTTAACAGATAATTTTAATATATAGTATTTTAGCGTATAACACTATTCATAAAAAATTCATGAATTTCAGAAAAATACCAAAATTTATCCTTAATAATTTTTTAATGTGTAGAACTCAAAAATGAACTCCATTTTTTAAAATAATTTTCTATGTATTATTAATTTAATTTTTAAATAAATTCTTAATTTATTCAAATTTTTTTTTTAAATATATACCTCATTTTTTAATACCTTCATAAATTAATCAACATCTCATTATATTATAAACTTATGAAAATAAAATAATAATACAATTTACTATTTATTAGGGTCGTAGTACTTTTCATGTTAGTATTCATAAGGGTAGGTTACTATTCACCGAAAAATCATGTTTGTTCTATAAGACTCCAAACAACTTACTGATCACAACCATAAATGACTATTTTTTGAAATTCAAATCATAGAAGTGGAAAAATAATGTTTAAAGGCTAGATATATCTATCAACTTAAAACAAAGTTTCTTTCATTTTCAATTTTTTTAAATCCTTAGGGTGTTACATTATCCCCATTTTCTTTAAATTGTATCCTTGTAATTTTATTTACTTTTAAAACACATGAGGGTTACTTTCCCCCATAGCATTTTCAGACTCCCATGTTTCTTATTCAACTATGTGGTTTCTCCACAAAAACGTTACTAGGTAGATTACCTTATTCCACAATACTTTTTTCCTTCTGTAGAGATCCGATTTTAACCCTATAAGACTTATGAATACTTCTACATATATTTCCTGAGCTAGGCACTGAGATGGTATGAAATTCAAGGCCCAGTGTACCTAGAATAAATTATACAAAAATATTAAGAGTTTTTGTACTATTCATGAAACGGAAATGGGATATCTCTTAAATGGTTGATCTGATTATAAATTTGATACCACGGTTGGGTACAAAACACGGTGTTTACCCTAGGCATGACATAAAGGATGTCAACACGAGACGTTCAGACCCCTCGCTCGTTAGTAGTATCTTAAATGGATGAATTAATTTATTAATTCATTCATTTAATAGTTTAAACCCAAATAACTATCAAACGGTAACTCATATCAGAAATATGAGGTCACGGTTGAGTCTGGAACGTGTCGTTTACCCGGGGAAGGGTATAAGCTTTTTCGGCGCATGACCTCTGTGAGAAAAGTCACCCAGGGGAAATTTTGTCATTTTGGAATAATCACTTAGTGATTTTTATCACTAACTTCTATTAAAATAACTTTCAAATGAAGGATGGGAATAGAAATATGAGACTTCTGTTGAGTTCTAAATGGAGAGTTTTACATAGGCATGATATAAAATAAGAGGGTGCGGTGAATTCAGATTCTGTGTTTAGTGGGATCCCTATAAATAGAATTTATGTGTTTATGGTTAAGGAAAAACCCTAATTCACTCTCTCTCTCTAATACCCAAGATCTCTCAGTCTATAAGTTCTTCACCATTCTTCACTACATTGAGGAGCTATCTCCATCAGAACTTAGATGGATCAAATCAGGATCATTGTGGACGCGTCGCCAATGAATAACTGCCGATTCAAGGTGTGACCTCTTTTTCTAGATCTGATTCAATTTATAATTTTATTATCGGTTTTGCTATTTGTTTTCTGTCATTTAGTTTCAAAATCATCGATGGCTACATGAACACGGCCATTGATCACTGTTTACAAACCATTTCATCATTCCATTCTTTGCAGATACCTGCTATAATTTTCAGATGCGTCAACCGACCATCAGATCATCAATTAGAGGTAGGTGTTATGAAGTTATCATCGTTGGGATAACTGAAATGTCCCCCAATTTGGAATCAGTTGTCTGATCGAGTAACGGTGTATTTCCGAAGGGACCACCGGTTCCATCGGCGACGGAGCGTGGAGTCCGAAGAGTGTCACATAGAGGAACAACCAAGTGGTGCGGAAGAAGGATGGTGTCCAGGGAGGAGGAACTAGGACATGTCAAGGAAGTGTGGATGAGTGGAACTGCGTTTGCGAGCTGGGGCGAAAGAGGACAGAGCAGGGCGCTATAGACGGCACACCGAGTGACAGGCGACGTCGACCAAAGGTGCTCCGCGAGGAGGAAGCCGAGGTCAGGGTGTCAGGTAGTGGAGCAGGTCGGGGCCTAGGTGGTGGGTTGTGGGCATCAGGTGGGGAGGATGAGTTTGTGACCCCAAGAGGTCGGACCCGCACGACACAAGTCCTCATTGACACAATGTGTGAGGGGGATCGACCAGCTTGGTTGGTCAGTGTTGCACGGGTCGGCCGCGAGATGTGGGTCAGCCTTGGATGCAGATTGGTTGTAGGATGCAGGTCGGGCCACGATGAATGGGCCGATCCAGCAAGGTGGAACTAGGCTGGTCAGAGCAGGCCAACCTAGGAAGAGGGGTCCAGCGAGTTAGGGCTGTACCGACCTATTTTGGGCCCAAAAAACACTAAACACTCATATCTTTTGATACATGGATCCAAATCATGTGTCGTCTATGGTAGAGCGATCCTTGAGTCGAGAAATATTTTTTAATATGGTTTTGGGAAATTTTAATTTTCATTCTGAAGGTGGATGACCCGAAATGCTTAGTTTTAATAATAATAATAGAATAATTATTATTTTGAGGACCTTTCTTTCAGACTATGTGTCTGCACACAATGTACGTTTGACATGTCTTTATAGGTGATGTGACCCTAATGTTGAGAAGAATATTCTAAGATTAGTTTGGGAATTTTTAGATTTTGTTTCATTTCCAGGTGGCACTAAATGCCTAATGTCTAATAGTAATAATTAAATATTTGTATTTCTAAACTCTTACATCGGCCTTAACTCCTGAATGGGACGTCTGATTGATGTATTGTCTATGGAATCACGACCCTAATCATTGTGTGGACTTTTTGAGATGCTTCATCGAGTATTTTAACTAAAGGAAATGTGTGGGCCCTAGATGTCCCATTTCACACATTTTACGGTGAAATGCCACTTTTTCATCTGTAATCCATTTTCGATGTTTGAGTACTCATTTCCAAGTGTGCTTCTATGGGGATTTCATTGGTGAAATCCACACTCCTAAATTTAGGGATGAGGCATGGGCCGCATGAGGTGACTTCTGGGTGAAAATTAGCATCTTATAGCTTATGTTTCATAAGTCCGTTCTAGACGAATGAGTAGTTGATTCTGCATGTTTTTATACAAGAATCAAAATGGTGTGATCTATTTAGATGTGCACAACTATATTCGCGATCTCATTAAATGTGGAAACGTGAAAGGAATATCGGTGGAAGATCCTTTTAATGTGTTTGAAGAGAATCCATAGCTTAGGTCTACTATGAATCCTGTGAGAGTGGAGAAGATGTATCAAGAGATACAGTCAATGTTCTAGGACCATTCGGGGAGCCCTGTCAGTAATTCTATGATTCTAACCCTTCAGCATAATGACGAGCGTTGTGCGCTCGTTGACTTTTTGACTAATGTATCGTGTACTCTAGGAGTACCCTGACATGCCTAGTGGTACTTGTTCACTTTATGGGTATCCAAAGATGGTTGGGTACACAAACAGGTGATGTGGATGGGTGACACATCATGTGGGCCCCACACGTTCCTTATACCACTACGTTTTCTCATATCTCCCATATCTCTTTCTTCTGAAATTAGATTTTGTCCTCGGAGTATCCTATCCTGGTTTTTTTTTCATAGAACATGATGGTTCCATTTGTAGTGGATTTCAAGGAATGATGTGAAATTTTATGAGTATGATATCTATCTGTGGTGACACTCGATGATGACAGTGATGGGTGTGATGTTTTCAGAATCACCAGTGCAATCCCAGCTTACCCTCTAGAGAGGTCGAGCAATGGCATTCTTCGTTCTCTTTCGGGGTTACCCTTCATTGTGGATGGTCATTGTTGTTCACCATTCTCTTTCGGTATTACCCTCTGGATGGGATAGATAGTGGTGTTCTCTGTTCACTCTTTCAGGGCTTACCCTCCAGCGTGGATGGGTAGTGGCGATTGTTGGTTACTCTTTTGGGCTTACCCTCCAGCTAGGTTGGGGAGTGGGTTCTACAATGACTCTTCTGAGCATACCCTCTAGTGGGGATGGGTTGTTGGTTCATGAATTTGTTACACGATCTCTCGAATGTGAGACATAGTGATGAGATTTGCTTGAAGTGACCTTGGACTGTCAATAAAGAGGGGCGCTTTTCCCACAAAGAGACATCCTTATGACATGACCTAAAACCATGTGGGTGAGATAGAGCCGCCCAAAGCATATAGTATCAAGGTGCAGTGATTGAGCCCCTTTTGAATTGCAGTTAAGGGAAGACGTGTCAGATGTTGGGTATCGATGGTGTTCACTTCTAGAACTGTTGGTGACTGTTTTCCTAGGCTGAGCTAGTGATATGGAGATCCCATCACTCTCTCATTTTAGATTCTTTGGTTAAGAATATATATATATATATATGTATATATATATATATATATTGTATTGTATTTCCCACTCCTTGTACTTTGGTTACTCTTTTTCTAGGATAGGTGAAGAAGCATGGGGTATGGAACGTGCATTCCATTTCTAGCTTCTCATGGTTGGACGAGTCTACTCTCCTACTAGAGGTAGCAAAAAATCAACAAGAAGTTCATCTTCTCACTATTTCTAGATCCTCTTGTCTGGAAGATATTACTTCACTTCTCTATTGGTTTGAGCTATACTATTTTATTATACCTTGTTCTATCTACTGTTTCTTTCTTCAGTATATCACATGATGCTCCCTTAAGCCTTTAATGAATCCTACTGAGTATTTTTATACTCACCCCTTCTTGGGATTTTCCTGCACTCAGTGTGGCTTTTCAGATGACGGACAGGTTGATTGTGACTTCAGAGGAGTGTAGGGATATGGGGTGCTTGGACTACGTGCGAGGGTCGTTTCTTGGGATCCAAGATCAGGGCTCTCTTAGTTGTTTTACTTTTACACCTTTTTCTAGGTTCTGGAACTTTTCTGATTGGGCGTGTATTTTTCCCCTTTCCCTTTTCAGTTTACTTTTCTATACATGTACTATTTAGAGGTCAATGTATATTATTGGCTTATATATATTTAATTGTTATATATTGTTTTCCTTTTCCCTGTGCACTTTTTCATTGAGTTGGATGCATGTGTCTGTACAGGTACTTAGGCAAAGGCCTCCTTGAGTTTTTTATGCCTTCGACACTAGTCGCCAGCCCTTGTCCTATGGAGGTAGGCTTGGGGTTGTTCCAGCTCGAGCATCAATATGGGATGGGTTGTGACAAAGTGGTATTAGAGGTGGTTCATTCTTTGGGGAATTGTTCAGATGATCCCTAAAATCGAATTGGTCGGGTATTATAGCAACAATGTCAACATATACCAAGAGCGTCTCTCAGGACAGGGAGTCCAGTGATGGTGGGAGGCCGGCATAGCCATTCACCAGGACCCTGATTACCCGCTTGTCCACTCGAAATACTGAGAAACTTGTTTATGGGAACATTGGTACATGCATCATATAAGATTGAGTCTTTGATTTTCCTTTCTAAGTCATCTCCCTGTCATTGTTGATATATATATATGCTCATTTGACTTCAGTAATCCTTGATCAGATTCAGGATGCCTCTGCGACGATAACTAGCCAGGATACTAGCTCTAGTTCATGATGATAATTCCATGAGGAACGAGGTCTCCGTTCTGGATACATCATTTGATTCCCCTATCTCCTAGAGGGTTGGTAGTAGTATATCCACCTCTAGAGTAGCAGTTTTCACTGACAGTGAAGGATAATGAAAAGCATAGGGTGAGCACACTCTATGAGTTCCAGCGGCAGAGCGCTAAGAATCCATGGTGAGACATACCCTTAGGTAGTAGAGGTTTGGTTAGAGTCAGTGGTGCGCATATTTAGGTCTGTTCGAACATAGATAGATTATATGATGGCTCTAGAAGACAGTCTTTTTCAACGAAGTAGCTTTGTATTAGTAGAGCCAGGATACTCAGAAGCATGATGAGTCGGTACTCTCATGGGATGACTTTAGTATATATTTCACGAGGAGTACTACCCCTCCATCTTATGATCTATACAGTTTTATGAGCTACTACAGATTTAGCGGGGAGGGATTATGGTGGTTGAGTATGCGACTAGGTTTTAAACCTTACTCGATATTCTTTGGACCTTGACCATGATGAAAAATTCTAGGCACGAAAGTTTGATTAGGGTCTCCATAGAGGAGACTCACGCTAGCATATTTCCCTTGTGTATCTTGACCTATCTCAGTGTACTGGATTGGGAACTAGTGACAGAGAAATTTCTATTAGAGGGGCACTAGTTGGATGGTTTTGGTAGTGGACACAACCGAGTTGGGATGTCTAACTCAACTAGAAGATGTCAGTTGGAAAGAAATCAACACAGAAGGACTTCTCCTTGATAAGACTTAGGCCCATGTTCATGGATAACACCGGGCATCGAGACAGACCAGGGAGGGCTATTTCTATGCTTGTGACATGTGAAGTCACATAAAATGAGACTACCCGACCAGATGTCTTGAGCTTCCCAGGGAGTTGGTAGATGCACCTCCACAACAGAGGTAGTTTCATGATCAGGGATCTCCGAGGAGGGGATAAGGTGGTCCCCAGGGAGGCGGTGATGGTAGAAGAGTAGGAAGAACTTTGGTTGGAGGATGACATTGTGAGGTCCTTCCACCCCCACTAGGCGGCCCATATCAGGCTTAGGGAGTTTTCCACTGGGGCCACAAGTAGCTGATTTCTATGGATTTCTATAATCCTATAACTCATGATATGATAAGAGGTATGCTCTTTGTATTTTGTACATTTTATAGTAGAACTTATTATACACTATGTGAGGTACTATTTTCTTCCAACTCCTTTGTTGAGGAGTTACCAAGGGAGACTTCTGGGCATCAGTGTAACCATGTGTCAGTGTTGTTCGACATAGCATTGAATTGTTTAGAAAGTGGGGTTATTCCCCCACTGAGATGTGTTTTTATGACATGAGAGAAAATGTGAGGGAGATTCAATGCCACCCAAAGTAGATATTATTGAGGTGTGGCAGATGAATCCCTCTAAATTATGTGTTTATGGTGGGGTTGTGCAGTGGAGTGTCAAATAACGTCTTGGATTTTCTAGTAGAGTCTTTCTACTTGACCTCCCTTTTCTTGAGGTTCCGCTAGTGGGTTTGGTTGAGTTCATATTTTGGGGATTACTCTCCTTCCAAGAGGGGAAATGTCGTGTGGGTTATGCTACATGCTTTCTCTATCTAGCCTCCTATAGTTGGATGAGTTTTCTTATCTACCTTGATCATTGGTACGTTGTGTGCTCAAAATAAATCTTGATACTATTATCAAGTACTGGTCAAGTTGATGGACACCCCATAAATAGAACAACACGACTCACAATGGGGTGCTGGAAGTGGTGGTCTTCATTTAGAAAATGCGGAGACACTATTTTTTGGGAGAGAGCTTTGTGGTTTGTTAAGACGACCAGAGCTTCGGGTGTGTCTTCCCCTAGAGAGACTTGAACCTAATATAGTAGTTCTGGTTGAAATTCCTACATAAATATAACTTCAAGATAGTCTATGCTTCGGGAATTGGCAGCATTGTAGTAGATTCCCTTTGTAGGAAATCAAAGGCTCTCCAGGTGCGGGAAGTTTTGTAGCAGTTAGCTTCCCTACAACTGACCCTGGTGGAGAAGGAGGGTAAAACTTCTCTTTCATAAATGGTATTGAATCCTTGTCTTCTTGAGTGTGTTATAGAGTCTCGGTTGTGATGCATCGACTATGAAATCCTTGGTGACCATATATCCTTGGGTGTTTCACCAGATGGATATTCTGAAGGAGGGAATCACGAGACTCTGTTCTAGGAAAAAACTATGATTCTAGTCGTGATGTGGGGTGTAGAGGTTTGGTCAGGGATGTAAACTATCCCCTATGTTTCTTTGGTCTATTCAAAATTGTGCATGAGATGGCAATGTTGCCTACCGCCTTGCCCTACCCCCCAATAGATGGACTGGGTGCATGATGCTTTCTACGTGTCACAAAAAATGAGATATGTGTGTGTTCTTAAACACGTCATCAAAACTAACAGACCATATGAGTATAAAACATCCCTTTGGTTCATGTTTTGTGCTAGCATGGTGATGTGTAGGTTTTCCTGGGATCGAGAGAGCCAACTGTTATCTCAGTATCCCAAGTTTCTTTTCCAGTTTTTTCTTTTCGTGGAAAAAAATCTTGAAGGAGGGAATTATTTAGAGATCCAGTTTCCACCTAGTAAGAGTTTTCAATATTTATAAATATATTTCTAGAGCCAGCCGCTAAGACAACATGAAATTTGGAGTCCCAGTGTGCCTGGAATAAATTATAAAAAATTATTAAGTGTTTTCTACTATTCACACAATGGAAATTGGATGTATCTTAAATGGTTGATCAGATCATAAATCTGAGACCACAGTTGGGTCTAGAACATGGTGTTTAACCTAAGAATGACATAAAGGATTTTAGTGCGGGACGTTTGGACCCCTTGCTTGTTAGCATTATGTTAAATGGATGAATTAATTTATTAATTCATTCATTTAATAGATCAAACCAAAATAGCTCTCAAATGGTAACTCATATCGGAAATTTAAGGCCACAGTTGAGTTCAGAACATGTCATTTACCCAAGGAAGGGTATAAGATTTTTCGGTGCAGGGCCACTATGAGAAAAGTCACCCAGGGGAAAATCATCATTCTAGAATAACCACTTAGTGATTTTTATCACTGAAGTCTTTTGAAATAACATTTGAACGATGAATCATAATAGAAACCCATGAATTCTATTGAGTTTTAAATTGATATTTTTATCTAGGAGCGATATAAATGCAGAGGGCATGGTGAATTCATATTCTGCATTGAGCGGGATCCCTATAAATATATTTTAAGTGTTTAGGGTTAAGGAAAAACCCTAATTCACAATCTCTCTCTATCACCCTATCTCTATCTCTAGCCTTTCTTTTCAGTTCATTGTTGGATCGAGGATCGATCTCTTTTGGAACTTTAGTAGATCGAAGAAGAGCGTCGTGGACACACCACAAATTATTAACAACTGATTCTAGGTAGGATCTCGGTTTTTTTAGCTCTGATTCAATTTCTATGTCGATTATTGATTTTTATGTTCTTTTTCATCATTTATTTCCAAAATCATCGATGGACACATGAACACGACCATCGATCACTATTTGGAACCTCATTCTTCATTCTGTTCTTCACATATATCTACTTTAAATTACAAATGTGTCAACTGACCATTGGATGGTCGATTATAGGTAGAAGTCGCGAAGGTCTCATCACAGGGATTACAAAACTATCCCTCAATCTAGAATAAGTTGTCTGATCGAGTCACGATTTTCCTCTGAAGGGACTAGCGGTGCTAGCAGCGATGCAGCGCCGCAGCTGCAGGGTGATGTGCAATGGAATAGCCAGGAGGTGGGGCAAAATTCTGGTGGCCAGGGCAGAGGCACCTGGCAGTGCTGGGGATGTGCGTATGAGTGGGTTTGGGGGTGTGAGCCGGGGTGGATGAGGCTAGAGTGGGGCGCTTCCAATAGGGTTTGATGGGGAAGCACTGGGGGACAGACGACGTCGACCAGAGGCGCTCGGTGTAGAGAAAATTGTGGTCAAGGATTCGGGCAGAAGAGAAGGTAATAGCTGTGGTGGCGCGATGTGGGCGTTAGGTGGGGAGTATGAGGCGACGACCCTAAGAGGTAGGACCCGCGCAACACAGATCCTCATTGACGTGACGTGTTAGGGAAGATCAGCCAACCTGATCAGATGGCATTGTGAGGGTCAGGCCGAAGAAAATGGTCTAAGACGATGAGGTGGAACTAGGACACTAGATGTGGGTTGGACCATGCAGAAGGGTCTATCTAGTTAGGGCCGTACCGACCCATTTTTGGCCCAAAAAAACAATAAATGCATGTTTCTTTTGATACAGGACTCCAAATCACACGCCTTCTGTGGCAGTGCAATCCTTGAGTCGAGCTCGACTTCGTGATATGGTTTTGGGAATTATTAATTTCCATGTAGAATGTGGGTAACCCAAAACACTCATTTTTAACTATAATAATAATAATATAATAATAATTATTAATTTTCAGACCTTTCTTTCAGATCGTGTGTCTGCACACGATGTCTGTTTGATGCGCAGTCTAAGGCACTATGACTGTGAAGTTGAGATGGATCTTCTAAGATTGGTTTGGGAATTTTAAGATTTGGTTTTGTTTCCCTGTGACACGAATACTATAATATCTAATAATAATAATTAATTATTATTATTTCCGGATTCTTGCATCGGACTTAACTCGAAAATGGGATGTCTGATTGATGTGTCGTCTGCGACAGCATGGCTATGATCACTGTGAGGAATTTTTTAGATGATTTTCCAAGTGTTTTAATTGAAGGAAAACTGTGGGGAACATAGGACCTAGTTAGCACATTTTACAGTGAAATTCCACTTTTTCATCTGGCATCGGTTTGGGGTGTTTGATTACTCATTTCCATGTGTGTTTCTAAGAGGATTGCAATGGCACAATATTCCCGCCTAAAATTGGGGCTAAGGAATCATCCCTAAGAGGAAATGTTTGGGTACAAAGTAGCATCTTCCAACTTATGTTTCATAAGTCCATTAGAGACGAATGAGTAGTCGATCTTGTATGTTTTTCTACAAGGATCATAATAGAGGAGCTATGTCAGTAATTCTATAATTCTAGCCCTTCAGCCTAACGATAATCATTGTGCGCTCATTGACTTTACGACTAATGTGCCATGTACTCTTGGAGTACCTTGACTTGCCTAGTGTTACTTGTTCAATTTTTGGTTATCCAAAGATTGTTGGGTACACGACTAGAAAATGAGGTGGGGTCAAACATCGTGTAGGCCCCACAAGCACCGTGTACCACTATGTTTTCTCTTATATCTTTTATTTCTTTCTTCTAAACACATATTATTTCCTGTGAGTATCCTATCCTAAGTTTTTTTGCGTAAAATGTGATGGTGACTTCAATAGTGGATTTCTAGGTACGATACTAGATATTACGAGTATGATTACTATCCGAGGCAATGCTCGATTATGATAGTGATATAAATGACTTTCTAAAAATATCCAGAGAAATCCTGAAATACCATCCAGTGAGGCTGGGTAGTGGCATTTGCTACCCTCCTTTTCCCTTACCCTCCAGTGAGGCTGGGCAGTGGTAATTGATGTTCTCTTTTGGGCTTACCCTCCAGCTAGGCTGGGAAGTGGCATTCGCTAGTTAATCATTCAAGGCTTACACTAGAGTGTGGCTTGGAAGTGGAATTATCCATTTACTCCTTCGAGCATACTCCCTAGCTGGGCTGGGCAGTGGGTTCATAGATGATTCTTCTGATCATACCCTCCAGTGGGGCTGGGTAGTTGGTTCATGACTTTATGACCTGATATCTTGACTAAGCAGAATAGTTAAGAGATGTTATTGATGTGAATTTGGAATCTCAAGAAATAAGGGCACTTTTCCCACCAAGACACATTCTTATAATGCATCCTAAAACTGTACGGGTGAGACAGACCCGCCCAAAGCATATATTATCAATGTGCGGTGATTGAGCCTCTTTTGACTTGAAGTTCAGGGCAGATGTGTGAGATGTTGGGCATCGATGTTGTTTACTTCTAAAACTGTTGGATACTCTTTTCCTAGGATGAGCTAGTGATATAAAGATCCCCTTACTCTCTCATTTGGGTTTCTTCAGTTGAGCATATATATATATATATATATTGTATTGCAGTACCCACTCCTTGGGATTTGGTTAATCTCCTTCAAGGAGAGGTAAAGACGTGTGGGGTATGCCTCGTGCCTTCCATGTATAGCTTCTCATTGTTGGACGAGTCTAATATCCTATAATAGGTAGCAGAGACTCGACAATAAGTTCATATTCTCTCCATTTCTAGCTCTTCGTGTTTGGATGATATTACATCAATAACTTTTTGGGTTGAGCTGAACTCATTTACTCAACCTTGTTCTATCTACTGCTTCCCTATTTAGTAACTCACATGCTGCTCCCTCGAGGCTTTGGAGAATCCTACTGAGTATTTTTATACTCACCCCTACTTGGGATCTACCCGCACTCGGTGTGCCCTTGCAGACGAAATACAAGTTAATCCTGACTTCATAGGAGAATAGGGATAATGAGTTCTTGGAACACATGTGGTGTTCATTGCTTGGGATCTAGGAGTGGGGCTCTCTCAACTATTTTATTTTTCACTTATTTTTGGGTTGTGGCACTTTTTTAGTTGGGTATGTATTTTTCCCCTTTCCTTTTCAGTTTACTTTTCTGTACTTATACTATTTAAGGTTCAATGCATATTTTTGGTTTATATATATATATATCAGTGATTTATCTTGTTTTCCTTTACCTATACACTTTTCCATTGATTTGGCTTCATTTGTGTGTACAAGTACTTAGGCAATGGCCTCCTTGAGTTTTATTTCCTTCAACATTGGTCTCCAGCCTTTGACCTATGGAGGCAGTCTTGGGGTAGTTACAGCTCGATCCCTAGTATGGGTCAGGTCATGACACCTTTGATCAATAATCTGAGATGGTTTCTATTCATATAAAAGGTTCTATTACATATGAACTACCTATGGGATAAAACATGAGATGAATCTAGAACATACATTCTCAACATCGAAACATGAAAAAAAAATTATGTTCCTGAGATAAAATCAGAGGAAAAGCTACTCAGTAGGCGACTAGTCCAACCTTCACCAGGATTTCATAAGGTCCAATGAACAGTGGACTAACCTTTCCTTTCTTACCAAAACAAATAACAGTCTTCCATATTGAGATTCTAAGAAAAACATGATCACTTAACTTGAAAGAAACGTCTTTCCTCCAATTGCCTACATAACTTTTTTGTCTGCTCTAAGTTGTCCTCCTGTGTTTCCGGATCATATTCACTTTCTCTGCCACTTCCTATACTAATTCTGGTCCCATAAACTTCCTTTCCCCAACTTCATCCCAAAAAGTTGTAGTTCTACACCGCTTTCCTAATAATACCTCAAAAGGTACCATCTGTATACCCGAATAAAATCTATTTTTATAAGAAAACTCAACTATATAAAGATGATGAACCCAAATTCCATAGTAGTCTATTTAATAAACTTGAAGCATATCCTCCAAAGTCTAAATTTTTCATTCTGACTACCCATCTGATTGAGGATGAAAAGTTGTACTAAAATTTAATTCTATGCCCAAGGACTTTTGAAGGCACTTACAAAAGATAGAAGTGAACCTAGGATCTCGGTTAGATACAATGGAAAGAGGAACTCCGTTTAAACAGAAAATATCTTTGAGGTACAGTTGAAAAAAAGATCCATAGGCATTGTATCTTGAATATAAATAAAATTTTCATATTTTGTCAGCTGATCAATAATAACCCAAATTTCATTGTTACCTCAAGAATTATTATGTAGTCCCACCGAAAAGTCTATAGATACATTCTACCATTTCCACTATAGAACTCTATGGGTTTGAAACATCCCCTTCGGTAACTGCAACTCTTCTTTAACTTGTTGGAATTTTAAACATTTTATGGTAAAATCAGCAATATCCATTTTCATTATATCCAACTTGTAATACACCCGAAGGTCTCTGTACATCTCGGTATTACTAGGATGAATTGAAAATAGAGAAATATGAGCTTTAAAAAATAAATATTTCTTCAACTGGGAATCACAAGGCACACAGAACCTTTTATCAAATCATAAAACACAATCTTTATCAAGGATAAATTCTGGAAACTAACCCATTTTAACCAACTCTACCTATTCTATATATCACAGTCTTAATTTTGTGCTTTCTTAATTCTGTCTTATAATGATGACTGCACTCAAACCTAAAAAAAACAGAGTTATTTTCTGCAACAACAACTTCTAATCCAAAATTCATCAAATCATCAATCAAGGGACCATGCTTCAAATGTAACATGGTTAATGATACATGACGTTTTTGAATCAAGGAATCCACCACTTAGTTTGCTTTTCCTGGATGGTAATTGATTGTGATATCATAATACTTTCTCAGTTCAACCCATCTTCACTACCTCATGTTTAATTCATTCTGATTGAATATATACTTCATACTCTTATGGTCAGTATATATGTGAAATTTAGATCAGTATAAATTTTGCTTCTAAATTTTCAAACATCTACCAATTCCAAATCATGTGTGGGATAATTTAACTTAGGACGTTTTAGTTGTCTTAAAGAATAAGAAATTACCTGATCATTCTGCATCAGAACACACCCAAGTCCCTTTAATGAAACATCCCTGTAGCTAACAAACTCACCATTTTGGAAAGGCAAACCAAAACTGGAGTATTCACCAATCTCTTCTTTAGTTCCTAAAAACAAACATCACATTGTTTTATAAAAATAAATTTAACCCCTTTTGCATTAACTTAGTTAACAGGCTAGATAACCATGAATTTGTTTTAACAAACTGTTGGTAATAACCTTCTAATCCAATAAATCTATGAATCTATATAACTTTTGTAGGTATTGTCCATTCATCATCCACTTTTGTTTTGATACGATCAACTATAATTCCATACTTATTTATAATGTTCCCAAGAAAAGAAATATGTTGCAACCAAATATCAAACTTTCTAAATTTTCCATACTGTTTCTTTCCCTTTAAGGATTTCAAAATAACCCTTAAATATTTTTCATGCTGCTTTATACTCTAAGAAAATACCATAATTTTATCAATAAACACAAAAAAAAACTTATAAAAGAACATATTAAATATTATATTCATAAGATACATGAATACATTAGGTGCATTAGTTAACCCAAATGGCATAACAACAAACTCATAATGACCATATTTAGTATGAAAATCTATTTTTAGTATGTCGTCCTCCTTCACCATCAACTGATGGTATTCATATCTCAAGTCAATATTGAAAAAATACTGATCTCCCTAGAGCTAATAAAAAATGTCACTGATATGAGGAAAAAGACGCTAGTTTTTTATAGTGATGTTTTTCAAATCTCTATAATCAATGTAAAGTATCATGGAATCATCTTTGTTTTTAATGAACAAAATAGGAGCACCCCATAGTGAAGTTCTAGGATGAATAAATCTTTTTTCCAGAAAATCATGTAAATAAATTTTCAATTCAAGAAGTTCTATTTGAGCCATTCGATATGGGGGTTTTGAATTTGGATTAGAATCAAGAACTATGTCAATTGTGAATTATACTATCTGATCAGGTATGACATTGGGTAACTCTAAAAAAACATCAATATATTCATTTACCACTAGCACATCATTAATATAAACAATTCCCTTGTTTTCAATAATATTATCGAGATAACATTAATTTATATATTTCAACAACTTCTCATCTTCCTGATATGTTATAAATTATATGGATTCATTCTTGTATAAAAACTGAAACTCTTTATGAAAAAAAAACTTCTGTAGAACTACAATCAATTTTAGCATTATAAACAGAAAGACAATACATTACCATAATGACATCATACTATACTAAGGAAAAACAAAAATGTTTGTAGGTAAATTCATTCCACATAACATAATAAAAAGATTCTTATAATTCCTATTTGCTATAATATTCCCCCTGGTGTTTTAACAATAAGTTCTAGTCTTATTTATTGAGGTGATATTTCAAATTTACTATAACATTTCTCATAAATAAAGGAATGTGTAGACCTCGTATCAAAAAAGACTTTAGAAAAATCTGAGTAAACAAAAAAGGCACCAAATACAACTTAATTGGATGTCCTGACGTCTACTGACATAGTCATAAAGGATCACACTACACCTTTCTACTTATATTCCAGCTTCTTTGCATCATTCAGATCTTTCTTTGGGAAGAAATTTTCATAATGTCCCATCTCTCCACATTTCAAACACTTTATAGTTTTCTTGCCATGATTATTATTAGGATCATATTCATTAAAATCTCGGGCCATATGTCGAAAATTACCACATCAAAAACACTTCCCAATTTTGGTAAGGCATTCCCCATGGTTCTTTTTACACACATTTCACAAACTAGAAACTAGACTTTCTTACCATGAAATTTCATTCGTTGATTCTTACCCATCACATTCCATCTGGACCTCTTCTTCTCCTTGTTTTCAAAGTGCACGTGATCATCAGAAAACTCCATGTCTAACCTCTCAGAACATTGGAAAAGTTTCTAATAACTTTTTAATTCATGGGAGGCAAATGCCCTTTGATACCATGGATTTAATCCTGATTAAAATCAGTTTATTTTTTCATCCGGATCCAGAATAGGATTTGGATCATACCACACAAGTCGGGTGAATTTTCCTTCATAAATATCCACTGAATCATCTTTCTTTTTCTTCATTTCAAGGAATTTATTCTCCATCCTATGTCACACTACCTTAGGAAAATATTTTTTCAAGGAAAATACATTCATATTCATCCCACTCTAAGGCATAAATCTCATCTCTATCCCTGATATTTTTGACCATTGACAACAACTGATCAGCTTCACCTTCAAAATGATAAATTGAAAGACTTACCTTTTGATTATATAAATAGTTCATAACATTGAATATCTTTTCAAGGGCCTTAATCCATCCTTCAGCTCCTACTGGGTCATAAGATCCATTGAAAGCAAGAGGGTGTTGTCTTATAAAATGTTCTATTATCACCCTGTTCTATTGTGGTACCTATGGTTGTTCTCTTGCATGAATTCCAACACCATTTATTTCCTGTTTCAGCTAACACTACTGAAAAAATAACCCATACCCACGGTTTTGGGAACCGTGGGGCTAAGTGGCATCGGAATAGGTCCACAACCTATACCCACAGTTTTACAAACATTGGTTAAAGCTTTATTACCATGCTGTCAAAGCCACATTTTACCCCGCCATGCAGTCAAAGCCCTATTCCCATAGTTTTAAAACCATGGGTATAAATTGTACAAAAAAGAGAGCCGCCAAATTATAACCCGCAACCTGCATCTCATATAGAAGGCACCCCACCACTCAAGCTACGCTTCTTCTATTTACATATATCTATATTTCGATTAACATAATAATCCAATCACGTATTAGAAAAAATGAACCCTGTGGGATTTGATACCGTGACCTCGCCTTCAGAGTACCGATGAAAAAAAAACCCAAAAAACTTGATTATATTATTATATATCTATATTTCAATTAATATATTAATATTTCTCCTTGTTTTAGATAAAAATGTGGTTGTAACGATTCGATCCCCTGACAATGCAAAACTCAAATTGGCGCCTCACCAACTCATCTACGGAACTTTGCTTATTCTTTATTTGTATATATCTATATATGTTAATCGGAACTATGGGTATAGAAGAGAAAACCGTGGGCATAATTTAATATCCCATGGAATTTTTTTACTCGCCATAACCCTGGAAACCTATACCCATGGTTTTAAAAAATCGTGGGTAGAGGTCTTCGAAAAAATTTCTATGCCCACGGTCTTGACCAAAACCATGGGCATAGCTATTTTTCCCACAGTTTTGGAAAACTCTGGGAATAGGTTTTAAAAAAAAACTATACCCACAGTTTTCCAAAACCATGGGTATTGGTGACCATACAACCCCTATACCTACGGTTTTCAAAAAATGTAGGTATATGACACCCCTATACCCACGGTTTTGTGCAAAACCGTGGGTATAGAGCTATTTTCTAGTAGTGTGAGCCATTACTATCACAAACTGTTTAGTTCAAATCCCTACCATTCCAGGAAACATATTCATAAGGATATTAATCTTTTAGTGCCTCTCCACTTGAGCTTCCCTATTTCTTCTGTAGAAAACCATTCTGAAAAAGCATATCTTAGTCAAAGAAACATGGTAATTTTTAAATTATATATCATTTCAAATTAACCATAATGTAAAAATCAATTATTGTATTCTATTAATATAATCCTAATCCCTAAAGTTATATAAACCATCCTTTTATTTCAACTATAAGTACCTAGCATTATTCCATTACATAATATTGAATTTAGTCAAGAACTCACTTCCTTTCACATTGAGGATATTTTCAAGTTTAGTGATTTAGATAATTGGGGCATAATAAATTCATAAAATTAAAAATTAATACCTAGTGGATACCATAAATGCATTATTCATTTCTTCCAAAATATAAGACTTTTCAAATAAAACATGATTTCATTGACAAATCTTCATAACATTTAACTTGGATTCCTTCTTTGTCTTACATAAAATTATAACCTATTAAAATCATTTGAAAACAAGTGATGAGCAAAAAATCTTTGTACGGGATATAAAAATAATAAATGAACACATTAGTCCATGAAAACTTGTAACATTTGAAATCATTCTAAAAAATATATAATTGTCACCGATATAAACTTACTTTGTGAAACATGAGATTTCCATGAAATTTACAAAAAACATATAGAACATAAATAGAACCATAAAGGTATATTGTGGAATTACTTACATAATCTTGTAACCCTCACAACTACCTTATAATTTGTATCCCTCATAGCTACCTTACAATGTAACCCTCATAGCTACCTTGTTGGGTAACCATCACTGTTAAACATGGAGTAACCATACTGACGACCTATAACATACACATAACCAATGAATTGGAGGGAAATATAGGTCTCATAATTCATCATAATAAATTTGTAATAACTTGAAATTAATCATACAACATGAATAATACCATAAAAACACTCACTTTGAATTTTGTAAAACTAGAAGTTTAAAAGAGGATTTTATATGAAAAGTCACTTACAAATAACATAAAATTGATATGACAATCAATTGAACGAAAGTAATATGTTTATACATTATAAATAAACATAATATAACATAATATCAATAAAAATTCATCACAAAAAGGATCTTAAATCCACAAAATTAATGAAATAAAAGGTTAACCCAAAGAATGGAAATTGGGTTAAGAATTCCCTTACCTCAGGTTTTTCTTACATCGAAATTTTTTAAACCTCATGTATAATGGTTAAAATAGTGTTATTAATATATTATAGAATCATATTCATGTTTATAAAACCTTAAATTATCATTTAATAACATCATTTCACCCTTTAGTTATTAGTATTTTGTTCCTTCCATTGTTTTGGGAGTGTTCTTTACACGATATTCATTACCGATTTGTATTTGAATTTTTTGTCATATGGAAATGAAATTCCATAAGAGGAATAAAATGGTATTAATATTTTTCCATAATATATAATGATACCATAAATCATTTTTTATCACATATGATGATGAATATTTAGATAAAACATTAAAGATATTTTTTAGGTCATTTTTGGAGGTTCCTCAATAATCATGAACTTGTTTCCTTATATAATTTAATTTCATGTATATAAGTTCATTCCAGAACATAAAATTGGTCAAAAAATAAAATTTAAATTATTATTAAACCATTAAAAGGGGGTTTTCATCAAATTTAAAGGAATCAGTGGAAGTTGAAAATAGATCGTCCACTATTTTGGTAAATCGGTACATCACGAACGATGTTTTTATTTTTAGAATAAGAGGGAGAGGATAGGAAAAAATGATGAATATTTTATATGAACATGATAACATATATAATATATAATATTCTAGAGATTTCATACCTTCTGGATATGTGGAGAGGAAGATAGTATAAGAAATGAAAGGAATTGAAAAGAAAACACAAGAAAAAAGAAGAAGATGCTTACCTCTAGATCTCTTCTCATTGAGATCCTCATTAAGGCCTTTGGTTTTGGCCTTTTGGTGAGACCAGAAGTTCTTGGATGTGGTGAAGAGAATTGGGGAGGTAATTTTTCAGAACATATACAATGCTCAAGGCCTAAGAGGTGTGAGAGGAAGAGGGGAATGAGGGTGCTATTTATGGTGGAGGAGAGGTGGGATTTTCATTATTTTAATCATTAGTTAAAGGTTTTTGCTCAAGACTTGGAATAGTATTGATTCATGTGACCCTGAATATTAATATGTTCACGTGTGTTGGGACCAATTGGGATTATATCAATGATGATATAAAAAATAGTGTATTTAACTGAGAATTTGAATATACGGTATTTTACCATATTTCACTATTCATAAAAAATTCAAGAATTTTATAAAAAATCCAAAAATTATCCCTAACTAGTTTTTGATGTGT
Source organism: Viscum album (assembly GCA_963277665.1). Classification (NCBI taxonomy): domain Eukaryota; kingdom Viridiplantae; phylum Streptophyta; class Magnoliopsida; order Santalales; family Viscaceae; genus Viscum; species Viscum album. The sequence continues at coordinate 1,276,570,555 of OY728122.1, forward strand.
AGAATTAAAAAATTAACTCTATTTTTTGAAAATAATTTTCTAAATATTATTAATTTAATTTTTAAAGAAAATATTAAAGTATTCAAGAATAACAATTTTAAATCTATAACTCATTTTTAATACCTTGAAAAATTAAACATCTAATTATCTTATAACCTTAATAAAATAAAATAATAATAAAATTTATTATTCATTATGGTCATATTACTATTCATAAGGGTAGGTTAATATTCACCAAAAATCTAGTTGGTTTCATCAGACTCCAAATAACTTACTAATCACAACCTTAGACAACCGTTTTTTGAAATTCAAATCATAGAAGTGGAAAAAATATGTTTAAATGATAGATATAACTATCTAAATAAAACAAAGTTTCATGCATTTTCAATTACTTTTTAATACCTTGTCGGGTTACCCTTATTCTATAATTTCCTGGGATGTTACAATATTCTATAACCATGACATCCAGATAACCACTATTTATCTATAGGTAAATATGAATTTTGTTGGGATTTTCTAAGTGTATGAATTCCCTATGGAGTCTATGTCCGCAAATAAATATAATAAATGTATCATCTCTTCTATATAGATATTGAAGGATCCTTTTTTTATTTTCACAATGTACCTTTCCAGGATTCAAATAAATTGATTTATAGATCCCACTGTAAAGGAAATGTCTAACTGATAGAAAATCATCACATAAATAAAACTTCCAATAGTTGATGTATATATAATTTTATCTTCTATATTAGATGCATGTGCCATCATATACATAATGTTTTTGATCATAGGAGTAATTACGGGCTTGCCTCTAGTCATATTGAATCTTCCAATGGATTTCTAGATATAGTCCCCTTGAGATAGAATTAATGTTTTGACCTTCATATACCTTTCAATCCTTATCCCCAATATTTTGTTTTCTTGTCTAAGATATTTTCTCTAGAATCATTCAGACAAGTCACATTTCAAATATCAGATTCTTCTAACATTCGATCCAGCTAGAAATATTCCATCCACATATAAATTTAATATAATGAATGTCCCATTTTTTGATTATATTGTGTAACCAAAATGACCAGTATTTCAATTTTTGAAAGTTTATCATGATATAATTGATTTGAATTTCCAATTTCGTTATTGAGGGTATTTATTTATCCTATAAATAATTTTATTTAATTAACATACCAAATTTTGGTTTTTATCTTCCATGAATCCTAATTGTCAATTCATGTAAATTACATCCTCTAAATAATCATTAAAGAATGTTGTATTTACTTACATATGTTCTAAATGTAGGTATTTTGATGTCAGCATACTTAGAACTAACTGAATATTTGAACACATAACTATAAGAGATAACATTTAAAATAAATTGACACCTTATCATTATTGAAATCCCTTCACCACAAGTCATGTTTTTTAAAAATAATTTCCATCATCTGACTCCTTTATATGATAAACCCATGTATCCTTGAGTACGTTTTCCTTTCTAGTAAGTTAGTTAATTACAAAGATCCATTGAAATTAAATAAATCCATCTATTCAGCTATTGATGACTCACATCTCTTTGAGTTACTGAGGGATAACACTTCTTCTGGGTATTAAGGTTCTCCTAAATCAATTAAAAGAGTAAAATTCATATCTTACCAAAAAATTGAACTATATTTCTTACTCAGATTGATCTCCTCAACGATTTGGAATTACTATAATTCTCGACTAAAATGTTTATTAAAATACCAATACTTATGGTACTTTGAATTTTGGATACCTAACTTCTAGTTCTCTCACCAAGATTCAATAGACCTTTAATTTTCAAGAAGATCTTCCACAGACCTAAAATTTGGACTTCTAGTGATCTCATCTCAGTTATCTAGAACTTATTATCTTATAATATACTTACATAGATAAACATGGACTGCAAATATAGAATATTTACCCTCAATTTTCTTCTCCACTAAGTTTCAATCCTTCAATTGAAATCCTTCATTGAAATAATCATCTTGACTCATGATGAATGGTTGCTTGTATAACACCCCAACTCTAGTAACACAAACCTAGTGATTATTTTACTATTGTGGCATAAAATATATGGTGTAACATCTTAAATAATTGAATATTTTAACAGTTTTGGGAGACTAAATGATATATTATTCACACATTAAGTTTGAAAACATGAAATACAACTTATAATTCTTAGGATAAATTTATTATTTCATCAAGGATTTCATTTAAATCATTCATAGATCCTTCTTGGTATCCCATGGAAAAGAAAAACTTAATCAAGGGTGAACATAGATGATTATAAAGAGAATGTGTACAATAAAAGATATCATATGATAAATAAAATAAGAATAATATAGAAACTATAACCAATAATCAAATATTCCAAATAACTAATATCATAAAAAGGGAACATATACATGGAATAAATATCACAATAAATAATTACATGGAAAATAAATAGTTTCATAAATATAGAAAGCATAATTTTAGACATCATAATCTTTCCATAAATGCCTCAATCCATGAAATCATACATAAATAGGTAAGGAATACACCAAATACTAAAACTATTTTGTCTCTTGAGACCTACTAATTCATTAAGAGGCTATAATGGGCCCTGACCATCACATATATAGTCTGATTCATTCATCAGAATAAATAAATGAATAAAAATTTCAATACATAATCAATATAAACATTCATATTGAAAAATTATCATTAAAATGTTAATATTCTGCCCAACCAATCACTATAGAAACATGATCATAATCCATCCAAAGTAATGCGGTGGATGGTATCATTAGATTTTATCCCTATTAAATTATAATATTAATTAAAGGATGCTTACATAGATGAAAATACATTTAAAATTAATTGGAACATTTATTTAGGAAAATACCCTTTTCATTTTAAAACAAATTATTAAGAATATAAAAAATTCTAGAATATTAGAAAAAATATATTATTTGAAAATAATAATGTAAAATTTTAATGGAAAATTCATGGAAAATAATATTCATGATGACGGAAAAAATCATTCAATTAGTAAATCTTAAAAAAAGACATTGTTTTCAACTTTGGTAGATAGTTCCTCATTTAAAAAATGAAAAGTATAATCCTTTAAAAAATATTGTATAAAGTTAACAATGGATAAAGATGAAATTAATCAATAATAATAGAATATTAAATCATTCGTGAAAATAATTCAAATAAAATATTATCATTAAAGAAAAATATTCTCAACCAAATATAAATATAAAGTTGATTTTCCTAAAAAAAATTCTTTCATAAATTTAGGTACTTAGAGAGAGAAAAATGGAAGTAAAACATATGATTTATAGTTATAACCATTATAGTAGAAAATATATGGATTTTAAGATAAAAATATCAGATAATTACTCCAGTATAAATTTAAATATAAACAATCTTGAGTAAGTATGAGATTGTGAAATAAACCCTTACTTCAGGTATGACTTGCTTCGTAAGTGATTTTAACCTCCTATATAAAAAAATAAAATTTATTATAATTATATAGATGAATAATATTCATAATTATGATTACATACATGGTTAAATTATAAAATCTTATCACCTATTCATTAACAATCTTACATTATCATCATCACTTTTAGCAGTTAACTGCATTATTTTTCATATATGTTTCAATTCGGTGGTTATAGTGATGTAATATTGATCGTGATTACGTAATATAGAGAATTTTAATCATGATATAAATATAATATATATTCATAACCATCCGTAAAATGTAGATATAAGAAAATTAATTACACCTTTCATGGAGATGGTAGTCCATACATAAACATAAACATTGTTTTCATTTTATTACAAAAGGAATGAGAGAAATATAAATAATATTTTATCATTAAAGAATCATAATTATATCATAAATCTAATATATATTTATCAAATCTAAAATTATATCCATAAATTTTTGGTAGTGATGAAAACTGAATTATATCACTATGTAGAGGTGGCAGTCCACTAGTACGCATGAGCGATACTTTTATTTACCATTTTATGGAAAGTAGGTGGAAAATGATTTTACCATAATCACAATAAAATATTATTATATTATTGATACTGAATTAAGTACTTTTTTATAGATACAATATATTTATAGAAATTATAATAATAAAAAAACTTTGTAAGAGTTGGGTAAGACGATTACCTCTTCTTTGAGAGACTTCATTTGGATTACACTCTAATTATTTTTGGATGTTCTTAGAGAAAGAAGATAATATCAATAAATAATTTAATGAATATATAAATTATTTTTGTTAGTTATTTTTCATGATATAGGACACAATGTTTGTGAATAAGGGTGGATAAGAGGTTCCCTTTTATATGTGAGGGGAGGGACACACATAGAATCACCTAAAAATTTTAATAATATAAAGTTATTTTTTGATGAAAATGACAAAAAATTGAAAATTATTTGAATTTTAGATAATATATATTCTAAATATATTAAACTAATTATATTTATACTATTCTAAGAGTCATTATTACCTTTATATCTTAGTTTAACATCCTGGTAAACTGATTTTAGTATGATAATGATAATATTGTTTTATGTTTTTAATATTCAATATGAAAAAATTAGGTTTGTTGTATTATATAATATTAATTATTATAATTCCAATTATATAATAAATTTTTCAATATTGAATTTCCATAATTGTAAGAAAATAATTTTTTTATAAGTGCACAAAACACAGCGAAAAAAGATTTTAGAAAAATGGTTGTTTCAGGCATAAAAAAGATTTTACAAAAAAAAAGTATAATGCCCATTCCAATGGAATTAATTAGATTATGTTAAATAATAGGATAATTATTTTTCCTCCAAACCAAAACTTAAATTAACATTTTAAATACTTTATTAAAAGAGAATAATTAAAAATTGTTTTTATTTGAATAACAAAATTACTTAGATTTCCAAAATGTTAAACATATGTTTATAAATTCAAAATTATATTTCTATATTAAATAAATTATTTATTAAATATAATTTTTTATGTTAAAAGGTATTAAAAAACTTTCAAATTATTATTATATCATTATAATGTCATAAAATGGATAATTTTTGTAAGATCATTATTGTTTCACCATTCATCTAAAAAATAACTGTTTTCGAAAGATATCAAAAATTCACCATAAGGTAATTTTGGATTTATGAATTAGAAAATAAAATTCATTTCATTTCATAAAAATAATATATTTTCTAATTTAGGAATTAATAACAGTATTTAATAAATTTATGTTCAATATATTGTTGTTTATTTAGAAAAAAAGATTATTATAATTGAAGCTCATGTGGTACAAATTGTCACCCTTATACAATTGATATATGAAGTTATAATCACTATATCTAAATAGAAAAAAAGGATTAGACTTAGCCTTATGTGTTTACCTATCCTTATAATTGATAATAAAATATATGAAATATTTCAAAGACTTAAAGGTTTTGAACTTCTAATAATTCTCCAGGCCATAGCTCATCTAGAAGTTCCAAGTCAACTGCTGATGTTGCAATTCTCTTGTATATTCCATGGTGTAATCGCATAATTTTACCTTTATCTATAAAATTATGATTCATCCATATAGTCACTGCATTTTTCTATGGAATTTCAAACACTATCTTCTCATGACTTATTCCATTCTTATTATAGAAATTCTATAAGTTGTATAATGTATACTCACCACCATTGTTAATATGAAGGAATTTTAACTTCTAGAAACTATTCCTTTCTAGAAAATATTTCCATTTAATAAAATCCAGAAATACATCAGTCTTATTCTTTAAAAATTAAACTCATACTTTTATAGTATTATCATTAATAAAAGTTATAATGTAATGTAATCTTCTATATGAATGAATAAGTGCTAGTCCCAAAACGTCTGAGTGAACTAGTTCCATATTTTGAGATCTAGGATTTTATCAATCTAAATTGATGGACACCCTTCTTTGATTTATCAACACAAAACATACACACTTTATAATTTATATGTGATCAAGCATTAATATGTATTTATAATTTAAAATTTTCAAATTCTTTTCACTGTGGTAACTGATCCTAAAATTCCAAATTTACATGTAAATGAAAGTTGAGCTTTCAAACATTGAAATTATGTCTGAGTTCTCATTAGGTAAATAGTTCCATATTTAACTCCTTTTGAAACAACTATTTATCCTTAAGTAACTTTCCATACCCCACTGAAAAAGGTAGTTCCTTACCTTACCTCATCGAGATGGCCAATTGAAATTAAATCCTTTCATATATTTGGAATATTTATAACTTCATTCATATCCACGACTCCCCTATTCTTCATATAGATATTCACAACCCATTTTAATACTATCTTTAGAGCTTTAAAATCTAAAAAATTTAATTTAAAAAACATTATAGATACATAATTTTCAATGAATCATTTATCTCATGTTGAATGAAATGATTCACTTGATTTAACCACCCATGAATCCACCAAAATATGGAACCTCAACAATAATGTGCTAATACCTTCTAATAAGACAATGGGATTTAATCTTCTAGAAGTTAATAATAATACAGAGCTATTATTTTGACTTCTATAATATTTCTTGATATATACTTTTTCTCACATTTCTAGCAGGTAGCATAAAGACTAGTTAATTTTCCTCAAATATTTTCTTGTGGATTATCATCCGATTATTTCTTCCAACAGATTTCCTTTTATTGATGTTACCATCCTCATCAGTCAATATTAAGCATGATTCTAGATTTTATATGGAATTATTTACTCATAAGATCCAAATTTAGGATCAGGTACTATGTATCCCCCCAAAAAATATATCTTTCTCCTAGAATTTCTAATAGTAGTAACCATTATATCCAAACTCTAAGTAAGCGATGAAAGTAGAAACACTTCCCAAAACCATATTTGAAAGAAAAATTCACCAATTCAATCTTCCCTATAATAATATTGAATTCATTCACATGAGAGGTTACTAATATTCCTTATTATGATCGTAAACTGAAAAAACCTTCTAATAATGAAAATTTCTTTCATCATTATAGGATTAGTATACATATCCATAGGAAAATTCATTAATTTAACTATAGTTTTCTTTTCCTTGATGATGAATGAAATATTTCATGAAAATGAAATACTCACCAGTTCCAGTGCCTTCATGTCTAATTTTCTCACTTTACTTTATCCATTTTATCTAGGAAAACACTAGTAATTGGAATATCCAGGTCCTTTGAAATTATATGATTTTCCATATATATTTTCTAAAATCCAAAATTTGTTCCATAAAACCCATAAAACATGAAATCTCTATCATCTGATTCCATATCAATCGATGATATTAACTCCCATTAAAATCAAGATATCATCAAGGCAAGAAAGAATCTGAGTTTCTTGAATTTTATGCTTGATTAACACTTGTTGTGGGAAACATGCATATTCTAATAATCAAATGTTCTCCCTTCCGATAATCCTTTATAGTGGAAATTTGACAATTTGAAGTTGGTCTATCTTTTGATAAATTAACCCCCTTAATTTTACTATAATGCATGTGGTAATTCAATACAACCTACCCACCTCACTATGTCAACCCACACTATCAAGTGATCAATCAATTTAAATACACACGACCATAGTGAATAAATCTAAGAAAAACACCAAGTTTTACATGCATCAGATGATGTGTTCTGTGTGTAGGGGAGAAACATTTTTACTACCATTTAGATTAATAACAGAAATATAAGAAATTGAAAGAATAAAAAAAATATTATTTAAAACTAATCACTCAAACTATCATATCCCTTTTTCTTGTATCTCACTTTTACACACCCTATAAATGCATTGAGACTAACAGCTTGTATATTAAGAAACATCCAGTCAAACAATTTAAACCCGATCCCCTGAAATCATTGTAAAAAAGGTATGACTATCTTAGATCATATACAAAACTAGTGTCCCCATATCTTCATTGACCTATCATACCTTCATTTCGTCATCATATCTTTGTCAGAAGATGTGATCTTTTTTGTCCTTACTACCACATGGAGAAGTCCTACTACCACTGTTTTCACATTATGATAGTACATATTTCGATAAGAAAACCTCAGGTGAATTGAATATCATGAAATTAAATAGATTTTAACTCCTAAAAAATCATTAAATCATCTAAATATACATTAGAATCATTCTCAAGGATCGTGCAGTGCATATGAACTCCTTTGAGAATTTCAATGATCTTCCACTGTATCAATTACATCAGTTCTTCTTCAAACCCATATAGTACAACAACAAATGTGCTTTAGTTATTAATTAATACAATACCCATGTTAACTCAAATTATTTAATAATTATCATCATCTAAGTGTGTAAATACAAATATATAAACAAACTTCATTCTTGAAAACACATGGATGAACCCTTTCCAAAAATGAACAACTAGCATTCTTATTCTACATTCATAGTGAACTCTTTATATTTTTAGAGAAATAACCTATAGAAGTATCTATGATCATAATGTTTATATCCTCGTATATTATTCATCTTCTCAAACTCATTAGATATTACAAACTTTCTAAATTTATTCCATATAAAAATTATAAATAATTCCCCTAAACTCCAAACTGCAACATCATTACACTTCAACCATATTTTTTAATCTTCCAAATATATATAAACCATCACCAATATAATATTGGTAAAATTTAAAAACATATAAAACTAACCAATCCACTAGTAACTCTAACATTAATATTTACTAATCAAATTAATTTCCACTTATTAGACGTCTACTTTCATCATGTATGTATTTTGCAGGTAATTCAATCCCCTCAATGAGCACTTCATCTTTATCAATGTTTTTAAAATAAACATATATTGAAATAATTACATATTAAAAAAAATATAAAATCATTATCCATGGGGCCAAAAATCTCCCACAGTTTATTTATTGTTGATAACCATAAATAAAATCAATGTCAATATGTTTTCAGTTGGATTTGGTGCTCGAGAACCAACTATGATTATACGTTTAGATTACCATATTAATGAATATATTATAAAAAACGATTATTTTTCTACATAAAATTAATGTGATAATTTACTTGGACTAGTCATCACATCAAAAGGCCATTGAATATTCTTGATATGATGAGAACCTTGAATTTTCATGAAAATATGTTTAAACATATGTCATATTGTGAAGAAAACATTCTCTAATGGGACATAGATGATGTTTCACTATTATGTGTGTGATGTTCATAATTATATGATACTTCTTCTCATGAATTCCTCACTTGGTGATACCAAAGGGAGGAGGCAATGAGGATAAAACTGCTAATAGAAATTCCACATGTTTTAATATCATGGGATATTTCTATATGAAGATGTATGTAATAATCCGTAGATAAGATTATTGTTAATGCATACCATGAATCAAATACTTTTATGTATTAATGATAATTGTGATGGCATATGCTCATAGTGAGGTAGGATATGTTGGGTAGTTCCTGAGTGATATGAAATTAATGAATAATACAAGAAATTAGTTTTCCCATTCAAGTTAATAAAATAAGATATCTCATTCCATTTTATTGAAATTAAATTGATAGATTAAACCCATGACCATGGTAGTTCATTAACGAGTCGATTTTAGGAAGTCAAAGAAAGATATGTCAAGTATACAGGTTGATGACAGAAGTTTGAAACCTTCTTGATGAGATATTAATATAAAGGGATTATATTACTTAGTAAGAATCCATATGAGGTTTTCATCATTATTATATTAACTTATTTGTATATGGGTTCCTTAACATGTTGCTATATGATAATATTAGACTTTAGTTTAGACCATCTATTATTGCTGAGAGAGAGGCCGAGAGGGTCACACACTAAGTATATTCATGAATCTTAGTTAAATTATATTTGAATTTAATATTTTCAATGAAAATTATTAATTTTTTTATTGGAATAATAATTATTTAGGATTCATAAATATAGGTATATAGTCACTAGTTATATTTGAGTTTGAATATATATGTGAGTTGAATTATAAATAAATATTTTTTTTAGAGGAATGATTAATAGGATTTTTATCCATCTCATGTTTTTTATTTGCAAGGTAATAGATAAATATTTATTTATTAACTATTTAGGGAATAAATTTATAAAACTATTTATTTATTTATATGTATATAAAATAAATATTTATTCACTAACCAAAAAATGTAATATTTATTGAAATGAATATATTTATTCACAATTCTAGTGAATAATATGTATTTATTTATTGAATAATATTTATTTGAAAGAATATTTATTATTTGGGGGTTGATAAATGACATGAATGATGAATGAAATCAGTTATGGGATGATATAATTATATATTTTTATTTAATATCATTTGAAAAAATATTGATTTATTTATTTATTTAATGACATTTAAATATTTTCTAGTGAGTGCATGACATGAAATATAATATTATTATTATTTAACATTGAAAATATATTAAAAATAATATTTTATGAAGGGACTTGGTGATATTATCAAATATTTAACTACAACTATATATTTCCATGTCATACAATTTGTGTAACATCCCAGGTAAATAATGAATAAAACATTTTCATATTTATTAATATTTACGAATTAAATATTAATTTTACTTTAAAAGGGTTTCTATGTTTGATAGCGTACGAGATACGCAACAAAGAGTTTCATTGAAATCTTTTGTTGCACACTAGTAATAAAATAATATTATTTTAAATGGTAGTTAACACATAGCCGTTGGGTTGGCGGGAATGGATAGAAATAACTAAAATATGATTATATATGTTTTTTAAATGTTTTTACTTTTATCTAATAAAAGATAAAGGCTTAAAATACGGAAAGAATTCAATTTTAGGCGTATATGCCCTAGTTTTCACTGAAGGTTCACTTATCGCCTTTTGATGGAGAACCATCATAAAATATAGTTTTTTTCACCCTTATAAATTCTATTGTACCAAATAAGACTCTTCTTTAGAATTGGGACATCAAAATTTACTTTGTGTAAATTTTTGGTATTTTTCCGATAAAGTTCATTTTTTAATGAATAGTGTAAAATGTTGTATTTTAATTCAAAACCTCTTTTTAATCTAATTTATTTATATGATTATATTATCTTTTTAATTGGTTTTAAAGTGAAATTAGAATATATATTTACCATTAAATCCAATAGTGGTCATTGGAATTAATTTCACTTTGAAATCGGACTTAAACTAGTGTCAATCTTTTGATACTTATTGTTTCATAAAAATACGCTATTTGCTCTGACAGTGGGAATTAATTATTAAATTAATTAATGCAACTTATATGTTTGGAAGTTTTTAAAATTGAATTCATTTGTGAATTCGGAATATCAAATATAGCTTAGGGTGAAGTTTTGGTATTTTTCTGAAAAACTTCAATTTTTGATGAATAGTGAAACCACTAAGTTGTACTTATAAAAACTGATTTTTTCGTTTAAATGAAATTTTACCACTTCTGTGTTTTGAATTTAAAAAATACGACATACATGTTTGTCATTAAGAAGTAAAATGCGGTTCAATGGGATTAAAATAATTTTTTGGTGAATAGTAACTTATTAAGTTTTTAATCGCGATTAGAGGTAATTAGTGTAGTTTAAGGTAAAAATAATGTTTTAATAATATGGGATGAGCTTGAAACATGTCCTACCATCATTGGATGTGTCATGGCCGACCACGAAAATCCATGGGTCAACTTGGGGACCCCATGGAGCCACTTCGGTTGGGAAATTACATAAATAACTTTATATTTAATGTTAAAGTAAAAATGACACAAACATATGATGTTTTACTAAAACAATTTTTACATGGGGTTATAAAAGTCATATTTTTGACTATAAATATTAATTAGAAAGCTAAAAATATTTACTACATCATGATATTTTTTTATAATTTTTAGAAATTAATTATATTAAATTATGTATGACATCATGAGGATGCAGCGATTACCTCATTAATAAAGGATTTAAATAAAATGAAACAATAATGTAAAATATATGACCTACACATGTACAAAACCTATTGGATGGGTATATTTCGAACCCTTATCACCTTAACCTCGAATTATATCAATTTGGGACCTTTTTAATCTGAAACTCATTTTAAAATAAATTATCATTTCTTTACTTTCCAAGAGTGCCCCTCCTCTCCTCTTATAAAAGGCCCCCACCTCTACCACCTTAACCACACTTCAAAAGCCTTTGTATCGGACAACCACTTACCATTTTGTCTCTCCATATCCCTCTCTTACTCCTTGAATCCTCACTTTGGGAAGAAGTCTTCCCAAGGAAGCCTTTGAGCACAAATCTAAGAGAGTTACCCGATTTTAAGGTAATGTCTTCACTTGTGTTCTTTTGTTTTATTTTCATTCTCCAACCCCATAAACTCTTTTTATTCATTTATTTTGTAACAAATCCAGTATGTTAAATATACTAGGATGTTTTTATAATAATATTTCGAGCTACAATTACACACATCTACATCTAATGGTTAAAGAGCATACTGTTTCTGTGGTTGGCGAATTTCTGCCTCATGAAACGATGATTGTTCAATCTTCTTTTAAACACCTATAATGGTGGAAATTAAGATGTAACTCTATATATATATGATATATATTATGTCTATGTTTCCCTTATGCTTCTTTATTTTTCATTTGTGGTATACCTTTATGGTTTCCATTGTGGGTAAACACGATAATTTCATTTTAAGAAGTGCGGACTACCGCCCCCTCAAAGTGATGTGATTCGTTAATGCCATATGTGGGACGTATAAAGGATGGATTTAAAGTTATTATATATGAATTTATACTGGAATTATAATATACCTCTATATCATTATTATTTCTTTCCATTAAAGTATGAGATAGAAATGAAAGTAGCGTTCATGCGTACGTACGGCTTACCGTCTCCATGAACGGTGAATTTCATTTCTTATCCCCAAATGTAATGTAATATTATAAGTACATGTATATAATGGATATATATGATGAATGATACATCTAAATGATGAATATAATTCTGGAATTAAAATATACATACCTTTCATTTAGTTATAATTCCATTAATATGACAAAGAAATGAAAGTAGCATTCATGCGTACGTACGGCTTGCCGTCTCCATGAACGGTGCATTTCATTTCTTAACTCTAAATGATTTTGTAATATTATAAATACATGTATATTCTGTATATATATGATATATATGATATCCAAATCAGTAATGTCATTCTGGATATAAAGAACCTTTGACCACACGAACAACATGTAATTGTAAGAAGTCCACTTTCAACTTAAGAACCAAATATCGACAAAACAAACATTATTAACTTAATGATTAAATAATGTTTATAACATGGAAATAAGTGATATAAAAGGAATAATAAGCTTGAAAAAGGTTCTTAACCATGTAGAAATTAACTCAAGTTTATTATTCAGGACGTTAAAGAATGATCGAGTCAAGTCGGACCCGAGGTAAGGGACTTCGTCTCAATCTACTTTCATTGAGGCATATTTCGTTTTATACACAACTTTATTTTATACGGTGTATAAACACCTTTGAATTTTACTTTTATACAAAAGGAATCTTTTTCTATGAAGCATTTTACAAAACGACAAAAAGGAATGTTTCTTTTAACGTACGCGGTGTCAACGACCTTTTCTGCCGCCACAAGTATTATTTGGTCGTTGGATTCCTGAACAAGCCGTAATGTTTTTTTTAAAAATGAAATAAATACCATATACTCTTTCATGTATTTTGGTATTGAAAATGGTTTTTATAATGGATTTGTTATGTCAATATATTTAAGTGATATATTGTGATCAAAGTTTGGAAATGTTTTCTTTCCATTATATTTGTTTTATGTCTTATGATTTTTATAATGGTACTTGGACATTTGAAGAGTGGTTATGTGATAAACCATGTGACGGGTGGTGTCATGAATACCAGGACGGGTGGTTATGTTATAACTTCCAATGCATTAGGTATGGAAGTCGGCCGTATGGCTATTCCATTAAGTATGTATGGAAGTTGTCCGTATGGCTATTCCATTAAGTGATATGTGTGGAAGTCGACCGTATGGTTATTCCACTTAAGTATGTTTATGTCCCAAGTTACCTTTATATGTTATGTGTTCTTTATATGGGTTTTATGGTAATCCTTTGGTTACAAAAGGGTAAGTAATGATATTTTATTCAGTGAAGAGTTTTTACTACTTCATGAAGGTGAAGGTATTACTTTGATAAAGTATACATGGTTTACTTGATGTTTGAAAAACTAACAGTTTTCATTCTTTGTGTATCCCTTACTGAGCTTTTTATGCTCACCCCATGTTTTTTTTGAAATGTTTTTCACTGAAACTTAATGTGGAATAGGGTCAAGGATGGGATAAATGGAAAGTCATGCTATATAAAACATGGAACTAGACATGTTTCTTTTTAAGAGTTTTTTTATTCTATGGAAACTCAGTAGAAGTGTCTACATTGTAATCTTTTGAGATGTAACAGTTATGTCCTAATTCTCTAAAACTCTAAACCTGAAAATATTCCCAATGTGAATTATTCATTTAATTCAATATTAAGTAATGTTTAAGGTCAGGGCCTTATAGTTGGTATCAGAGGTCGGTTTAGACAACTTTAGGAGTTAGAAAATTGTTAAATTATAAGTTAATTTATGGTATGACTGAAATGATATAGCATTTAAAGATTACCATGTTGCTTCGCCTAAGATATTTCTGTGTTCAGAATGGTTTTCCGCAGAGGAAACAAATCAGCTATGTTGGGACGACATCAGGAGGAAGACAACCTTCCAAATCAGAAACCTGAGATGGTCGGAATCGGAACTGAACAGTTTGTTGCAGTGATGGAATAGTTGACTCAGGCTATAAATGGTGGTGGTATCCATGCACGATATCAGCCAGATCAACCGCAGAGGAACATGTCAGTAGTGGAACATTTCATGAGGCAACATCCCCCATCATTCAGAGGATCATATGACCCCTTGGGAGCTGAAGGGTGGATTAATGCACTGGAGAAGATTTTTGATATCATGGGGTGTTCAGAACATCAAAAGGTTAGTCTTGCTGTTTACCATTTTGAAGGTGAAGCTGATCAGTGGTGGTCGATGGTGAAAAATATCAGGGATAGTGATGAGATTGAGCATCTTCACTGGGACGAATTCAAAGGTACTTTTCTTGAGAAATATTTTCCTAAGGTGGTTCGTCTTAGGATGGAAAAACAGTTCCTAGAATTGAGGCAGGAGGATGATTCAGTGGCTACTTATGAAGCAAAGTTCACTCGATTGGCAAGGCATGCTCCAAACTTCATACGAGATCTTGATAGTAAAATAAACCATTTTTACTCAGGGTTAAAGCCAATGTATCGAAGGGCTTTAGCTTCTCGTGAGTTCAAAAGTTATGAAAAACTTGTTCGATGTGCGGAGAAGGTGGAAATGGAGTTTGCCGATGATCAGGTGTTCTATGACAAACAACAGAATAAGAGGTCTAGTTGGCAGGAAAAGGAGAAGAATTCATCAAAGAAGCAAGGAGGTAAGAAAACAAAATATCCATCCTATGAGAAGTGTGGAAAATGCATCCTAGAGAATGTTTATCCAAGTCTGGTAAGTGCTTTCGGTGTGGTATGTCTGGTCATATTGCTCGTAACTGTAAGGAAGATGATCAAGCAGGTAATGAAAAGCCAACGATAAGATGTTTTATGTGTAATGAAATGGGTCATTATGAAAATGAGTGTCCAATGAAGAACTCAACTGGGGGAATGCAGACAGACTACAAGCAGAAAGGGGTGGTGAAATCCTTTGCAACAACTTTAGCAGATATTGGGCCATCAAATGAAGTAGTATCAGGTACATTGTTTGTTTGTTCAGATTATGACAATGTGTTGTTTGATTCAGGGTCTACACATTCTTTCATTTATGAGAAGTTTTCTAGTAAATTGGAAATTCAATCTCAAGATATGAACCCTGAACTTATGGTAAAAACACCTTGAGGGAATGTTGAGACAAAAAGGAATTACAAGAACCTTCCTATCCTTGTGTGTGGAATTAATCTACCCGCAAACCTTATTGTTTTTCCTCTAGTAGAGTTTGATGTTATTTTGGGCATGGATTGGCTTTCTGTTTGTCATGCTAAGATTGACTGCAGAGCTAAAATGTTTTCTTTTCAGAAGGATTTTCAGTTTGTGTACAAGAATGAACCCTTGATTTTGATAACATATCAGGAAGTTGAGAAACTAGTAAAAGATGGATATTAATGTTACCTTGCACATATTGTTGAAAATAAAGGAACTGTTCAGATTAATGATGTTCCAGTGGTAAATGAGTATCTTGATGTTTTTCCTGATGAGTTTCCTGGTATTATTCATGATCGGGAAGTTGAATTTACTTTTGACTTAGTTCCTGATTCTAATCCAATTTCAAAACCCCCTTATCGAATGGCTCAAGTTGAACTTTTAGAGTTAAAGAAACAATTGCAGGAGTTATTAGATAAAGGTTTCATTCAACCTAGCACATCACCATGGGGTTATCTTGTCTTGTTTGTTAAAAAGAAAGATGGATCAGTGAGACTTTGCATTGATTATAGAGCCTTGAATAATATTACTATTAAGAAAAAGTATCATTTGCTTCATATCGATGATTTGTTTGATCAGCTCCAGGGAGCTCAGTATTTTTCAAAGATTGACTTGAGGTCGGGGTACCATCAGTTGAAAGTAAAATAAGCAGACGTTCCGAAGAATACGTTCCGTACTAGATATGACCATTATGAATTTTTAGTTATGCCTTTTGGGTTAACCAATGCACCTGCTGTATTCATGGACCTTATGAATATAATTTTCCATGAGTTCTTGGATAAGTTTGTGGTTGTTTTCATCGATGATATTTTGGTGTATTGTAAAAGTAAAGAGGAGCATGAAAGTCATTTAAGGGGTATCTTGCAAAACTTAAAAGAAAAGAAACTATATGGAAAATTCAGCAAGTGTGAGTTTTGGTTACAACAAATTTCTTTCCTGGGTCACATTGTTTCAAAAGATGGCATAACTGTTGATCCTACTAAAACAAAAGTTGTTGAAGAATGGCCAAGACCCACAAATGTAACCGAGATCCGTAGTTTTCTTGGTTTGGCAGGTTACTATCGAAGGTTTGTTGAAAAGTTTTCACGGTTATCTAGTCCAATGACTAAGCTAACTCATAAGGGTTTTAAGTTCATCTGGACAAAAGAATGTGATGATTCTTTTCAGGAGTTGAAAAGAAAATTGGTGAATGCTCCAGTTTTGGCACTTCCTTCCAGGAATGGTGAGTTTGTTATATACAGTGATGCTTCGTTGAAGGGACTTGGATTTGTCCTTATGCAGAATGATCAGGTAATTGCTTATGCTTCACGTCTATTGAAAACTCATGAGGTAAATTACCCTACACAGGATTTGGAATTAGCTGCTGTTGTTTTTGCTTTAAAATTTTGGAGGCATCATTTGTATGGAGTAAAGTGTGAAATATATACTGATCACAAAAGTTTAAAGTATATATTAACTCAAAAAGAATTGAATATGAGACAGAGGAGATGGGTGGAATTAATCAAGTATTATGATTGTACAATTCATTACCATCCGAGAAAAGCAAATAAAGTGGCCGATGCTTTGTGTCGAAAAAGTAATGCTTCATTAACCATGCTATGTTTGGAATGAGATCCTTTGGTTTTTGATTTGATGAAATTTGGCATAGAAGTTGTTGGTACAGGAAGTTCTTCTGTTTTGTTTCTGGTATCAGTGAGATCATCCCTATCAAACAGAATCAAGCAAGCACAGAAGCAAGATAGTGAGTTGCAGAAAAAGGTAGAGCTGGTTCATAAGGGTAAGTTTCCTGAATTCAACAATGACAATGATTGTGTTTTGAGGTTTGGGAATAGAATATGTGTCCCTAGTGATTCAAAGTTGAAGAATGAGTTGTTATGTGAGGCTCATAGTTCCCCATTTTCAGTTCATCCTGGCAGTACTAAGATGTACAGGGATCTGTGAGAGTATTACTGGTGGGATGGAATGAAAAGAGATATTGCTGATTTTACTATGAAGTGTTTGACTTGTCAGCAGGTTAAAGTAGAGTGGCAGTTACCGAAAGGGATGCTTCAGCCTTTACCAGTGCCAGAGTGGAAATGGGAAAATATATCCATGGATTTTGTCCTGGGATTACCAAAGACATCTAGAGGTAATAATGCAATCTGGGTTATTGTTGATCGCTTGACTAAATCGGCTCATTTCCTTGCTATACGAGATACTTTTTCCCTAGATCAACTTTCCCATTTTTATCTTAAAGATATAGTCAGGTTACATGGAGTTCCTCTCTCCATTGTGTCTGATCGTGATCCCAGGTTTACTTCTAACTTTTGGAAAGGCCTTCAGAAGTCGTTGGGTACTGAATTAAATTTTAGTACATCTTTTCATCCATAATCAGATGGGCAGTCAGAAAGAACAATTCATACCTTGGAGGATATGCTACGAGCTTTTTTGATGGATTATCAGGGAAGTTGGGACCAAGATCTTTCTTTGGTTGAGTTTTCTTATAATAACAGTTTTCATTCCAGTATACAGATGGAACCATTTGAGGTATTATATGGGAAGCGGTGTCGAACTCCAGCATTTTGGGACGAAGTGGGTGAAAGGAAGCTAATGGGACCAGAATTGGTAGAAGAGATGGCAGAAAAAGTTCAGTTGATTCAGAAACACATGAGAACAGCTCAGAGCAGGCATAAGAGTTATGCGGATAACCGGAGGAAGGATCTATCTTTCGAGGTAGGTGATCATGTTTTTCTCAAGGTTTCTCCATGGAAAAGTGTGATGAGATTTGGTAAGAAAGGAAATCTGAGTCCAAGGTTCATTGGACCATATGAAATTCTAGAGAAAGTTGGATCAGTTGCTTACCGAGTGGATTTACCTCCGAGTTTATCTCAGGTAGACAATGTTTTTCATGTTTCAATGTTGAGGAAGTATATGCTAGATTCATCTCATGTTTTGAGTCCATAGGTAGTTCAGCTGGAGGAGAACCTATCTTATGAAGAAAAACCGGTCCAGATTATTGACCGAAGAGAGCAAGTGTTGCGAAATAAGGTAATTCACCAGGTAATGGTTTTGTGGAAAAACCATATTGTTGAAGAGGCAATGTGGGAATCTGGAAATGCTATGAGGGATAATTACCACCACTTATTTTGGTAAGTGAATAAAATTAGGAGGATGCAATTCCCAAAAGGGGGGAAGGATGTAACATCCCAGGTAAATAATGAATAAATTTTTTTCATATTTATTAATATTTACAAATTAAATATTAATTTTACTTTAAAAGGGTTGCTATGTTCGATAGCGTACCAGATACGCAACAAAGAGTTTCATTGAAATCTTTCGTTGCACAATAG
Source organism: Viscum album (assembly GCA_963277665.1). Classification (NCBI taxonomy): domain Eukaryota; kingdom Viridiplantae; phylum Streptophyta; class Magnoliopsida; order Santalales; family Viscaceae; genus Viscum; species Viscum album. Next base: position 1,276,590,055 of record OY728122.1, read on the forward strand.
TAATAAAATAATATTATTTTAAATGGTAGTTAACACATAGCCATTGTGTTGGAGGGAATGGATAGAAATAACTAAAATATGATTATATATGTTTTTAAATGTTTTTACTTTTATCTAATAAAAGATAAAGGCTTAAAATACGAAAAGAATTCAATTTTAGGCGTATATGCCCTAGTTTTCACTAAAGGTTCACTTATCACCTTTTGATGGCGAACCATAATCAAATATAGTTTTGTTCACTCTTATACATTCTATTGGACCAAATAAAACTCTTCTTTATAATCGGGACATCAAAATTTACTTTTTGTAAATTTTTGGTATTTTTCCGATAAAGTTCAATTTTTAATGAATAGTGTAAAATGTTGTATTTTAATTCAAAACCTCTTTTTAATATAATTTATTTATATGATTAGATTATCTTTTGAATTGGTTTTAAAGTTAAATTAGAATATAGTTTTACCATTAAATCCAATAGTGGTCATTGGAATTAATTTCACTTTGAAATCGGACTTAAACTAGTGTAAATCTTTTGATACTTATTGTTTCATGAAAACACGCTATTTGATCTGACAGTGGGAATTAATTATTAAATTAATTAATGCAACTTATATGTTTGGAATTTTTTAAAATGGAATTCATTTGTGAATTCGGAATATCAAATATATCTTAGGGTGAAGTTTTGGTATTTTTCTGAAAAACTTCAATTTTTGATGAATAGTGAAACCACTAAGTTGTACTTATAAAAACAAATTTTTTCGTTTAAATGAAATTTTACCACTTATGTGTTTTGAATTTCAAAAATCCGACATACATGGTTGTCATTAAGAAGTAAAATATGGTTCAATGGGATTAAAATAATTTTTTGGTGAATAGTAACTTATTAAGTTTTTAATCGCGATTAGAGGTAATTAGTGTAGTTTAAGGTAAAAATAATGTTTTAATAATATGAGATGAGCTTGACACATGTCCTACCCTAATTGGAGGTGTCATGGAAGACCAAGAAAATCCATGGGTCAACTTGGGGACCCCATGGAGCCACTTTGCTTGGGAAATGACATAAATAACTTTTTATTTAATGTTAAAGTAAAAATGACACAAACATGAGATGTTTTACTAAAACAATTTTTAAATGGGGTTATACAAGTAATATTTTTGACTATAAATATTCATTAGATATATAAAAAGATTTAATACATCATGATAGTTTTTTTATAATTTTTAGACATTAAATATATTAAATTATTTATGACATCATGATGATGCAGCGATTACCTCATTAATAAAGGATTTAAAATAAATTAAAAGATAATGTAAAATCTATGACCTAATCATGTCAAAAACCTATTGTATGGGTATATTTCGAACCCTTATCACCTTAAACTATAATTATGTTAATGTGGGACCTTTTGAATCCGAAAATCATTTTAAAATAAAGTATCATTTCTTTACTTTCCAAGAGTACCCCTCCTCTCCTCTTATAAAAGGCCCCCACCTCTACCACCTTACCCACACTTCAAAAGACTTTGGATCGGCCAAACCCTGCCCATTTTGTCTCTCCATATCCCTCTCTTACTCCTTGAAGCCTCACTTTGGGCAGAAGTCTTCCCAAGGAATCCATTGAGCACGAATCTAAGAGAGTTACCCGATTTTAAGGTAATGTCTTCACTTGTGTTCTTTTGTTTTATTTTGATTCTCCAACCCCCTAAACTCTTTTTATTCATTTATTTTTTAACAAATCAAGTATCTTAAATATAATAGGATGTTTTTATAAGAATCTTTCTAGCTACACTTACACACATCTACATCTAATGGTTAAAGAACATACTGTTTCTGTGGTAGGCGAATTTCTGCCTCACGAAACGATGATTGTTCAATCTTCTTTTAAACACCTATAATGGTGGACATTAAGATGTCACTCTATTTATATATGATATATAATATTTTTATGTTTCCCTTATGCTTCTTTATTTTTCATTTGTGGTATACCTTTATGGTTTCCATTGTGGGTAAACACGATAATTTCATTTTAGGAAGTGCGGACTACCGCCCCCTCAAAGTGATGTGATTCGTTAATGCCATATGTGGGACGTATAAAGGATGGATTTAAAGTTATTATATATGATGTTATACTGGAATTATAATATACCTCTATATCATTATTATTTCTTTCCATTAATGTATGAGATAGAAATGAAAGTAGCGTTCATGCGTACGTACGGCTTACCGTCTCCATGAATGGTGCATTTCATTTCTTATCCCCAAATGAAATGTACTATTATAAGTACATGTATATAATGGATATATATGATGAATGATACATCTAAATGATTAATATAATTCTGGAATGAAAATATACATAACTCTCATTTAGTTTTAATTCCATTAATATGACAAAGAAATGAAAGTACCGTTCATGCGTACGTACGGCTTACCGTCTCCATGAATGGTGCATTTCATTTCTTACCTCTAAATGATTTTGTAATATTATAAATACATGTATATTCTGGATATATATGATATATATGATATCCAAATCATGAATTTCATTCTGGATATAAAGAACCTTTGACCACATGAACAACATGTAATTGTAAGAAGTCCACTTTCGACTTAAGAACCAAATATCGACAAAACAAACATTATTAACTTAATGATTACATAATGTTTATAACATGGAAATAAGTGATATAAAAGGAATAATAAGCTTTAAAAATGTTCTTAAGAAAGTAGAAATTAACTCAAGTTTATTATTCAGGACGTTAAAGAAAGATCGAGTCAAGTCAGACCCAAGGTAAGGGACTTCGTCTCAATCTCCTTTCATTGAGCCATATTTCGTTTTATACACAACTTTCTTTTATACGGTGTATAAACCCCTTTGACTTTTACTTTTATACAAAAGTAATCTTTTTCTATGAAGCATTTTACAAAATGAAAAAAAGGAATGTTTCTTTTAACGTACGCGGTGACAACGACCTTTTCCGTCACCGCGAGTATTATTTGGTCATTGGCTTCCTGAACAAGCCGTAATGTTTTTTTAAAATGAAATAAATACCATATACTCTTTCATGTATTTTGGTATTGAAAATGGGTTTTATAATGGATTTGTTATTTCAATATATTTATGTGATATATTGTGATCAAAGTGTGGAAATGTTTTCTTTCCATTATATTTGTTTTATGTCTTATGATTTTTATATTGGTACTTGGACATTTGATGGGTGGTTACGTGATAAACCATATGACGGGTGGTGCCGTGAATACTAGGACGGGTGGTTACGTTATAACCTCCAATGCATTGGGTATGGAAGTCGGCCGTATGGCTATTCCATTAAGTATGTATGGAAGTTGGCCATATGGCTATTCCATTAAGTGATATGTGTGGAAGTCGACCGTATGGTTATTCCACTTAAGTATGTTTATGTCCCAAGTTACCTTTATATGTTATGTGTTCTTTATATGGGTTTTATGGTAATACTTTGGTTACAAAAGGGTAAGTAATGATATTTTATTCAGTGAAGATTTTTTACTACTTCATGAAGGTGAAGGTATTACTTCGATAAAGTATACATGGTTTACTTGATGTTTGAAAAACTAACAGTTTTCATTCTTTGGGTATCCCTTACTGAGCTTTTTATGCTCACCCCAAGTTTTTTTGAAATGTTTTTCACAGGACTTAATGTGGAATAGGGTCAAGGATGGGATCAAGGAAAAGTCATGCTATATAAAACATGGAACTAGACATGTTTCTTTTTAAGAGTTTTTTTATTCTATGGAAACTCAGTAGAAGTGTCTACTTTGTATTCTTTTGAGATGTAACAGTTATGTCCTAATTCGCTAAAACTCTAAACCTGAAAATATCCTCAATGTGAATTATTCATTTAATTCAATATTAAGTAATGTTTAAGGTCGGGGCCTTATATTTTGCTAGGGTTTTATTTTTCATGCATAACATTTCCTCTAAAATGAATTATATAAAGACTCAAAGAATTTATAAAGAACTCTCTTAAGACCAAGGTTCATCATCCCCCTCCACCACCCACAAGATCAAGGGAACAAGTGATAATTTTTGAGATGATCAGTGGAAAATGATGCAATGAGAATGGTTCATCCATAATTGAACCTGAAACACCCAGAGTGATGTTCAATCATTTGTAGATCATGTATGGATACCACTAGAGATATTATTTCTTTTTTCCTTTAATGAAATAATCTTATGTATCAATTGGAGTTTTAATTGATAAAAATATTCATAGAAGAAAGAATTTTAAGAAAAGATAATTCCTATCATTAAATTAATTATAAATTTAATGTGTAAATATCCGCTCTCTAAAAGTTATTGGGTTTCTTTCTTCTTGTTTCATTCGATGTATTTTTTGTTTGTGATGAATTTTCATCAAGAACCTTTTGGATTATCAATTAGATATGATAAAAAAACTATGGTATCACCATCTTATATTGTTCCCAAACCTTTATTTCCTACCATTTTCTTCTATCAATACCTATAATGAAAATTTGTATCAATATGTTTCAACCATTTTATCCACCTTAACCCTTATTGATAATAAATAAAATGGATAATACTACCAAAAAGACATTAATTAAGCAACTAAAATTATATTTGATAAATTATTAGTGCAGAAAATTAGAGTGATCAATCAACATCCCTTATTTTTCCTTAGTAGCCATGTATTTTTCAATAGCTTCTTAATTTTATTATCACTGAATAATCCAGTTTCTCACCTTTAATTTTAGAATTAATTTGATTAAAATAGGCATGAGAAAATATTTTAGATATACCTCATCAAAGATAAATTATAGTACACTTAAAATTTACAAACATCATATAATATAATGATATTTACTAGCATTCCCAATTAAACTCCCCCAAAATGGGTATGCCCCATCATCTCTTAATCAATATTAATATCTTATTAAAATAAATTCAAACCATACTTTTCATAATCTATATTCTAGTATTGGTGAGACTTGTGATATACCACTTCTAAGATTAAAAATTTCTTCCCACTATAACCATTTCACAACATTCTCATCCAACCAGTTCTCCCCTAGAATACACCACCTTCAATTTAATAACATCCTCAATTTTAAGGTACACCACATTTTAAGGTTTTCTGTATCTTTTAAAAATATATTTAATTTAATTGAGTAATGTTATAGGTGTTCATGAGGCCATAATTTGGGAAATTATGGTAGGATGATCAAGGTTGTAGCACTATAACTACAGTATGTCCACCGACTATCAGTCAGTAGGTGGTGAAGGGAAGTACTATAGAAAAGCTATAGAACATACTGACCAACTAGTGAGAGTTCCTATAGCCTAGGCACCACATCTGGAGGAACCATTTTTTCTGATAAAAAGACGCCAACCAACCAATGGGGTTTCTAGGTGGCATTGATTATATCCCTTGCCACCGGACCACATGTGGGTTTGTTGGGAAAATTAGGTTTTTGTCCCAATCCATCGGCTAGATGGTGGCTTCGAAGTGGGAGATATGCGGTCAGGGGCTATTTTAATTTTTTTAAATTATTTTTATATTTTACTTAACATATCTCTTGAGCCTCACTTGGTTTTGGTGAACCTTTAGAGGCCTTCCAATGATTTTAGATTCTTCCATCCTGACTCTTGTCCGTGTGAGTTGTCGATCGATTTGGTGATAATTACTTGGTAAGTTCCATCCATTCTAGAACAATTATATCCTTCGTCTCAGAAAGAACCTTATATATTGTATTTTATGATCATATCTAAGGGTTCTGATACGAACTAATGAGAGAATTGTTTATCTTTGATAAAGATGACAACCAGATCTTGAGAATTGGGTTCTACATCTCGATCAGGCCTAAACCATTAATAGTAATGACTTATCTCAGGTATGCACAATTTATTCCTACTCTTGTGGTTTGGTTTCCTTATTAGATATTTTCCTAGAGTTATCATGTGATATAATTAAGATGTATTTAGGGATATTTGATTTGAAACTTGACTTGGTCAGTAATTCTTAACATCATAACATCATTTCACTTAAGGTATGGAGTCTTTACTCTATAGGGAATATGTAAATTGTGTTTACTTTATGATGTGGTGTGTGTGTATCTCTGGAGATATATGGATGATATTATTTGTATGTGGTGTTCATGTGTATCTCGTGAGACCTATGATTGATATGATTTATATGTTTTGTGCATGTGTAGACAATGTGACATATGCTTGATATGATTTGCATGTGGTGTGCATGTGTAGTCCCATGAGACCTATTCTTGATATGATATTCATGTGGATGTTTGTTGATTAGGTTATTATTTCATTATATGAAATGATTATGAACTTACTTATTATAGAATTATGTGTTACATGTGTAGTTTCACTATCTCCACTATTCAGTGACCAGGTTGAGTTTTACAGGATAGTCTCTCACTTATATGGAGAGTGTGGATGATGTAATAGCTTTCCATAGATTCATGATATTGGTTCAACGTATGGTGATGGATTGCCCTAGAGTTGCGAGATTTGGTTGAAATAAGGTGTGTGGATTTACGTATATTTTTTAATTCGATCGACATGAGTATTTCTCTTAAAGTCGAATGTGATTATCCTTTAAAGGGGGATATGTACATAGGATTGGTTGGTCGAGTACGTCCGGCCAATATATGAATTTACCTCTAGAATTGAGATGAATCTGGTGGAGCTGGTCTTCAAGGATTTGGTATGTGTGTGAACATGTATGATTATTTATTTTTTACTTCCACATTGATAATTTTCATGGAATAAAATTGTGTATATTTGGAACTTATGTTAAGGACTCATCAGTGGTTCTCTACCAGGTTTCATTCTCACTCCCTATATGGGAATCTCAGTGTACATGTAGATTTTATGACAAGGGATCCAATTAAGGGAAAGGGAATTATGGTGAGAAATTGAGTTAGAGAGGTAGGATGTTTTCAGGCGATGTTGGTGAGAACATAGAATCTTTGGTGTTTGTCCGCTTGTTACTTATCAATTTTACTGCTCTAGTACATTGTTCCACTGTATGTGTGGATCCTTTATTTTATTTTTGGAAAAATAATTAACATGTCATAATTCAATATCATGGGATGATACTCTTATCCTTTATGATTCTATCTGTTGGATTATAAATTTTCCTTATTATTGTTATCATTATTGGAATTTCTTATAATATATTCTCAAGTGGCTTTATATTACCGAGGGAATAGACTCCCCATGATGCCTCTCAGTCCCTCACCTCTATTTGAAAACCTTCTGCATATGGAGAGGTGTGCATGAGGTTATGCGGCACTCTGAATTAACCTGAGTGATTTCAATCAGGGTTTAAAGATCTATATCAGATTAATAACTTTTTTACTTTACTTTTACTTGATATCGGTTGTGGTATACAGGAGATTGGTTGATTAGGACTCAAGTTGGGGAATTATTCCAACATCTAACTAACACTGTATGGTGTACCTTTCAGTTACTAGTAAAGAGAGATTGATGTTCTAGTTGTTTAATGTAACCATTGATTTATTTCACATTATGTGATGCACTTGATGTTAGTGTCATGGTTTATGGGATTTTGGGTGTGTTCATACATCATGATTAGGAACATAGGTTTACATGTTATATACCGATTTCTTGTATTAAATGGGGTATAATTAATTAAATTCCTATTGAAATTGTGATTTATTATTTGATGGAACATTATTTTTATTTTTAATTACCTGAAAATTAGAATACCATGCATGATGTGTATATATGGATATGACTAACGCGTCGGTACCATAGAATTGGATTTTTTTCCCTGGGTAGTACTATATGGGTTACATAATATATTTAAAATTCCACCTCATAGATTTCTTATATAACCAGTAATTAATGTTTATCAGAATTCTCTTATAGGGGGGAATGGAGAGCTACTATACATGAGGTTACAATTGGGTATTCCCCCATAGCTACCACAATAGTTCCTGACCTAAAATTAATCTATCCTAGAAAATTATAGTGAATTCCTTCTTAGGGTGGAAAAGAAAAAAGGTCAAAGTTCAATAATACTTGTGACTTTTAGATCAAGCACTACTACCTTACAGGGAACTGAAGACCCCTAGAATACAAAAAACTTGATAAAGATCATTGAGTGGATATTTGAATTGGTGGAGTCTCAAGAGGATTAAAATGTAAAAATTGATGCTTTTATTATCTAGGTACTAGCTAAGAGGTGGGGGGAATTATGAATCATATAGGAATTTGTGATGGACTGATGCTGGAAACCGTCAAGGACCTATTCTTTGAGGATTTTTCCTTAATATGTTGAAGATGGATCACACTTACGAGTTAATAAAACTTTAGAAGGGGTTGATTTTAGTATCTGTTTATTCTGCATGATTCCCCAAGATACTTATTATTTCTCCTTTATTGGATGGGAATGAGGATAACAAGTACATGAATTTTGAATTTAGACTTCGACTCAAGTTAAAACGTTAGGTCAAGAATTTTTTTTGATGACTTATGATGAGGTTATTCATAAAGCTCTGACTATGGATAAGGGAATAGAGTAAGATAAAGTTTTAGGTCTTTTTTTATCCTTCACTAAACTAATTGGTGGATTTTATGGTGCTACCTCAACTACCTATTTGGGTAATAGGAAGAGAAACTTATAGGATAAATTCCAAGGAGGTGGAAAAAAATCAAAGAAAGGGAAATGTTGTTCAGATCCCTTAGTCGAAGGTGGTTCTTCCACATGATAAAGCTATGTATAAAATCGTAATTATTTCAAATACTATCCTAAGTCTCCAATAAATAGTTTTGTGTGTGTGGAAAGTTAGGATATCTAAATCAGTATTGTGAGAAGGCTTCCTGGATGGGCTCGATAAGGTCAAGACTAGGTGTGGGATGAGAGTTTTATCACTATGTACAAACCTCAAAGGGGTCTATGAATTAGGTGACTTGTGAGCCTCATAAGTGACGCCTTAGAGATAACACATGAATAATTTACATGAATGACTAGGTTCCAATCGATTGTGGAGAGGGACCTTTGACAATTCATGGTATGATCTTGTTTATATCTGCACTCTCTATTACTTTTTTTAATATAGACTCTTCACATTTGTTTATATTTACTCCAATCATTGACGGGTAATAATTTTTGATTAAATATTCCAAGTTTATCTCTATAGATACACATTATAGAAGGAAAATAGATCACCTCCATATTTACCAAAAGTGTCCCATAATGGATGTTGGATATGAGAATGTGTGGGATTTAAAAATTATAGATATGTATGGATATAATGTGATATTTTTTATAGACTGGTTGACTATTTACCATGAAATCGTCAACTTTTATTGGAGATGAGTATCATATATAATTTATAAGGGAGATAGGGTTGTGTTAACTGGTGATTGAGACATTGAAGCAGGAAAAGTCAGACTAGATCTTACATAGATTGGATCCATTACAGCACAAGTGTTTGAAATGATCCTTGATATTGATTAGATAATTAATTCCACCAATTTTACTCATGTGTTAGACCAATACCTTAACATATTTCTAGAATATTTCTCTGGGTTAACTCTAGAAATGGGGATTCTGTTTGAAATTGAACTTGTTCCTGGTGTAAAACCATTATCTATTCCACCTTACCTTATGGTACCTACCAAGATGAAAGAGATTTTGGTGAATCTTGATAATATATGAGAAATTTTATTTATCTAAATTATCACTTCACTTTGGGGTGGTTTAGTGTTTTTTTCTAATAAGGAAGGTAGTATTTTTTGACTGTTCATAGACTATAGTAAGTTAAATAAATTTTATATTATGTTTTAGTGTCTATTCCCAAGGATTCATGAATTTTTTGATCAGTTAAGGGGATCCCTGTTGTTTTAAAATATTTATCTTTGATATGGATACCAATAGCTTTAGTCTAGGGAGGAGGACAAACCAGAGATAGAGTTTAGATGAAGATATGGATTGTATGAGTTTATTGTTATTCATTTCGGGATAACATATTTTTTAGTGGTGTTTAGGGACTACAATAATAGGATTTATCACCCAAACCTAGAAACCTTCATTATTATGTTCATTGATGACATCCAGATATATTCAAATTATTATAAATTATATTCTAAACACCATGAAGTTGTATTGAGTACACTTTAAGCACATTAGCTTTACACCAAACTCTCAAAATTTCACTTTTGGCTCGGGGAGGTGTGTTTCCTCGGGAATTAGAATTTTGAGGTGAGAATTTATATTGATTCAGATAAGGTATAGATTGTTATATCTTCATAATATCCTTTAAATTTTCTTTATATTTAGACATTAATTGGAATGGATGGGTATTAACGGTGGTTTATTCATGAATTTTCCCATTTGGAAGTACCCATGATTGTACTTACCTAGAAGAGAGTAAGGTTTTAATGGATGAATCATTATGAAGAATCCGTCCTAGAACTAAATATATTATTAAAATAATATTTGATTTGAGTTTTTCTTAAACCTCGAATTAGTATGATGTGTATTACAATGCTTTTAAGGTTGCCTTATGAGCTGTATTGATGCATAATGATTAGGTAGTTTTTATGGGTATCACTAGTTGTGCCCCCATGAGTGGAACTACCCTAGTCATGACCTAGATTTAGCTGCCATGGTTCATGATTTGAATTGTTGGAAACATTTCCTCTATGGAGATCGATTTTTCATTTATGCAGACCATAAGATATTGTGGTATACATTCTACCACTAGAAATTGAATATACACTCTAGACGTTGGGTAGACTACCAAAAAACATTCTAATTCAAGATGGTGTACACTCTTAGAAAATGGAAGGTTTTCCAAGATTCTATTACTAGGATGAGACAAAAACATAGAGATTGTATGTTGGAGGTAAATTGGAAGCTGATAACCATACTATCATGTGGGAACGACTGAGGATTAGGAATTAGTGTCTTCTGCACCCTTTGGGATCATTCCCTCATTATAAGAACAAGTAAAGTCTAGTCAAGAGTTTAATACATATTTTCTCATCATGAATGAAAGGTTGGGGGAAGATGACTCTATTCTAGGATGGACCTTAGATTGATATGTATGCTTTATATTCATGGTAGAGTAGTGGTTCCTTCTTTTATGAGATAATAACTGATAATGGACTCTCGTGATTCATAGTGGGTAGTGATCCAAAGGTCAGCCAAGATGTATCATGATATAATATGACGATTCTAGTGTCTTGGAATGAATATTGATAATATAGGATTTGTATATCACTATTTGACTTTTCATTGGATAAAAGTTATGTTTCAATGACCTAGTTGGTTACCTCAGTTATGTTTGGTACCTTTGTGGAAGTGGGATGAAGTGATGATGGACTTCATCATGGGATTTCCAAAGACCCTAATAGAAAGATATTACATGTGGGTTATAGTTGATTGGATGACCCAAGTATCTCATTTCTTACTAATCTAGGAGACTCATTTACTAGATGAGCTAGGAAATATCTATGATTGAGAGATTATGTGACTTTATAGAGTTCTTTAGAGTGTAGTTTATGACAAACAAACTCATTTTACATCAAGTTTATGGTAGGTATTATTGAAGTATATTGGGACTTAGTTGAATCTGAGTGTGAATTAACATCCATAAATCGATGTGCAGTCAAATAGAATGATAAGATTTATAAGATATACTCCAAGTATGTGTTTTGGTTTTCGATGGTGCATGATATGATAATATGTACTTGATATAATCAACCAATAATAATAGCTTCTGGTTTTAGTTCATATAGATCCATATGAGTCACCCTATGGATAACAATTTTATTCACTTCTATGTTGGCATGATGTGGGAGAGTCTTCTTTTGTTTGGCCATGTATGGTACAGGAGACCACAAAATGGATGTAGTTGATTTGGAAGTAGCTAATTAATACTCAAAGTAGAAAAATATCATATGAAGACTGAAGGATATTACCTTTAAGGTTCTCTGTTGGAAATTAAGTCTTATTATATGTGTCCCTCAATTAGGAAATGAATGATTATAATAGCATAGGAAATTAAAACTTTGGTTTGTTCGAACATTTGAGATCATCAAACATATTGGGGTAGTGTCCTATCAGTGGGACCTTTCACTATGATATCAAGGTATGGATAATGTGTTCCATGTGTATCATGTTTATAATTATGATCCTTATCTTTCTCATGTGATCAACTATGAGGATGTTGAGTTTGAACTAGATGAATCATATGTGAAATGACCGATTCAAATTTCTGAACATAGTGAATTTTTTTTCAAGGAAATATGGTTCCTCTAATTTGATTTATAGAAAATCATGGTTTTATATAATAAGAGGATTGGGATCAAGAATTTGAAATGCAGGCCCAATGGACTAATTTTTTTGAATAACCTCTTGAGATAATTCTTGGTGATGTGAATTCATTAGAGGGGGATATTTATAACATCCTCAATTTTAATGTACACTATGTTTTAAGATTTGATATATCTTTTAAAAATATAGTTAACTGAATTGAGAAATGATAGAGGTGTTCATGAAGCTATAATTTGGAAAACCAAGGTAGGGGCTCGACGTTGTAGCATTATGGGAATATCATGGCCATCAGCTCGACAATGGTGAAGGGAAGTACTACAAAACAAATACTGAGCCCACCAGCTAGCTAGTGGGAGTTCTTGTAGCCCATGTACCTCACATAGATCTATAGTCTAGCTATGGACAAGCCACTGACCCACCAGTGAGATTTTTGGTTGACCTTGGTTTTTCCATAGCTACCATCCAACTAGTGATAAGACACCAACTAGCCAATGGAATTTATGGGTAAACATGGATTCTTCCCATGGATAGCAACCTACAGATGGTGACCATCAGCTCACTAGTGGTGTTAGAGTTGATGAGACTAGTTCAGGTTCCATATAACTCTTTTATAAAAATAATATTTTTATTTTCCTGAATCTCCCCCTCAACCCTTAGTTTTGGAAACCCTAGAGAGCCTTTCCAGGTGATTTTGGAATCTTCCATCCCAAATCCTAGCCTTGTGAACCACCATTCTAAACAGTGATCATTGTTTGGTATGATTCATCAGTTATAGCCAAATTATCTCCTTCCTCTTGGTATTATCCTTATATCATTGATGTTACGACCTTATCTAAGTATTTATGTTTCTGGGAGTAGAAAAGTGCTAGATAGGGCATGCCCAACTCATATTTTTGGTGTAATCAATGATTAAAATGATATTTACATAATGATACATGATGTGATCAATGAAATTAAATCAAATAATATTTAAGAATAAATAAACTAAAACCCAAAGGTAGAGGATAATCCGATATTATTTGTAAATAATTTGAAAATTTTAGAATTACCTTGCAAGTAATTTTTTTTCATTGGTGAATAATAAAATGTCTCTATGTTATACCATCTTTTTGTCGTAGAAATAAACAATATATTCCATCCATTGGTGAACCAAAAGTTAACCATGAACCTCTGAACATTTTCATATAAATCTCTAGGTTCTAGCATAGTATATACCAATTCCTATGTCATTCATCTTTGATCACCCCAAGAATCTCTTCAAGGAATGGTTCTCTTCGATCTATATAGACATAAGAGTAGTGGTGGATGATTTCTCTTTGATATTGATAGCATTCTTGGTGAGGGAGCTCTCTAGGGATTCAAGAGGATTCTTTCTGGATGTCATTATGCATAATAAATGGAAAAATACTCTTCAATAATATAATATAATTGGGGTTCTTTATAACTAGGGTTAGAAGATAAAAATTGTGCATGCACCCATATTATTTATATAATCCATGAGAAACCCCATGTATATAATAATAATAATATTATTTCTCAGCATGCGCTAATATCATGAATTAAATTAAATGTTATTTTTTCAAATAATATTCAATATATATTATTTATCACCTGACCTTTAAACTCATCCCACCATTCCTATAGAATATTTATCAGTCCTTAAATAATGAAAATTTATTTATTAAATAAATATAACTTCATTATTTTATAATAATTAAATTAATATTATATTCACTATGTAGAAAATAAATATTTATTAAATATTACACTCACAAAATATTCTCTCAAATAACCAGTGTCATAATATCTAAAATGAAACAAAAATGAATAATTATTAAACCACATGTTGCAATAATATTTAGTTAACTTGTTAAATAATAAATAATAATATTATTTAACTAAATTATGGAAACACTTAGAGTGTGACGCTCTAGGCATCTTTATTAGTTGCATTAAGAAAATAAGGCCAAAGTCCATGGTTAGAATAGAGCAATACACAAAGGTAACCATAGAGAAAGTGTTAATACTGAAATGACATAAAACCTCATGTGGATGATTACTATGTAATATAATCACTTTATTCTGATATCACTAATCAATCAGGTTGCATGATGGTTCCATCAACCTATAGGCTCGATGTATCTTTATTTGAATTTATGTAAATAATAATTGGCTATATAACACCGTGGTCATGGATTTACTTAGCCTATATCATTTCCATCAAAGGGCCTAAGATATAAACTTATGTTGAAGAACATAATGGAAAATCCTTTCTCACATTATTCATTAATGAAACATTAATCACGATGCACCCAAAATATCATACCTCATAGGGAACATATATCATTCTGGTTTTTTTCAATACATCAAAGTACGTGACTCAAAACAACCATTAAAAATAATATTTATGTCTAAGTATCAAAACACATGTCTAAAGATAAAAACATTCAATGACACAAATAAATGTGAATTCCCAACTTGCGGGTCTCATTATCATACCATAATATACTAGTTATTACCAATGGTATATAACACGAGAAGGTGCATAAATGTCCTATGAGTCTCTATCCTTGATAGTCTATATCATTTCTGACCCTCAAATGATTTCATCTAGATATATAACATATATTTAAGAGTATTTGTGTGGAACCTCTGGGTTCTCATCATATCATGAAACTACTACAACCTTTCAGTGTGATGTTTACTCTGCCGAAATTATCACATGATATATTATGAATAATAACAATCATGATGTGATAAGAAGTTAATTAATATTGAAAACATGAATACATGTTATCATAAATTACATAGAATTTGGTTCCAGGGAACCAACCCCAATAGAATCCCACTTACAATATAGTCGACTACCAAAAACCTTTATTCCATTATCTCCAACATGATACTAATGTGTCTATTGAGATAGTAATTTATTCAAGGGTTCCACCATGTTTTCTTCCTTGGAAACTCATTTTACGGCTACTTCAAATCTCTTAGAAAAATACATCAAGAGGTGATACTTTTGAAGTATATGATTTGTCCATTGGTTGTACCTTGGCTCTTTTTCATGATCCAACCTTATATTATTATCAAAATATAATGTGTTTGGTAATTTATAGTTAGGTTCTACATCGAGCACTTAGAAAAGTTTCATATCCAAATGAATTCATTGGCTACATCAGAAGCTGCAATATACTTGAACTCCACTGTAGAATCGGTGAAAATAGACTTCTTTGAACTCTTCTAGCTCACAGCTCCTCTGTTGAGAATTAAATCATATCCTGACTATGACTTTAGATCATTATAATCAATTTGAAAACTCGTATTAGTATAACCCATAACGAAAAGATTCCAATATCCTCCATACACCAGGAGCATATCATTAATTCTTCTTAGATACTTTAGGATAGACATTACAATAGATTATTTTGGTCACCTGTATCTATTTGAAATCATCTAACCATTCTAAATGTATATGAAACATCAAGTATATTATATAACATAACACACATGATTGATCATATCACTAAATAATATGATATAACACTCATTATATCTTTCTCTAATTTTTTATAAGTACATATTTTTTTGGAATGATGTATAACACATGGAATTTGAACGAATCTGCTCTTGGATTATTGAATACTAAATCTCTTCACTATCTAGTCAATTTATGTAACTTTAAATAGTCCAAAAATCCTCTTGTATCTATCATGAATTATCTTTATCCTTAGAATATAGGTTTCTTCACCTAAGTCCTTTACGGAGAAACACTTGTTTAACCTATTCTTGAAAGACTATAAGACTATTATGTCATTTCCAATAAGTAATATGTCTTCAACATATACTACTAGTATAATAACACCATTCCCACTAAATTTTTTATAAACACGTGCCTTATATTTATTTTTAAGGAAACCATATTATTTTTATATTTATAGAATTGAATGTTCTATAACCTAGATACTTGTTTCAATCCATAAATATATATTCTAAACATGAAAATATTTTTGGTATCACTTAGAGTCCCATAAATTCTAGTTGTGTCATATATACAAAATTTTGAAGGTTCCCATTATTGAAGGATATTTTAATGTCCATTTTCCAAATTTTATAGCAATGGAATGTGGCTATAGAAAGTATAATTATGATGCATTTAAACATGGAAACTATATAAAATGTTTTGTTATATTCAATTAATTGACTCTATTTAAAACCTGCATCCTATAGTCTTTATTTATCGGTACTTAATTTGAATTCTATATATTTATTTATCTTGAACACCCATTTACACCCCAAATACATTACATCAACTAGAAGATTGATTTGAACCCAAAATTTCTTTAGATACATGGAATCCATTTCAAAATTCATTTATTATTTCCATATTAAAACATCTAAGCTCTTTACTTCATCTTTATAGGATATAGGTTCATCATTGTTAACTAATAATGAGTCACCATCTTTGGTGACTAGAAAACAATATCTCTATGGTTATCTCACCTATCTTGTTCTCATACACAGTACTTGTGTTTCATGAACTACTTCTTCCATTGGGACCTATGGAATTGTTTCTTGTACCAAACCTTGTGTATCATGAGCATCAAATTCATCAAAGTCAATATTTCTCACACTATCCTTCTTGATTATGTGCTTCCTATTATGAAATACATCTTATATGGAAACAATAACATTCTTTTATGAGAGGTTTTATAGGTATTATCCCTTTTTTTCTTAGGATACCCTTTAAAGATATGCCTTTTTCTTTAGGGTGCTAGTTTTTTGCCACATAAGGCCTTAACAAACACCTCGCTACCCCATACATGTTTATGTGACAGAATGGGTTTCTTTACACTACATAACTTTACGATTATCCCATTTCACTCTTTATTTGGATATTATTTTAATATGTATGTTATTGTTTTTAATACATATACATAAAAGGATAATAGATGATCTTCATGACTCATTATCAACCTTACCATGTCTAGCAAGGTATGGTTTCTCCTTTCACTAACACCATTCCTTTGTGGTGTGTAAGGTGGAGTGAGTTGGGAAATAATCCCAAAATCATATAGAATATTGAAAAACTCTTGGATAAGATATTAACATCCTTTATCTAACTGAATATTCTATATCTTCTTTCCAATTAGATTTTCTACATCATTCTTGAATTCTTTGAATTTCTCAAAGGACTCAGACTTATGCCTCATCAAATAGATATATCCATATCTACTCAAGTCATCAGTAAAAGTTGTGAAGAAAGAATACCCCCCTATATCTTATACTCTAAATGGTCCACACAAATAATTGTGTACCAATCCTATAATCTCTATGGCTCTTTCACACAATCCACTGAATAGTGGTTTGGTCATTTTTTCTTGTAAACAAACATGACATATTTCAAATTGTTTTACCTTAAAAGAGTTAAATAAACATATTGATAGTTATTTATCCAACACTTCTCATTTACATGACCAAGATGATGATTCCAAATTTGGGTGTTATATGATTTATGAGAACAACATTTTATATCAATTTTCAATACTTGGTTTTCATAATTTATTACATAAGTACCATTATTTAAATGTTTGAAACCATAACATATATTTCCTTTATAACAGAAAAAAATATCTAATTACAAATTTGAAACAATAACCATCTGTATCTTGGCATGATACAAAAATTATGTTCTTGGTAACAGTTAGAACATAAAAAAAGTCTCTAAAAACCAATAAAATTCTTGTTCAAAATGACAGGTGGAAGTCTTAAATGGAAATATTAGCCAACCTTACACTATTGGAATCCCATAAATCCACATATACTCTAGAAATATTTTAAAATCTATATATAATACCCAATGAGTAGATATTAAAATATTACACTCGATAATGAATGTACTTTTTGATTCCCCTTGATTTTGGTTGAATTTCCTCTTCCAATGGCCTTTCTTTCAACATGAAAAACATATTTCTTCCTTTTCTTTTCCTTTCCACTAGATCTTCCTCTTCTCAGGAGGATGGTGCTTAGGATATTTATACTTGTTATGATTCTTGTAACCCTTTTCCTTTTTCATCCTTTTCTTATTCACCATAAGAACTGCAGGTTTCTTACACCACATGTCCTTTTCCACTTAACAAATTAGAGTAAGAAGTTATAAAATAATCTTATCATTATTTATCTTGTTATAATTAATAGTAAAACTAGATAAGGAATTTGTAAATGAGGAAAGTATGAGATATATATGAAAATAATCTAGTAATTTAATCCATAATATGTCTAAGAATTTGATATAGCTAATAATCTTGATTATGTGAGGCCTAGTAGGAAAACAAATCTCCAAGAATATTTTTAAACGGAGAATTGGAGATCTCATATATATCTTGTATAACATTTTAATGATATAGATCCTAAAAGTGAGATATCATGATATAAGAATCTACATCTCCATGTTTATTCAGAAGATCATTTCGCATGGATAAAGGCATGAAACATTGAAAATATATGGAATCATTCAAATTTTTCTCATAGAGAGATGACTTTTCCTCACTATCCACATGTCTAGGTACTTTGGTAATAGGGTTTTCTAGAATATATAATTTCCTTTCATAGTGTTGGATAACACAAAATTTCCTTTTACATTATTGAAAATTGGTTTCTATGAGAAGGAAATCCTTATTTTGACAAGGATCTATATTTCCCTTCCCATTACCCCGAATTTGGCTAACCCATCAACTTGAAGGTTATCAGGTAGGCATTATAAATGAAAACTATATTAAACCACAGTTCCTTGATTTGTTGACTGTACTCCCCAATATTTAAATCCAAAAATTATATTTCCACAACCTTTACCTATTAGTTACACCAATTCCTCATTTGATAGTTAACCCTTGATGTGAACTAAGTTAATTCAACCAAAATATTCAAGTTATAATTACCATATAAATCAATGCACCCCTACTTTGGTCAGAGAATAACTTTAAACCATGGTTTGATTTTAACTTAAGTAGTGGAAGGCTTTATCAACATAATAGATATAATTTATGGAATTTATCTTTATGGATAAATTTCTAATTATTATATTTATTACATGATTTTTAATTTTAAGTGGATTTACTTAAGTGATTAACAATACCTTAGAAAATTTTTATTCATAAGCTAGTTTATTTTAGTTCTTTATTGTATGCTTGTTAGTTATTTAATATATGTGATCTAGAAAAACATCCATAAAAAATAACCATGAAAATTGATTGAAATAAAATAATAAATTCTTATGATCATGAGATTTTACTAATGTTTAATTATCCAATAGATGATAAACTAAACTTCAACCTAGGGGAAAACACCTTGAACCATTTAATGGTTCTTCATGTATTTTTCCTCATATCCACCTATATATCTCTCTTGGATTGATTTTTCCTTGACTCTAAACTTGAACCAACTCCACTATATTGGGAGCTCCATCCATTACATATGCTTTTACTAACTCACAGGTGAGGAAAAATAGAGAACTAGTTTAGGGGTTTACGTAAAAGAGACCATGGTCTCGTAGGCTGTAAGATCTAGTCCTTTTTCTAGGTATGACTCTTTTAAATTTTTATTGTGAATATGGGTTGTCTTTACTTCAATTAAAAAATATGTTTTATCAGTGAAATTTTGATAAATGTTTTAAAGGACTTAAATGCTAGTTGAAATCATGGAAAATTAAATTGAATATTTTTGGAGTTTGTCACTAAGATCGTGTGAGATTATGATGCCCACAAAGTCTCGATAAAGAATGAATAAAAATACTAAATATAATATATTATGTGCACATTTTTTATGAATTTTTTTTTAATAACTCAAAAAATGTGCATCATATATGAAATATGATACCACCATTGTGTCTAAAATCGGGTGTTTACCCTAGGTGGGGTATAACATTTGTATGCATAAGATGTTTGGACGTATCACTTGTGAAAAGAACCTTTTTTATTTAGATAATTTTTTAATCCATTTTTTTAATATTAAATAATTAATATATGTCAAATGGTTCATTGTATGATAAATCTGAGACCACCATTGGGTCAAGAAATGGGGTTTTACCCTAGTATGGGTGTGAATTTTCTTCTCAATGGACATTTGATGTTATTTAATTTTTAAGATTAATTAATTTTCAAGTTAATTAAGATAATTAATTGATCAATTAAATAACAGGATTTATAATATTAATTAATTATAAAATTAATTAATGAGGATGGACGTGTAGATTAAATTGGGAGAATTAGACAATTAAGGGATGAATTAATTATGTGATTTTGATTTTTTGGATATTGATTAATTACTAGAACTAACAAACTTAATTAATTGGAAAATTAATTAAGGGTGTTTATGTGATAATATAATTGTTACCAAAACACCGATTTAGTCATAACTTTTTTGGATGGGGTCAGATAGACATGTTGTCAGTGGCAGTGTGACCCTAAAATTGATGCCATCATTTCAAGACCAATGTTGAATATTTAATTCATGCTCATGGTACATGTACATGAAGAGCCCAAAATGATGATGGGTTGACACATGAAATTAATTTGATAGGTTTATAAATAAATGATTCAATTAACAAATGTAACAAAATTCATTGATGAAAAGGTATTATAAATTGGATTTGGGGTGGTATGCATGTAAAGTGTAGGAAGCCCATTATTTAGGACACACCCTTATCTCCTCTTCCTATCTCTCCTTTCATAATTTAATAATCAATATCATTTTTGATATTGATCAGATTTATGTGTCCTCAATGGCATTAGATTCATCTTGATAAGAGGATGGCGTGTATCAATTTTTTTTCAATAGAAAATAATGTAATTTGAGTAGATTTTTATTAAACTATATATGCTTATTTATTTAATTTCTGCTTTCATAGTCATCAGAATAATACACCGTCAATGATGTTGGATTAATGTCATGTTCTCATCATATTTGAGGTAGGTGCTTTAAAATTAAAATACCATAGTATTTATTATCAATTATGGGTATGTGACTTTTTATTTTCAAGGGTTCATTTAACATTTAAAATTAAAAATTGAATTAATTAATGTCATAAATTAATTAATTTAGGAATTGGAGATTTGAGTGAATAATAGAAATTATGGAATGTGGATAATAATTGGTAAAATTAATTCTCATTGTATTTATTTGGGAAATTGGAAATAATTAATTGTTGAATTAATTATGGAATTATTGAGACCATGTAACATGATTAATTAATTGTATAATTAATTAATGTGAATGGTTATAATTGTGAAATTGTGATTTGGTATAATTAAATTTTGAATTAATTTTGGAGAGATAAAGATTATTGAAATTTAATAATTAACTATACATTTATTTAATTAAGTGAGTTTTATTAATTAATTGGTGAATTTATTATGTGGTTAATGAATTAATTGAGTTGGAATAATTAATTGGTGAATTAATTATGGGGTTATATAATTAAGTGAGTTGGAAAAATTAATTTTTTTAATTAAAATAAGAGATTGAGTTGGATTAATTAGTTAAATAATTATTGATTGTGTTTATGTGAACAATTAATAAGTGAATTAATTGAAGGGATTGAGTTAGATTAATTTATTGTAGAATTAAATTATAATATTGATGTGAAAAATTAATCGGTGAATTAATTGAAGGGATTGAGTTAGATTAATTAATTGTATAATTAATTAATCAAGTTGATGTGAACAATTAATTGGTGAATTACTTGAATGGATTGAATATGAATAATTAATTGTGAATTAATTAATGGGAGTTGGCATTAAAAATTAATTGATGAATTAATCGAAGTTATTAAGTTAGATTAATTAATTTTCGAATTAATTTATGATAATGATTTTGATTAATTAATTGGTAAATTAATTAATGTGGATTTTTGAGATATTGAATTTATATAATTTGATAATTAATTGGTGAAATAATTATTAGATATTGAGAATTGATAATTGATATAATTAACTGTGGAATTAATTATGAAATATTAAATTTATAATTGAGAAAATTAATTGGTAAATTAATTATGAGATGTTGAGTTTGGTAATTGAGACAATTAATTGATGAATTAATTAAGTGAAAGTGAATAGTTAATGGTTGGGCTAATTAAAGATACTGATGTGCTTAATTAATTAAGGAATTAATTAAGGGGTTTTATGTGAATATAAATTGTTGAATTAGCAATGAGGGTTAGTAGATTAATTAATTGATAAATTAATGTGATATTAGGGTAAGAGGTTTAATGTTGATTAATCCTTCTTGATGTGATGATGTGCTATATGTGATAATGGGGTTAATAATTGATTAACCTTGATAAATGAGATACATGTGATATTTGTAAATCAGGGATTATGTATGATTAAATGTTGAATGGTAACATGCTCATTCAGCCAACTACTAAGAATAATAACATGGACATTCATGGGCGTGTGAGTATGTAATAGTAAGATGGACAATCAAGGGTGCATGAGTATGAAATGGTAACATGTACATTCAAGGGTGTGTAAGTATGGAATGGTAACAAGGAAATTCATGGGTGTGTGAGTATGGAATGGTAACATGGACATTCATGGGTGTGTGAGTATGGAATGGTAACATGGATATTCAAGGGTGCGTGAGTATAGAATGGTAACATGGACATTCAAGTATGGGTGAGTTATGGAATTGTAACATAGTAATTCCAATAGGTGGAAAATAATAACTGTAACATGCTCGTTAAATTGTGGGGTTAAATAAAGAATATTAATTAATGTGATAAATTGTTTAATTATGCATTGTAATTACTTTATTTATAAAATTGCATACATTTTCTATTCGATTAATTTTTTTAGGCACCATTGGTGGTGGCCTACTATGTTTTACTCACAACCTATTCAGGTTGCCTGATCGGTACCCAAATAGAATTTGTTGCTGCAATATGGGTTAAGGGAAATGAACCTATATTAGATATATGATTGGGGATGAATCATGGATGAGAGAACAAACTGTGGTTTAGGACCACACATGGGAGTCTTTGGTATATTTATTTTCCTCTTCTGCATTTAGACACCCATTTTGGCATGGAATGTTTCCCTTTCAGTTGAGTATTATATTTGTAGATTTGTTTACCATGTGACATTTGTATTTTTATGATTATATATTCTTTTGATATTGATTTATAAACTTTTCTTGGTGTTTTAATTTTGACAAGAGAGGGTATAGTATCCCCATGACTAACTTACCAGACCCTCACTACTAGTTGGATGCCTATGGAAGATGGGGAGGTGTGACTAAAGTCATGCGGTGAACCGGCTCAGGGTACCGATGCGTGACACCCAGGTTGGTACATTACACAAGCCCTTAAAAAATGAGAGGAGGGATGACATGTCAAACATCATTTAATTTAATAATATATTAAAATTAAAGCAATTTCACGCCAAGGTATGGTCTATGCTCATGATCACCCACATATATGCAACAAATTATGAATTTCAAGAAAAAAGAATTTAATTGTAATCAATCTTATTTAAGATAAATTAAACTTGAATAAATTAATTATATTATTTAATTAATCAAATATTTTATCTTAATTATCATAAAAATTATTCTTGAGACTCCCATCTATCATAATTTTAAACTAATTAAATAAATTTATTGAAAATTAATTGTGTACAAAAAATGTATCTTGGAGGAAGCACAATGAGTACCCGAATAAACTACCCAATGTGTATATATTTTCATAATTTTTACTCTTGAAAAATTTGGAATACATAACATATTACATAATTTCATGGTGTGTACTATCAACATATTAAACACATAGAACAAAGGGTATTTGAATAACATGTTATATTTCAATGCATGTATAGTAATAAATGCATTATGACTTATTAATGATATGAAGATCGAAAAATTACACTGAAATTAAATATATATATATATATATATCTGTGTCTATAACATGTTATATGGTTTGGGTTGACAACTTAATTTACACAAAAACACATGTTGATAAGGTTTGAAAAGTATAATAATGTAATTTTAATTATATGAAATTATTAAAATAAACCTTGTGTACAATCCAGCCACAAGATGCATATTTTTCTCTCTTTCTATCTGTAGAACATTCCTAGGGACTCAGTGGGTAACTATGACATGAAAAATAATATATTACATGATGTGTACATGGGATACACAGTGTTTGTTATCTGAGTTACTTGGTTACCAATCATGCAGGCCATATAAGATAATACATGGCCCATATTTTCCTAATGGGCTTGCCATCATGTACAGATGTTACATGTTATGTAGTCTAGATGACTGTAAACTAGCCTATCCCAGTCAGCATGTGGTGTATTTAAATACACATTCCATGTAATAAGTGCACATGGATTGAATTAATTATTATTTATTCTTGGGGCATTGAGCATGGGTACACTACATGAACCAATGGGATATATTGAATGTACTCTTTTACTACTTGGATAGAATCCTTGACACATTCAAATGAGTTCTTCAAAATTTATTCATTCATATAATTAATCGATTTGATTTTATTTTTGAGAAAAACGAGGAAGAAGAGACGGTCTCATGATTCATATTAAATAATGATAAAACTATAATTGGAAACTGATGTTAAATATATAAATCAATCAACAATATTTAAATAATTATAAATAATTATGTGAAAACTCAGATACCACTAGATGGTTCCAGGCGTAGTGGAGGCAGCATATGGGGCATGCCCAACTTATCCTTTTTTTTTGAATCAATTATTAATATGAGATTTACATAATCATACATTCTATGATCAGAAAAATTAAATCAAAGAATATCGATGAGAGAAAACACTGAAACAAAAGTAGAGAATCATCACATATTATTTATAATTAGTTTAAAAAATTAATAATTATATTATGAGTACTTATTTCATCATTGATGAACCCGGAGTCTTTACATTGTACCGTTGTTGTTTTGTAGGAATCAAGAGATGATTCCCTATAGCAATGATATACACATGCTCCATGAAGCTCTGAACATCACCGTAGAAATCTCTGGGTGAGAGGGATATCTATTGGGATTTCAGAGGATTGTCTCTATATATCATTGTGCAAAAAAAATGACAAATTTTTCTTCAAGAAAATTATATAATTGGGTTTATATAAGGTAGGGGCTAGAAAATAATTATCGTGCCTACACCCTTATTATTTTTGTAATCCCTACAAAACCCCTTGTGTATAATAATAATAATAATAATATCACTATTTCTTGATATGTGTTAAACTCACAAATTAAATTAAATATTATATATTCAAATTATATTCAATATATATATTATTTCTCACTAGACCATTAAACTTGGTCTGCCATTCCTCCACAATATTATTAGGTTCTGAATAATGAATATTTATTTATTAAATAAATATCATTTCATTATTTACCAATAAAAAAATAAATATTATATTCACTAAATAGAAAATATATATTTATTAAATATTCTTATCACAAAATATTCTCTCAAATAACTAGTGATGATATATATGCAATAAATAAAAAATGAATAATTATTGAACCATCTATGAGAATAATATTTATTCAACTTTTTAAATAATAGAAAATATTATTATTTAACTATGATTCTGGATACACTTATTGTATGACCCTTTGGGCCTCTTTCTCAAAAAAATTAGGTGAAGTATCTCAAAATATAATGTCTAAATCTAAAAACATTCCAAGGAATCCATAGAAGAATCTTTTAATGCGAAAATGACATAAAACCTCATGTGGGTGATTACTGTGTAATAAAACCTTTATCCTGACATCTCTAATCATGAAAGTTTCATTTCAGTGCCATAAACCAGAATGCTTCATGTCTCTTTTTTTAACATTATGAAAGTAGAACTTTTATATATAACATGAGGACCATGGATTTATTTAGGCTATATCATTTTCCACCAAAGGTCTTAAGATATCAATGTTTGTTAAAGAACAGAAGGGATAAATAATTTCTCACAATATTCGTTAATGAAATATTACTTTTGATGAACCCAACTTATCCTCCCTCATCATAAACATATGTCATCATGGTTTTCTTCAATACATAAAAGTACACAACTCATAAAATCCATTTATAATAATCTTAAAGGATAAGGATCAATACACATTTCTATAGATAGGAACATCCAATGACACATATAAAGGTATATTTATTACTAGTGGGTACCATTATCATAATATCCTATATTGGATATTACCAAGGGAATAAACCATGAGAAGGTTCCTTAATGTCCTATGAGTCTCCACCCCTAATAGCATGTATCATTTGTGTCCCTAAAATTATTTCATCTGGCTATAGAATATACATTTAATAATACTGTCATGGTACTTATGGGTTCTCATCATAGTGGGGAACTTTTATGACCATTCCATATGAAAACTACTCTTATGTCATTATCACATGCTAAGTTACACATAAGAACAAACATGATGTGACAATGTGTTAATTAATATTAAAAACAACGAATAAATGTTTTCATAAATAAGACAAAATTTAGTTTTAGGGAACCAAATCAAACAAAAGTTTTGATATGATCTATTGAGAGAATTATCGATCTTCAATAGAGATGAAAATTGTCACAAACCAACCCGGGTACCCTTTTACCAAACAATCGAGTCAGTCTGAAAATATATGAAAGGGTGTTCCTGATCCCAATGGGTCAGAAACTAGAACCTGACATCACAAAAAATGAATGTGGGAATGGTTGTA
Source organism: Viscum album (assembly GCA_963277665.1). Classification (NCBI taxonomy): domain Eukaryota; kingdom Viridiplantae; phylum Streptophyta; class Magnoliopsida; order Santalales; family Viscaceae; genus Viscum; species Viscum album. The sequence goes on from OY728122.1 coordinate 1,276,617,151, forward strand.
TCACAAACATTGTCGAAGTAATAGAAAAAAAAATTCAATATTCATAACCAAATAAACAGTTGGAACCAATGCTATTCTTTTCTAGAAATGGAGTCTGGTTTTTTTTGTTGTCAATATACACTAGGTTGATCAATGTGTATTCAATACATGCGATCTTACAATACAAGATGAAAATAGTGTTGATGGTGGTGTCGTTCCCTAATGTTTTCCAAAATTTTGGGTCCAAAAATTGGAGAATGGAGAAAGCTATTTTCGAAAAAGGAAGTTGCGTGAATTTATAATGGTGGTATGTAATTTTTTGTACAGGGAATATTTTTTCATTGGATAAATTTTTTGGAAAAATCAAAAAGTGTACAAAAGATTTAAATGTACACAAAAGACAAGGTTGAATGGAAGAGACTTACGTGCCCAATGCGACGTCAAAAGTGGTTTTCCATGCTCAGGGAAATGATGCTCCCAAGGAGGTTGGTGAGGGAGAATATTATGCATAGGAGCATTGAGGCCTATAAATAGGTGGATACCCCCACTCATGAATTAAAACTTCTTCCTATGAAGAGCTGGTGTCTCTACCACAGATAAGCATTGTGCGCATAAGACCTACACATAGTAAATCATGCACACATAATATTCCTTGAGTTTATCAAGACCAAGTGAATCTTGTGGTGGAGTTGCATGAAATATAAGGATTGAATGAAATACATATTACATAAAAATCCCAAAACATGTGTGAAAGATGAAGTGTTCTATTCAAGTGTAGCATTAAGCTTCTATCTGGATTTGAATATCTTGTTTTCTTTTTTAGTGCTTTAGAGTGAATAAATTTAGGACAATGGTGCAACCAAATTCTAGTGCTAGAACAGGGACACAAACATCAATGCCAGTCTATTGATTATGCCTTCAAGTTGATAAAATAAGTAATATTTCACCGATGGAAGTGAGATATGAGGATTCGATGGAAGTTCTCTAAGGGACTCAATGTTTATCCCTAAAATCTTGTAAAGGCAGTGTTCCTGTCATAGAGTTATTGTTTCTAAACTCTTGTATTCCAAAAATATTGAATATTAGTGGATTTAGGTATGGAAAGCACACAATAAATGTAAGATCCTTGGAATATCCATTAGTGGTGAACAAAGTAAAAATTATCTATGATATATTTGCATGTGTTTTTTTGTTTTCATCACATTCCCTTAAAATAGGTTTAGTTGGTTTATAGTAATGTGGGAAGAATATTTTTCTCTTTGGAAGAAAAATTTGACACCTTGATTAACCACTCCTCTCTCAAGGTGTTTCGAGGTCCTTCAGAAACACCACTAGGAGTAATGTGGCAGAATTAAATAAGGAAATAAAGCCCCATGTACTACAATCAAAGTACTAAAATAGGGAAAAAAATCTTATGTCCCAAAGGACACAACTCACTTAGTCTAAGGTTCAATAGCTAGATCCACTTCAAAGAGATCCCTTTCCCTTACTCAAACCTAGAAGGAGATAATCTACAAACACCTCATGGGAAAAGTCGGGTGTGAGACAAATCCTGGTATGATTTTACCCATGGATTCCATAATAAGATGCCAATATCACAATAACCAAGAAAGTGTTTTAAATTTTCAAATAAACAGTTTTGGAATTCAAAAAATCATTTTTAAACAAATAATTCATTATAATTTTAAAGATGTAAATACATTAGAAATTCACGATTCACATCTTAAATGATGGAAATGCAAATCAAAATATGAAATTTACCTTTAATAAATTACTGATTTACACAATTGCAACTTTCCAAAAAATGTATTAAATAAACATATTTATATAAAACAGTTTATAGAAATTCCCAAGGTATGTAAAATAATTTACAATTGTGGAATATAAATTTGGAATACAAACGAATGAGAAACATGGTAATGTTCCAAATATGTATGATAGTTACAGGCTATAGGTACACATCACTGTGAAATAAAAAGTATGTATATATGCCCCTTTGGTCCTAAGGCAAAGTGGACTCATTACCATCACCTAAGAAATGTGATTTCCGGATATGAAGTTTTAGAACATTGTAAATTGTATAGTGCTACCTAAAATAACTCACTAACTACCTAATTCTTACATGTTATCAAGTAAAAACAATTATGGGAATTTTATTTCAACACTGATTAAAATATAATTAAATCCCATCGCCCATTTAAAATATGCCATTTTCTCATTAAAAACAATATTGGGATTTTAATAAAAAATTCCTTTTCCAAAAAAGTTGAAACCACTGGGTTTCCAATAAAACCATTTTTAAACCATTTTTCATAACTAAGGATTTTAAACCAATTCATGCAATTTTACAATAAATCTTGACAAAAAAATTCAACAATTTAATTTTCAAACCAATTCCATTAATTTCATAACAAACCCCCAATTCATAAGAATTAGGGTTTTTCAAATTTTTACATCAAATAAATCTTCAACAATTTAATTCAACAATTTAAATTTTTAAAAAGATTGCATCCATTCCATAAACATACCCTAATTCACTAGAATTGGGGGTTTTCCCAATTTCATGCCAAACCAAACCAAAAAACCAATCCACTGGAATCTGGATTTTAATAAAATTATTGAAATTAATTTATCAAATTTCATAAATTTCATTTTAAATCAAAATAAATTTAAATCAAGTAATTAAAGTTTAATTAAATTGTCAATGAAATATGGAACCACCTACCATCCTCATGGAAACACAAGGCTCGCAACAGAAACCAGCAATAAGAATGAATGCACATAAGATCTAGGAACAAAATCTAGAAATGAGGCCAAAAAACATATAATTTAGATACATCAATTTCAAGATGATCTATCAAACCACATAGAAGTAATTGAAAAAGAGATAGAGAGGAATGCAAAACTCTTACCTGAAAAGACACACCATGATTTCAACAATGATCAATCACCAAATGAAAAGGTTCAAAGGGGTTGGAAGCTCAAAAAATCTCCTGGGATGGATCTTGGTAGAGAGAAAGGAATTCTGGAGGAAACCCCAAAGCTCAACTAGCCGTCAAACTTTAAAAAAAATATAAGGCACCGGGTTTTTCATGGAGTGTAACCAATTTACACATCATGTAATTAGTAAATCTCATACCCATTGGAAATATCATTGACTCTTTCTAAAAAATTATTTTCATATTAGGATTTACACATAATGTTACCATATTACACAACGTGAAATTCTTTAGAAGGATGTAGAAATGACTAGTAAAAGCTGATAATATAATAAATCTCTAAGTTTAACATTATAGGTATCCTCCTAATGCCTTCTAGACACTACCCAGACAACGGAAAAAAGAAAACCACAATAAGGTGTAGAACGTGCCTGGTGTAAAGGTAATGATATGTTATAACCTCCCAACCATAACATTGTTTTTCCTCAGAAACCTATGAAGAAGCTCCCATGCTAAATATATGAGGCCACTGCTCTCTCAGCAGTGCCTCACATTCCCAAGTCTCATGAAAATAAAAAATATGTTACCATAAAACTTGAACCAAAGGACTATGGTGATGATCAACATAATATGTATATTGGATTTGTGATGTCAACATCTGCTGGAAAATAAAACGAATCTTTTATGTCGTATCTTGCACCAAGCTTGGTCCAACCAAGGAACTTTCACCAATATTTGAATAACACAACATATATTTACAAGGTCATCCATACAAGGCCTCAAAAGGAAACATTTTGATCACAGACTTATATCTATTGTTATAATAAAACTCAACTATCCCTATGTGATCATATCATTCTTTTCCAAAGTCAAGAACACAAGTGCGAAACATATCCTCGAGAATATGTATAACACTTTATATATGGCCATACAACTATGTATGGTATGTCGTACTCAAATGGAAATGACATCCCAGTGCCTCCTTAAGTCCTCTACAAAAGAGACAAGTGAATTGAGAATAACTATTAGAGATTATAGCATATGGAACTCCATGAAAATGAACAATCTCTTTCATATAGAGATTTCCCAACTCCTCAACTTTGGATGTATCATGAATGGGTAAGAAGTAATTCGATCTTTTCATCCTGTTGATCACAACTAATATCATGTTCTTATTTCTCTAGGTATTTGTAAAACCAACCAAAATTTTCATATATATATCTTTCCATGTCCAAATTGGGACTTGAAGTTGTTGAATCAAACCCGAAGGTTTTTGGTGCTCAGCCTTAAACTGCTAGAATTTATAGTAACAAGAGACAAACTCAGAAATTTCATATCTCATACATGGACACCATAATTTCCGCCTCATTTCATATAATATATTCATGGTTCCAGGGTGTACTTCCCAATAAGAAAATATTATAATCCCCCATAACAACTTTCCTCAATAGAGACGGTACTACAAAACGATTCTGACAGCATATAATACCGTATTTAGATAATGACGACTGGAAAATTGTATCCCTACAATAAATAGAGTATCTAATTCTATTAAAATCATTATAAATATGATACACCTAAAGAATCAATTTTATAAAAGTGGATTTCAACTGAACATTGGCCAAAGAAACTTCAACCCCTTTCTTCAGAACTCCAATATGAAACTATGCAAAGAGATCCATCTAATTCCACTCTTTTAATGATTATTTTACTACATTGATTGGTAGTTTCCTACTCAATTAATATTAAATAACATTCCCTTTCCCTATTTTATAGTGTAAAACCCCAAGCTTCCATGGTACACTTCTTTTTAAATAATTCAATAGCTTGCGCTGCACGCAACACCGAGTTCGAGCGTACCATGACTAGTCATTGAAAAAGAGGTTTTGAGAAGTATTAACAAAATTTTGAATTTTATATATTCCATATAATTTTAATATTCTTCTCATTTGTTTCTTATACATGATATAAGAAAAAATTCAATTTTTCAAATAAAAGAAGTATTTTTTAAAAAATGCAGTTTTAGCGCCTTTTAATGGCGAACCCTTTTTAAATCTAATATTTTACACTTTTATATATTAAATTTTACAAAATAAACTTCTTATTTGGAATCATGAAAAAAAATATAGTTTGTAAATTTTTTGGGTGTTTTTCTGATAACTTTCATATTTTAATGAATAGTGAAATATATTGCATTTTAATTCAAAACCGCGTTTTCATCTAATTTATTTATATTTTTAGATTATTCTTTAAATTGATTATAAAGTTTAATTATATTATGTTTTTATCATTTAATATAATTTAGGTCATTGGAATTTTTTTCCCATTAAAATTATATACAAACACATGCCAATCTTATAATGGTTTTTACATTTGGAAAACCCATTTTCTCATTTTGTCAACGAGGAATAATTTTAAATTAATTTCTAAACATTATGTGTTTTAAATTTAAAAAAAGATTCTATTTTTTAAATCAGGGGGTCCATATTATTTTAATAAGTTACTTTTATTTTTTGGATATTATGAATAGTAACTTTAGTAGTATTTTTATTATCACAGTTAAGTGAAAATCGTGTAATTAAAGGTAAAAATTATTTTCTAAAATTTTCTTAACAACTGAAAAAATATTATTTGATGAATAAATTCGACCCTTATCACCTTTTTTGAAATTTATCCATTTAATGGACCATGTTCCATGAATATGACATGAATATTATTTAAATTAAGGAATGTGACAAAATATCACACTCTCATTTCTTATATGTATAGTAATTTTAATATAGTGACATCTAGGAGATAAAAATGATACTAAATAGTCTCTATAAATCAAAAATAATTATCTAAATCATATAATTTTATTTATAATTTTTAGATATTATATATTTATCATCAATGATGACACAATAATTATGTAGAAATTATTTTATTTATAGAAATATCAAATAAATGATATTAAAAATTTTAAAATAAATATAATTTGAATTAATTAATGACATACACAGATTTTATATATAATATAGACATTTTAGTGACATATTTGATGTATTTTTTAGAAGTTATCATGATGTTTTGATATTTTTAAAAATGAAAATATTGAATAGTATCAAAATTGATGTAAATGATAGTTTAAAATAAATTAGATTGTATTAAATTGAATAAAATTAATAAATATCAAAAGTTTTACAAAATAACTAGGAATTTGTTGAATATTTAAATAATGATCCAATTGGGGTTCATTTGGAATTTTCTTATAACTATATTAACCATATATTTTCAAAAGACAAGTAGACATGGTAAGAGTTACACTATTTAACTAAGGGTTAAACCCAAAAGATAAGGCCAATTTTGTGACCTAAAATTATCTAAAAATACTGGGTTGTAAGGATTTATACCCATAATAATCATATCTTCTAAATAAATTATGTTGTGTCTATTTTAAATTGAAAACCATTTTATAACAATTTAATTGTTTTTGAGTTTCCAAAAGTACCCCTCCCTTCTCTTATAAAAGAGAACATATCCTTCTCCATTATTCACAACTCTAAAGACCTATAGATTAGACAAAACCTTCCCAATCCTCCTACTAACTTCCTTAACTTCATCATAGATTCCATAATTTGGTCATAAATCCATTCAAATGAGTCCTTTTGTAAAAATCAATAGGAGATGTTCAGATTAGTGGTAATTGTTTTACCAATTCCATTCAATTTATTTTCTTCTTATACATCCTCTTCCTATGTTTTTATATAAAAAATTAATATATCCAATATAATATAAATTCTGATATTTTATTATAATTATGAAACAACCATATTCCTCCATTTATCCATCCTGCGAATAATAATATCACCATGCGTGCGTACGTACATCTTACCATTTCCACACCGTGGTGTAATTTATTATTCAAAACTACATTATTTGGATGGTTATAATGATGATTATAATGATTATAATAGGATAATTGTTATTTATAATTAATATATCATCCAATTCCATGCCATTTAACCATTAAGGGAAAGACATCTTCACTCATGCATACGTACAACGTACCATCTCCACGACGCGGTGAGATTCATTCTCCACGTTAACCATTCAAGAATGATTATAAAATTTATATGATGATTAAAAAAATTATTATCAACTTATCATAATTTTGGATATGAATAAAATATTTCATATTAATAATAAACATTACATACACAAAAAAATAGGAATGAGAAAATGAAGCAGTTAACACTCGAAATAATGGTAATACTGAAATACTATTAACAAAATGGTATAAGAGGATCATAAATGATATAATAAATATAGATATAGTCTTAGTATAATTTAATAAAATTATTTAACCATTATATAGGAGGTTAAATCACCCTCTACTAAAGGAATGTACAAGGTAAGGGTTAGTTTCACAGTCTCATTATTATCCGAGGTTGTTTATATGTATGTATCTACTATGACATCTTTATTATCCACATCCTTGTTTATTAAAATGTATTTTAGTATATTATTGATAATTTATTAAATAATTTTTTACCCATGTTTGACATCATATAAAATGTTTTGAAAGTAATCTTTCTATAATTTTCCAAATAAGGTTCTTTATGGCCTTTTTGACAAATTAAGGAAAGAATGTTTTTTTAACTTATACGCAATGAGCAACTATTTTCTTCCATTATGATGCATTAACATTTTGAATCTTCCCATACAATATTACAAAGTTATTTTAAAAATAAAAAAATTATTTTATAATTTCATGATGTTTAAATTACTCCAAAGTAAAAAGGGATATCTCTCTCAAAGAGTTATAATGATATTATTAGATTATTTTCATCTATGTAAATATCCTTTGTTGGATTTTATGCTTAATTTAGGTTGATTTATTATGTTACAATATTCCGTATTATATTGAAGGTTTTATGATATGTTTGACTGTAGATGTGCTATTTTGATACCATTCATCTTTTATGGTTAAAGTATTAGAATTTCATATGCTAGTTTAAAAACAAATTTTTATTTTATGTTTCACCCTTTTTATATAAGGAACACATTGGATTTAGTAAGTTATGGGTGGGCCCTTCTATAACCTCTTGATGAATCAGTAGGTATCATGAGACAAATTAGTGTTTTGGAATGAGGCCTTGACAATATGGTTATTTATGTTCTTGGCATGAGGTCTTGATGGTATTCTAATGATGTCTGACATTAGGGATTTCATCATTACGTGATTAATATTAAATGTGATTATTCAACTATTAGAATATCCATATGAATGTTTAAGTTAAATTATTTGATTTATTATTGTCATATTATACTGAATATTATGTTTAAAAGGCTTGCTTTTCTCTTTGTATACCATGCCTTAAAAGTTTATGCTTTTTTACGATATCTTCTGCAATATTTTTTATCCTTACTGAGTATCTGAGATCACCCCTTTATTTTATTTCATTTTCCCCCAGGATGTGAAGAAGTATATTATGATTGACCTAAATGGATATTCTAAGGGATATGATAGTTTTCAAATGGGATAATATGTTTTTTTCATTTCAATATTTAATATAAATCATATGTTTTAATCTAGTATTTCCAAGGTTTCTAAATTAATCAGTCCCTCAAGATTTTATTTCTTGTGATCATGGAAATGTAATAAAATAAATTACTGACTCTAGTAAATTAGGGTTAGGGTGGTATAGTTGGTATCATATGAAGTTTACTATAAACCTTGGAAACTACATTTAGAATATTATTTAATTAGGAGGACACTACCCTAAGATAGATTTTGAGGATAAGTATATAAGAGCATCCTAAAATTTTGGTAATTTAGAGATTACGTGAGTATTAATAGAAAAAAAATCCTTATATGGATATTATAATTGGATGTGTTTCTATCCTAGATGTACATAGGAGTAATAACTCTGACAAGGTGTTACGGGCTTGACTCGGGGCAACCTATTACATGACAATATGCCTTACTACGCACCTAGTTTGACACTCCCTGGGGATATGCTTTGGACAATTCACATTTTTTTTAAAACCCATTATAAAGGATTTATGAGTAAATATGTCCCCAAAGAACCCATTTCTATTATTATAAATTAGATATTATTAAATTTTTCAATTTATGTTGAGTATTTTACTAGTTTGGAATTATTCATCATGATTCATAACTTAATGTAGTGTATTCTATTGTTTAGAAATTGAGCCTAGTGGAAGTAATGTAAATGATATCAATGCATGTAATCCATGTAGGTATTTCCCTCCTACACAAGATAATGATTGTGGTGTTGTTGATAGAACTGGTGTTGAATAGCTTATAACTATACCGGGATAGTTGACTCAGGTTTTGAAGTACAAACTTTCCTATATGGATCACCATAATCCATAACATAGAGAATCAATTATAGATCATTTCATGTGAAAATAACATCCAATATTAAAAGTGACTAAAAATCCATCTGTAATTGAGAAGTGGATATTTTTTTAGAGAAAATATTTCTTTATTTAGGGAGTAATGAAAGGTAAAAAGTTATTATGGAAGTATATCATCTATCAGGAGATGCAGATCAATTGTGATCATTAATTCAAAACATAAAGGAGGATGAAGAGGTAGGTAATATGGAATAGAGAGAATTTAAATAACTCTACCTAGAAAAATAGTTTCCTTGTGATCTACAAGAAGATATGGAGAGGCAATTTTTGAATCTGAGTTAGAAGGAGGATGAGATTGTTTTAATGTATGAATCTAACATCACAAGGTTAGAAAGGAATGTTGCAAACTACATATGTAATACAATAAGTAAGAATGGTCGATTATTTTGTGGATTAAAACCATTGCTCTGATAGGAATTAGTCTCAAAATCGTTATCATCATATTAAGATATAGTCTCATGTGCTATTCAGATATAAAATGAATTCTCTAAGTCTTATGAATTTAATTTAAAGCATGAGAAGAAGAGGTTCATTGAACACTCTGTAAAAGGAAGTAAGGGGAAGAAGGTAAAAGTTGAATTCCCACCCTATAGTAATTATAGGAAGAAACACCCTGGTACTTTCCTAAAGGGGATGATATTTTGTTACAAGTGTAAATAAAAAGGCCTAAAGATCGTTATTGAAAGGGGAAGAAAGATGCTACCAATGTTCAATGATACAATTGTAAAGAGATGGGACATTATGAAAATGATTTTCATAAGAATCAAGAAAACATTCCCTGGAAAAGGCCAAGGGATAAATTACATACTATTGTGATCATAAATACTGTGGTTGAAGTTACGAATGATGTGGTTCCAGGTACTTTAATCATTTCCTCAAATTTAGTCAAATATTTATTTGATTATGAATCCTTGCATTCTTTTATATCTTCCCAGTTTTCTTTAAATATTAGATATTTACAATTCACATTAATAAGGGGGTTTTTAGTCAAAACCCCTCAGGGAAGTCTCATTAGAAAAAAGATGTGTCAGGTAGTTCCCATTATGGAATATAAACATGCTTTATAGTCTAACTTTATCATCATAAATATAGTCAACATTGATATAATAATCAGTATGGACAGGCTGTCAAAATATGATGCAAAAACTTTTTTCAAGAAGAAGGCATTTAGGATTTGTGAAGAAAATATAGAATACATTATCTTTATGTAGAAACATCATCACCTGATTCTTATCAACATATGACCTTAGTATTTTTACTGAATGATATTCTTGGGGAGGAAGAAGAAATAAAATCTAGGGATGACGGAATAAATACTAAAATTGAGGATGTATCTATTGTATGATAAAATATTGATGTATTTTCAGAGGATTTACCTAGGAATCCTCTAGAGTGGGATGTTGAGTTTACTAATTATTTAATCCTTGATGTAAGGGAAATATCAAAAACTCCTTATAGAATGGTAACCATGGAATTAGTAGAGCTGAGGAAACAACTAGAGGAGTTGAGTAATAAGGGATTTATTCTCCCTAGTGTTTCTCCATGGGTAACCCTAGTTATTTTTGTTAAGAATAATAATGGAACAATGAGTTTATGCATTGACTATAGAGAAATCAATGCTATTACAATAAAGAACAAGTATCCTCTACCTCACATTGATGATTTTATTGATCCACTTCATGTATTTCAATATTTCTCGAATATTGAAATTTATTATAGATATCCTCAATTTTGTGAAAAGAAAGAAGATATTATAAATAACGCATTCTAAACCAGGTATGGGTATTATTAGTTTATAGTAATGCTGTCCAAACTGACTAATTCACCCATTGTTTTCAGGAATCTAATGAATAGAGTGTTCAAAGAACATCTTGGTGATTTTTTCATAGTATTTATTAATGATATCTTGGTATACTCAAAAATACATGAACACCATGAGAACCAATTTCATTTTGTTTAAAGGCTCTTAGGAGAAATAAAATATATGGGAAGTTTATAAAGTGTGAATTTTGGCATCAGAAAATTTATTTTTTTGGCCATATTGTCTCAAATGATGGAATCTCTGTTGATCCTGCAAAGACAAAGGCATTCCAATACTGGTCAAAACTGATGAGTATAACCAAGGTATGCAGTTTTATCAGTTTCGGAGGTTACTATTGGTGTTTCATCCATAAGTTGTCCCGATTGTCTAACCCGTTTACCAAGATCGCGTGTAAAGGGTTAAATTCATTTAGACAAAAGAGTTTCAAGAATGTTTTTATGAATTGATGAGAATATTAGTCAATGATACCATCTTGATTCTATTATCTGGAAATGATGGGTTTTTTTATTTATAATGATTCACCATGGAATTGACTTGGTTGTATTATTTTTCTGAATGATAGTGTTATTTCTTATGCATCACGGTAATTAAAAATCCATGAACAAAACAACCCAACACATGCTCTTGAGTTAGTATTAGTAATCTTTCCTCTGATGATATGGATACAATATAACTACAGTGAAAGATATGAGATATATACAGATCAAAATAATTTAAAATATATATTCTCACATAAAGAACTCAACACGAGGAAAAGGATATTTCTTGAGCAACTCAAGGATTATGATTTTACAATATAATACTACCCATGGAATGAAAATAAGGTGGCCGATGCTTTGAGAATAAAGGACCATGGAGTCATAAACAAAATGAGAGTTGAAAAGGATCATATGTTTGTGGATATAGTGATGATGGTTATGGAAAATATCATGGAAGGTGAAACATCACTACCTTTTTAAATGGTGGAAAACCCATCTTTATTGGAAAGGATAAAAATTTCTCAGTCTGATGATGAGGATTTTCAAAAGAAAATTAAAGATGTGATTGATGTGAGATTGATTAACTTCATTTATAAAGATGGTTTTTTGAAATTTGGGAAAAGTATTTGTGTTCCCACTATACCTAAGCTAAAAAGGGAATTATTGGATGATTCTTATAGCTCTGATTTCTCTATACACCTTGGTAGCACTAATATGTATAGAGATTTGAAGAAAGATTTTTAGTGGGACAACATAAAGAGAGAGATTTTTGATTATGTGTCAAGATGTTTGGTTTTTCAACAGGTGAATGCTAGAAAAAAAATTCCTAGAGAATTCATGCAACCTCTTCATATACCTATGTGGAAATGGGATGATATTGTGATGGAATTTGTAATGTGGCTACTAAAGACCCTAAAATAAATTATGTGATGCGGGTTATTGTTGATCATCTTACCAAATCATTACATTTTATTACTATAAGATAATATTTACCACTTGATCACTTATCAATACTATATATTAATGAATTTGTATGACTTTATGGTGTACCCATATCAATTTTTTCTGATCGTGATCCCCATTTTATATCACAATTTAGGAAAATTCATCAGAAGGACCAAGATACTGAGCTACGTTTGTGCACTTCCTACCACCCTCAAACTGATGGACAATCAAAAACAACTGTTCAAAATGTATGAAAAATTTGGAGATCTTTCTCACATGACTTTCAAGGTATGTGGGATTAGTATTTACCTCTAGTAGAATTTTCCTATAATAATAGATTCCATTTAAGTATTCTGATGGAACCATATGAAGCATTATATGGAAATACTTGTTGGTATGATGTTAGTGAAATAAAAATCATCGGCCAAAAACTTGTTGAGGAAACTACGGAGAAGGTTAAGACTATTCATACATTTTTCAAAACAACTAAAAGTAAGAAAAAGTGTAATGTTGATAACAGGAGGAGGGATTTAGAATTGCAAGTGAGAGATAATGTTTTCTTGAAGGTATATACATGGAAGGGTGATATACATTTCACTAATAAGGGTAAAATAAGTCCTAGGTACATTGGAACTTTTTAAATTCCTCAACGAATTGGAATTTTAGCTTACCATTTGGTAATGCCGCCATGTATCTCCAAAGTTCATGATGTGTTCCATGTATCAATGTTAAGGAAATACATGCCTGACTCAATTTATATACTCATTTATGAATAAGTAGAACTATAACCCAATCTATTTCACTGTGATGTTCCTATCGTGATTCTTGACACTATAGAACAGGTGTTGAGAAATTAGACAACTCATTTGGTAAATGTTCTTTGGAGAAAACATAAAATGGAAGAGGTGACAAGGAAACCTATGGAAAATCTATTGAAAAACCACCCAAATATTTTTATGAAGTGATATTCTAAAAATTATAGTATGAAATTATTTTAAGGAGAGAAGAATGTAACACTCCATGCATCAATGATATAGTTTTTTTAAATAATTCAATAGCTTGTGCTGCACGCAACACCGACTTCAAGCGCACCACAAATAGCTATTTAAAAATTATTTATGAATAGTATTAACCAAATTTTGAATTTTATATATTCCATATAATTTTAATATTCATCTTTTGTGTTTCTTAGAAATTATAAAAGAACAAATTCAATTTTTCAAATGAATTAAGTATTTTTCAAAAGAAATACAGCTTGACCACCTTTTAACAGTGAACCCTTTTTAAATACAATTTTTGAAACTTTTATATATGAAATTTGAAAAAATAAAATTCTTTTTTATAATCATGAAATAAAAATTTAGTTTGGTAAAATATTTGGTTTTTTTAATAACCTTCATATTTTGATGAATAATGAAAAATAATACATTTTAATTCAAAGCTGCTTTTCATCTAATTTATTTATATTTTTAGATTATACTTTTAATTGGTTTTAAAGTATAATTATATTAATTTTTTATAATTTAATATAATTTAGGTCATTTTAATTATTTTCACATTAAAATTAGATATAAACACAAGTTAATTTTTTGATAGTTTTTACTTTTGAAAAACTAGTTTTCTCATTTTGCCTAAGAGGATTAATTTTAAATTAATTACTACAAATTATATGTTTTAAATTTTGAAAAAATTTAACCATATTTAGAAATTATTGGGTGAAAATTATGTTAATAGGTTACTTTTATTTTTTGGATATCATGAATACTAACTTCAATATTTTTTTATTACCGCACTTAAGGGAAAATCATGTAATTAAAGGTAAAAATAATATTATAAAATAACCCTAAAAGATGTAAAAATCATATTTTATTACTAAATTAGACCCTTATCACCTATGTTTCAAAATTTAATCTTTTAATGGACCCTTTTCCATGAATATGACATGAATATTATTAAAATTAATGAATGTGAAAAATGTCACACCCTCATTTATTATAAGTATAATAATTTTAATGTAGAGATATCCAAGAGATGAAATAAATTATAAATAGTATATATAAATTTAAAATAATTACATAAATCCAAGAAATTTATTTATAATTTCAAGAAATTAAATATGTACCAATAATGGAGGCACAATAATAATGCAGAAATTATTTTATTAACAGAAATATCAAATAAATGATATTTAAAATATTAGAATAAATATAAATTGACTTAATTAATGAAATCCAAAATTTTTATAGATAACATATAGATTTAATTTATTTATTTGAATTATTTTTTATGTTATAATTACGGTTTTATATTTTTAAAAATGAAAATATTGAATAGTATCAAAATTGACATAAATGATACTTTAAAATAAATAATATTTCATTAAATGATATAAATTAAATAAAAATATTAGGATTAGACAAATAACTATTTTAGTGTTAAATATGTAATTAATAATCCAATTGGGGTTCTTTTGGAATGTTATAGTAACTATATTAACCCTATATTACAAAAAGACAAGTAGACACGGTAAGAGTTAAACTGTTTAACTAAGAGTTAAACCCAAAAGATATGGTAACCTTTGTGACCTAAACTTGTCTAAAAATCATTTTATGGCAGTATTTATAAACATAATAATACTATACTCTGAATAACTCAATTTTGAACTATTTTAAACCAAAAAAACTTATAATAATTTAATAGTTTTAGAAACTCTAAAAGTGCCCCTCCCCTCTCTTATAAAGGGGAATCTATCCTTATCTTCTATTGACACCTCTAAATCCATTTGGATCAGAACAAACCTTCCCAATTCTCCTCCTAGATTCCTCAGATTCATACTAGAGGCCATACTTTGGGCACAAATCCATCCTGAAGAGTTCTTTTGTTCAAATCAAAAGGAAATGCTCAAAGAAGAGGTAATTGTTTTAGCAATTCCATTCAATTTATTTTCTTATTATACTTCCTATTACTATGTTGTTTCCATAAAAAAGAAATAAATCCAGTTTAATATACATGATTATATGTTATTATAATTATTTAACAACCATTTTTCTCCATTTATCCATCCTATGAATAACAATATCAACATGTGTGTGTACGTATGACTTACCGTCTCCACACCATGGTGTAATTTTTTTATTCAAAACATCTTTATTTGGATGGGTATAATGATGAGTATAATGAATATAAATAATTAGTATAACATAATAATAATTATTTATACTTAATATATCATCCAATTCTTACCATTTAACCATTAAGCGAATGATATCGTCGCTCGTGCATACGTGCAGCCTACCATCCCCACGACGCGGTGGGATTTATTCTCTACATTAACCATTCAAGAATGATTATAAAATTTATATGATTAGTAAAAATATTTATTATAAACTTAATATCATTATATATATGAATAAAATACATCCTATTAATAAAAAACATTACTTACACATCAAAACAGAAATGGGAAAATGAAGCATTTAACAACGAAAATAATGGTAACACAAAAATACTATTAAAAAATGATATAAGAGGATCATATATGATATAATAAATATGGATTTGGTCATAGTATAATTTAATAACATTATTTAACCATTACACAGGATGTTAACTCACCCTTGACAAAATTAAAGTACAAATTAAGGGTTAATTTTGCAATCTCATTATTATCCGAGATTGTCTATATGTAAGTATTTATTGGGATATCTTTATCATCAATTTCTAGGTTTCCTAAAGTGAATTTCAAAATACTATCTAAAATTGTTTAAAAAAATGTTTACCCATGTTTTACTTTTTATACATTTTGTTAAAGGAATCTTTCCGTGATTTTCTAAATGAGGTTCTTTATGACTTTTTCAACAAATTATACAAATAATGTTTTTTAAATTTATACGAAACAAGTGGCTATTTTTTGCAATTACGTTGCCTTCAGATTTTGAATATTCCCTTATAATATTACACGTTTATCTTAAAAATAAATGTTTTCTTTTATAATTTCATTACTTTTCAATGATTTCAAAGTAAAAAAAATTATATCTCTCTCAAAGTGTTTTAATGATTTTATTACCTTATTTTCATATATGTCAACATCCTTTGTTGGATTTTTTGCTTAATTTAGGTTGATTTATTATGATACAATATTCCATATTTTATTGAAGTTTCTATGATATGTTTTACCATAGAGGTTCTATTTTGATTCCATTCATGGATTATGATTAAAGTATTAACATTTAATATAGTAGTTTAAATACGAATGTTTATATTATGTCTCACCCTTTTTATATGAGGAATTCATTGGACATAGTATGTGATGGGTAGGTTCTACTATATCCCCTTGATGCATCACTAGGTATTATTAGAAAAACTAGTGTCTTGGTTTGAGGCCTTGACAATATAGTTAGTTATGGTCTCGGAACGAGGCCTTGACAATATGGTTGTGATGTCTGACATTATTCATTTCCTCATTATTTGATTAATATTAAATGTGATTATTTGACTAGTATAATATCTATTTGAATGTTTAAATGTAATTATTTGATTTATTCTTTCAATATTATGTTGTATATTTTGTTTACAAGGCTTGTGTTCTAGTTTTTTACCTTTTGTTTAATGTTTATGCTTATTTATGATGTCTTCCAATATATTGTTTATCCTTACTCAGCATTTGAGTTCACCCCTTTATTATGTTTAATTTTTTCCCCAGGATGGGAATAAGTATAATATGATTGACCTTCAGGGATAATCTAAGGTATATGAGAGTTTTCAATGGGGACAATATGTTGCTTTTCATTTCAAGATGTAATATAAAACTTATGTTTGTATCTAGTATTTACATGGATACTAAACTAATTGGTACTTTAGGATTTGATTTCTTGTGATCAAGACAATGTAATAAAATAATGCACTGACTCTTGGAAACTGGGGTTGGGGCATTAAATATAGGTGATTTAAAAATCTAAAGATTTTAGGAATTACAACCAACGCCTATAGTGGAGATTCAAATCATTTTGAGATATGATATAAATTAAGATATTTGGGTCAGAATACATGGTAAACCTTTCTTCATAAAGGTAATGATGCTAAAATTTATGCGCATGTATCACAATTTGTAGTTCTAGGTTATGGGTTGAATAATTATTCTCATGTGGAAAAGTGGATGAGAGTAATACGAAACTACATGATTACCCTACATAAGAATAGAACACAATCCTAGACTCATTGCATCACAAAATACCACATAGCCCTGCCCAGCCTCTGGAAGAGTCAACACCAATGTAACAGTCAAAATACGTTTCATCTCAAAAAAGAATTTTGGAATTTTTCATCCCATGTAAACTTTAATCCATTTTGAGTGAGATCAGTCATCAGAGAGGCCAAATTTTATAAGTACTTAATGAACAATCGAAAATATCTAGTTAAAACCCTAAATCTTCAAATCTTGATAAAAATTTGTAGTTGTTCCCATGTCATAATAGCTTTCAACTTCTCAGGGACAACTAAATTGCCATGTTCTGATACCGTGTCTCCTAATAATTTCACTTCCCTGATCTAGAAACCACACTTAAAATGTTTAACATAGAGTTAGTTATTTCTTAAAAAACACATTACTATTCTCAAAGAATTCACATGATCCTCCTCAATCTTAGAGTAAACGAGAATGTCATCCAAAAATGTATCCAAATACTTGTGGAAAGTACTATTCATCAATTCTGTGAAAACTTTTGAAGCATTGGTTAGAAAAAGGGCATAACAAGGTACTCATTATGGTCATACATACTCCGAAAGGTGGTTTTCAGAATGTTATATTATTTTATCATCAACAGATGTGAACCGGGGAAAAGATCAATCTTTGAGAACCAATTCACCTCTTTTAAATGATCTAACACATCATCATTCCATGGTAACAGATACTTGTTCTTTACCATCAATCGATTGATATTATGGTATTCAACACATAAACGAATTAAACCATCAAATTTCTTATAAAATATAATGGATGCCATCCAAGGTGACACACTCGGGCATATAAAGCCTTTCTCCAGAAGATCGTCCAATAGGGACATCAGATCGTTCATTTTAGCTGTTTCCATGAAGTACAAGGTAATAGAAACGGGTTTTGTACAATGGATTAAATCAATTGAAAACTCTACCTCCCTCACAGGTGGAAAACCAAAGAAGTTCTAATTATATACATCAGGAAACTCAATGAAAACTGTAGTGATATCACTTCTCTAAGATTCCAACTCTAGACCAAAGGAAAAAACTGATAATACTTTATTTAACTTTGGATAAGAAGTTCCATCTCTACTCAACCTTAGGATCCATTCTCCTTGAACGACATAACACGCACCACTATGTGTAGTGAAGGAAACCCTTCAAAGATAACAATAAATCTAGGATTTATTGGAAATAACCCAATCCATCTATAAAGGCTTCAAAAGATTTCATGTCGACTATCAAAAAAAACCTACAAAGGTCAACATAAGATAGAGAGAATACACAAGCAGGATTATAGACACCATTCTCTCTCTTTTACCAAGGGATGTAGTAATATTCATTTCATAGGATAAAATATCCATAGGAATATTTAGCATATTAATAGTATGATTTTAAATAAATGAATGTGATGCACCAATATAAAATAGAGAAGTCACTAATGACAAAGCTATAGTAATGGTACCTCTCATAGTCACTACAGCTATATCCACTTTCTCTGGAGACTCTTCCACTATGTGAAGAAGCTTCATTCTTGATAAAAATGGATGGAACCATTTTTCACATGAAGCATCTTATTTCTCCGTTTTTTGGAGAATATGATGATCTTATTCCACTATATAGAGTGGAATAAATAAGGTAGAATCTCTACAAGTTTCTAGGGCATTCATAGAAGACATAGTTCTTGGGTTCCTCAGTGAAACCCCTCCCAGCATTCCACACTTGGAAAAAATTATATTACCTCTTCCAGGTACTATATGAGGTTTAGAAAAACCCTAACATTGATAAATTCTATGATAATCATCATGCTTCTGCTTTCCCTTGAAGGAAATCATGATTTCATTAGGAGAGAAAGAAACCACTGATAACATTGAATTGACATTTAGGTCTATTTCAACTATAAGTGATCTGTCAAGCACATTATTATAAGAAAGAATTTTTAGAAATAAAACATGAGAATGAATATCTTGATGAAGTCCCCACACTAAAATTCTATCCTTCAGCCTCTAAATCGATACTATCTCAGGCATGAAATGCAAGATCTTATCCAAATGGTTTTCATACTCTGTCATAGTCCGGTTAGCATTCTCAAGATTGAAGAACTCTGTAGACATGACCAACAACATCGAATCTGGATAGAACTATTCAGTGAAAATAAAATTTATGTCCTTACAATATAATCCTTCTTACTTATTTTTTGTTACCATCGTGTCCCACCATCTCCTTCTCGGTCCTTCCAACATAAATGTGGCACACTTCACATTGATCTCATCGGGTGTGTTGAAGAACCCAAACAAGCATTCCAAACTGCACAACCATTCATCAATCTCTATATAATCATTTTATCCTTTAGACGGTGTTGGATTATGTGGAATGTGCTTTTAATAACTAAATTTGAGAATGTCCCTCTAAGGTTCCACAGACAAAGCCTAAATAGTAACTAGTGGTGGTGCATGTCCCATAGAATTGACAGTGCTCACAATCACCTCCACCAGGTTTGGATCTACAATAGGATTTGGTCATTGAGGTTCAGAAATATATTCCTCCTAGATCATATTTTCATGTCTTCTCAAAGTCATGATTCTAAAAAACATCAGCATACAACAGTGAAGACATCAGATTATACACTCAAATAGAATTATAATTGAAATTAATCAAAATAGATAGGAAAAACCAGATTCGGATTTCACTCTATTCAAATCAAAATAGGGAAAATACTAGAACTAATCCCCGAGATTTCATTCCCTAACTTCCCCTGGTGACTTAAGGTTCATTGAGGTGAGAGCTAGCCAGAAACACAATCGTAACTACCTCCTATGTCCCGAGAATATTTCACAAATTCATAATGACATTAACATAAAAGTTAAACACCCATTTAATATCATTTTTTCACGAACCAACCCTGGAACCTTGGTAAGCCGATAACTGAGTAACTCATGACATTGCACAAAGGGCATTCCATATCCCCATGGTTTATGAAATAACACCTCGAATCACATAAACTGAAAGTGGGAATAGTTTTTCCACAAACATTACGGAAGTTAAAAAAACCAAGACAATATGAATATCCAAAGAAACTCCACTGTGAGTATTTTACTATAATCCATCAAGGAAATAACTCCCAAAGTACTACAAATAAATTATTAAAATAAGGAAAATAGGCCACGTAGCAAAAGAAAACAACTCACTATGTCCAAGGTTCAATAGCTGATGCACCTCCAAGAGATCCATATCCTTTTCTCAAACCTAGAAGGAGATAATCTACAAACACTTGAAGGCATAAGTAGGGTGTGAGATAAATACCAACAGTATTTCACCCAAGGATTCCCTAACAAGATACCAATATGAAATTAACTAAGAATGTTCATTAAATTTTCAAATAAATAGTTTTTTAATTCACAAAATCATATTTAAACAAATCATGATTTACAATTTAAAAGATGGAAATAAATTAGCAATTCATGCTTCACATTTCTAATGATGTGAATAAATTTAAAAATATGGAATATATCTTTAATAAAAGGGTTCTTTACACAAATTTAACTTTTCAAAAAATGGATTAAATAAAAACATCTTTATAAAATAGTTTATATAAATTCACAAGAAATGTAATAAAATTTACAAAAATGGCATATAAATTTGAAATAAAAAAAAGTTGAGCAACATGGTCAGTTACAAATAGGTACGATAGTTCCAGGATATAGAGACCCAACACTAAGAAATAAAAAGTATGTAAATATTCCCCTTTGGGACAAAGGGAAAGAGGAATCATCACCATCACCAAAGGAATGATTTGTGGTGATATGATGTTTTAGAATGTTGTAAATTGTAAAGTGTTTCCCAACAAAACTCACTAACTACCTAAGGCTATAATGTTCTCTAGTACAAAAAATAATGGGAAATTTATTTCAAGACTACATAAAATAAAATAACATTCCATCCCTCTTTTCAAATATTCCAATTTAGTATTTAAGAACCATAATGAGTTTTTAATAAAAAACATGCCTTTTACAAAAAGATGAAACTACTGGGTTTCCACCAAAAACATTTTAACAATTTTTTTTTATAAAAAATGATTTGAAACCAACTCATTAAATTTAAAAATCCAATATTACAATTAAATTCAATAATTTATTTTTCAAACAAATTCCATCTATTTCATAAGAGACGCCCAATTCCTTGGAATTGGGGTTTTCCACAATTTTCCATCAAAAAAACTTTCCACAATTAAATTCAACAATTAAATTTTTCAAAAAAATTCCATCCATTCCATAAACACACCCTAATTCACTATAATTAGGGGTTTTCCCAATTTCATAACAAAGCAAACCAAAACCCCAATTCACTATAATTTGGATTTTAATAAAATGAATGATATCAATTTACCAAATTTAAGAAATTTAGTTTTAAATAAAATTGAATTTATATCAAGAAATTAGAGGTTAATTAAATTTGAAAACAAAGAAGAAACCATATACCTTCCTCAAAGAAACACAAAGCTCACAACAGAACCCTCTAATAAGAATGAAGGCGGATAAGATCTAGGAAATCAACCTTGAAAAAATATCCAACAACACAAAGTATAGATCCATATTTAAGAACTTGGATTTTCACTCAGGTATGGATCCTTCAAATTTCAGTATATATTTAAACTTTTGACTTAATATGGATTGATAATGAGTTTTAAAAGGTCTCAAGGGTGTATGGGGAAAGTTCGGAGCCTGGAACCCATCTTTTTTGGGAAACATGACTTGTCGCACGATTAGCACATGGTTGACACACAGTTTGGATAACCATGTAGATAGAAATTTTCAGACATAACTATATCGCATGGTTTTTACATAGAAATGTGGCTTAACTATGCAAGTGCCCCTTCTTCACAGATAACTGTGCAGAAAAACATGGAAAATGACATTTTCCAGGGTAATTTTCCAATTTTTCGCTTAATGATTTATTAACCCTTCTCCATCCTCATTATAAAAGAACCAATGGGATTATCCCCTTTTTCTATCATTTTGGAGCCTTTATAAGACCTCAGGTAGGAATCAAGAGATATCTTTCGTCTCAGATCTGTTCAAGATTTTTTTCTTCACATTAGACGCACAACGGTAAGTACTCGAGTCTGTTTAAGCCTATCCTATTCTCTCTTGATCTCGGCCTAGTTATTGGGGTATGAGTGTTTTTACCCTTTTCATAGATCTATTTATATTCAAGCCAAATCAAGGGAAAATACCGTAGGAGGAGAGTCCTACAAGTATAAGGTGGGTGGTCTATAACTCGTCTGTCATGTTCATTGGTTTTAGATTTATTGTGTGGGGCCCATTGATTTCATCGGGTTCCATTTATAGAATTTATATGTCATTCTTAAAATCATTTTAACCATATGGATATTATTTTCCCATATATGTGATTAATTGATTTTGGTTATGACCATAACTCCATACCTTTCATGTCAAAGGTTATGCCATAATTGTTGTTTATTGTTTTGACACGTTTGTGCCACTGTTTGGGTGTGGATTGGATTGACCATCCTAAGGGTAAGCTTTCCTATATTAAATGTATTTATTTATATTTTTAATTACAAAATGGAAATTACCATGTATTCATAGTACTTGAACCTCTTAAGGTGAGTTTTTTAATTTATAATTAAATGTGAAATGGAAATTTCATAGTATATTGAGTATATGACTTGACCAGATTAAATGTGAATGATTGATAGGTTTCATTTCCGTAGCACCCCTTAACACATTAATATAAGGAAGTATAATGAACCTTAATTATTGAATATTATTTTAATGGAATTAATAATGGTTTCATGCTACTTGGCCTTGTTACACTAATGAAAGGCAAGGATTGAACGAAATTGACTTATTGATTAATTATGACTTGATTTAAAAAGTTTCATTCTACTTGACCTTATCACAATAATGAATGTAAATTATTAAACCAAATTAAATTTTACATGACTTAATAATCAAATATGAATGTCCTGACTTGATCTCTCTTTAGATATTGATCAAATAATTTCATGAGCACTCAGGAACCCCATTCCGATTCAAGGATATGGCTTTCTTAGGTTGAGAACCACCTATATCCTGGTCCTTTTCTATTCGTGGATTCCCAATATGACATAGTAGTACCCCTTAACATTATTAAAGGATTCCTTGGAGACACTCTTTGGATCATGAATTAATATGTAGGTATGATGATTACACCCCATAGGGCCCTCTATCTACTTAGACCCACTTTACCTTGGATGGTCACCTTGGACTTGGTAGGCACCTCATTGTCGAATACATTGGACTACGCTCCTTGGATTACACTCTTACCCAATGCAGAGCTATAATTATATCTGAGTTGGAAACCCTTGAGTTCTACATCACTATAGTTATTACCTTGGGACTTCACTATTTAATATCATTACATGTTTCCTTGTTATAACTTGGAACCTTCACTATAGTTAACATGTGACTTATTTATAAACTAGTAATAATAAAATAATGAATTGTTGACATGTTCAGACACAAGTCGAGGGATGAAGAATGTACATGTATATTTAGTTTCATTTTACCACTTACATTATATATGTATGCTTTCACACTTTTACATTTCAATTACACGGTCTGGATGTTATAAATCCTGTTGGTGGTGGCCCACTATGATTTATATTACACCCTCTCTGGGCATTTTTTGGTACCCAGAGTTGATTACATGGTTGAAGGTGTTGAGAAAGGGAAGCATACAGCTTCAAACACTTGATTTCTTACTTTTTAGTATGGAGCATGATAGAATATGATCAAGATAGAGCTTAGGATACTTTGGATAGACTTTTGATTTCATTTGTACTTTGGGGAACATGTTATGCTTGTTGTCTTGTATCAATGTTTTCCAGTTTTCAAGTGACATGACATATCATCAGTTGTTGAATACTATTCCAGTTGTTCAGTTATTGTTACCATTGTCTCTATTTTCTGATGTTCCTTCTGTTTACATATATTGCATCCACTATTTATCGATATTTACATATATCCAATATGATACACTTTGGTAATGAGGGAATAGTCTCCCTAAAGAGACACCCTCATCCCTTGCTACTAGTTGGAAACCACTAGTGTTCAAGGAGATGCGCTTGAGGCCATGTGGACCACTGGGATCGGGAAACCTTTTGATTGGTATCTAGGTCTGGGATGTCACAAATTGGTATCAAAGGAGTTTCTTTTCTTTCTTTACTATTTGGAGATAATAGATTTGAGATTAGGAACACTTGGGAATAGGTCATAATCCATGCTTGGGAATCACTAACCAATATTGAGGGTAAAATCCAAGTTACCCTAAATTAAAATTTTTGTTCTGCTTTTTCCTATTACAGTTGATATTATTTCACTGTTGGGTGATGCACAAGTTATGTGGAGTTGTTGATTATTACTATAATGTTTTATTTTATTTCATCCTTAGACCGATGATATGAAGGAAAAGAGAATTGTTACATGCATAATTATAGGCACCTATAATTCGCATGTCATGCATATTTTCATGCCATATAGGTGAATTTCACTGCCTTTCAGTTATTGATATGCCTCTGATTGTTGAGTGGTGTGGTGATAGTTATCTTGTACATGTACTACTTTTAGTTTTGAGTGAGTGATTTCATGTCTCAATTCATGAGGTGTATGATCCCTCATGGGGTTGGATGAGTAATTTATCATGTCGATCCATTATGATATACATAAATCGGTGTCGTTTCTAGTGATAGGTATATGGGAACTGATTCATTGGAAATGGATATCTATTATAAAGTGAATTATGAAAGCTAAAATGAATTGTTTGAACATCCTTATCCTACCTTTTAATATTTATGAAAGGTAATTAAGTGATCCTGGTAATTAAATGTAAAATGAAATGAAACTTACACTTTAGCACTTACTAATACCTAGTGGTCTAAGCGGGTAGTTGGTGTAGTATTCCTTGGGTAGTGAGTTTTACTACGTTTAGCATCCTATAGTGATTCTATATTTTTAATTACGTTTTTTCTCAGGTGTGTGATTGGAATTTGTTGACCACTGCCACCACGATGTTCTCTTATTGTACACTAGGAGGGTGGTAATGACCTTGCTCCAAACATGGTGGGCCCTAAGCCTCCACACTTACCTCTAGGAGTGGCACTTGAGACACATCCTGCAGTACCTGATTTGGGAACTGATGCCCAATTTTGTGATAGTTTCCTACATATGATGTAGTCCATGCATGATGCTTCATGGCTTGCACCTACGATGGATGATCTCACTCATGAGTTCCAGAAGTAGCATCCTCCTATTTTCCTAGGGGATGGAAGTCTTTAGGCTATTGGGTAATGGATAGAGTGCACCCTTTCTATCTTTGAGAATTTAGAGATGCCTCTAGAGAATAGGGTCAATCTTTCCACATATATACTTTAAGATTCATCCAAGTGCAGTTGGGATGTGATTACCCATGCTGGTCATCATCAGGGCATGTTATGGGATGATTTCCGAACTACCTTATATAATTAGTTCTTTCCCTAGACGCTAAGTGATTATAGATCCAGAGAGTTCATGCATCTCAAGAAGGGTTCTATGTCAGTCATGTAGTATTCAACGCATTTCAAGGAATTCCCATGCTTTGCGCCACTTCTAGCTAGTGAGTATCTTTTGCGTGCTAGATGCTTTGAGGATGGGCTTCAGTATGCCATCTGTATGCAAGTGAATGTCTTTCAACTACATACCTTTTCTATAATAGTAAATCAGGTTCTTATCACTGGGCACAAATTGAGGGAAGAAAATAGTACCGGGTATAGAGGATCAGTGTTGTGGTAGGACAATAGTTCTTCCGGTGGCAGGAAACGTTCCCTTGAAGTTTCTCATCAGAGTAGTGAAAAATAAAGTGCCTGTTTTGATAGCTCTAAAGGGTTTCATAAGTATGGAATACGATGGAATTTGAATCCATATTGTGATATAGAACAACTAGAGTGTCGAGATTACATCTTTATGGTGCATCTTCAGTGTTTCTATAGGACATATACAAAATCTTCGAGTGGAAAAGGATCCACACCAGCTTCACCTTCAGAAGTGAGTTATTTTACACCACGTCAGGAAAAAAGTTGGAATAACACCAATAGGTCTGGATGAAGAGGAGGTCGTGGCCATGGTAGCCAGACCCCTAATCACCAGCAACACCAGGAGATCAGTTATGATCATGGTAGTCCATTTGTTCCATAGGGACATGGAACATGCTAGTTGAATGCACTGTAGCTGATACCCCAGGATCAAGATGAGGGACCATCTATTGTACTAGGGACTATTCTTATGGCATTTACTATAGTATATACTTTATTTTATATAGGTTCTTCCAAATATTTTATCTCTGTATATATTGTGGAAATTCATGGACTAGAGAAACAATATTATTATGGTGTAATAACCCTAGATACACCGTCAGGGGTATGAACAGAGGGTATAGACTATTGTAGGGACTATCCCCTAAAGGTAAGTAGTTACCCTTTCTCATGGAACCTATTTTTTCTCGAGATGACTAACTTCAATGTCATGCTTGGGATGGACTAGTTGGTTCACTATCATTCTCTTAGATACTTCTATCATTGTAGAGTATATTTTAAATCACTAGAAGGTAGAAATTATCTATAGAAGGGTGAGTGGGATGTTCATGATAGTAGGGCTGGACCAGAGCATCATGGTCTAGGTGGAGTGATCTCCTAGATTGAAAATATATTCATGGAGGATCATGGTTTATGATTATTTCCCTCTAGTAGTGAATTGTTTTAGGGATGTATTTCCCCATTATTTTTACGGCTTACCTCCTGGGGGAGAGGTAGAGTTTACCACTGAGATTATTATAGGAGTAGCTCCATTTTCCATTCCCCCATACACAATGGAACCAAAAAATATTCAAGAGATCAAGTGACAGTTAGAGGATTTAGAGTCCACAGGTTTTAAATGGCCCTGTACATCCTCTTGGGGTTTTCCAATGATTTTTTCCAAGAATTTAGATGAAACCTTATGTCTATGTGTAGATTTTAGACGGCTGAACCAACTTACAGTCAAGAATCGATATCCACATGCTTAAATAGATGATATCTTTGAACATATCCAAGGATAAAAGGTTTTCTCTAAGATCGACCTGAGATTGGGATATCATCAGGTGCGAGATAGGCCATTGGACATAGCTCATACATCATTCTGTAGGAGGTATGGTCTGTATGGGTATCTTGTTATGCTGTTTGGTCATACTAATGCATCCTCTATTTTCATGGATCTAATGAATAGGGTTTTCAACCCCTATTTATACTATTTTTTCATGGTATTTGTGGAATACATCATGGTGTATTCACACACTCCTAGCGATCATGCCAAACATCACGAGATCATTCTGAGTATACTGAGAGAGCATCAGCATTAGGCCAATCTTGCTAAGTGAAACTTATGGATATACAAGGTTAAATTCTTAGGTCATATAATATTGGAATTAGGCGTATCTGTTGCCCCAAAAAAGGTTGGTGTTGTAGTTTCTTTGGAGTGGCCCAAAAATGTGTTTGATTTAAAAAGTTTCTTAGTGATGGATGGATGTAACAAGAATTTCATGCATAACTTATCACATCTTGTTTCACCTATTACTGGTCTTACAAAGAATGGTGTAAAGTTCCTTTGGCCAGAAGCATCTGATAAATCCTTTTTGGAGCTGAAAGGGAGGCTTGTATTAACACGTATTCTTACTCCTCTAGATCCAGGCATAGGTTATACCATATTTTGTGATGCATTAGAAATTTTCCAAGGAGTAGTGCTAATATAGGAGTATAAATTCATTTCATATGGATATTGACAGTTGAGGCCTCATGCGAGTAATTACCAAATGTACGACCTTGAGCTATTAGTAGTTGTCCATGCCTTATTTTGCTGGAGATATTATCTTTTGGTGAGAAATTTGTGGTGTACACAGACCACAAGAGCCTCAACTATATCTATTCTTAGTGTGGCATGAACCTCAGACAATGGAGATGGCTTGAATATCTACAATCCTTTGATTTTAAGATAGCCTATATGACTAGGAATGGAAATCTAGTTGAAGATGTGTTGAGTCAGAAAAATCAAACACAAGCTGTATGGGAATCCAGTGATGAATGGAAGTTAATGGCCCTCTTTTATAAGATGCATCTAGTGTTTCATGATAGTCATGATAAGTATTGTGTTTTATCCTTAACAGTTACCTCTTCCCTCCTTGAGAATGTGAAGGGTAGACAATTTATAGATAATGAAAGCTTGGTACTCTGTGAGAGTATATCAGAAGATAACCCACCTCTGGATTGGTCTATAGAAAGAGATGAAATCCTATGTATTCATGGACGTATCTAAGTTCCTATAGTTATGAGAGAGGATTTGATGTGTGAGTCCCTTGCCTCTCAATGGGTAGTCCATCCAAGCATCTCAAAGATGCATCAAGTCATGAGATGCTAGTATTGGTCACCTGGAATAATGCGTCATATAGCAGGTTTTATTACTCAGTGTTCCACCTGTTAGTAGGTGAAGGCAGAGCACTAGAGACCCATGGGCTTGCTACAGCCTTTTCCAGTCCTGGAATGGAAATGGAAAGACACTACTATAGATTTTTAGTCAGATTACCAAGGCCACTGAGAGGTAGCAGTGTTTTATTGGTTGTCATTGATCAACTAAAAAAATCATCCCAATTCATTCCTATTCGATAGACTTTCTCTGTTGATGATTTGGGGATACTATATATCTGTGAGATCATACAACTACACAGGGTTTCACATACTGTTGTTTTAGATCAAGATTTTTGTTTAACGTCATAGTTCTGGTAGGGATTGTAGAAGTCTATAGGAACACATGTGATTCTAATAACAACTTTTCACCCTCAAACTGATGGATAATTAGAATGGACAATACAGGTTCTAGAAGATATGCTTAGAGAATGTGTCCTTGATTTTGGTGGCTAATGGGAGAAGCATATCCCTCTCATTGAGTTCACCTATAATAACAGTTTTCAGGTGAAAATTCAGATGGATTTGTTTGAGGCCTTATATGGTAGGACATGTCATTCACCCCTGTGCTGGTTAGAGGTAGGTGATGCATCCATACTAGGTCCTCATCTCATTTAGGATACTTAAGAGTAGGTTCAAAAAATAAAAAAGAGTATGACTACTTCTTAGTCTAGATAGAAATATTATGTTGATCATCATCGATGACCTCTAGAGTTAGAGGTCGAGGATCATGTTTTTCTTTGTGTATCTCCTATGTTAGGGTATAGACTATTATAAAAGAAGGGAAAGATGTTGCCTCATTATGTTGGGCCTTTTGAAATTATGGAGAGATTCAAGATGGTAGCCTATCTGTTTCCACTACCTCATAGGTATTGTGCCATGCACGATGTCTTCCACATCTCATAGACTCACTAGCATCATGCTGATCTTTCTCATACTATCGATCCTGAGGATGTTGAGTTAGATTATGATGCTAACTTTGAGGAGTATCCTGTACGCATAGTTGAATAGATCACAGTGGATCTATGAGGCCGGTCAATCCCTCTTGTATGGGTGATATGGAAGCACAAATAGGTATAGGATGAAACTAGGTAGAAGGAAGTCGACGTATATGCTCAATGGCTAGAGTTGTTCTGAGACAGTGTTTCTCCACCCTTTAAAGGTGAACTCGGGGACGCGTTATTTTAAGGGGGATGACTGTAAGAATATAGTTTTTCACTTAGGTATGGATCATTTAAATTTTAGTCAAAACCTTTATGTTTGACCTAATATGGATTCCTAAGGAGTTAACAAATGTCTTAGGGGTGTTTGGGGAAAGTTCGAAGCCCGAAACTCAACTTTTTTGGTAAACAGGACATGTCACACAGTTAGCGCACGATTTGCGTAAGGTTTGGCTAACTGTATATATTGAAATTTTCAGAAAAAACATATCACATGGTTTTCTCATGGCTGTGTGGACTAACTATACAAGTTCTCCTTTTTCCTAGGTAACCATGCATGGTTTGCACATAATTTTTCAAATTGTGCGGACAAACTATGCACAAGCCATTTTCCAGCATAATTTTCATGTTTTTTCCTTAATGATCTATTAACCCTCCTTCCTCCTAATATGAGAACTCTGAAGGCTAACCCCCTTTACTCTCATTTTGGATCACTTTTAAAACATAATCCAGGAATCAATAGATATCCTCCGTTTGAGATCCGTTTAAACTTATGTTCATCATGTTGGGTGTGCAACGATAAGTACCCAAGTCCATTTAATACTTTCCTATTCTCTCTTGCTCTCGGCATAGTTACTGAGGTATGGTCATTTTTCTGTTTTTCTTATATATAATCCATTATAATCCAAATCAAGGGCCAATATTGGAGGGGGAGAGTTGTACAATCTTATGGCCGGTGGTCTATAACTCATCCCTCATGTTCGTTGATTTTGGAATTTTCATGTGGGGCCACTGATTTCATTGGGTGTTGTTTATAGAATTCATATTCCATGATTTTAATCATTAGAACCGAATGTATATGATCTTCCCATATATGCAATTAATTCGTTGTGGTTATGACTAAAACTCCATCCCTTCCAGGTCGAAGGTTATTCCAAAAAATTTCTTTAGTGTTTTGATATGTTTGTGCCACCGTTTGGGTGTGCCTTGGAATGACCATCCTAAGGGCCGACTTTCCTATATTCAATGTATTGGTTTATATTAGGAATTATATAGTGGAATGTACCATTTATGTGTACCACATGACCCATATAAGGTAAGTGCTTCAATTGATATTTAAATGTGAAATGGAGGTTGGAAAGTATATTAAGTATATTACTTGACCAGATTAAATGTGAAATATTGATAGGATGCATGTCCATTGCACCCCTTAGCACATTAATGTAAGGAATAGGAATGAAACATAATTATTGAATATTATTTTAATAGAATTAATAAATGTTTCACGCTACTTGGCCTTTCCATAATAATTAAAGGAAAGGATTGAACCAAATGTACTTATTGATTAATTATGAATTGATTTAAAGCATTGAAAGCTACTTGACCTTAACACACTATTGAAAGGAAAGGCTTTAACCAAATGAAATATTAAATAACTTTTTAATCAAATAAGAATGGCCTGACTCGAGCTCCCCTTGGATTCTATCAGAGAATTTCATGAACACTCAGGAACCCCATTCTGATTAAATGATAATGATTTCTTAGGTTGATACCCACCTAGATCTGGATCCTTTTCTATTCTTAAATTCTCGGTATGAAACTATAGTATCCCTTCACATTATCATAGGATTTCTTGGTTACAATCCTTGTATTTAGCATTGAAAAGTAGGTTCCATGGTTACAGCCCATAGGGACCAATCTCTTCTTAGTCTCATTTTACCTTGGACAATCACCTTGGACTCTATAGGTGCCTCATTGTGAAATTACTTAGACTATGATCCTTGGATTATACTCTTACCCCATGCCAGGCTATAGTTATTTTTGAGTAAGAGAGCCATGAGGTATACTTCTCCTTGGTTATTACCTTAGGACTTTACTATTAAATATCATTACAGGTTCCCTTGTTATAACTTGGAATGTTCACTATTTTTAACATGTGACCTATTTATAAACTGGTAATAATCAAATAATGAATTTTTGACATGTTCTAACACCACCCGAGGGATGAAGCTGATATTGGGTTATTTAGTTACATTGTACCTATTACTTTATATATGTATGTTTTCACACTTTTACATTTCAATTAAATGGGTCGAATGTTATAGACATTTTTTGTGGTGACGCACTGAGATTTATCTCACACCGTCTCCAGGTGTCGTTTGGTAACCGAAGTAGATTACATGGTTGCAGGTGTTGAAAAAGAAAAGAATATTGCTTCAGACACCTGGTTGATTGTTTTATAGTATGTATCTTGATAGAATATGACTGGTATGGAGTTTGGGATACTGGGGACAGTCTTTTGATTTCCTTAGTACATTGTGGAACATGTTATCCCTGCTATCTTGTGTCCATGTTTTCCATTTTTCTAGTGACATGACATATCATTAGTTTTCAAATTTTATTCCAGTTGCTCACTTATTGTTACTATTGTCTCTATTTTTTGTTTTTTATTCTATTTATTTAAATTTCATCCACTATTTACCGATATTTACATTCATCTATCAAGATAAACTTTGGTAATGATGGAATAGTCTCCCCAGAGACACATTGTAGGACCTCGCTGCAAGTCGGCAACCTCTGGTGTTTAGGGAGATGCGCTAGAGGCCATATGGCCCACCAGGCTCAGGGCACCTGTTGAGTGGAATCCAGTTCTGGGACGTCACACATAAATTTCAAGATGATATATCAAACCACAATGAAGTAATAGAGAAAGATATGGAGAGGTATGAAGAACACTTACCTTGAGAGACAAAATGTGATTTCAATAATTATGAATCACCGAATGAAAAGGTTTAGAGGGGTTGGAGGCTCCCAAAATCATTTGGGGAAGGCCCTAGGTCAAGAGAAAGGAATTCTGGAGGAGCAACCAAAGAGAAATCAGTTGACTTAATAATTTAAAAAAAATATGGTTCGGGTTTTTACATGGTGTGTAGCCCAATTACACATCGTGTAATTGTTAATGATCATATTCACCGAAAAACAAATCACCTATTTATAAAAATGAATTATTTTCATTTATGTATTTACACAATTTTTAACCATATTACATGGTAAGAAATTATTCTGCAAGATACAAAAAATAATGGTTAATGTTGAGAATCCAACGAATCTTTGACTTCACCATTATAAGTATCCTCCCAATACCTTATCGAATCTTCCCAGATAAATGAAAAAAACATAAAAAAGTTTAGAACATACATGATATGAAGGTAACAAGATGTTACAACAACAAGATCCATATAATTGGCTACTTTTTCTCAAGTGGACATAGACCATTGATGATAGTGTCTCGTCTCCATTATGTAAAATTTAGTCCTACCCTTATAGCATGATTTGCTTTTTAGATCTTGATCCTAATGTTCCCATGATATAGGACGGGGATAGGTATATGGATAATTGATTTGAAACTTGGCTCAGATGATGATTGTTGATATCAAAATATCCTTGTGCTTGAGGTAGAAAGGCTTTACCATGTAGGGAATATATAAATAGTGTTTCCTTTATTGTGTGGTGTGAGTGTGTAGACTATGATAACTTGGATTTAAATGATTCACATGTGGTGTGTGTGTTGTCTGTGAGACCTATTATTGATATGATTCACATGTGGTGTGAATGTGTATCACATGAGACCTATGATTGATATGATTCACACATGGTGTGAATGTGTATCCTTGTGAGACCTATGCTTGATTTGATTCACGTGTTGATGTGTGTTGATTATGTGATTCTTTTGTTACATGAAATTATTATGAACAACCTTGTTATACAATAATGTGTTACATGTGTAGTTTTTATATATTTTTAATTGGGTGGCCAAGTTTATCCATACAGTCTAGTCACTCCCTTAGAGGGGGAGTATGGATGATGTAATGGATTTACCCAGAGCTGTGATATTGGACCAAAGCCTATTTATGGATTTCCCTAGACATGTAATATTGGGTTGACATGTGGCATGTGTCTTTCCACAATTCTATGAATTGGGTCAATGTGAATATTTCCCTTTAAAGAGTGTGAGATTACCCCTTTAAAGGGGATGTGGAAAGATGACCAGTTGACAGAGTACATTGGGCCAATATATGAATTTCTCTCTGGCATAGACCCAAAGTTGGTAGAGTCAATCTTCAAGGGATCAACATATGTATTCACATGTATGATTTATTTTTTTTACTTTCACATAGACTATTATCATGGAAAACACTTTTTCATATTGTGTACTTATATTAAGTACCAGTTGGTGGTGGCCTATTGGATTTTATACTCACATTACATGAGAATCTAAGTATACATGTAAATTTTGTAATTATGGATATAGTTAAGGGAAACAAACTTGTATTGGGTAGTTGAGTAGGAATAGTATGATGGTGTAGGGTGATGTCGAGGTAGGATCATGGTCTTAGATGTTTTGGCACATGTTACATAGTTTTTCCCCAATTTTAGTACATTATTCCACCATATATGGGATCCTTTTTCCTAGATTGTATGATTGATGTATCATATTATTATAGAATTGTATGATACTATTACCCTTTATGATTTTTTCTATTAGATTATTTATTTACCTTATTATTTTTATTGTTGTTTTTTTCTTCTATTATATTATCCACCAGTTGTCTATTACAAAGGGAATAGTCACCCCATGATACCTCTTAGGCCCTTGTCACTAGTTGGTAGACTCTTACGTATGAGGAAGAGTGACTGAGGTTATGTGGATCTCTAGACTAGGCCCAATGGTTTCTTCTAGGGTGTTACAAATTCACTATATTGAAATAAATAGATAAGAAAATAAAGTGGGTCCCCCATAACTCTTTAGTGAGGGAAACAATTTGATATTTTCTTATCAAACTAAAAACTCCTTTCATTTTAGATTCAACATTGAGAAACCTCTTCATGATTACCCCTTTGATTTTCCAAACACTAATATTCTTGGGTAATAAGATCCTCTTACTCATTTAATATATATTCTTATTTAGAACATCTTTATTTATTAAAAACGTTAATGCACATTTATTCCCTGGTGATTTCTTCATTTATTTTAAAACATCGAATTAGGATATCAACATGATCAAATAATATTTTAAAATATATTCAAATTTCTCACATAATCCACACAAGTTCTCAATATTTCTTGTATCACCTTCTTTTTCCATCATTTAAAAAAATTCAAATTCTTATTTATTCTCATAGACATCCTTTTCCAAACCAATCATTTTTCCTTGGATTTATCTTCTCCCTGACTTTGGTGTATAATATTTCATAGAACTCTTAAGTGTATTTTTTTATATATTTATTTTTAAAACCACCAAGGTAAAATCACCTTAATTTAATTATTCTTCCTTATATTTTGGTGTATTATTTCATAAAAATATTTTGGCACATGCTCGGTTTATTTGAACTTGTATTTTTTATCACCACCACTAATTTTATTTCAATTGACATAGAGATTTTACTAGAACCCAAATATTTTATTGAGAAATTGATTTTTACCTTTATTATATAATATTTTCTCCAAATCAGCTCTTCCCCTCTTGATGTTGACCTTCTTTGCCTTTTAAAACTTTCATAGCACTAACAAAGTCTAATAAATCTTGATATTCTTCTTTAAATAAAAATATTTTATGTTTTTGATTGTTTGTGGTTTTTTCCTAAAGATACCATCCCATTGAGAATATTTTAGGGAAATAACTCACATTTAATTACTAAAATCTATATAAGATACAATGGTTGGTTCCTCACAAATTTTTATAACCCATATTTGTTTATAATTTTCATTTTGACCTATACTATTTATACAAATAGATTTAATACAAACAAAATCTTCTAGAACAAATTGTAGTAGATTTTATTTGAAAATAGAGTATATTTATCTCTAAATAATATAAAACACTTCTTAGTAATAGATAATTGCATTTGGGAAAAAATAAAAACCTAAAGAATATACAATAAAATAACTATTTTCTCAGATTCAACTAAAGGTTTAGCTGGAACAACTTCCCAATTTCTTAATTAAACTTCTTTCCCAAGACACATTAGATTCCAGGTGTAATTATCATGCTTAAAAACTTCTCTTTATATTCACATTATTTTTTATCTTATCAATTTTATTTTCAATGTCGTCATGCCTCTTATTCTTTACTTTCAATGAATTTTCAATCTTTGGTATCCTTTCATATTTGATACCCAACAACCATTCATTTCATTAATGATAATTCTTTTTTCTCAAACAGTACATTGATCAATTATTCAACTATTATAAAATCCTAAAAATTCTCATTAATTTCATTTTATAAATTTTCAAGTGCGTGTATTTTTTATAAAGTTTCATTTTCAATTAATTTTTTTCCTGAACTAAAATAAGTAATTAACAGACAAATTTGGAGGAATTTTCTTTTGGTTTTTTATTCAAATGACCTTTAGCCTTAATTTTTAGTGATATTTGAATACATAAATTCCTTTACATTAAGTGATTCCTCTATCCTTTCATCATTTCCATGAATTTGGGTGACCTCCTCTTATAAGTATATAAAATATAATTGAATAAAAGTTACTACTTATTTGAGAAAACAATGTAGGGTTTTCTATGAAATATAATATGCACCAGCTAGTGATTCCAATGAAATATGATATTTTCCTCTAATACATGGTTTATCCAAATGAAAATATTAAAAAGTGATTTTAGTTATCTCATATTCATGTGAACCCTTTGAAAATCCAAATATGGAGGAGTTGATTGTATTCTTTCTAGTGGACTTCCCATAAGTTCTTCACTATTGATGCTAGATTTGATTTCTCTATGATTATAGAATGTGGAAATTGATTATTATTCGTATTGACAAGATATGGATTCAATATCATCCTATCCTTAAATTAGTAGTGAATCCTCTTTTTCTTTCCCATCAATGAGTTGTTTCTCAACTTCTTAGCTTATCTTTTATTTTTTGCCTTTCAATATTTCAGTAGATATAACTTCATATTTTCTTTGATAGGTAAATTATAGATTTATTTAAATATATATTACATATTTTTTCTGATTGATAAACTAAAAACTCATACCTTTATATAAAATAGAATCCAATCAAAGGAATAACCATCACTCTAATACTAATTAATGTTCCCCTTAGGTCAGTATAGCCCCAATTAGATGAGGGGTGATTTAGTGTGGATGGATTTTATCAATTTAAAACCTCTATTTTACCTCTACACATATTTAGTTGATTAAATACCAGTCTATAAATCCACAATTGATCTACATGCATTAAATATAGAAAATAATTGTAATGAATGCAACACAGATATATAAATGTGTTTTATTCCCAAAATTAGAGAATACATCCTAATTGTATGGTGATTATTATCCCCCACACACATGGATGACCTTTTATTATCTATAAAAATTAGGGGAAAATGAATAACCTTAAACCAAAATACTTGGAACCTAGTAGATTACAATGTATGACACCATCCAGATCCATAATCACCCACTTGAAAATTTATCAGTACCAAATTTTAAGTATAAAAATGAAAAATGAATATATTATTTAAGAATAACAATAAAGGAAAGTAAAATTCGTTATTAAACTAAGAATATTTGATCGTATTTATTAGTTTTATAAAAATATCTCCTTGGTTTCCTTATTCTCAATCTCCCTTCATAATAATAAAAATGATGATATATCATAAGATTCCATATTGTGTTCTTATTTATCATTCTTATTCAATCCCTATAAAAATATTTACTAATATTATCTCCGTTATCCGCTAATTTAATAAGTATAAATCATATTAACATTTTCCTCTCTCTCTTTCTCTATTATATTCTTCATATTCTTCAAGAACTCAGATATTTAGAAACATAAGATCTATATCGCAAGAATTCACACTATCTAATTTTTTCCTTCTTTTGATTATCTTCTATTTATAAAGTCATCACAAATCATATAAATAATTCTCTATAATTTAAATATGGAAATGATCATG
Source organism: Viscum album (assembly GCA_963277665.1). NCBI lineage: Eukaryota > Viridiplantae > Streptophyta > Magnoliopsida > Santalales > Viscaceae > Viscum > Viscum album. The sequence continues at coordinate 1,276,655,616 of OY728122.1, forward strand.
TTAACCAACAACATGATCCTTTCTCAAAACTCCATCCTTTTGATGTTAAAATATCTTTAAAAATAATCCTTTAAAGGTACTAAAAATAAGGAAAAATATCCTATCATTAAAACCTCCTTGAATATCATTCAAAGGTATTCTCATATATCCGAAAACTTCTCATTTAATTATTACATATATTTTTGTTTCTCCCTTTATTTTAACTTCTACAAAACCCACATATTCTTTTCCATGTCTCCATTATCATAATAACTACACTTCTCACATGAAAACATCTTTTACAAAGAAAAAAGATGCTTTATCTTGAACCATGATAACCTTTTAATTATCATGAGGTTTAATACATGAATATTATCATAGAAAACTCAAATTTATTCTTACGTTCCACCTAAGCACACACATGTAAACTTTCATGACCTTCAGAAGGATATTAGCTATCCTTTGAAATATTTACCTTACTCTTATGTATCATCAATGTTAATCTTCCATGTTCCGGATTTATCTTACCTATAAGATTAATATCATGTATTAATTGATATATATTATATATCCTTTGGAAATACATAGTTATTATTTCATGTTAGGTATACTTACTCTTATGTAGATAGCTCTGGTCACAGATTACCCATACATATCAAATCCAACTATCTCTAGTAAGACTCAGTACTTATTCACCTCTTATTAAAAAATAAATTCACTTTAGGATATGATCAAACCATCTTCATTTTCATAAGAATGATTCCAAAATATCATGTGGTATATATGAACTCATTTGAGTATTCAAATGATCTTTCACTACCTTAATTACATAATATCTTCTTCAAATTCATATTGTATTTCGATAATAGTTCTTTCAATTTTGATTAATTAAGCTCCTATATAAACATAAATTCTTAAATTTTCATCATCAACTATGTATGAAATTATGGATATAGTATTATCCTTCCGGATTTATAGAAAAAGGATGGATACTTACCAAAATGCACAAATATATTTATACTTTTACATTTACAACCTACTCCACATCATTATATATACATAACCTCTATAAATTTACATAATCATCATGAAAACCTGATCATATATTCTTTAAATTCTCAATTTTTTTAAATATAATTTACTTCATAAAATGATTTAGCATAAAATATCTGTAGAATTACTCTAAAATCCAAGTAACAACATCCTACAACTCCAACCTTATTTTCCAATATTCCATAGATTTATAAATGAACACTGGTAAAATTATTTGAAGAAAATCACAAAATATAATAACCATCCTTCCACTATAAAGTCCAACATTCATATTTCCGAACCAACACAAATTTCCCCTTATTATAAGTCTACCTTCATCATGTATCAATTCAATGGGTAATTCATTCTCTTGAATGAGTAATTTTTCTTCATCTGATATTCTTAACACAACATAAATTTAAATCATTACATATTTGTAACTATTAAAACGTCACTTTCCAAGGGACCAATATATCAAAAGCATATACATCCCTTCGTCGCTCCATGGAACCCTAGGCGTGGCGCTCACCCTTCGGGCAGTGGCAATGGCCGCCCCGTCTTCCCCCTGCCCCTCGCTGGTGTTTTCCCCTTTCACTGATCCAACCTCTCTCCCTGATATCCCCCATATTCTCATTAGCCCGAAAGTTCTTGGTGTCTATCATGGTGCACCATCGCTCTTGATTTCTTTCTAAGATTATCGAAGGCTTCGTCGATCCATGGACTATCCCTTGCCGCCCGGTTTGGCCACCTCCGGTCGTCCCTCAACTATTTCGACTGGTTCCTAAATAGATCCTGGTCCCTGAAGAAGTGCGTCATGGTCGGGATCTTGAATCCCCGCCAATTTCTTCTTAGATTCAGATGCACTAAGGATCTGGCTTCTGCATGGTCCAAGGGCATGCGTTCTTGCAATGGATCTCGCTTCTTCCTTCTTAGATAGAGTTACGAGTTCCACTAGAATCATGATCCCCCCTCTACTGTGGTTTGGGTAAGTCCACCGAACCTCCCTCTACCCTTTTAAAATACCGCTATTATGCAAATGTTGGGAAACCTCATAGGAAGATTCCTTGACTTCGATGAGCTTTCTCTCACCTTATTCCATCCGATTTCTCCACATATTTGTGTGTAAGTGGATGTTTCAAATTGTCCGGTGGATTATGTTTCAATAGAGGTTGGTGAAGAACTTCGTTACCAGCAACAAGTGACCTTCAAAAAATAGTTCGACTATTGCAGTTCATGCTATCTTCTGGGACACATCCACCTAGATTGTCGATTTTCTAGAAGCTCAGATCATAAGACTTTCTGTTCTTCTTATATTCCGGACCTTCCAAGTAGTGTTGTCCCCCTTCAGCTGGAGGCTCGACGATTCCTCCATGTTTCGAAGGAGAATGTTTTAGGGGCATCTGTGGGGGTGCCCACTTTTCTTCTAGTGAAACTTCGGCCATTCAGGTTGTTGTTTCCCCCATTATCCCCCCTCTGAATTAGATGCATCCTACAAGTGTCATCATCAAGGGAACTACCAGTGCCAAGCCAGAGGTTATTCATAAGGATCCAAGGGTCGCAGACATATTTGCAAGGTTAAAACATGATTTGGACATTCCAACACTTTTAGTACTGGTCCAGGGTGATTCCAATTCTTTGGCACCTCCTACCTTCACAGAGATGGTCAAGGATGGCTTGTGGTCTCAGCAGGCACCTTTTCATTCTGCTCGAGTCAAGGATGGTGGATTTAAAGCTGATGAACGGAACCTTGTTGAGAGAAGCAAATCCCGCGATCTGAAGGACCTCTAAGGTGCCTCTAATCATAAGGTTTTCACATAAGGGACCAAGCCAAGGAATATTTCTCCTAGACTCACTTTCCGAAATCGCTTTGACAGCCCTAGTGTTGATGGAGGGACTTCCAGTTGGCCCTCAGATGTGGACCCAGATGGAGAAAGCCAGTCCTTAGATGATAATGTAGTTAGAGGGTGTGGTAAATGCCTACACATCCCATGTAGGAAGAAAGGAAATATGGAAAATAGGGACTAGGGGAATTGTATTATTTCCAAGAACTAGAAACCAAAGGGATGGAAAGACTACTCACACCTATCGAGACCTATGGAGACTCGATCAACCAAAAAGGGAGGTAATCCCAGTGAAAAGAAGGCCCAATCAGTAGAAGGTGACATGGAGGGTTTCCATTTAGGTGGGTACGGATCCTTAGTGAAAGAATTTTCTAAGCCTGAGGGTACCTCAGATGGTTTGGTTCCTATTCAAGGAGATGCATCTATGATGACCAAGGATCGGCAGGGAGAGATTCCTTCTCAACTTGAGGATGCCCGCCCAGTGAAAGAGGATACTCTACCTTCTGGGAAGCTGCAAGAGGAAAAGTCCCCCGATGACCCACCTAGACAGGATGTCACGGCTCATGACCAGAGTGGGGAGCTTCTCATACAATCAAGGAAAGAGATAATAAAGGTTGTTTTACATATTAAGGCGATATGGGAATATGGTGATGAAATGATGGGAAGATTGCTTCGTGTGGATAATTCGAGGGAGAAATGTGAGTGTATTGACAAGAAAGACCGCATATTTATCAGAGGCTTCAAAAAAGGGATGATTAACAGAGAGGAATACTTGAAATCTTGGGACTATTTGGCATTCCATTTTGAAGAAATTCTAAATGATGATCCTGAATTTCAGGTAATTTCTCTGGCATGGAAATTATTTAGGGATATAGATTCCAATATACTTAATCTTTTCTTTGATAATTTTTTTGTTTCATTTTCTGTTTGATCATATTTTTCTGTGTGGGTTCTCACTTCCCCTTAAAAGTGTCTCATAATAAAAAAAAGTTACTTTGGAAAAGGACCAATATATCACTAATAAGGGGTGAATCTGTTGGGATTAACCATGGGAAAACCATTTTCAGGTGAAGTTGTCAAAACTAATTGAAGGATAGATTCAATATATCCAATTTTTGATGTAGGATGGATATTATGGGGTGAAATTAATTAAAAATTGGAATACTAGAATTCAGTAGATCAGAATATGGTAGTAAAATGTAGGAGATCAAAAGTTACCCCTTAACTAGTCCAATAGATGTATCTCAAAGGTGCAATGGGCATGCATAAGAGTAAAACATGGAATATGTGATGATCATATATATATTAGTAAGGGTTAATAACTTATTTTTATTATGTAAAAGGTAATATATAGATGTATTTAGGATAATATATAATAGTAGACTAGGATAAAAAGTGAGTATTGTTCACTAAAAGGAGGAGTTAAGGTAGTGGGAGATCTTGATTGAGTGAAGGGATTCCCATAAATATTAGATCTATGAGGAAATTATCATGTGGAGATCCCAAGTTTTTGGTGATTGGTTTCACTAGATTAAATCAATTATAATATTTCAGTGAATTTTATTATTGAAAAGATTAATTCACATCATAATCATCTTTAATTTACTTAAATAAAGGAGTTTTGATGTTTCCCTCATAGAGTAATACCAATTCTGAACCCTAAATGTTTTTTTTCTTTTTTTCTTTATTTATTTCAATCACTATCTTTCAAATATTATTTCATAGTTCATATCAATGTTTTTGTTTTTGTTTAGTGAATTAGGTGTGGAGTGTCCTCCATGTTTTGGTTGATAATTAATATAGGGTCATCTGATTCTGTTCACCAACTAAGTTTTATAAAATAACATTTAGGTGAATGGTATTATTTTCATACAACCCAACTAGTTATATTAGATATTAGTTATAGGTTTTGACATAAAATGATGCTAACCATGGTGTTTCAGAGCTTGTTTTAGTACCATTATTCTACCCTTGACCTTGTATGACAATTCTGATATGAATTTTCTGGTACCTTGTACATGTTAAAAAATTTTGTTGGATCATGAAATTTTTTATGTAATGGTATTGGATGATGGTACGACTAGGGTGGAGAAGCTCAATAGAACAAAATTTTGATTATGCAAGATGCAAATAGAGGAATTTATACTATAGAACGATATTGGCCTTCCATTTATAGGTGATGGGATAATCAATAGTGGATGGTAAATGATAAATATTAACACATTATGATTAATCTAGATATTATAAACTACAAATCAGGATTATAAAATTTTGGATGTGAAAATATATTTGGAACTTATGAAGAAACTAACTCATATATAAAAGAAACCGATAATGATAAATAATATGTTCCTGTTGTGGAGAATATTCAACATGAAAATTTTATAATTAAAGTTAATTTATGTTAATGTTTATTAATTTAATACAATAATGATTCAATTGAAATTAGTGACAATAAATTTTAGAGATTCAGAATGTGCATTGTTGTTACCCTCAACACACCTAGATGTTTGCGATGTGATGGTTACCATTATGAGCAGTTCTAGTGTTAATTATAACAAAGTATTTACATACATTAGGGAATAATTTTAAATGGGGAGATTTTTTTAAAGGAGATATAGACATATACTAAAAATTAATATAGTCTGGAAGGTAAGGGATGTCCATTTCTTAGAAAATTCATAAGAAAGGAAAAGGAAGAATAAATTTGGGTTATAGTAGCTTGGTGAAAGATATTCCCATGTGTTATAATTATTGTAACAAATTCCACCTAATGATGGATTTCATTAAGTATAGAGTAAAATCTATAAGATATTCTTCCAAAAGCTTATTTTCATATCCTATTTTTGAAATATATGATAGGTACGCTTCTTAGTGATACTTGTTTAGTTGAGCCTTCGATTTCAAACTGTGGATATTTTTTCACTCAAAATATAAGAGGAGGAGCATGAATAATTATACTCCAATAATGTTTGGAAAGGTATATCTTGAGAATAATTTAGATCTTGATATTTTAGGGAAAGTGATGTTTTTTGTTTATACAAGAAAAAAAACGTCTTCAAGAGTATTTAAGGGGAAAATTATATAGGGATTAAATAATAACTAATTTTTTTATGGAAAAATAGATTACATAGTGTTTTGTATAACATTCATAGATGAAGTGTGGAGGATTTCACATAGTTCCTTTGATTTGTACAAAGTAGTGAAGGATAGAGAATTTTACCTAACAAGAGTTTTAGAAGGTGCAATTTATACTATATAGGAAACTTCTACAATGTTATGGAATGAGCTTTTGGGTTACTTGAATGATAAGGGGATAAAATATTTATCTACTAAAGGAGTATTAAAAATTAAAATCATATATTATGGAACATTAAATGAATGAATTATTAGATATTAGTATATGTTTTATTTAAAAATGAAAGGAGATACATGGAAGAACCAAAAGTTAGAGTTGGTGCATACAAATGTATGGAGGCCAACTCCAACTTTTTCTCATTGAGGGTCACTATAATATAATACCTTCATCAATGATGTGATACAAAATGTGTGGTTGTTATTTCTCAAGAGAATGTATGAGGTATTAGAAATATTTTTTCTAATATAGGTCCATAATTAAAAGAATATTAGACATAAACTAAATTTTTTAAGGAATGATAATGGTGCGGATTACATAGATCCTATTTCTGTAAAATTATATTGTGTAAAAATATTGTAATAGGTACTACAAAACATAATAGAATCTCTTAGATGATTAATAATATGTTAATAGAGAAGGATAGATGTATGATAATTAATTTGGGATTCATTAAGATTTTTTAGGAGGAAGTAGTGAACTATGTGACCTACTTATTGATCATTAGTCTATAATATCTGTTTGGAAAAGAACTTCAGAAATCGTGATGTTTTGGAAGGAATTTAGATATATCCCATAAAAAATTATTTGGTTAAATCACCTACATACATGTTTATTCAAAGTAAAGTCAAGACACATGAAGCTAATTCACGAGTCTGTTACATTGTATGGTATGAAGATAAAGAGTCTTGTTATACACTATTGAATAGCTACCCTATGAATGTTTTCAGATTTAAAAATGTTTTCATCATTGAAGAGGTCATATGGAAGGATCAAAACCAGGTGGATATTGCAGATGAAATCAAAGTATCATAACAAGATAAGTTTTAAATTAATTGAGGTCAAAAAAGTATCAATGTTTTGGAAAATTCAAGAAGTACATCATTTCTACAAACACCAAACCGTTTAGAGGGATTTTCATAGGGAGGTTAATTCTAAATGGTGTTTTTGAGACCAAAATTACTAGAGTGGTATAGAATATAAAAATATTAGGGTGAGATCTCATTAAGGTTATGTTATAAAGGAAATAATTTTAGAAGTAGAAGGTCTATAAGGATAGTTTTAGATATCTACCAGGACAAGGAACAAAGTTTAGAGATTTATAAATAACTTTCACTACTTCTCATGGATGGTGGAAAACCTAAGATCTCATAACAGGATAGAAATATTAAAAAAGAAAATCTATGTGAGTTACCATGATGGATGATATTGATTCCTTATATTTGGAAAGAACATGAGAGCTAATGGAAAATAGTAATGGGAATAAATTTATTTAAAACAAATGATTTTATAGGATGAAGGAGGAGTTTAATGATAAATGAATGTACAAGGTAAGGATTTTCATGGAGGGTTTTTATAAAAGATAATTTTTTATTTTTCAGAGATCTTTTCTCTAGTTGTTAGGAACATGAAAGTTCAAATAGTAATTAGAATGGTTTTCATGGAAGGTTTACATATAGTGAAGTTTCACGTGATGACCTATTTTCTTCATTGGATAATATATAAAAAAAACTACATGGAGTAACTATAAGTTTTTTTTATAGAATTAGTACCAGAACCTTCTGTGAAAGATGAAGTAGATCCTTCATGGTTTAAAGTAATATCCAAGGAAGTGGAAATAAAACTTCAATGCCTTTATGATAGAGTAGATGTTCATCTGGAGACATTATGATCATTTTTTACCAAAAGGTGTTTGATGATGGGATCTTAATCATATTACTTCTTTTTATTGATGATATATATATTTTTGGTCAGGTAAAAAAGGATAAATGATTTAAATTAGTGATTATCTAGATATTTCAAGATGAAGGATATTGGTCCAGTATAATAAATCTTTGGTATGAAGATCATATGGTACATGAGTTCTGTAAATTTGTTCCTGACTCAGTTTAACTACATTTGGAAGTTGGTTGAGCACTATAGAATAAGTGAAGTGAAGACAATGAACACTCCCCTAAATGAACATTTCATGTTGATAAAGGAGATGGAACTGAAAATAAATCCTAGAATAAATACATGGAAATGTTTCCTTATCCATCAACACAAAAACCCTAATGTATTTTTTTGGTTTTTACATGGTTGGATTTTACACATGTTCTAGGAGTAGTTAGCCGGTTTATGGAAAATATAAGAAGAGGGAACAATGAAGTGGTAAAGTGGATTCTATGACAATTAACTGATTTTGAATGTCTATCTCTATGATTCAAAATAGATGAATCATTGTTGGAGTTTTTTATTTGGGTGAGTTTGAGACACTTAGAAGAGTACCATGAGCTATGTTTTCACTTTCAAAGGAAATTCTATGAGTTACATGTCTAGGATTAAAGAGGTGGTTTCACTTTCAATAATAGAAGTAGAGTGCATTTTTTTAACAAAATCAAGGAAGGATTCAATCAGGAAGACAATTTTTTTGGAATATCTTGAAAGAAAGAAAGAGGAAATGACACAATTTTGGGACCCAAAAATTGTGATTCACTAATTCAAAAATTTTATGTTTCATTCCAGGATAAATAATATTTAGCTTAAGAATAACTTTATATAAAAATGGTTGGAGGAAAAAGAGACAGATCTATATAAGATTAATAGAGCACTAAATATAACACATATTCTAGTGAGGGTTATATTATAGGATTCATTTTGGTGGTGTTTCAACTCATTCTGGCTAGGATTATTGGTTTCATAGTACGGTAATCATTCCTCTACAAAAAAATAAAGAGATGAAAAAGGTTTTCAGATTTTGATCGAAAGAATAGTTTCAAGGCTTATAAAATGATTCTCAAGTAAAAGATAGTTGACCTTGGCAATGTGGAAACCATTTTTTGGTAAAGTTATTAGAACTAATAAAAGGAGATGTTAATTATCTCTTATTTAATGATGGTTGGAGATGGTGGAGCAGTATTGAGCAATGTATGGAATATTATATGTTAGAAGGATAAATGATGGAATGAAAACATAGGTGACCATAATTTAGCCCTTGATCTGACTAATGGTGGTAATGATAAGGTACAAAATACTTTCATAATTGTAACCATAAGAATATTTAAGGACTATTCATATTTTTTTAGGGATCATTTTCTTTGGAAAATTTTGTAATAGGAAATAATTAAAGGTATATAGGATGATACATATGAGAAAACATAAATAATTTCCAAATGAATAGTTGAGGCTAGTTGATGCACCACTGGGGGTGAATCAGTGGTGTAGTTTTTAAATTTTCTTTAAAAAATTAACCAATGTAACTTTTTATGGTTTTGATCCATGATTATTAAAATTCTCCCTCACTTATACACAAATGAAATATAATTAACAATATAAAAATGATTTTTTACAAGGTTAATTCATAGTATCATTACATAATCATTATCACTATTTAATTTCCAATGATTAAAAGTGAAATAGAAGGTATAATTCACTCTATAATGTGCACAAGGGTTAGGCATGAATCATCCACTTCTCGTTATGATATGGGTAGGTATCATCCAATTCTCAAGAAAAATCACTCGATAATGATAATTTTTCATTATTTATACAGGGACCACCAATCTCTAAAAATATTTTCTTATCTTTTATATTGAATTGGAATTTCAAATATACATTTTACATTATTTAGATAAATATTCATTACATATCACTATTGGTTGCGCCCAAATTTACCCTACGGGTAAAAGCGATCGATGTAGTACATGTAGGGGTCGAGTCCACAGGGACCGAAGAAGTAACCTTGAGACGCTATGATTTGGTGAAGGATGGGCTATGAAGTAGCCAACTTTGGTTTTGATTTAGATGTTTTAAATAGCACTAAGACACCTACGTGAATTCAATTTAATGAAAATGGGTTGATCTAGGATTATGCTTGGGGTGGATTGAATGAATTTTACTTCTTTAAACAATTTTGGTTTTATTAATTCTTGATTAATCCATTCTTCAAAAATAACACTACCTTCATCATTTTCTGGTTTGGTGCTTACTAAACACAATTACTAATCCCCTATACACTTAGAGAACCAAATTCATGATCTCTCCGAGGTATATGGTCATTTAGTAATTGAATTTATTTTGCTCAAACACAGTAAAGATGAAGAGTAGAAATAACTGAAGAATGGATATCTTAAATTAATTATCCATTTAACAACAATTCGTTCATAAAATAACATTCAACCCAGCCTTTGCATCCTCCTAAGATCAACCCATTAAGGGTTTAGCCCTCCATTGATAGTATACTCTCAATGGTGGGCGGAAGATGACTAACAAGAATTGGATTGAAGAAATTAAAACCGCGGAAATAACGAGCACTCCTCCGTGTGTGTGAATGAAATTCACACCTATGTGTGAACTAATTCACAACAACACAGAGATATCACTGTGCTTTGTGATTATAAAGTTTTAATAAATGAAATGGAAAATATATAAGAGAAGAAGTTGATTAAGAACAAAAAGAAAAACTTACATGGAAATGGAAAACATTACAAATGAAATTTGGAAGCAAAACATTACAATGAAACAAAGCATCCAAGATGATAAGAAAAAATTCCACACCCATTCCCTTCACCAATAGCTCCTTATATAGGAATATTAGGAGCCTTAGGTACATCCCCCAACAATTAATTCACCCCTCAACAATTAAGAGAGTCAAAAGGAAATTGACATTTCGAAGTTGACCCGGAAAACTGTCCAGATTCGTCCTCCATTTTGACGTATGAATTCGAAATTGAAGAAGGCCGATTCCGGAGGTGTCATAAATATACAATATCTTCGTCCATGTGTCCTCTATGAGCTGTAAAAATTTCAGGAAATTGCGCTTAGCCGTTTGGAAGTTATGGTCGAAATGGTGGAACGGATTTCTGCGCATTAATGACGAGTCCACCATTTAAATCTAAACTTCAGATCCCTTTATCATCATGATAACATCAGAATTAGCTCCGGCCACAGTTGAATAAAATGATCCTCATATTTTTATCTTTCTACTGTATAAATTTGAGCTTCATTGGGCTTGGTTTCTGGGCCCCACATTTGTTTGATGGGCCTTAGGCCCATTATGCTTTTTCCAGCATGTTTCTGCCTTCAGGCGCAAAATTCTCCATCTTTCTTTGGGATTCATCCATCGGACCTAAAAGATAAAATGTTCCAAACAAAGTGATCAATCATATCCAAAATTTCAAATTAAAATGATGAATATTTTAATTTACACAAGCAAATTATTGAGTGGGCCCAAATTGACATTTTAAGCATGAATTGCACAATGATGGGAAATGAAGTTCAATTTCTGAATTGGACTAAAATTGATGTTTATGAACTTTTAAACACATTAATATTAAGAACTTAACAATGAATATTAGCCACTTTTAGTGACTAATCACACCCCCCAACTTGAGTTTTGCTAGTCCCGAGCAAAATAAATTACAAATATGAAATTGAAATCCCCTTTTCCAAAAACATTTAAATACACATTTCTCACTCAAAAGATCTCATACCAAAAAAATTATGGAACCCTTCAAAATCATTTAAAACAAGCTAGGTCCATATGCATATCCCAAGCCCAAGCCCATTCCTTTGTTCAAATTCATCGCCACATTTCATCCAATTTAAATTAAGCATGATAAAGTGTTGTGCATCATAAAAGATATGGGGCCCATTTTATTGTTCAAGGGGAAAAAAATGGAAGCGCTAGGTGGGAATCACATTAAACCTTAAGATGAGTATCCTTTTTTTTTATTTTTATTTTTTGATTTTTTTTTAACCACAATAGATATGAAAAGACTAACTCTGGGCAAGACAACTATGGAGTCACGATCCCCAAGTGCCGGACGCCACGCATTTTGTCAATTTCATGCTCTACAATAGAGATATAAAGCCTAACTCTGGGCAAGACAACTATGGAGTCACGATCCCCAAGTGCCGGACGCCACGCATTTGGACAAAACATTGCTCTATGTGGTCTTTTTTTGTTTTTGTTTTTTGTTTTTTTTTGGATACTCAAATTAAACTAAAAGTGACCCCAGAACCCTATTCTATAATGAAAGGGACCCAAGAACTCAAATTTACACCCACAATCCAAAAGACGTTCATTGTGGCATTTTTATTAAGAGGATGAAAATGTAAACTTTGAAAAATCACATTGGACAACCGCACTTTCCAAAAACTATGCTCATGAACTTAAACTTGCATTAAAATCAGAATCAAGGCATGCAAAATTTATTTGATATCCGATTTTTGAGTTTGCAATGTGTGTTATCATGTTCAAGGTTAATGGAATTTTTCTTTTCATGCAAGTTTTTATTCAAAAAAAATCAATTTTTTATCCCCCCCCCAACTTAGAATAACACTGTCCCCAGTGTTTAAAGAAAAAAAAAACTTAAAAGGGGGTAGGAGAGGAGTTCAAAGATAAAATTGAGAATGAAAAACATGGAACAAATTCACCTGGTTTTTAAAGTTGAGGTTCATGATGCTCCAAATTACTCCTTTGATCTCTTTGGGGATGTAGGCACCTCCTTGATTGAACATGTATCACCCAAAATAGTTCCTGAACCATAAAAAGAAGGACAAAGCAGACAAAACAAACAACAAAATGATTTATTTAATTCCAAGTACCATCATTTTCATGTTTTTTTTAAATCAAACTAATGATACATTGTCTTCTTTAAATTTCTGGGTAAGGTATTACTCAGGGATCACACCGCGTGACACGGATGAATACGGTGCTCCCCTTTCATACCCATCCATACTCATAAAAGAAGAACAGGTCAAGAGTCTAATAAATTTTTTTTTTAAACCTACAAAAACATAAATAAAATAAACTGATGATACATTGTCTTCTTTAAATTTCTGGGTAAGGTATTACTCAGGGATCACACCATGTGACACGGATGAATATGGCGCTCCCCTTTCATACCTATCCTTACTCATAAAAGAAGAACAGGTCAACAGCTTATGTTAATTTATTATATGAAAAAGAAAATGATTCAAAATGATTAGAAAACATGAAAACCATGGGTTGCCTCCCATGCAGCGCTTTTGTTTAACGTCGTTAGCTCGACTTGAACCCCCCAACTTATCCAATTCCAACTTTCAAAATTTTAATTAACCCATCTTTCTCCACTTCAACAAGATTGAGATTGATTGTTTTTTTGAAATTTGTTTCGTATGAAATCATATTTTCTACAATGATTGGTAAAATCCAAGGAATATCTAAAATGGTTGATCGATTTGTTTCTATAGTCTTTCCTAAGACACCAAGGATCATTCCTACATTATTGATTTCATGATATGGATGAATGACAACTGAAATTTCTTGTTTATCACCTATGATGGGATGCCTCGGTGGGGAAGTAAGGACATTGATTTTGAGTTCAGGTTGGATAGGACATTTAAACACAGATAAGGAATTAGAATCAAAATCAATTTCATTTTCATCATTTCCCAACACAATTGGTTCCATTTGAATTGAAGATTCAACCCCAAAGTTTTCTAGATGAGTTTCATGAATGGGTATGGATTTGATGTTTGTGATTTCTCCTAATGGTTCAATGATTGGTGTTTCTGAAAAAATATCATTGGATAAATATTCAGGGCATTCAATCCATGAAGAAAAATTTCCCTCTTGTGAATTAATGAAATCAATTTCATCCTGATTAAAACACTCATTAACAATTCCTTGATCTTGTTCAGTTGTCCCATATCCAAAGGTTAGTTCTTTTTTCAAATCATGAGAGGTTTTTGGGATAAAAGATTCATCTATCAATGATGAGGAAAGAACATCTTGAGTGGGAACGGGTTCCTCAAAAGTCTTAAAGCTTTGTAATTCTAATCTGAAAGATGAAACTTCTGAATTCATTTTATCCATTTGTTCACACAATTGTTCAAGAATATTTTCAGGATTAGGTTTGATATATGTTTGTACATCATGGACTTCCTCATTATTTATCTTTTCAATCATTCTTGATAGGTTTGGAAATTGATCTTTTAAACATTCAGCATCCCATTGATTGTTCATGTTATCGGGTGTGTGATAATCATTCAAGTGTTGATTGAAAAAGGTTGGAGATTCCCAATGTGGATTTTCAAACTGATTAAATCTTGAGTTTGTGAAGGGACATTGTTGATGATACTCCATTGTAGTTTAATGAAATTTGGATTTGGATTTTTTTTTGGAAAAAACAGAAATGGGAAAAGAAAAGTGAAATAGAGGTGAGAAAAGAGAAGTTAGGTGAGAATAGAAGGTGGGTGTCTAAGAAAACTTACTAGGGTCCCCGGAAACGGCGCCAAAATTTGGTTGCGCCCAAATTTACCCTACGGGTAAAAGCGATCGATGTAGTACATGTAGGGGTCGAGTCCACAGGGACCGAAGAAGTAACCTTGAGACGCTATGATTTGGTGAAGGATGGGCTATGAAGTAGCCAACTTTGGTTTTGATTTAGATGTTTTAAATAACACTAAGACACCTACGCGAATTCAATTTAATGAAAATGGGTTGATCTAGGATTATGCTTGGGGTGGATTGAATGAATTTTACTTCTTTAAACAATTTTGGTTTTATTAATTTTTGATGAATCCATTCTTCAAAAATAACACTACCTTCATCATTTTCTGGTTTGGTGCTTAATAAACACAATTACTAATCCCCTATACACTTAGAGAACCAAATTCATGATCTCTCCGAGGTATATGGTCATTTAGTAATTGAATTTATTTTGCTCAAACACAGTAAAGATGAAGAGTAGAAATAACTGAAAAATGGATATCTTAAATTAATTATCCATTTAACAACAATTCGTTCATAAAATAACATTCAACCCAGCCTTTGCATCCTTCTAAGATCAACCCATTAAGGGTTTAGCCCTCCATTGATAGTATACTCTCAATGGTGGGCGGAAGATGACTAACAAGAATTGGATTGAAGAAATTAAAACCGCGGAAATAACGAGCACTCCTCCGTGTGTGTGAATGAAATTCACACCTATGTGTGAACTAATTCACAACAACACAGAGATATCACTATTCTTTGTGATTATAAAGTTTTAATAAATGAAATGGAAAATATATAAGAGAAGAAGTTGATTAAGAAAAAAAAGAAAAACTTACATGGAAATGGAAAACATTACAAATGAAATTTGGAAGCAAAACATTACAATGAAACAAAGCATCCAAGATGATAAGAAAAAATTCCACACCCATTCCCTTCACCAATAGCTCCTTATATAGGAATATTAGGAGCCTTAGGTACATCCCCCAACAATTAATTCACCCCTCAACAATTAAGAGAGTCAAAAGGAAATTGACATTTCGAAGTTGACCCGGAAAACTGTCCAGATTCGTCCTCCATTTTGACGTATGAATTCGAAATTGAAGAAGGCCGATTCCGGAGGTGTCATAAATATAAACTATCTTCGTCCATGTGTCCTCTATGAGCTGTAAAAATTTCAGGAAATTTCGCTTAGCCGTTTGGAAGTTATGGTCGAAATGGTGGAACGGATTTCTGCGCATTAATGACGAGTCCACCATTTAAATCTAAACTTCAGATCCCTTTATCATCATGATAACATCAGAATTAGCTCCGGCCACAGTTGAATAAAATGATCCTCATATTGTTATCTTTCTACTGTATAAATTTGAGCTTCATTGGGCTTGGTTTCTGGGCCCCACATTTGTTTGATGGGCCTTAGGCCCATTATGCTTTTTCCAGCATGTTTCTGCCTTCAGGCGCAAAATTCTCCATCTTTATTTGGGATTCATCCATCGGACCTAAAAGATAAAATGTTCCAAACAAAGTGATCAATCATATCCCAAAATTTAAAATTAAAATGATGAATATTTTAATTTACACAAGAAAATTATTGAGTGGGCCCAAATTGACATTTTAAGCATGAATTGCACAATGATGGGAAATGAAGTTCAATTTCTGAATTGGACTAAAATTGATGTTTATGAACTTTTAAACACATTAATATTAAGAACTTAACAATGAATATTAGCCACTTTTAGTGACTAATCAACTATTTTCGTGCCAATAACCATAAATATTTAGTATATTTGAAGCATAGAAATGTAAACAACATATTTTCATGAAATATCTTCCAAATATCCCATAACACTCTTCACTATAGTAACCTTCTAGGATTATTATACTTTATAAAAAACATTTTAACCTGAGGAAAGTGGAAGTATAAAAATTAGTGAGTTTAGATGCTCAATAAAGGTAAACAAGGGAGATATAAGTAAATGATCAAAAATTAGTATAAGATAAGAATATGGGTTTGAGAACATGATCATAACTGATGAAAACCATACCTAATAATTCAAAGATCATAAATAAAGATTATTTGAATAATAATAATAGAATACATGTGTAAAATCATGAAATCCAAATCAAAATCTATGAAGGACAACATTGGAATATAAAATTGGAATGTGGAATAAGCATAATCATAGGAAATCATAACAATTTATCAATTTATAAACACTAAAAAGTCCACTAATTAAGTTGAGGATATGGAATCATGACCTAAAATAAAATTATAGATATAAAACTAGGTCTAGGTATAAAACTATGTATATGAAACTTATTCTATGCATAAAATTTTAAACATGCCTTAATATCAGCTGGTCCACACATAATGTAGTTAACATGAAATCAGTTTTAGTCATATCATAATTGTATAACGAGATATAAAAACTCAAAAAATTATTTAGAGGGTGATATAGGACCCACCCATTATTATCCATACATATTCATGTAATAATATCATATCATTCATCATTCCATCATCAATTAATTACCCCATAAGAAGAAATGAATTTCATGACAACTATAATAATGCACCATTGTAATCTATTCAAAGATAGAAGATGGATGATATCATTAGATAATATCCCCAATGAATCATACCAATTTTTAAAGGATGTTTAAATATATGAAAAATATCTGTTGTAAAATAATTTAAAATATGATCTAAAAATCAAGACAAAACATCCCTTTTCATTTGATAAATTTTAAAAACTAAAATTCATAGAAAAATAGGACTATATTTTTCTTTGTAAAACCATTAAAAATTTCAAAGTAATATTTATGACTAATTAATTACATGATGGATGGAAAATATGTTCATTCCATACATATAAAAAGCGAACATTCTTTTCAAACATTCATTAAAAGTAAAAAGAGATTCATATGAAAAAAAATTGAAAATTTTAATTTTAATAATTTTATAAGAAAGTAAAAGGTAGTTAAAAATATCTTTTTAAAACATTTAAGTATAGGTGAAAACTATAATAAAATAATTTGAATAATATGGATATAGAAGAGAAATATTCTTGATCAAAAAAAACAAATAAGGTCATATTTTCTTAAAAACATTTTCTCGACTGCTTTCAGTACCAAAGAGATGAAAATGAAAGTAAAACATGAAAAAACTAGAAATAACTAGAGTATAAGAAAATTTATGGGGTTGGTAAGATAAGGATCATATAATATTTCTTAATGGAAAAATTACATTGTAACATCTCGGACCTGGATTCCACCCTATGGTGCCATGGGGCCGGTTGGCCACATGGAATCAAGCGCATTTCTCCAAAATAAAAAGGCTAAAAACTAGCAGTGAGGGCCTAGGTGAGTCAGTGGGGAGACAATACCCTCATTACGAGAGTATCACAATAGAATTCAAACATACAATAAATAGCAGAAGCAAAGTAAATAGCAGTCAACTGAAAGAACGTCAAGACAAGAATACACATGAATAACTGGAAGTGACTCATATACAAAATGAGGTATATGGTAAAAGTATCTAAAAATAAACTAGAACAACACATGGCAATGTAATATAGTACATGTACCAAAAAGAACAAAAGACCAAAAAGTTATTCCATCATCGCAAGCCTCATCTTGGTCCAATTCTCCTCTGATCCAAAGCCATAGTCAACAACATGTACTAGGGTTATATCCCCTATCATCACCTACAACCATATAATCTATTTAGGTCCCCACGGAAGCCCAAAAATGTTTTGATATAATCATCCTAGTATGGAACCACATAGGTCTATACTTTTTTACAGTAATTCTACAAAAGTGAAAAATTGTATAAATAAGCAGTAAAGTAAAGTACATATGCCCATGGAATAAGTCTATAACAATAATTAAAACCAATAAACCCTCAAGGATACCTAAAAGAGATTCAGATCCTAACAAAGAAAACTAAAAGAAAACTAAACAAGTCATATGACCATGTCGTACATTCGTCTGTATTATGAAACCCACAACTATACTATATAAATAGGTCATGAATTCCATGACCACACCATATAGTGAATTGTATACCACAAGTGTTGGATACAAGGTGTAATTTACCAAGGCTTCCATGTAAAAAATCTAGACTACAGAGGTTCGGATCCATGGAACTTGCCCAATTCATCCCATCGAGTCCCATGTGCATCCCTTGTGGGAAATCGGTTAGGCCCTGGTTGGGGTATTAGGAGAATGTCAATTGAATGTCCAATGTGAGCCCAAGGAAGATAGATCCATGGGGAAGAAAGGCCTGAGGAATCCCAAGGAATCAAATCCCAAGGGGCAGAGTCAACCCAAGGCATCCACTACCACATTCCAGAACCATAGAGAGCAGTCTATGACATCTGTCAAACCATTCATTCAAGAATTCAATTTAAACATTCAATTCCATGTGAGTATACCCACTCACATAAACATGAATGATCCATGAGTATACCCACTCATGAAGACCATTTATTATTTACAAGCATATGGACCTACCCTCCCATATAAAACATTTAACATGGCATTCTCATTTTATATTGGTATACCCACTCATACCATCCATTCAAAAATCCCAGTTAAATTCAACAAATATGGCATAACTAGATATATCTAGGAACTAAGGCAGTACATCTCCTAAGAAATCCATTCAAGATATCATGGAATTAAAAGGCTTCCTCTAACCAGGAATGCACAAGTACACACACCTTGGGTGGTTTAAACAAGAATAAAGTGGTTATTTACTTAAATAGAACCCCTTGATTGACCCGGAATCATGTAATGGGTTCCAAAACACCTAAAAACCTATAGTCATCCTCACTAGGTCTGAATATAGCTATTAAAAGCAACTCGCTGAAAAATGAGGCCTCACTAGAAAGTCTGACAGGTAGAGAAAAGGACTGAACACCCGAAAAGCACTATAAAATATGAAAGAAATTATAGAACACCTACCTCACCTCAGTAGTAGATATCTCATCCAGCATGAAGTCCTGATTCTCCTAGGTTTTGGAGAAATATAAAGAATGAACGAAGAATGGGATATTATGGAATATGAGCCTAAATCAAAATAATTCAGTTGTTGTTCCAAAAAATCAATAACGACTAAAGAGGAATTGAAAACTTACCAATGCAGTTCCAATGAGACAAAACACACTTGAATCAGAGTTTATACGACTTCTAAAACTGAAAAACCATTTTAGTGGTGTTTCATCTCTCAAAAATGGAGTAAAACCTTCTATCCATCAAAATATGAGGCTACTGCCTCTTTTATAAAAAAAACGGTGGGCTAGTACACCACCTGTAGGCCAATTACATGGTTTGCACTGCCCCATTTTTTTTTTCTGAACTAGACAGGCTACACATCATGATGGGCCAGTACATGGCTTGTACTGGAAGTACACAGTGTACAGGCCATGTACATGACATGTACTTGAAATACAACCATCTTTCAACCTTTTTCCCCTTTCATTCCTAAAAACAACCCAACCAGCCCGTAGCCCGGTATAGGGTCTAATAAAAAAAGGAATGTAAACATCATTTAACCTGATGGAAAGATCCATACCTCAATAAATATCTCGATTCTTACAATATCCCCCTTATAGAAATTCATCTTGGAATTCCTCTAAGAAGGGTGGTTAACATTCGTCTGAAAACAACTCTGGCCACTGAACACGTATTTTTCCCTCCCTCTCCAAGTCTCATCCTATAAATGGTCATTCTTAAATAGCACCCATTCTTGAGCAACTGACCGGCCTCAGGGAACCTTTATGCTCCTATCAAATATATGAATCAGATGCTCCCCAAAGTATGCATCAACCTGAAAATCCAACTCCTTAGGCTGAAAGATGTGAGACGAGTCTCAATAATAGTGGCAGATCTGAGATATATAGAAGATTTCAATCATGGCTCGGTACCTCTGAGGTAACTGCAACCGATAGACAACTGACCCGACTCTTTCCATAATCTCAAACAGACCAATATATCTTCGTGAAAGCTTACCCTATATCCTGATACACCTGTCTCCTAAAAATGGTGAAACACATAAGAAAACCCAATCCCTGACCTCAAACTCTAGAGGTTGTCTATGGTGATCGACGTATGATTTCTGATGAGACTGTGTAGTAGCCATCCGCTTCTAAATCATCCGGACCTTCTCAGAAGTCTCCTACATAAGATGTGGTCCTAGTAATGTTTCCACTCCTACCTCTAACTAGAACATGGAAGAACGAGATGGCCTATAATATAAATACTAATAAGGTGCCACCTGTATCATTACCTGATAACTATTATTATAGGAAAACTCAATCCGAGGAATTTTCCTCTCCCAAGAGCCCCCAAAATCCAAGATACATGCTCGCAACAAGTCCTCTAGAACCTGTATCGTATGCTCTGATTGGCTATCAGTCTAAGGGTAGTATGATGTGCTCAAAAGAACCTATGTACCCCCCACCCTCTGAAAAATCTTCAAAAAAATGAGACGTAAATCAGGCGTCCCTATCTGAAACAATAGTGTGTGGGAACCCATGAAGTCATAACATCTATCTGATGTAAAACTCTTCACGATCAAGAACACTGAAGGTCTCCTTAATAAAAAATAAATGTGTGACCTTTATAATCCTATTAACAACAACCCACACAACATTATTACCTCGAGACGACCTCAATAAACTAGTCACAAAATCCATCACGACATGATCCCATTTCCACTCTGGAATAGGTGAATGTTGTAAAAGCCCAGCTGATTGCTAATGTTCCTCCTTCACCTACTGACTGGTGGAACACCTCATAAAAAACAAGTTACCTATCTCTTCATTCTTGGCCACCAGTACAAACATTTCAAGTCATGGTACATCTTGGTGACCCTGGGATGCACTGCCCAAGCTGAATCATTAAACTCTCATATCATCTCCTCACGTATAACCACCAATACCAAAACATGTACATTGATATGTAGAATCTCATCATGAACTTCCATCCAACAAGAATGATGGTCCCCTCTTTCCACACCTTCTAATAGAACAAGGTCTTTATAATCCGAAATATTTCTGATCCTAACTCTATCTAGAAGGGTAGAGGTGACATCTAGGATGATAGAAAACTCTACCCCTACCTATCATGTACCTACATATGCATCTCAAAAAAAATACATGAACAACCACTCACTATTGGATAATTTCACTGCATGTATCTGAGTACTCCTGCTCAGTGCATCAGCCACTACATTTCCCTTACCAGGTGTGAAGGCAAGCTCAAAGTCAAAGGATTGTAGGTACTCCACCCACATTCACTATCTCAAATTCAGATCACACTGCGTAATGATATGATTGTGGATTTTTTGGTTCATGTGCACCCCAAAATGATCTCCCAGTAAATAGTGCCTCCAACAATGCAATGTGTGAACAACTATAGCTAACTCGAGATCATGTGTTGGGTAATTCCTCTTATGAGGCCTCATATTCTAAGATTTGTATGTCACAACTAAATCTCCCTGCATCAGCACTACCCCCAGTCCAATACATGAAGTGTCATAGTACACCATGTAGATCTTATCCTACTCTAGTAGTATCAAGATTGGTGATGATGTCAACCTCCATTTCAGCTCCTAAAAGGATATCCTGCAATATTCTGACCACAAAAATTTCACACCCTTCTTAGTCAAGCCCATCAATGGTGCTACAAAGCATGAGAAGTCCATTATAAAACACCTTTAGTAGCTATATATCTCCAAGAAACTCTGTATGTCAAAAACATTCATGGGTTGTTCCAAGGAAACTACAAGTCTCACCTTCTTTGTGTCCACTAACAATCCTCTCTCCAAGATGATGTGACCCAAGAAGTGAATCTTATCCATCCAAAAGTAGAAATTTTTGATATTATCATATATCTTATTCTCTCTCAGTGTATTCAAATGATCTCGAGATGGTTGACATGGTCATGTCGATTGTGGGATTATACTGAGATATCGTCCACAAAAACAACCACAAAAGAATCAAAGTAAGGATGGAACACTCAGTTCATTAAAGACATGAAAATCATCGATGTGATCGTGAGACCGAAGGGTATAACCAAATACTCATATAACCCATACCTTCTATGAAAGGTTCTATGAGGTATGTATGTAGATCAAACACACACCCGGTGATATACTGACCTCAAGTTGATCTTTGATAACACACGATCTCCATGAAGCTGATCAAACAGATCATCTATCTATGGAAAATGATATCAGTTTTCAACTGTTATCTGGTTCAGTTTTTTATAATCCACGCATAGCCTAAGAGTTTCGTATGTCTTTTCTGTAAAAAGGACTGATGAACCCCATGGAGAGTAACTAGGTCTAATAAACCCCTTCTCCTCCAAATCCTCTATCTTCCTCTTGATCTCCTATAAATCCATTGTAGCTATCTTATAAGAAGGAATGGATACTGGCGTAGCACATGGAACTAGCTTAAAAGAGAACTCCACTCTCTCTCAAGAGGTAAATCAGAAATTTTGTTGGGAAAGACATCCCTAAAGTGCTGAACCATTGGAGGAAAGTTTTCCTAACTCACTCCCTAATCATCTAGAAACAAACATGCAATATGGGTTGTTATCCCGCTCATCTGATAATGCTCTGGTCCATATCTGACCACCTGGACATCCCATTCACCCTTGTAAATAAACACTACACCCTATAGTGATGTGAAGGTCACCCTCTGGTGATAGTAGTCAATGCACTCTTGATAAGCTACTAGCTAGTCCATCCCAAGAATGACATCAAACCCTGTCATCCTGAGAATATATAAACTCCAGAGGAAGTGGAACCCACCAACCTCAAGGGGAAACTCCATACACAAGCATACATCACCCATTTTAACTCCCAACGGCGTGTCTAGTATCAAAATTCCCTAAAAAAGAAAAACCACAATCCCAAGAATTTTAACCACTCCTTCAGAGATAAAACTATGAGGGACACATGTATCGAAAAGAGAAGATGAAATAGTAGAATCTACTAAGATCGTACCTCTCACTATAGAAATTCCAGGATCCTACTATTGGGTTTGTTGCACTACATACGTCTGGCCTGCACCATAGCCCTATGACCCTGTCTAGCTAACATGAGTTAGTTTACCCAGCTGTCTCTGAGAACCTCGTGTCTTACTACCACAAACATGACCACCACTTCCATGGCCTAACTAGTCTGCATTGCTCCATCTCCCAGCCTAATGTAGAGCTAAAGAACCTACTCCTGAACCCAATGTCAGGGATGACCCTTACCACTCATAGCTGGAGGGATGGTCCTGCAAAACATCTGCATGTTCCCCATCCTACTGCAGGCTAAGAACTCATCTAGGTTGTGATCGCACTGATTTTTCATGTGGCATCGCCTACTACACTGATGGAAATATACCAAGATTCATGCATCCATATCCTCAATAGAAATCACATAGCGAGAACCCTCAAAATGATGCTTACTTCATGAAGACGTAGATCCACTGGGTTCACAAATAGCACTCCCTTATTCTATGCCCCAATCTTCCCTCAGGTTCCGCTCTGTAATCAATGCCTGATTTACAATATTAGTGATAGAAGGAAACTTGAACATATTGACCTATGGTTTTATTGCACGTATGAGACCTTCCTTGAAGATCCTAACCATTGATAGTTAATCCGTAATATACATCAACAAAAAATTGTGAAGCTTTGTAAAGAATGTCGTGTATTCAATAACAGTCACCACACCCTACTCCAAATGCATTAACTCCGTAGCATGCACTTCCCATAGAGTTGCGGGGTAAAATTAGTTGTAGAAGTGGGATTGGAAATCATCACAACCCATATTCTGTAGGCCATCATCCTAGTTGAAAAAATCACACCAACACTTTTTCCCAACACGTATCATGTAAGTCGTGATCTTGAAACTCTGCTCTAGAGGCGTCTCCAGATGCTCAAAAATTTCTAACATGGTCTCTAGCCATAGATCTACAACCTTTGGTCTACTATCCCATAAAAACATAGTATGATGTTGCTGCTGGAACACCTGTGTCATCTCATCCATAGTCAAGGATGGCTACAATGCTCCCTAGGTCTTCTTCATATATCGAAAGAAACCCTCACATAACTTTTACTCAGCACCTATTTACATAGTAGCATCAGGCTCCACAGCTGGAACTATAGAAGAATCAACCGGTAGCTTGTGGCACACTATCTCCAAAGTATGGCCATCACATCCCTCGTGGAGTACCACTGGAGGTCATCATGGTGGCATGTATTTACAATTCCAAATGCAAACCTCATGAAATAACAACATCAAATCATAGATCTCAAAGCATAGGACAAGTCAAATCCCTCAAGTAAACCAAGTCAAACCACAACCAACTCCTAAATCCAAAACTGTATAAAGAACTGCCATCGAAACACTAGAAACTATGCCTCTTGACACTCAAAGTCTGGTCTAGGATAAGTCTCTATCCATTATTTCACATTCTATTACCATTTATAGTTCACATTTAGTTATCCATGAAATTTCATCAAGGGTTATCAATTCTGAACCCATGAGGGCCCATAACACCTCATGAACCCACACTCGGTTCCCATCCAAACCATACATGTATCTAGTTCATTTAAAATTTACATTCCATTACTAAAAATTTCACAATTAATAAGGGTCCATACTCCTTGTGGATTTAAAGATGATGTCACACCTATGTCAACTGCACCCAACTAACATAGCAATAAGCAGAACTATCACATCAACTATCGCAAAATCATGAAATATCTTATGTATCCTAGATGGCATGGAATAATGCATGGAATGTGATTATAACAAGAGTCTATATGATGAATGTGATGTCCAAACCTCATCTCATCAGGTTTCAACTAAATAGAACCCAAAATTGCATCAATAGTAATCGTATAAATCATGTGTTTCACCCAATGGTGAAATCAAATCAAATGTAATAGTCAAAATCCATAAAATCAGAACTCAATTCGAAGAAATTTGTTTATTCCCTATATGCAGGGTAGCTACTCCCATGCATAATTTATTACCAAACTCTATTTCTTTCCTATACCTGTATAATGTCTCCAAATATTAATTCAAACAAAAAAACTCCTATGATTCCTCTTTGTAATATCCTAGACCTAGATGACACCCTATGGTTCCCCAGGCCCGGTTGGCCACATGACCCCAAGAGAATATCCCCAAATTCCAGATGATGCTGACTAGAAGTGATGGCCTAGGTGAGTTAGTGGGAAGAATATGTCCTCATTACGGGAGTATCACAATGGAAGTCAAACATAAAATAAATAGTGGAAGCAAAATAAACAACAGTCAATTGAAAGTAAGTCAAGACAAGAATACATATCAATAATCAGAAGTGTCTCGTAGAAAAAAAATGATGAAGATGTTACAAGCTTCTAGAGAGTATCTAGAATATCACATGGAAATGTAATATAGTACAAGTTCTAAGAAGAACGGAAGACCAAAAAGGTATTCTAGCGTTGCAAGACTCATCTTGGTCCAATGATCCCCTACTCCTTAGCCACAGTCAACAACCTATCCTAGGGTGATTTCCCCTATTATCACCTGAAACCATATAATCTATTTGGGTCCTCATGGAGGACCAAACAGGGTGTTAGAAAAACATCCCAGTTGGAAACCACCTTGGTGTATACAGTTCTAGCAACAACTCTACAAAAGTACTAATATGTGTAAACCAGCAGTAAAGTTTGTATTCCCATAACATAATTCTATAGCAGTAATTAAAACCTACCAGCCCCCAGGGATACCTATAAGAGATTCCTCTCCTAACAAGTAAGCTAAAAGAAAAGTAATCATGTTACACGACCACACCATATATCTGTATGTATTATGAAACCCACAAAAATTATGTATAAAGAAGTCATGAATTCCAAGACCACGCCATATAGTGAAGTGTAGACCATAAGGGACAGATCCAAGGTGTCAGGTACCAAGGCATCCATGTAATAAATCTAGACCATGGAGTGCCAGATACAAGGAACTTTTACAAGGCATCCCATCGAGTCCCATAGGTGTGCCTGGTGAAAACTTGGTTAGGCACTAGTTGGGGTCCTATGAGCTTGGAAATAGTAGGTACTATGTGAGCTCAAGAAAGCCGGATTAAATGGGTAGCAAGGTCTAAGTCATCCCAAAGAATCATTACCCAAGGGGAAGAGTCAACCCAAGGCATCCACTACCGCATTCTGGATCCATGGAGAGTATTCCATGACATATATCAAACCATTCATTCAAGCATTCAATTTAAATACTCAATTCCATGTGAGTAAACCCACTCACATAAGCATGCATGATCCATGAGTATTCCCACTCATGAAAACCATTTATTAATTACAAGCATATGGGCATACCCTCCAATATAAACCATTTAACTTTCCATTTTAATTTTATATAGGTGCACCCCCCCCCCATATCATCCATTCAATAATCCCAGTTAAATTAAACAGTCATGGAATAACTAGATATAACATGGCACAGAGGTAGTACATCTCTTAAGAAATCTATTCATGCTATCAAGGAATTAACAAGCTTCCTATAACTAGAAAAGCACAAGCAAACACCCCTTGGGTAGTTTAAACAGGCATAAATAGGTTATTTCCTTAAGGATCATCCCTTGGGTAACCTTGAATCATGTAATGGGTGCCAAATCACCTAAACAGAATGTACAAGAATCCTAACTAGGTTCGACTATAGCTATAACAAGAAACTCTCTCAAAAATGAGGTCTCTATGGAATGTCTGACAGGCAGGAAAAGGTGATGAACACCTAAAAAGCAACCAAAAAGCCAAAATAAATTATAGAACACCTACCTCTCCTTAGTATTAGACAGCTCATCCAGTATCAAGCCCTTATTTGAACTGGTTTGGGAGAAATATGAAGAATTGATGAAGAACGTGATATTTAAGCATATAAGCCGAAATCCAAATAGTATAGTTGTTGTTATGAAGAATCAATATCGACTAAAAAAGGAATCGAGTACTTACCGATGTGGTTCCAATGAGATAAAACATGCTTGAATTAGAGTTCAGACGGCTTCTAAAACTGAAAAAACATTTTAGAGGTGTTTCGGCTATCAAAAACAGAGGAAAACCTTCTGTCTGTCAAAATATGAGGCTACTTCCTCTTTTTATAAAAAACTGGTGGGCTAATACATGATGTGTAGACCATGTACACGATGTGTACTTCCCTATATTTTTTTTCTGAACCAAACAGGTTATACATCTTGACGGGCTAGTACACAACATATACTGGAAGTACATGGCATGTAGGTTGAGTACACAACATGTACCTAACCTGTAGCTAGCTTTCAACCCCTTTTCCCCTTTCTTTCCCAAAAACAACCCAACCGAACCATGTCCCAGCATAGGTTTTTAGAAAAAAATGAATGTAAATATAATTTAACCCAAATGAAAGATCAATACCTCAAGAAATACCTAGTATCTTACATAAATTGATAGCCCCTTGAATAAATAAGACCATAACATAAACACTTATGACTTTGGTAACTATTGAATAGAAAACCATCAAAAATTAGAACTTAAAATTGTACTATAGATACCATGAATTTCATGAAATAATATTTCAATATATATTCATGAAGAATTAATTACACTATATAAAAAAACCTGATGCACAACATGAAACATGTCATAAGAACTTGAAATTGAGACAAAAAAACCCTTACCTCAAGCCCCGAATAACATTGTAAATGTTAAATCCTCCTGTAAAATAAATTCTGAATTATTATAAATCTATATAAGAATAATATTCATTCTCACCTTATTATATATGATTCCCATATAATTTACAATCATTCATTTATTAATAATTTTTCATGGAAACCATTGGTTGGGGTAAAACTGTTTTGTTTTCCATGCATGTTCGGATTCGATGATTTTGGTCCTTACACCTTGGTCATGGTTTCAATATATATATAAAAATAATAATTTCAAAAATAAAATATTTATCAATTTTATACACTTTTATAACTATCTATATAAGGCAATGAGGAAAAATTAATTACATCACTTTGTGGAGATAGTAGCCCATACGTGCACACGAGTGTTATTTTCATTTTTCAATGGATGAAAATAATGAACGGTAAATAATAATTTATCTTTAAAGTATCATAAATATATTATATATATAATATATATTGATTAAATATATTCTTATTACCATAAATTAAAATAATAAATGGAAAAAGAATCACATCACTTCATAGAGACGGTAGTCCATACGTCTGCGTGAGTGGTGTTTTTATTTTACATTATATGTAAAGAAGATAAAAATGGTAGTGCCACTGACATTAAAATATTTAATTAGGGTAAATATAATATTTTAATCTTGTTAAAATGTTTATATATTTTTTTTATGTGGTTAAGGAAGAAATAAATTCGAGATAGATCGGTAAAGACAATTACCTCTTCTTAGGGTATTTTTCTTTTGGCTTACACCTTAACCCTTCTTGATATTGTCTTTTTGTGAGACCAAGACATATTGGGTGTTATGAGGAAGGATATTAATATACTCTAATATAAGTTTTAGAGAAAACCTAACTCTCATGTGTCTTTTAAATGGTTATATTAAGACCCTTTTCATAGGAAAAAATCAATGTTGTTTTTGTATGTTTTTAAGCGTAAAGAATGTCATTCTAAAAGTTAAATTGAATAATAAGTGGAAAATGTTTTATATTATAAACAATTTCACATTCAATTTTCCAAATATAATATTTTTATGTTTTTTAAATCAATTAATTAAATATTTTTTAAGATAAAATAACATTTAGAGTCACTTTCCCTACTATTAACATAATCTGAACTTAAAAAACATGAAGACAAAAATCGGTTTGGAATTTATATAATTAAAACATTAATTAAAATAAAATTTTATCTCTAAAAATAATTTAATTTTCTAAAATATCAAAAAAAAACATAACTTTTAATATCTTTTAAACTATTCAATTTCATTTTCACTCGCTTTCACAAGTGCTCAATCGGTAATGCATAAACATTATAGGTAATTATACCATCGTTAAATATTGAACATAAATTAATATCATAAATATTAATAATTTATATTTAATTTTATTATCCAGATCCATTCATAAAATATTTATATCTATTTACTTATGATGATAATATAATAAGTGAGAGAGAGTGACATTTTCTAAATATTCTTAACTTAAAATAATATAAAGTTAATTATCACTGGGAAGCATAATTATTTTCCAAATTTTTAATTATAAAATTATTATGGTCAAAATACACTCATATAATGAAATAAAAGGAAGTTTTAGAGAGATTTTGAGACTTATCTCATATTTTTAACCTCATTTTTCCTATTTTACCCATTACTGTGGTAATAAATTTTTACCATGGTTACTAATAAATATGAAAAAAATCGAAATTGAACTTATAACTAAATTTATAAATTATGATTCCAAATATGGAAACCATTTTATCAAATAAAATCCTTTAAAGTGGTAAAAATTAATTTTGATGTAATCATGAAAAATGTAACAAACCAATTTTTAGAATAAAATGAATTTAATCCCATTATTATCAAAGTAACCATCAATATATGAATGTTTTATATGTTTTATTTAATATATTATATAAAAATTTCATTAAAAAAAATTCAAAAATAGGGATTAATTTAATTTATTATGATAAAAATACATTTTAACATAAAAAACAGTTTTCTAAAATATATGTCATTTTACCTTCAAATAACATTATCATTAATTATAACCATTTTATAATAAATTTATGAATAATAATTCATTTATATTATTAATAATTTTTGCTTTAAATATTTTCTAAAAATACATATTTATTTAGTAGAAAAATACAATTCTTTGAAACAATTAGATTTTTCACATTAATTTATTTTATTCTTATTTTTTAAAATTAAGTTTTTATTTTATAGGAATTAATAAATTAATTTGTGTTAAGGAAAAACTTTATTTATAGATTTCATAATTTAGTTACTCCTTTCTATACCCATCAGTCCAAAAAATATTCTAAAATGACCATTTAACTATAATACTCGAATAATATGATGTGGTTCAATTAAGCTCAGTGATGTGTGTGGTACACCCTATCAAACATAGTATCCATTTAAATAAATTAAATTCCAAAATTTAAGGTGTTACATTCCCCCCACCCCCCTTAAAAAAGATACATACTTATAATTTTAATTTGTTCTTATCAATTTGAAAGTATCATTCCACATTTATAATCTCATATATAGATTTATCACGAAAAGTAATTTCTATTTTTCTACTAAGAAACTTAGTATTTATCTCCTATGTATTTTTGAAACCATGTATGAACCATTATAAGTCCCATGATTTTTAATGAGTTTCCAAAATCATACCTTGATTTCTAAGTGATATTTTCCAGATAAGACTTGATAGATTCATCTTCCTACATCTTGAGTTGAGTAATTATTTTATCATCAAGATAATGAATATTAGAAAAAATAATTTCTTGATTTCCATCCCTTAAAAATGTAAATTTCATCCTTAAGTTTTGTTTTGATAATTTTTACACACCTAATTCATCTCATATTCTAATTTATAGATAAACATAATGAATATTTCATGGCTAAAGCATTAAAATTAACTTTTATTAGATCATAATATCCATTAAATGATGAAAAATTATTCTTCCTATTTCAATCCATTAACCAGAACCCAAATGATTATCACAAGTTAATATAATATATGATATTAATATAACATTATAAATCAATCCCCAAAAAATCAATAATAACACCAAATGTTCAACTTATATCATTCCATAAATAATTAACCCTAAAATTCATCCAATATTGGTGTGACCAAATTCTAATCCTAAAAAAATAAAAAAAATGATCATGTATTCTTCCAAAATCAACTTAATGATTAGCTCAGAAAAAATTAATTACTCATAAATTTACACGCTAAAAATGCATATAAATTAATCATATATTCTCTAAAATATAAAAATCATCCCAAAATAACCTAAATAAAAAAATCATATGTTCTTCTAGAGGATAACTCAAGCTTTCTTCCTCAAATAATATCAACTATTTTCATATAAAAAACCTTATTAACTAATAAATTTCCATTCACCTTAATCATATAATGTTCCTAAAAATATGACAACCCTTTATCCCAATTAACAATAATTACTTAAATATCAAAGCATGTTTTAACCTTAAAGGTTTTCTATACCATTCATCAAATGTCCACAAAAATTAAATATAATTATTCTTTAAACCACATTTTAGACCTAAGGGTCTCATATATATCGATCATTTATTAAATCACAATAGAAATATCTAAAAATATTATTTATCACCTTTAAATTGAAATCACATAAGGTCTTAAAAATGATATTTATACCTTTAAATATATGATCATTCTTAAACTAATTATCCCATAAATAAAATATCACTACATCATAAATCTCATGCCCTATATATAGACACATCAATCATTCATATTCCTTTATAAACCTTTAACCATGATTTTCCATCATATTCTTTAATACTTCATTCCTATAATAAAAATATGAATATGTCCTATTATTTATCAATCTCAAAAAAATTATATTTCCTAATTTAAAAATTAAAAAAATTATAAATTAATACCTTTTATATTCCTTTCACAGTTTATTAATCTCTAGTATATGACATTGATAAACCTTTTTCCATACGATCTTTCGGATCCCCTTCCTGATATATCATCCCCAAACATCAATTTACATAATTCCCATACTCCCCACATTTAAAAAATTATATTTATATATTATTATTAACATTATTCCCCTCTAAACTCTGCAATTTTCTTGAAGAGTTTATTACTTTATGACCTCCTTTAAAATATATGAAGCATCTTCTTGTTTTATCGAAACACTCTCCAATGTGTTTATTCCTGCATTATTTAGAAATAGGAAGTTTAATATTTTTACCTTCATGATATTTATCTATTGAACTTCCATAAATCTCAATTTTACCTTATTTAGTGCATTAGTCAACTCACGTAGGTTAATGATATTAATCAGGATTTTAGATATCTAGTTAAGAATAACCACAATAGTTTTCACTCTAACTCATATCCTATTTGGTTGACCTTTCAGAAAAAAATTACATTATAATTCACATCCATTGTTAAAATCATTCATTTTGGTTCTGGCAATTGACAAAAACCAAAAATATTAGTGTGTGATCAAGAATAAAAGTTGGAATTCATGTGATGATAAAAATAATTTCAAAGATGCTGTAAATTACAACAATTATTATCAACCTATGACACATTAATTTCATCCTGTATAATTTAATTTTATCATAGGTTTCCATCACATATATCTTCTAATTCCACATAATATTTCATAAATAGAATTTGGATTAACTATAGACTATACCCCATGAGTGTCAAACAGGGTATCCAATAAAACCACTTTATCATGAACTAGGTGAAGATATACATAATACCCAAAGAGCCATTTTAATGTTATTGCCTCTTGGATCATCTATTCCAAAGCATTAATCCACTAGTTTGTATCTAGATAAGGATTCAATATCTAGGAGACCACAAGATCTCAACTTTAAAAAAAACTTTAGGATATTATCCTTTACATAGACTTATCCTTAGGGTTTTCACTAAAGTTTTCTAATACTAATATCCAAAAATAACTAAACCCTATTTTGATACCAAATATAATTCCCCAAGTATTTCATAAGTACATATTAAATCATTTATATGAATATTCATTACATCTCACTATTTTTCATGCATAATATTCATAAAGGTTTAGTGTCTTTGAAGACTAGATATATAAATCAATTATTTTCATGAAAGATATTAAATATATCTCAAAAAATTATTCACATATATTTCCATTCTAGGATTATTATACTTAATACTCTTCTTTATAACTTGGGGAAGATGGAAACATAAGAATATGTGAGATTAGATGACCTGCAAAGGTAAACATTCGAGATATCAATAAATAATCACAAGTGAGAATATGATAAGTATAAGGGTATGAGAAAATGATCATAGCTTATGATAATCATAAAAAATTTGTCAAAGATCATAAATCATGAGTTATGGAATAAGGATTTAGAATAACATAAGAAATGTTTATAATTTGGAATTAAAAATCTTGAGTAATAGAGTTTAACATGGTCTTCAAACATAGGAATGTGGCATATGAATAAGATTAAAAAATCATAACATTGTGAACATTTATAAACAATAAAATGTCCACTAATTAATTTATAGAAGTAGAATCATGTCCCCATATTAAATTATGGTCATTAAAGTAGGTCAAATCATATAATTGTAGGCATGAAACAAGGTCCTTGTAACGACCCCAATTTTTCCTCATTAAATTATTATTGTGTTTAATAAACTACGGTACATGCTACACCCAATATAAATGAACTAAAAAGTGTTTTAATTAAATTATTAATAAACATATAATAAAAAATATGATAATAAACCATTAAAATATATTTCCTTTATTTAAAAAATAATTATGAAATGTTAATATTGAAAATGGTTATTTTCAATAAAAATCACTTTTTATATTGTAATTTATTTTAAAACTGAATTTAAATATTATTAAAATAAAAGTTTAATAAAAAAATAATTTTTGAAATACTATCATGAAAATATAATTATTATGAATTTTATAATTTTTTCTAATAAGATTGATTTTGGTTAAAAATATTGTTTCATAGAAATTATAATTATTTTGATTTTATCACTATGAAATCGTATAATAAAAGTTTAAAAAACCTTTTAATTAATAAAATATTTTTCTATGGAATAAAATTATTCATTTTAATTTATTCTTTGTCCTTATAAAAACTATGTATAGATTTTATAGAATTAAATAAAAAACAATAGTTGAATAAAAAATTGTTTTTGATCTCTTCCTTGAATGAAGTATTTTTAAGGTGAGATTAGGTTGTATATTTCTTTAAAGAATCATACCTTTTTTAAATTTTTAATAAATCAATTTGGGTCATTGGAATTAGTAATAATGATAATTTTATCATATATATCAATTTAATTATGGAAAAAATCATTTTTCTAAAAACAATTTTTACATGATTATGTTTGTTTATTTTAAAATTAACTTTTCACACATTTAGAAATTTGATATGATAAAATGATTTTAAAATATAAAATAAGAAGGTTAAAACTATTGAATGAGTGAAATTTTAATTTTAGTTATAAAAATTAATCACTAAGGTTTAAAAAATAATTACACAGTTAAAAATTAAAACTGGTAAAAAGTCTTTTACTATGGGAAAATGGCCAAAACATTTTTTGAAATTAATTTTTGAGACTAGTTTAAACTTTTTGTTGTCCTAAAATCTTATTGTTTTCACTTTTGAACCATTGAACCTTGAATAGTGTTATGCCATTATTCAAAAATGATGATTGTTTCCAAAAGTTCCCTTTTCTTCTCTTATAAAAGGATACCACATAAACATTTCAATAATCAACTCCTTTTTCAATATTACTTTAAACCCATAAAAAAATTTTCTCTTTTGAATTCCTTTATGTGAACCAATTCCCTAGGTCACCAAAAAGTATCCTAAGTCCCTCAAATCAATGTATTTCATTAATATAAGGTTTACGGTCTTAGTGTTTGAGATTAATGTACTTCCATGGAAATCAAGGGTAATGGTAAGGGACTTTTTCAAGACCTAACACAATGAGGATCAAGCCGAAACTATCTGAAGAATGCCTCTATAGGTCATGGGTTGGAAATAGGCACAAAAATTCATAACTAATATTGGAGGTCTTTTCCTAAGTTCCTATACCCACACACACAACCATCTCCATAAAGAAGTGAATAAGAATGAAGGAAAAGAAAGTAACATCTAGTGTATAAACCATATATGTGAAACCTATGGGGATTACAAGAGTAAAATAACATAAACTAGAAAAGTGGAAAGGAGTAAAATATATTCCCATCGAAAAGATTTACTAACCTAACAAACTGGAAAAGAAAATGCTTAAGGATCCTGAATCCATATCCCCAAGCCCAGACAACTGTACGTATTCAAATTCACTAGGGTTTCCCTAGGATCCTTTATAATTTCCACTAACATGCCCATTGTTTATATAAGATAGGATGTAGGTGGGAAAATCCCATACAGGGGTGAGTATTTTCATACCTAGTTGTATGACCCGAAAGTTGAAGGGGGTAGTAAGAGACACGATAGAAGTAAAGAAATCATCCCATAATAAGAGAGAAATTAAAACTAATCAATATGGATATATGATTATTAAATAAACCTAGATGAGAGATAAATGAGATCTATATCATAGCCCAGCTGAGGAAAAGAGTCTTCCATCAGTTCCAAGATTTTTATCATAAGTGTCACTCCAAAGAAACATCCATGTTGATCCACACCTCACCACTATACTACACGGTATAGGGGAGATAATCTCTAGTTAGAGGACTCATTCCCTAGTTCAATTGGGGGTTACACTCTGTATAAGATGTACCGATGCAATAATATAATAGAGGTACTTCTTAGTAGATATAGTAACCATTCCCTAGTATGTTTGTGGGTACCAATTAGTAGATAGAGAACTCTTCCCCTAGTACATTGGGGGGGTACCACTTAGTAGATTGAGGACATGTGCCCTATTATTGCATAGGGAACCACTCAGTAAATAGATGACCCACACCCTAGTACAATAGGGGTACCACTCAGTAGATAGAGGAACCTCTCCATAGTGTGTTAGGGGGTACCACATGGTAGATAGAGGATGCACACCCTAGTGTATTAGTGGGTACCACTCAGTAGATAGAGGAAATGTGCCTCAATTCATCAAGGGGTTCCACTCAATAAATATAGGACATGTTCCCTAATTCCTCATGGGGTACCGCTCTATAGATCTCATCTAATCATTGTCATCCTCAAGCAACACCTAGAAAAGCATCACTCATAGAGCATCTCACATAATATCTCAAAATCCAACATAAAGTGCACCATAAAATTATATGTGAAAAAAACACTCAGGAAAGGCTACTCATCGGTTGAAATCCAAGTCTAAATGGAGGAGATATGAGAGGTAGAAGATTCCTAAAAAAATAGGAATTACACCGGGTGTAAGCATACCCACATGGCGTATGGTGCTACCCTGATTCCTACGATAGACGTGCGTTCAAATTTGGCACTGTTGAAAGGGAAAAAATTAGGGGTTTTCTTTAATTTTCTATTTTAATTGTAGATATTTTTTAAATTTCTTTAAAAAACTATAAAAAAATATTTTTCCATGATTTTTTAAAATGGTTATTTTTTTCAATTCATGGAACAATTACACACAGCTGCAAGAAATAATATCTAAATTACCTTGGTCTATAGAAGATGGGGTTTCTTTATGGGATAAGTACATCATGGGATCCCAGATCCAAATTATCAAAGAGGATGAATTCAAGGAATTCATCCAATATCTCAAAGATACCCTTTAATAACCAATTTTTAAAGGATTTTATATAAAGTTAATTGAATTATAGGATTACTTCTTGGAATTTGATCAAGAAGTGGCCAAAAAACAAGTAGAGTCATCCTTTTTCTCCCAACACTTTTGAAGAAATTTCATGGATGTAATTCTAAGATAAAGTGACCAAAAACAAACTCAAATACAATATTCAAAATCTAGAAGATATGTTTCAATATCAATAAGGAAAAAAGGATTGGATAACTGAGAAATTTAATGCATCCCTCAAGTAACTTGAACTTCAATATGATTACGAGTCACTGGTATTTCCTAAATTTTTTGAGGATATCCATGAAGATTAGGAACAGATTTAAAGGTATCCATAGAAAAAAAATTTTAAGAACCAAATCCAAGATGACCATGACGATCTAGAATGGATCCATAAGGATAAATAACTACCCATTGAGCTACTATTGGAAGATCAGTAAGATTTTGATGAATTATGGAATGAGTATAATGTACAAAATGATCTCCTTATTCCCTAAAAGTATAAGATCCAACACATTTTAATATTTTTCTTGACATGGGGTATGACACCACACAAGTGTTGGAATTTGAAAAAATGATGGAGGAGCCTGACTACCTACCTCCACCTTCAACTATCCAACTCCAAGAGGCACTCACCACTAAATAAAAAATTGAAACTGAACCGATTCTAGGAATTGATCTTATCTCATACCTCTATTCCATTTTATTTTATTCAATCTTAATTGATTATTAATTCCCACTGTATTGAATTTTTAGATTTGGATAAATTTTTATATTCCCTAGAGGAAGATAAAGAAACTGTATATGTACCTTTTGCGAATCACATGGATCTCCCTAAATTAATTAAACATTAATTAAAGGAAGACCATGAGAAATTAAAAGTTTCTTACCCATAGGAAATCAAGACAGGGTATTATCAGATTGAAATGTCTAAATTTATTATTAAAAATTCATATTTAAATTTTGTTCAAGTGAAAATACATGATTAATTTCCCTTTGATCATTAAATTCATACAACATATGCTGAACTAGCACTAGAAACGAAAAAGGAGGTTTTTAAAGTAATAAATAATAAGGAGGATGATTTGTACTTCATTCTATCACTTCCGTGCAAAATATAATTAATTTTCCAGGGGGATATGATATACACTATCCATGGATCATTCCTCACCATGAAAGAAGAAATACGGGCTGGGAAAAGCCACATGTGGTGGTTTAAGTCCAAGAAGATCCACCCACCATAAAAATTTAGATAACAACTGGTAGTCCCCTATATAGGCAATAAAAATTCAAGGCTCACTTGGGAGATCATACTAAGACTTATTCTTTTATTTTTATTCTAGGACTATAAATTTTATTATTAGGATTTTCCCATTACGCATTCCACTCCCTATTATATTTTTGAGCATAAATTACATGATACTTGTGCTTAATTGAGTAATTTTATTTTATAACTTCATGATGGCAGAAGGAATTACCAAACATTCAAAAATGACAAAGGAATAAGTTTCATGACTCTATGGAGTTCATTATTACATTATTTATGTTCAAACTCCATATTTTTTTTGTCTAAAACCTATTCTGAGATTTAAATTGGAAAATTGAATTCCAACATTTAAATTTATGTTTTACTTGACTTGTTTAGAAGACATGAGTTTCTTAAGAATCCTGTGATTCCATGTTTTATATTTTAAATTTTAATGGGATTGAATTTTTAAAATAGAGAATTTAAAGACTAAATTGAAACATGGATATTAAAATGAGGATTCATGATTTAAGGAAATTAATTGATTCATGTAAATAAAATTTCCTAATTATTTTTCATACTTTTAATTTATGAAATTCACGTGAATAGATTTTTTATTATTATTCATTCATTGAGTTATTTTTCAAATCAAATGTACCATTCCTAAAAAGATTTCTATACCAATTAATTTTTATTTTATTCTTGGGAATATTTCTTGACTGATCTTGGGATATTCCACCTACCAGAACATGAATTGAAACTTGTCAAAATTAATTGTTATGAATAATCATTTAAAATAATTAATGCATATTTTCAAAATTCATTATCCTTAAAACACTACCTTTACATCAATCTATGTTCATACCATAGGGACCTGGAATGACCTTCTTAGGAATGAAACATTTTTAAATCCATTTTTATTCTTTATCCTTTCCTACCCTCCTATTAGTATTTAACTGATATTTTAAAGTTTAAGTGTTGGGGTGAAGGGATTCATGGATAAAGGGATGAAATACATTGTAAGGAAGAATTTTAGGGTGATACACATGGATATTGAGAAAGGTTTATATTCATTATAATCCTTATTGATTTATCCTCTTGAAAAAAGAGAGAAAATGAAAAAAAAAAGATCCAAATATGAGAAGAATGGGTTGTGACTTTGAAGAATAAAAAATCACCATCACTTTACTGATGATTTTTATCAAATGTGGTTAGGTAGTGGATGTGAGGTTTATTATAATAATATATTTTTAAATATAAAAAATGAAATAATAATTTGAAAAAAGGTATAAAATTATAGAAAAATTCAAGAGGGTGAAAAAATAATTCATTATGATTTAATTTTATCATAACCTTAATTTGAGTTTGGGGAAAGCGAGAGTTGTTACATTTTTAATGGGGGAATGTCATTGCACTTTTAATTTTTATATCATGTTTTATAATTAAGAGATAAACCTAATCCTTGAGATTTAATTTTTAAAAATCAATTATTACTCACCTTAATCCTTAGAGTCATTTGAAACTTCATTGAAAATTCATCATGATTTTATGTTCCTTTTTTCATTAAAATGTTTAGGAAAGAGTTCCTTTAAAATTCTATGGATAAGGATAACGTTCTCATGATATGATCATAAATCTACTTGAATTACATCATGAGAGATGAGTGAAAAGATTCAAAAGATATGTTGATCATGATTTGGAATGTTTAATAATAAATAATTAATTAACATGAATTAATGGGAAAAGAATTTCCATAATTTTCAAAAGGGAGAAAGTAAAATTCTTGAATTTATTGTTTATTTGAAAAATCAGAAATTAAAATGATATTTTATGTGACATTTTCAAATTTTGATTTAACATGAGTAATTTTTTTATTTCATCACATTGAAATTTGAATATTGATAAAATTGTTGACCTATTGAATTCAATTTTGAGAATTTATACTTGAGGACAAGCATGGTTTATGTGTTCGGGTATTTGACACACAAAAATTTCATGCATATTTTAAAACAATTTTCAATGGTTTTAAAAGGATTTTTCATATAAATTCCTATAGTATTCAATGTTTTATTAAATTGTAGGAATTTATAATTATGGAATTAAAATGAATCAAGTTGTTAATAATTAGAATTTCTAGATTTATTTTAATATAAAGTTTAGAAATTTACTAAGATTTGAATATTATTAAGGTAAAAAATAAGCTCCATCTTGACCAACCCTCAGCCTCTAGGGACATAAAGCCACCTTGATATCCCAAATTGACTGTTCGTCCAAGAGAAACCTGAGGGAGATAAAATTGAGTAGCAAATAAAGGGGGATTAGGCCCATGTGCGTCGATCACATGAATTAAAGCCCGTGGTAGAGAATAGTGGGCCCTAAAGGTCAACACAGGCTTCATTTGTGTAGATCATATGTTGTGTGTGAAAGTGTACGTGGGAGCCTGTCCCTACTAAATATAGTTTTGTACGTTCATCCCATGATTTTTCTTATAATATTTCTCCCTTTTATCTTTCTTTCTGATGTGGAATGATGATTTTTATGTTACTATTCAAATTTTTAACAATATTATGTCGTGTCGTTCTCTCCCATGACCTCGTGCCTCACATAGATCTTACCATCATTCATAACCATGGATCCAACACTTGAAATCACGTGGAGACATTTTTACATTCCATAATCACCATTTTCATGCTGTAAGAGCTCAATCTCAGCCTCGATCATCACTTCCAACCCCCAAGACCACCATGGATCACCTCAGGACCCCTCACCGATCAACATGATGTATTTTGAGGATTAATATGGAAATATTAACTCTAGATTAAGGA
Organism: Viscum album; assembly: GCA_963277665.1. Taxonomy (NCBI): domain Eukaryota; kingdom Viridiplantae; phylum Streptophyta; class Magnoliopsida; order Santalales; family Viscaceae; genus Viscum; species Viscum album. Next base: position 1,276,696,683 of record OY728122.1, read on the forward strand.
TTATATCCCACTACTCACCACTACCCAACTAATCACCACTGTTTCACCCCTACGATACCATCACATTTTTTGCGATGTGGCTACGAACCCATACAAACCATGCATACAATGGAAGAACCCTGAAGTTGTCCCTAGACCATGCTACAAAAAGAAAAAAAAATGAGACCTTTGGTTAATCAAAACAAGGATATTGAAACATTCTTATTAAAATGGTAACTTTTATTTTTAAATAAATGGGAATGTTTGAAGTAATGGGTGGTTGAGGATGCTATTTTGGGGCCTATAAAACAAGGCAATCCACTACTAAGAAGATGAGTTCACACCAATGTTGGAGGAGAGACTGAAGGAGGACAAGCCTGAGGATGCTACCTCATTTTTTTTCATTCTTTATTTTATTTTTTTTATTTTATTTTTCTTTTAGATTTAAATTAAATATATTTTTAATTTTATTTTATTTTATCAAATAGAATTCAAGCATTTTTATTATTTTTTATTCCACCCGTCTATTCTTCTTGTATTTCTCATTCTTATTCTTATTTTAATTTTTAATTTATTTTTAATTTATTAGTTTAACTATCTATCTATATATTATATATATATATTTTATTTTATTTTATTTTATTTTTATCCCTCTTTCTTCTTCTTATTTTTTATTTTTTTTATTTTAGGTGTGTATTTTATTCATATTCTCTTCTCATCTTCATTATTTTTATTTTTAGTCATTATCTTATTATTTTTATATTTTATTCTCTTGATACTCATTCCAAAAAAATGATATGTTAGCCTCGACAATGTGGGAATGACCTGAGGCATGGCCCATAGGAGGTTAATGTTTTCTTGAATATTTTCATAATGTTTATTTTATGTTTGTGGTAGATATGAGTAGCAGGCATGGGTGTGTCAATTCTACCCCATGACATACATCTCAAAAATATTTATATTTATTTATTTTATTTATTTTATCTTTTTTTATTGGTTAGTTATTCACATGATGGATCTGATCTAACCAATTGATGAAATGAAATTAGATATAGACGGGTCTTGGAAGATTTCACACCCTCGACCAAGGAGTTCCATCAACTATGATTACAGGGGATTGTGGAAATTAGATTTCCTCAGGAATTATAGATTTAACAATTTAAAAATAAAAGGATAATAATTATTCATGTTATTTCATGACTGGATTAAAAAAACGTTAAAAAAATAACGGATAATAATGATGGAACCCAGAACCAAACTCAGGAACACGTTCATTCTTTCTAATCACATTCAATTTATCATTTAATGTTAGTTCAGTTTATATTCTCATATTTCATGTATTTTTATTAATTAGAAACTAATCAAACCAAAATTCATAATTTTTTTATAAAATAATAAAAACACAAAAAAGAAGTAGTTTAAGTGATTTGGAGTAAGTAAGTGGATCAACCGAGAAGCTCATCATGTTAGAAAATCTTGGTTATCCTCTATGTTGTATTATGAAAAATAGATTTTCTTTTTTCCACACCCTACGATAGGTGGGAATTCAACTCCACTAGTTCCCACATGATTCATGGAAAATATTTGTTGCCGATGCAAAAATATGATCAGTCAGTGTTTGGATAAGCCAAAAAACATGGATCACTAACTATAGCCAACCCCCACAGCCTGGGGATCTAGCTCACCATGGAACATCAAGAGAATCTGTAATTAGAGCACATGGATTATATTGAGCCTACGTGGATCCTTAGCCTATTATCCTAGTATTAACTGTTGGTCGACAGGTGGGGGTTCTTCAACCTATCCACATTAAAGAAATATTTCATGCCATGGACCCAAAATCGAGGCTTCATCACTCATTTAATTTTCATCATGATCCTAAATCTATAACTTGGATGGATATATTTGTAGAGGCATCCAGAAAATGTAATCTACACATACCATTTTCATATGTGAAAATATATATGGGAAGTTGACTCAAGAAGGACAGTCAAAAGACTCAATCCTATATGAAATATTTACCATCAATACCTGTGATCAATGTCTCAGTATACTGAGTTAAAAAGTAGTTAGTTAGAGTCCTGTTGAGTGGATACATTAGATACAACACCAACACTAGGTTCCCTAACCTGAAAGATGCACTAAAGAAACCTTGACAAGTTTTCCCTAAATCTCAACAAAATTATCATAAGGGGACAACTCTAAACACTACCCCAAGGAATGAACTTCTCTGATACCAATATTTCATGATCCAGCCCAATGAGGTTCAAGCCAAAACTACCCCAATCCTACCACATAGTCTTGGTGCTAGTGACAAGCACCAAAAGGAATAACTAATAAGGTAGGGATTCTATTAAGTACCTTCACACACACACACAACCACCTACATGAAGAAGTAAATAGTAAAAAAATAAAATCTAGTATAATCTAGAGTATAAAACATGCACGTAAAACCTCTAAGGAATATATGATTTTGAAAACATAATATAAAAAAGGAAAAGGGGAAAAAATACACGCCCAACTAGAAAAATGTCCCAACCTGAAAAACTAAAAGAAATGATGAGGGAGACCAACTCCATGTTACCAATCCCCGACCAAAATACATAGTCAGTTGCACTAGGGTATCTCTATGATCCTCTATAATCAAAATCGACCTATCCATCATCTTCATATGACAAGACATCAGTGGGAAAATCCCATGTAGGGGTGATTCTATACATACCTAGTAGTATTCCATGAAATTTGTTGGGGGAGAAGTAAGAGATGTGATAGAAGTAAATGAATCAACCCATAATAATAAAGAAAATAAAACCAATTAACATGGATATACGCTCATAAAAAAACCCAGATGAGAGATAAAATAGATCTCTATCTCATAGCCCAATCCAAGAAATGAGTTTTTCATCAGTTCTAAGAGGTCCATAAATTATTCCAATCATCTTGGATATATGTCTAATGAAGAATCCATGTCGATCCACACCTTTACAATGTATTTCATAGTCAAGGGGAAATAATATCTAGGGAGAGGACCCGAGACCTAGTGTAATGGGGTGGTTCCACTCAGTGTAAGGAGGACCCGCACCCTAGTACGATAGTAGTTACCACTCAGTAGATTGAGGAATTACACCCTAGTACATAAGGGGGTAACACATTGTAGATAGAGAACGTGTGGCCTAGTATGTCATGGGGTACCACTTAGTATATAGGGGACCAGCACCCTAGTATGTTCGGGGGTACCACTTAGTAGATAGATAACCCACACTCTAATATATTAAGGGGTACTACTCAGAAGATAGAGGACCTGCACCCTAGTTCATCATGGGGTATCACTTGACAGATAAAGGACAAGTGACATAGTGTGTCAGGGGGTACCACTTTGTTGATAGAGTACCTACACCCTAGTTTATTAGGTCAGACCACTCAATAGATAGATGACTCGCGCCCTAGTGAGTTGGGGGTACCGCTCTATAGATCTCATCTGATCATTACCATCCTCGAGCATCATATAAAGAAGCATCACATCTATAAAATCTCACATCATATCTCAAAATCCACTATTATGGACACTATAAAATTCAATCTAAAAAACACTTAGGATAGGCTCCTCATGGGCCAAAATCGGAGTCCAAATATAGGAGATATGAGAGGTTGAAGATTCCTCAAAAAATTGGATTTACATGATGTGTGAGGGACCCACACGCCATTTGGTCCCACCTAGATGCATGGTTGTGGCCTTTTAATTATAAGGCTCACTAACCATATAACTTTACATGGCTTATAATAAGACTATAGTGCATTCCTCATTCACCCGAGGTCCTGCTTGTGCTCATGGTTGTGTCTATGTACACTAGTCGTGTACTATGGTTATGTACACTAGTCATGTGCTTGGATGATCCTATGATTATGTATTCTCAGAGTACACTCTAGGTCACTATAATTATTTCACATGGCATGTAAGGGTCCTAAAAACCTGTGATATTTATCTCACCCAAAATCCTAGTTGTCATAGCTATGGGGTTACACACCATTTGTTCTTCAAAGTACACAATGTGTAGTCAGGTTTCCCCCAGAAATATATATCCACTCCTCATGATTCAAGTCCCCACCCACTGTCATGATTTCTATCCATTGATCACCCAACATCAGTGAAAAACTCCTCCGACCATCATTTCCAGCCCTCCGATGGATGAAAATCGGATCTCCGATCCATCGCTCGAAGATTGCATGTACCGCCATCACCCGTGGTTCTTTCTACTACCACATTAGATCTCTAAATCCATGGTGGAATCAACTAAATCCTAAATTATATCCAAATCTATCTCTAATTTTTCAATACATTATTCACATGGAAATCCCTTTTGAATATGGGAGTCTAATCACGCTTGATCCCACCAAGCAATATCAAATTGTGGTCCTCGTAGGCCAACGAAGAAGAATGTGGAGAATAGTGGGGGGACACAAGAAAAAAGGGTGAAAAAATATTTTCCAAGTGTTTTTATCCAATGAATTAGATAGGGGATGGATTGGGTGAAAATCATGGCATAATGGGGAAATTGAATAAAATAATATAAATTTGATATGTGGGCGCATGCAAAGGCTCCAATAAATATAGATCGAAGTAGTAGATTTCATTCTGCATAATAATTTAATCATAAGGTAGGAAATACAAAAATGATTATTCCTACCATTATTTAGATCGATCATTGGTGAAGAAAGTTCTTTCAAACAAATGATGAAGATCCATTGCGTTTGCAACATGTCAATTCACCTGGATCTGATTGTTGATCAATTGCCCGATATTGATTCACGTACAAGTGTGGTATAACATTCTCTCAATGATCCCATGGTTATTTTTATAATCCTAGTTTTCCACCATAATAGAATATTTATATTGGAGATCATTTTTAGTCCATTTAAAAAATAAATAATTTATTTTAATTTAACTCACCCATCAACGACCACTTTATCCAAACACCTTGCGCCGACCAACTTTAGGTCACACCTAGGGTAAAACTCACATTTCGGATTCAACTTTGGCATTATATTTTTTATCTGAGACTCATTTTAATATTTATCCAATTATTTATGAAAAACCATGCACACATAATATAAAATATATAAAATATTTTTATAAAATTAATTGCGGTCACACCAAGCCTCAAAATCAAACACCATCTTAGCATCTGGCTCTAATAATTTTCCTTGATATATTTCAAAGTCTTAAAAGTAAAAAATATGTATATATAGACTTGTTAACTCAAAATAATTTCTTTGAGTTATAAATTTTTTTATTTGAATATTATTTCAAGGATTTTCCTTTTAAATGATGTTTTCTTTTTTTCTTATAGGGAAAAATATTTTTTGAACCAATTCCATTTACCTGAAAGGAATTATTTTTAATTTTCATTAAAAAAAATGTGCCTTTTGAAAAGATACTTATAACTATGAATTTTATAATAACTAACACAATTTTTTTTCCAAAATATATATTTGTGGTTTGGTTTTCATTAAATAATGATCTTCCTTCAGTAGATTTATGTTTCGTGTTCCACCTTATTATATTATTTCATTTTGTGAATATATTGGGTGATCATGTTTTTGGTATCAAGTGATATAGTTTATGATATTATTTTACTGGTTTATGAAACTCATATTATTTCATGGGTTACTTATGAATGTTTTATGACTTATTTTTTTATGTTCTATGAAACCCTTTTTTTCATGGGTTCTTTATATGATGATTTGGAAATTTCATGAAACCCATTATTCTTTCTATGGGTTATTTTATGATGTATAGATTTTTTATATCAAGTGACATAAAAATGTTTCAATTATGAGACATATGGGTCCTATATATCCCTCTAATCCATTATTTAAATGATTATATCTCAAGAGATATAAATGTTATGTGAAAATGATATCAAGTATCTAGGTTCAAAAAAGTTTGGTGTGATGGCATTTATCTTTACCTGAAATTTTATAATGGAATAGTTTGGATGGTATCTGGGTTCACAATGACAATAAATCCTATGTCTATGATTATTCCAAATTATTTCCTATATTACATGGCCCATGTAATATGCTTCATTTTTTTCTTATACCTTTAAAAAGTGTTATCATTTTAGATGTTATGTCCATCTTTTATGATTATGTTTAACTCTTATTGTTTTATGTTCTTTTAAATCATATGTTTTTACCTTATTCATGTTTTTACACATTTGTATGATCTAACCATTATGTTATTTGATATGACATCCCTTAAAAATTGTTTGAGCTCACCCCTTTATATATTTTCCATTCCCCAAGATTTTAAGATTATTATGTCACCTCAAATGTATAAGAGTAGATTAATTTATGGTGAAATGTTCACAGCATGTAAAATAAGTTTTTTTATGTTTGTAGTCCCCAAGAAACTAAACCTTTAGGTTATTGTGTTGTGTGACTATTTTTGGATATAACAATTAAATCATGTAATCATTGTATTATTTATGTATGTTTAACATGGTTCTATTTAGTTGGTTTTAGAGAAAGTTTTATTTATTTTGGATACTAGGATTAGAAAAAACAATTAGTGAGAACCCTTAGGATAAGCCTAGTATAGAAGAACATCCTAATTTATGAGTAATTAAAGAGTGTTTTTTCATAGCAAAACAACCCTATCTGGATACTATAATTGGATGTGGTTTGGAATACATACATCTAGGTGAAAACCCCTGGAAAGAGTAGGTTGAGTATATCCTTTTCATCATTCTAGTGCATATTTAATGGGCTCTTACTATTCACATATTTTGATACTGATAGGGGATATGATTATGTTAATTTATATTTTATTTATAAACCATTTTTAAGGATTTTGTTATCAAGTTAACTAGCGCAGTTAAGGAAAATATAGTGGTGAAATAATCAAGGATAACATATATTGATACTTAGGGAGTTTTTAAAGAAGAATATACTCATTATTTTATGATCTATTCATTTTATTTATATTTTTTTATACTTTATACATTTAGTAATTAAATTATCCTCACTATGAATATTCTTATAACAATGATATGGATGGTAAAGGAGGAAAATGAGCTAATGATGCATGCATTATAAAATGTGGCGATTTTCCAAATGAGATGGGAACTAGAGTTTCGAATAACATAGAAATTATCACTCAACTCCCTCATGTTATGAATTATAACATGAATAATTTAGATCTCTCAAATGCACTAGTAAATGAGAAATTTTATATTTAATATTTTATATGTCAATATCCACCATCATTTAATGGGCCTTTATAACTCTTGATTTTTGAGCAATGTATTAATGTGATAGAAAAAGATATTTTATATCATTCAATGGCCAGACCATGAGAAGGTAGTTTTGGTTAACTATTATATGAAATGTGTGGATGACTAATAGTGCAATATCATTAAAATTAAATGATAAGGACTGACATTGATTCCATGAATTGGGTGGATTAAAATTGAATATTCCTCACTAAATATTTCCCTTGGGATATTCACACTAAGATGGATCAAGAATTTATATGATTGAAACAAAATTAAGATGGGTTTGTTTTATCTTGTAAGTAAAACTTCATGAGTCTCATAAGTTATGTCTCAAAGTATATTTATAAACCTAAAAAATATATTGAATAATTCTTTATTGGCTTAAACCCTTGTCTTATAAATTAATTTTTGGCAATAGAGTTTGGAAGCTATGAGGAATTTTTATGATTTGTGCATATAGTTGAAATAGAAGATGGAGACATGTGTGATTGTATATAAAGGAAAATAAATATGGTGTATCATGGAATACCTAATGAATATTATCATGGGGTAATAAATTTAAATTACCCACTTGTAAAAAATTTGGTTATAAAAACTTGGTTAATTTCCTTAAAGGTTTTGGGAAATGTTACAAGTTTAATAAAGTATACAACCTATCCCATGACTACCTAAGTAATGAAATGAAGTTTAATAACACCACTGAGGAGAATAAAGCCCTAGTTGATTCTTTACCCACTTTTCAATGAGTCAAATTTCTAGGATTATGGGAATTATGTGAATCAATTATATATCCCTAGAGTTATTAAAGGTTGTAGGTAAAAAAACCCCTAAAACCAAGAGGGCAAGGGAGGGAATATGTGATAACTACTACAGAGGTGGAAAATAATATCTATGTGGTGAAAGGTACACTCATTGTCCACTATATAACCATAAGTACATTATATGATTCCAGTTATTCACATTCTTTTATACTTTATATTTTTTTCAAAGAACATGAATTCACCACCCGAAACATTGAATATTGTGTTATCCATGAAAGCACATATTGGCATGCTAAATGTAATAAAGGTGTACAAATATTCTCTAATCGAGATTTGTGGATAAATACTTATAGAGAATATGGTTATTATCCCTATATTTGAGCATAAAATAATTTTGTGTATGAATTATATTTCTTTATATAAATATCATACTGATTATTATGAAAATAAAATAACCTTTAATATCCCTAATCATGTAGTTATCAATTATTAATTCTAGGATGATATTTCACATTATTTTGAAGAAAATTATATAATTTGGGTCATTATACCCAAAAAGGGGTTATTTGATTATATTGTTATAGAGGAAGTCATCATTGAGAACATTCCCATTGTGAGGAAATATTATTATATATTTCCTAATGAATTCTTAGGACTTCCCCCATAATGTGAGGTTCAGTTCTCAATTGAAATCTTCCCCAAATCATTTACTATCTCAAACACTCCTTGTAGAATGTATTTTTTGAATTGTAGGAATTAATTAAGATATTATAAGATAATATTAATAAGGGTTTTTACACACTAGTACTTCAGTATGGGGTGTACTGGTTCTCTTTGTAGAGAAAAAGGGCAAATATATGCATCTTAGCATTGCATATCACGATCTCAATAGAATCATGATAAAAACCAATTATCATCTTCCTTGTATTGATAAACTATTAAATCAAATTAGAGGAGTGTAATTATACTCAAATACTAATCTCTGGTCTAAATATCATCAACTGAGGGTAAATGGGGAAGATATTCAAAATAAAAAATTCCTAAAAATATATCAACACTATGATTTTATAGTGATTCCATTTGGACTTACCAATTCCCAAACTATCTTCATGGATATTATGAACTGAGACTTTAGATATTTCCTAGATAAATTTATGGTAGTCTTTATTGAAAATATCCTTATATATAAAAATAAATAAATAAAAGAATGAAGATCAATTAAGGCCTATGTAAAAGTTCCTAAGGAAGGAGAAAATGTATGATAAACTCTAAAAATCTGAATTGTTACAATAAAAATTATCATTATTGTGTCATGTCATCACAAGAAAGGGTATATCTATAGATCTATCAAAGAATGATGTTATTAATCAATGGTCCAGATCAACCATTGTGACTAAAATCTATAGTTTTCATGGGTTATCTGGATATTACAGACAATTTGTGAGAAATTTTTCATGACTATAAAACCTATTATACAAGTTAATATAGAAAGGATTCAAGTTATTATAGATGGAATAATATGATGAACTATTCAAGGAGCTCAAGGAAAAATTGGTCACTACACCTGTTCTTACATTAACCTATAGTGGTGAAGAGTTTTTAAATTATATTGATGCATCATTAAAATTCTTGGTAAGTTTCCTTAGGGAAAATGACAAGGTGTTTACTTATGACTTCCACCAATTAATTACTCATGAGAAAAATTACTAGACACATAGTTTGGAATTAGCGGTGGTGATATTTTCATTAAAATTTTGGTGGCATTACCTCTTGGGTGTGAAGTATGATATATACACTGATAACAATAGCTTCAACCATATATTCATGTAAAATGATTTTAACATACACAAGTGGAAATGGTTGTAGTTAATCAAAAATTATGACATCTTAGTACATTATCACCTTAGAAAGGAAAACAAGGTGGCTGATGCTCTAAGTAGAAAATACCATGCTACTCTATCCATAATTAAGATTGAAAAAGACCCAATACTTGTGGATATATAGATGATAAATCTTGAATTAATAATGGTTGGTGATAAATCTTCTCTTACCAAAGTGACTACTCAACTATCTATTCACATTAAGACCAATAAAGTCCATAAGATGATGTAGAGCTACAAAATAATTTAGCGAATATTTTGGAGTTAAAATTTGATAAAGATAGAGTTATAAGGCCTAGAACTCAAATATATGTCCTATATATAATATAACTAAATAAGGATCTTTTGGATGATTCACATAGACCATCCTTATCTATCTATCCTAGCGGTAGAATGATTTATAGAGATCTTATGAGAAACTTCTAGTGGTATAACATGAATAGGGAAATCATGGAGTATATATCTAAATGATTGATATGTCAGCAAATGAAGGTAGAAACGAAAATTCCTAAAGGGTTAAGGAAACCATTACCCATACCTATATGAAAATGATAAAGCATCACCATGTAACTCATTGTATGACTCGTCAAAACTTCTAAATGTTATAATTCTATATGGGTTGTAGTCTATTGCCTTACAAATTCAGTGCATTTTATTACCATCATAGAATATTTATCCCCTGAACAACTCACCAAGGCATATATATGGTAAGTGTTAAGGATATTTGAAGTACCATTATTTTTTTTATCTGATCAAGATCTACGGTTTACCTCAAGGTTGTTATGGATTATTTATAAATATTTGGAGATATAGATGATCTTTACACAGTAAATCACCCTTAGATTGATGGAAATTGAGAGAAGAAAATTTAACCTCCATAGGATATGTTGAGATATTTTCTATATATTTTCAAAGATTTTAGGATCAAAAAAACCTCCTAGTATAGTTCGCATATAATTTATTTCATTAAATAATTCATATAGAACCATGTGAGGCTCCATATTGAGAGAGATGTAGGACTCCAACATGCTGGAATGAAGTTGGATAGAGGAAGATGATAGTTCCTAACATTTTCTATGAAATAATGGAGATGGTTTAAACTATTCAATGACATATGAAAGTTGAACAAAATCTACATAAGATTTCTATAGATAATCATTAATAATAACTAAATTTTTATGTTTGTGATAAGTTATTTCTATAAATATCTCTCTTTAAATGAGTTATTAGACTTGGGAATAAAGGTAAGTTGATCTATAGGTATATCGATCACATCGAGATCCTTGATCATGTTGGAGTCATAGATTATTACTTAGAACTATCTCCTCAACTCTCCAAAGTTAAAGTTGTATTCCATGAATCATTTTTGAGAAAGTACATACCAAATCCATCCCATGTAATAATCATAGAAGACATACAACTAGAATGTAAAGAGTCAAAATTTTCATGGAAATGTTTTTTTTAAATTCTTTGGAATTTTTCGAATCCGTAGTTTCTAACGGCGCTTGGTTCTGAGGCCCGGTGGCTCAGAATCAATTTCTGAAGTTTTTTTCAGTTTCATTTAGTAAACGTATGTGCGGGTTTTTCTATCTATTGAACCGGTGCTTGGAATTGAAATCTGAGGACACCGATGATTTCTCAACACCGGTTTTCGCTTAATGGGACTTTTACCGCAGTTGCGTTTTTTACAGGTTGAGTGTTAATTTTGGGGATTCGTAGTAAATTAAATAAAATTGTTGTTTTTCACAATTTTATTTTTTAGTTCTGGTTATTTTCCTCCAAAGATGAGTTGAAGGTGGGGCCCACAACCCACATAACCTCCCATGGGAGGATAAGAGTGGTGGGGCCTACACGATCCCTAACCCTTCAACTCCCCATTAACCCTCCTTTATATCCCCTTAATTAATTTGGCACCTTTTCTTTTAATTATGGTGGATCCTCTCCACCTCCCAATTGTTTCCATTAATATGACAACACATTGAATTAATTATTTGAACTCCACAAATTAATTTATTAATTTAATATTTTTAATTTTGAAAAATATGTGGGAATAAAATAATATCCTAAGCTGTTATTTTGGGGGGCACTAGTTGTGTTGGGGAGGCTCTGGAGAATTAGAAGAATAGAGTTCTCTCAACGAAGAACACTTTTTTTCCATGAAGAACATCTCCAACGAAGAACGCGAAGATCTTCTCCATAGACGCACCCTCTTTGGACGCACCCAGATGTCAACAGAATCGATGTCTGTATTCCGCAACGATCAACCTCCATGACGCTTGTCTTCTGTGGCTCATTGGCCTGCACCGTTCTTGAAATCGAGGTAGGGGTTTGTATAATTTTAAGTGAATAATTTGTACCCCATTGTTTGTTGAATTTCTTGGATTATCACCGGTCATCTGCTATCGCTTAACGCGGAGGGCGCAGGCCGAAAAAACACAGCCTGACGACCCTCCATTGATACTTGTTTTATTATTCATGATGGAGGCGGTGATGGAAAAGGTGGCGACGACCGAGGGCGGCGTCGGCAATGGCGGGTGCATGCTGACTCGTTAGAGGACCGCAGCACTGGGTGCTGTGTGGGTAGAGGAGACCGCGGCCCGCATCCACGGGCCGCTCGGCTGAGGAAGAACTGGCCGGTCCCTCGACCGACTGGGCTAGAAGAACCGGCCGGCAAATGCCGGCCGGCTGGAGAACCACAACGCCTCATGGCACCGCGCTGCGGAGAACCACAACCCGCGCTTCTGCGGGCCACTTTGGCAGGCAGCTAGTCGGGTTGAAGAAGTTCTTGGAACCCAAAGGTGCCCCATGGGAGAACAGTGGCCCGCCTGTGCATGCCGCTCGCACCGGAAAAGATCGGCCAGCTTCGGTCGGCCCGACAGGAGGGGCGGCGCCACTCGTAGTCGCCGTTTCAGAAAATGATGGGCCGCACCCCCCGATCCGCTCAGCTGGGCCGCACCTAGATGGGCTGAACCGAGCCGCGCCCCACCAGTACAGGCTGACCCCTTAGCCGATTCGGACCCGCCGATCCAGGACGGTCCGACCTGCCAGCCCACCCGAGCTTGACGGGCCGAGCCCGTTTCTCTTAAATGCGAATAACTTCTTGACCGTGCGTCCGATCGACACGCTGTATACAACACTAGGACCCTTAGGAAGAGGCGGTCCTTTTGAGATACACTAAGTGAGTTTTGGACAACTTTGGAAAATGGTCGGGTTTGGAACGAGCGTAATTTCAACCGGGATCCTAGAACAGAAAAGCCAATAACTATCAGATCGAGCGTCTGATTGACGTGCCGTCTATTGCGTTCGGTTCCTTTTGATGAGACGAAACTTCAGGGTACATCATCTCTGGACTTTGTGACAGTTGATGTATCGACCCCCTTTGCTTAAGGAGTGGACCCTCACGGAATCAAGCGTGTTCTGTACGGGAACCCTAGAGCTGCATGTGACTGCGTCGACTACTGTACTAGATTCCTCTGTGGGTTCGATAGTGAAGACTAATATACTGGAATCCTCCGTGGGTTCGATAACGAAGACTACCGTACTGGATCCTCCTTGGGTTCAACAGTGATGACTAGTGTTCTTGTATCCTGTGTGGGTTTGGCAGTATTGACCTCTGTACTTGTATCCTGTGCAGGTCTGACAGAGTAGCTGGTCTTGTATCCTGTGTGGGTCCGACAGCTTAGCTGGTCTTGTATCCTGTGTGGCTCCGACAGCTTAGATGAATCAGTGACTACATCTGATCATCTCTATCTATATATGAAACATGTATACATGTGTGAGCTGAGTATTGACTTTAAATCATTATCATCGATGTGATTGACTTATTTCCTGTGTGGACTGGGATATGCTTGGGCTCGAGAGATGGAGCCGAACTGAGATTGATAACTTAGGTATATGTATGGGAATATACCTAAGTAGGGTTCGTTGATACTTCGTGGTTGTATCTTTTTTCTGTGGTTTATCCTTCATGGATTCTAGGAGACCTTCAGGGTCTTGAGGTCCCTACTGAGTATTGTATACTCACCCCTGCATGGGCTATGCCCGCACTACGTTGTGTTGGATATAGACTATGGATAACACTGATTGAGGTAAAGACTTGTAGAGATGAACAGTACCTGGAGGTGGACCACTTGGCGAGATGTACACGGAGCAGACGGATGGACCTGAGGTGCAGAGAAGGCCATCTGTACCCACCCTTCAGGTGGGGTTCTCAGAGGATGACTCAGTAGTTGTTGTTTTACTTTATTGCAGTTTTACTAGCTTTTCAGTTGTACTAGTTTTTTAGTTGTACTATACTTACTGTTGGGATTGTATTTTCGGCCCCTTTTCCTTTCAACACTTACTTTTTTATACAGTATTACTTAGTGATTACTTCAGTTGCATACTCTGTTGTGTTTGTTTAATTTCTTAAAGGTAATGGCTTCCTAGAATAGGGATTTATGCCTTTGGTGCTAGTTGCCAGCCCCTGGCCTATGGAAGGCGGGCTTGGGGTAGTCACGGCACGGGCCCCGAGGACGGGTCATGACAAATTGGTATCAGAGGAGTCGGTTCTACCGCATAAATCAGGACTCTGATCATTGTTTCTGTAAAGAAAAGGTGTTAAGAGTATTGAGTGTGGTTTTCAGTCCAGGGAGTCCAGTGTTGGTGCGACGGCCGACATATCCATACACTAGGACCCTAACCTCTGATTACTGACTCAGTTCATGAAAAAACTGATTTCTTGTGTGTTTCAAAAGTTTTCTTTAAGTTATATCACTAGGTATACTGTTTTGACCATGGCACACCTGTTTCATTTCAGGATGGCCCAACGAAGGTAGCCAGCTAGGGTTCCGAGTTACGTACGAGATGGCAGCCCACCGAGCAACGAGGCCTCGGTGTAGGGCCCCATCACAGCGGAGGTACCAGCGGCACCTCTACCCACTGGACCACCGATACCACCATATCCAGCAGCAGAGAGTGCACGCCACCTGAGTGTGTTTCACGAGTTCCAGTGACAGAGGCCACCCAGGTTCCATGGAGAGATCGACCCACAAGCAGTTGAGGATTGGATGGAGGCTGTAGTCAGTGTTTTCATATTGGTAGGGACACCAACCGACCTCATAGTGATCCTTGCCGCGAGCCTCCTGCATGCGGCATCAGGAAGATGGTGGAGCTTGATGTTCCAGGTACATGATGAGGCATCTTTACTCTGGATAGACTTTGAGAGTCTCTTCCACTCGGAGTTTGTTCCATCCACCCTTCATGCCATACAGATTCAGGAGTTACTACATCTACGGAAGGGCAGCATGATAGTAGCTCAGTAGTCAGCGAGGTTTACTAACCTCTCATGCTACTTCACAGATATGGTACGAGACCCGTTCTTCAGGGCCCAGACCTTCGCGTAGGGACTCAGGAACGAGATCAAAGCTTCGACAATTACCCTCAGTATTTTCATATAGGCGGGGGTGCTGGAGAGATCCCTTCTAGTGAAGAGTTTCCTCGCTAAGCAGACACCAGTAGCGAGACCCACTATAGGGCGACACGTAGCGGAGTATTTTGCAGCTGACAGTAGATAGATGTCACAGAGGTCCAAGCAGACCAGACCATCAGGTGGGAGACATCAGGATACAGGTTCGGTTGTGCGGGGCACACAAAACAGAGCGAGTCTTATGAGGAGCAGGCAGTGTTATACATGCATTGGGAAGAGCCACATGGCTCATGACTGCCTAAGCCGCCATCAAGATGAGCAACAGACAGTAGAGGGACCTCCCAAGAAGAGGCAGAGGTTCAACCATGGAGGTCCGTCAGGAGCATGCGGACGTCGCAGAGGAGCTGTCCGAGCAGCGGGTGGTGGATGAAGTTTCAAGTCTCTACCACCACTACCACCAGGAGGTCCACCACGACCATAGGGAGCTAGCGGACAGAGGTGGACTCAGCTCCAGACAGTCGAGGCCTATGGCCACGACCCACTTGAGATGATTAGAGGCACTATCTGTTTCTACTCCACCCTTTCTGCAGTACTTATAAACACAGGTGCGAGTCATTATTTTATTGTCGTTGCCCTTGTTCTGAGCTCAAAGATTCTAACGGAGCTGTTGGCTCAATACTTACGGCTAGAGACTCTTACGGGAGAAGACTCGACGATTATGCATTGGTGCCGGCAGTGTGAGCTTACTCTAGGAGGCGAGAGCTTTGGATGGGATTTTCTTGTAGCGGCATCGAGGCCTTACGATTTCATCTTGGGTATGGACTAGTTATCTACAGTCCTTGCTCAGATCGACTGTATTAGGTGCAAAGTGCGGTGTTTCCGCACGGATGGGACTAGGTTCACCTTCACCGGTGAGAAGGGAGCCTTTGCAGTGCTGGATGGACTTACGCAGAGGAGAGGGAATCCGATCACACATCAGTTGGCTAGTCTCATCCTTGGAGCGGTTGATGTGTGGAGTCCGAGTTTTCCTATTTTGGTGGATCATTATGCCAATGTTTTTCCTAAAGACATTCCAGGACTACCTCCTCGCATAGAGGTAGACTTCTAAATAGACTTGTACCCCAGGACAGCACCAATATATACAACATCATATCGGATAGCCCCCGCTGAGCTTCATGAGCTGCGGGTACAGTTGGAGGACTTTCAAGGGAAGGGAATTATCTGAACCAGTGTTTCACCCTGGGAATCTCCGATTTTGTTCACCAAGAAGGCATATGGGAGATTGCGACTATGTGTCGATTATCGTCGCCTGAATCAGGTGACCGTGAAGAATAATTACCCACTTATGAGGAATGACGACCTATTTGGTCAGCTCAAGAGAGCACGATTGTTCTCAAAGATAGACCTCAGGTCAGGCTATCACCAGCTCATATTTCGAGACGAGGATGTGTAGAAGACGACCTTCAGGTGTCGGTATAGCCACTATGAGTTTTTGGTTATGCCCTTCGGTGTAAGAAATGCTCCAGCAGTGTTCATGAGTCTCAGGAACATGATCTTATAGCCTTAACTTAATCGATTTGTTGTAGTCTTCATCAACGACATACTGATTTACTCGACTACTGAGGAGGATCATGCCTACCATTTGCGGGTTGTACTGGACACACTCCTAGTGCACCAGCTTTATGGTAAGATCTTGAAGTTCTAGTTCTGGATTCTAGAGGTTCACTTCTTGGGGCACGTCATCTCGGAGGCTGGGGTAGTAGTGGATCCAGTGAATATTGAGGCATTGCTTGCTTGGGATCCACCCAGGAGTGTGATAGAGGTACGAAGTTTCTTAGGCCTGGATGGGTAATATCTGAGATTTTTTACAGACTTCTCCAGAGTTGTAGCACCGGTTTCTGCTTTGATGAAGAAGGAGAAACCCTTCATGTGGTCAGATAGATGCCTGAAGATATTTCCGGAGCTGATGTAGATATTGACAAGTGTTCCCATCTTGAGGATACCAGAGGAGGGCGTAGGGTACGTGGTTTACTGAGACGCATCAGGGAATGGACTTGGGTGTGTCCTAATGCAGGGGCGAGCGGTGATCGCGTACAGTTCACGGTGGTTGATGCAACATGAGTAGAACTACTATACCCATGACCTGGTGTTAGCAGTAGTGGAATTCTCCTTGAAGATGTGGAGACACTCTCTGATGGGCGTGCGCTTTATAGTCTACTATGACCACCAGAGTCTCAGGTACATCTTCTCACAGAAGGACCTGAACCTAAGACAACGATGTTGGCTCAAGTTCCTCCCAGACTATGACTTCAAGATAGTATATACTCCAGGGAAGGGGAACGTTATAGCAGATGCTCTCCGCAAGAGATCGGGCATTCAGCTTCTAGGAGAGGTGAAAGAGTAGCTTGTCACGTTGCAGATATCCTTTATGTATAGAGATGGTGTATCCTTTCTTCAGTCTCTCATAGTCACTCCTCCACTTCTTCAGTGAGTCAGAGAGGCACAACGTGGGGACATTGACTATGAGACGTGATGTGCTCGGATATCCACAGGGCAGGCGTCTAATGGATTTTCTGAAGGAGGGGAGCACGTTATTCTCTTCAGGGGACGTACCATGGTACCAGTTGCACTACAGGAGGAGCTGCTAAGGGAGTTTCACACTTCCCCTCTATCGGTACATCCAGGTGTGGTGAAGATGTATCAGGACCTCAGATGACAACACTGGTGGTCGGGTATGAAGAAGGTTATAGCAGAGTTCGTTTCACAATGCCTTACTTGTCAGTAAGTGAAGGTGAAGCACCAAGTACCAGCAGGCTTGGTACATCCCTTAGAGGTCCCAAAGTGGAAGTGGGACAAGATATCCATGGATTTCGTAACGGGGCTTCCACGTACATCTAGAGAACATGATTCTATCTGGGTGATCATATACCGACTCACCAAGTCGGCCCACTTCTAACCGATCTGAGAGCAGGGCTCAGTAGAGAGCTTGGGACGCCTCTACATTCAGGATATCGTGTGACTTCATGGTGTTCCATCGACTATCGTCTCTAATTGAGATTCTCGTTTCACTTCCCGGCTATGGAAGGGGTTACATGAGGTTTTTGGGACTCTTCTTCGTTTGATCACTGCCTTCCATCTTTAGATGGATAGTCAGACTGAGAGGACTATTCAGACTCTTGAGGACATGCTTTGTGCATGTGTCCTCGACTTTAGTCATAGATGGTAGGATCACTTACCCTTGGTGGAGTTTGCGTACAACAATAGCTACCACTCCACCATTGGGATGGAACCATACGAGGCACTGTACGACCGAACCTGTAGATCACCTATGTGCTGGACTGACCCAGGTGAGTCAGCACTTGTAGGACCAGAGATGGTTCAGGCTACAACGAAGAAGGTGCGGATCATCCAGGAGTAGATGAAGACTACATAGAGAAGAAATAAGCCCTATGCTTATAGGAGACGGAGACCACTAGAGTTCAAGTATGGCGACCACATCTCCCTATGAGTCTCACCTCAACGAGGTCTACGGAGATTTGGTTGGGGCGGCAAGTTATCTCTACATTTCATCAGACCATTTTAGGTTCTTAGTAGGTTATGCGAGGTGGCTTACCGCCTGGCCCATCCACCTCAGTTGTACCGGGTGCATGACGTCTTCCACGTGTCTCGGCCGAGGAGATACGTGCATGGCACGTCCCACATCATCGACCATGGGGAGATGGACATCGATGATGGGGAGACATTCGTGGAGGGTCCAGTAGAGATCGAGGATCGATAGGAACAGGTCCTGCATGGACGATCGATTCCTCTGGTGTACGTTCGTTGGTAGCACGAGAACCTCCAGGAGGGCACATGGGACCAGGAGGATCAGATGCATGCTCAGTACCCCAATTTGTTTTCCTAGTGTATGTTGTAGCTTTACAGGGACATAAATCCCAATGGTGGGGGTAATATAAAGACCTATAATTTTCAAGCAATTTTTTTCTTAAATTCTTGGCAATTTTTCAAGTCTTCAGTGTCTGACGGTGCCTGATTCCGTGGCCCGGTGCTCCCAGAATCAATTTCTGATGTTTCGTTCAGGTACGTTTAGTAAATGTACGTTCGAGTTTTTCTATCTTTTAAACCGGTGCTCGGAATTGAAATCTGAGTACATCAACGAACTTGCAGTATTGGTATTCACTTATGGGAACTTTTACCACAGTTTAATCAGGTTGAAAGTTAATTTTTGGGATTCGTAGAAAATTAAATAAAATTGTTGTTTTGTAAAATTTTATTTTTAGTGGTGGTTATTTTCCTCTAAAGAAGAGTTGAAGGTGGGGCCCAAACCCCACATAACCTCCCATGGGAGGATAAGAGTGGTGGAGCCCACACAATCCCTAACCCTTCAACTCCCCATTAACCCCCTTTATCTCCCCTTAATTAATTTTCCAACTTTTCGTTTAATTATCGTGGATCCTCTCCCCCTCCCAATTGTTGTCATTAATATGAAAACACCTTGAATTAATTATTTGAACTCCACAAATTAATTAATTAATTTTAGTGTTTGAATTTTTAAAAACATGTGGGAATAAAATAATAGCCTAAGATATTATTTTGGGGGGCACATGTTGTGTTGGGGAGGCTCTGGAGAATTAGAGGAATAAAGCTCTTCTCTCGATGAAGAACGTGAAGATATTCTCCAATGACGCACCCTCTTCGGACGCACCCCGATGTTAACAGAATCAACGTCCGTATTCCATGATGCCTGACCTTCACGACGCTCATCTTCTGCGGCTTGTTGACATGCACTGTTCTTGAAATCAAGGTAGGGGTTTTTATAATTTTAAGTGATTAATTTGTACCTCGTTATTCATTGAATTTCTTGGATTTTCTTCAGCCATCTACTATCGCTTAACGCGAAGGGTGCAGGCTGACCAAACAAGGCTCGGAAACCCTTCGTTGATCATTTTCTATTATTCATGATGGTGGTGGTGATGGAAAAGGTGGAGACGACCAAGGGAGGTGGCGGCACTGGCGGCCACACACTGGTCCGTTAGAGGACCACGACACAGGGTGCCATGCGGGTGGAGGAGACAGCGGCCCGCATCCGCAAGCCGCTCGGCCGAGGAAGAACCAGTCGGTCATCTGACCGGCTGGGCTGGAAGAACCTGCCGGCTAGAGAACCGCAGCCCCTCATGGTGCCACGCAGCGGAGAACCACGGCCCGAGCTTCTGCGGGCCGCTTCGGCGGATGAACCGGACGGCAGGCGGCCGACCGGGTTGAAGAAGGTCACGACACCCAAAGGTGTCACGTGGGAGAACAACGGCCCACCTATGCGGTCCGCTCGTGCCGAAGAAGACCAGAAGGCTTCGCCCGGCCGGATAGGAGTGGCGGCGCCGCTCAGCGCCCCCGTTTCGGAAAACTGGGGACCGCGCCCCCCGATCCACTCGGCCAGCTGGCCGGGCCGTGGCCCGCCGCGGGCTAGGCCGCGCCCCGCATGGCCAGGTTGTGCCCCACAGGGCCGAGCTGGGCCACACCCCATAGGTTCGGGCCGACCCCTTATCGGGGTCGGACCCACTGAGCCAGGACAGGCCGACCCGCTAGCCCACCGAGCTTGACGGGCCAGACCCATTTCGCTTAAATGAGAATAACTTCTTGACCGTGCGCCTGATCGACGCAATGTCTAAGGACCTAGGACCCTTAAAAATAGGCCGTCCTTTTGCGATACTATAAGTGAGTTTTGTACAACATTGGAAAATGGCCAGGTTTGGAACGGGCATATATCCAACTGGGCCCCTGGAACGGAAAAGCCAATAACTCTCAGACCGGGCATCCGATTGACGCACTGTCTATTGCGTTAGGTTCCTTTTGATGAGTCGGAACTTCAGGATACATAAACTCTGTACTTAATGAGAGTTGATGTATTGACCCCCTTTGCTCGAGAACTAGACCCTCCCGAAATCGAGCGTGCTGTGTACATGAACCCTAGAGCTGGCTGCGACTACGTCGACTACTGTACTGGAATCCTCCGTGGGTTCGAGAGCGATGAATACTATACTGGATTCTTCTGTGGGTTTGATAGTGACAACTACCGTACTCGATCCTCCATGGGTTCGACGATGATGACTATTTTTCATGTATCCTATGTGGGTCCGGCACTATTGACCTTTGTACTTGTATACTATGTGGGTCTGACAGAGTAGCTGGTCTTGTATCCTGTGTGGGTCCGACAACTTAGCTGGTCTTGTATCCTGTGTGGGTCCAACAGCTTAGATGAATTAGTGACTACATATGATCATCTCGATCTCTATACGGAAGATTTATACCTGTGTGAGATGAGTCTTGAATTTCAATCATTATCATCTATGTGATTTACTTCTTTCTTGTGTGGACTAGGTTGTGCTTGGGCTCGAGAGTTGGAGCCGAACTTAGATTGATAACTTTGGTATATGTGTGGGAATATACCTAAGTAGGGTTCATTGATACTTCGTGGTTCTATATTTTTTCTATGGTTTATCCTTCTGGATTCTGGGAGACCTTTAGGGTTTCGGGGTCCCTACTGAGTATCGTATACTCACCCCTGCACGGGCTATGCCCGCACTACGTTGAGTTGGATGCAGACGATGGAAAACACCGATCGAGGTCAATACTTGTAGAGCTGGACGGTACCCATTGGTGGACTACTTAGCGAGACGTACACGGAGCAGACGGACGGACCTGAGGTGCAGAGGAGGCCATCTATACCCACCCTTCATGTGGGGATCTTGGAGGACGACTCAGTAGTTGCTATTTTATTTTACTGCAATTGTAATAGCTTTTCATTTGTACTAGTTTTTCATTTGTACTGTACATACTATTGGGCTTGTATTTTCGGCCCCTTTTCCTTTCAGCACTTACTTTTGTATACAGTATTACTTAGTGCTTACTTCAGTTTCATACTCTGTTGTGTTTGTTTGCTTTCTTAAAGGCAATGCCTTCCCAGCTTCGGGATTTTCGCATTTGGTGCTAGTCGCCAGCCTCGGGCCTATGGAAGGCGGGCTTGGGGTAGTCATGGAATGGGCCCCGAGGACGGGTCATTACATAGAACATGACCTCTCTTCTAAAGTCCAACTCGTGAAGATCTTGGATTGAAGAGATAAGGTGTTTCATAATATGATCATACATGTAGTCAATGTTATATGGAGAAATAATAAGTTTGAGGTGTATAGATTGGAACCTGAGGATATAATCAGGGAAAATTACCCTCACTTTTTTCTTCTATGTAACAAAATTTGGAGGATGATTTTTTTAAGTGGGATAGAATGTAACAACTGGAGTTTTAACACCTTAAAATATTGTGTTCGATAATTTGAAGTACATGATACACCCAACATAAATGAACCAAAAAATATTAGAATTAAATTATTAGTAAATCTATAATAAAAACTAATATATTAAACCATTAAAATCTATTACCTTTTCCAATAAATAATTCATAAAAGTTAATATTTAAAAAGGTTGTTTTCAATAAAATGGATTTTCTTTATTTTTTAATTTCTTTAAAAAACTGAATTTAAAAATTTTAAAATATTAATTTGATAAAACACAATTTATTTTTAACTCAACTTATAAAAATTTACTTACTATGGATTATATTTTTTTTCTAAAAATATTCATTTTAAGACAAAAATTATGGTTTTGAGGACATTTAAATTTTTATGAGTTTATTTATATGAATGATATCGTATAAGTTTAAAAAATAATTTTAAGAAATAAAATATATATTTAAGGAATAAAACTATGAATTTTAATATATTCTTTGTGCTTATAAAAAGTACATCCAACATTTATAGAACTAAATAAAAATGTTAGTTTAATAAAAATTGTTTTCAATCACCTATTTGAATGAAGTATTTTCAAGGTGAGATTTGGTTGTGGATTTCCTTCAAATCCTCATATATTTAATTAAAATAATTATAAATAAATATATGTCAATAAAATAATTAATAATTATAATTTTATTCTATATATATATATATATTTAAAGATGAAAATTTTCAGTTTTTTGAAAAATATTTATACATGAGTAAGTGTGTTTATTTTAAAACAAATTTTTCACACAATTTAAAATAAGATATGAAAAAATTACTTTAAAATATAAAACTATAAGGTTAAAATTATTTATTAAGGTAAATTTTAATTCTAGTTTATAAAATTAGTCACTAAGGTTAAAGATAATATTTACCTTGAAAAAATTTAAAAAATATAAAATATTTTACTACAAGAAAATGGACTAAACATAATAAAAATATATTTTCAAATAGGTTTTCGAGTTTTATTTTGACCTTATATACTATCACACTACACTTGTTTCCACTTTTTAGTCATTTAACCATGAATAATGTCGAGAAATTATTAAAAAAATGGAAGGTGTTTCAGAAAGTTCCCATTTCTTCAGTTATAGACGTATATCACTTACAACCTTTTAATAGTCCACTAATATTTCGAAATGACCTTTAAACCCTACCCAAATTTCCACTTATTGAATTAATTTACATTCCCTCATTCCTTTGGTCTTTAAAAATTATCCTAAGTCCCTCAAATATAAGGCTTTCATTGAGAATAACTTTAAGGTCTCAATGTAGGAGGTTAAATCACTTTGGTAGAAATAAAGGGTTAATGTAAGGGATTTGGTAACTCAAACTCATTTATTTTAGTTATATATTTTTTTATTTGAACTTATTTTTATCAAGATGTTCAATTTTATATGATTTTCTCTTTTTTATTTTGTGGGAGAAGACTTTTTGATCAACTTCCATTTCAATGAATGGTTTTTCTTTTCATTTTACTTAAAAAATATACTATTTAAAAGAGACTCATAACTATTAATTTTGAATTGATGAACACATTTTTTTTCAAAAATATATTTTTATGGTTTTTTTTCATTATATTTAAATGTGAACTACTTTCAATGTAGTCATGTTTCATGTTGCACCTTAAGTCATTCTTTTATTATGTGACTACTTTGGGTGATCGAGTTTTTGTATCAAGTTATATAATTTATGATGTTATTTAGTTTTTTATGAAACTCATATTATTTCATGGGTTACTTATAAAGATAATATTATTTCCATTTGGATTTTCAATGAAATTCTATTTTTTTTTGGGTTCTTTATATAATGATTTGGAAATTTCATGAAAACCATTTTTCTTTCTATGTGTTATATTATGAGGTGATGATTATTTTTTATCTAGTGGAACAAAAATGTATTGATTATTTTGTGGGTGAGACCTATATCTCCATAAAATTCATTAGGTAAATTATTATATCTTTGGATACATATATATTATGTGAACGGGTTGGAAAGTAGCTTGGTTCACAAAGGGTGAGTGTGATGACATTTTTCAATGCTCACAATTTTAGGGGTAAAAGTGTTTATGGGTTTTTGGGTGCAAAAAGATAAGAAATACCATGTCTATGATTGTTTAAATTTATTTCCTACATTCTATAGACCATATTATATGCTTTATTTTGTATTTTTCTCATTCCATGGTTGAAGTGTTATCTTTTGAGATGTTATATATATCTTTCATGATTATCATTAACTCTTACTATTTTATGATTTTTTTTAATTATATGTTTTCCCTTTATTCTTTATTTTCCATATGTTTGTGATATTACCTTTTTTTTAACATTTTACCCCTTACTGATTATTTTATCTCACTCCTTTTTATATTTTTCCATCGTAATGATTTAAATATTATTACGTCACCTGTAATGTCTAAGAGTATATTTAGTTTATAGTTAAATGTTAGTAACATGTGAAATAAGTGTTTTTATGTATCTATTCCAAAAGAAACTAAAAATTTAAGTCCTTGTGATGTGGAACTGTTTATAAATTTCATAATTAAACCATTTAATCAATGTACTATTTCTGTATGATTTTCTTGGGTCTCTTTAGTCTAGAAATAAAATTATGAATATGTATTAATATGAGTAATTATAAAAATAATATTTTGAACATGAAGTCTACTTCATGCATAAAATTATTATCTCATAAGATATAAAATCTAAAAAAATTAATTTTCAGGTGATATAGGGACCCACCCAACATTATTCATACATATGTGTCACCCAAGATCATAACATTCATGATTCCATCATCAATTAATTACCCTATAGAATGAAATGGGTTTCATGATAACTCTCATAATGAATTATCATAAACCATCTAAATAAATATGGTGGATTATATCATTATATAATATCCCCAATGAAGGATAATAATCCATAAAGGATGTTTACATAGATTTAAAATCTATTCTATAAAATCAATTAAAATATTCTTTGAAAATCAAGATAAACCATCCCTTTTATTTTGGAAAATTTTAAAAACTAAAATTCATAGAAAAATATGAATATGATTTTCATTGTAAAATATTTTATTCCTTTAAAGAAATATTCATGATGAATGAAATGAAAGAAGTCAGTGAAATTCATTTATGTCGTATATGTTAAAAGGAAACATTCTTTTCATAGTTTTGTAAAAATACAAAATCAAGTCAATCAAAATACCCCTGAAAAAGATTCCTTTTAACTATTTGTAAATAAATTAAAAGGTGATGAAAATGAAATTTATAAAACATTTAAATATATTAATAAACTTACAAAAAATAATTTTAATATGATGGATATGGAAGAGAAATATTCCCCACTGAAAAAAGGAAATAACGTTGGATTTCATAGAAAATATTCTCAACAAATTTAAATAAAAAAGCGAATAAAATGAACAAAAAAAGGAAATCCAAAAAAATAAAAATATTAGAATAATATACATGGGTTTTATAATATATAGATCATATAATTGACCTCAATGTAAATTTCAAATAGATAATCCAGAAATGAAATAAGATTGTAGGATAAACCCTTATGACTTTGAAAACTATTGATTTAATAATCATCAAAAGTTAAAACATAAAATGATTTTCTAAATCAGATGAATTTCATAAATTAATATGAAATATATATTCCTGTGGAAGTGAGTAAAATATCTAAATTAAATAATTATGAAAACATGAAACTTGTCTCAAGAACACGATATTGATAAAAAGAAATCCGTACCTTAAGCCTCTAATTGCTTTGTTCATGTTTAAATATCCTATATAATATATTTAAAAGTATTATATATATATATACACCATATTTATTATTATGTAATTAAATATAATTACCATTTAATTTGAAATCATTTATTTATTAATAATTTTTCATGGAAATAAATATTCAAGGTTTTAACCGTTCTGTTTTCTATCCATAATCTGGTTCAATGATTTTGGTTCTTATTTTTTGGTCATGGATTAAAAATATAAATAATATTAATAATGAAATAAATATCATATTTATTCATTATATTTACTTTTATAAACATCCATATAATTAAAGGATGAAAAATTAATTTTATCACTTTGTGGATATGGTAGTTCTTACAAACATAAGAGCGATGTTTCTATTTTTTAATGAAAGGAAATAAAGAAAGTTAAACACTAATTTATGTTTAAATAATAATAAATATATAATATATATAACATATATTCATTAAATATATCCTAATTACAATCAATGTATTGTTTAAAAGGAAAACGAATTGGATTGCTTCATGGAGACTATAATCCATACATACACATGAGGAATGTATTTACTTTACATTAGATGTAACAGATATAGAAAATGGTTGTAACATTAACATTAAAACATCCATAATAGTAAATATATTAATTTTATCATGTTTAAATGTTTATATAATATTTTTAGTATTTTAAGGAAGAAACATTTTCGAAATAGATTCTTAGTTAAAATTGCATATTCTTCGGGTTTCTTTTGTTGTATTTCACTTGAAGACTTATTGAGATGGTATTGTTTTGAGAATAGAACCTCTAGAACATGTAGAGGAAGTTTGTTAATAGATTTTGGTATAATGTTTAGGGAAAATTTAACACTTATGTGTCTTTGAAGGGGTTATATTAAGTCCATTTTCATAGGTAAAAATCATTGGTTTTTTTGTAAATACTTAGTTTTTAAGGGTCAAGAATGCCGTTATAAAAGAGAAAGTTTGAAAACATAGATAGTTTTAATAATAATAAAATTTCATGTTTTATTGATATTAATTATTATATTTTATGGACTTGTATTTACTGTTGTGATTTTAATTACTTTTTAATAGGAAAATAAATAGTTCTTTTCTTAAAAAAAATTCGAAAAATATATGGCTTTATTTAAAAGATAAATTTATAATTTTTAGAAATATTATTTTATAAAATTAAATTAATTTCAATAAAATGATATATAAATTATCTTAGGGTTAATTTTTGTATTTTTATAAAATGGTTGATTTTGGGGAGAATAGTGAAAAAACCCATTTTTGCAAATACCGTAAAATTTATGGAATCATCATGATGTAAGTTTGAATTAAAAATATATAAAACGTTTTTCATGAAAAAAAATATGAGTTAAATAATTAAAATAAATCATTTAAAAGTATTATTTGAATTTAAAAACCTCTTGTTGAATTTTTGAACATAAGATATATTTTGTTATAAAAAAATTGTTTTTGGTTTTTTTCATTTAATAGTATAGTTGGAAGATTCCATTCAATTTTCTAATGATAAAAATTTCATATAAATTTTATTTTTTTAAATTATAATCCTATTAAATTAATTATAATAAAAAATATCTCTAATTTTAGTGTAAAATCTATTTTACGCTTAAAATGAGCATTTTTTTTAAAACAGATTTTCATGTGTTTTGCATATTTGTATTTAAATTAATTTCTAAAACCTATAAAAATTTATCCAAATAAATTGGATTAAATATTTTTAATTATCTGGTCCAATTTTTAATATATCCTCTTTTATCGAAGGCATAAAAATAAGTTACTTTGGTAAAAAGTTATCACCTCGATAAAGTGTAAAATGGGTAAAATGGTGTTAAAATATGGGATATGGTCTCCAAATCACTCAAAAACTTGAATTTATTTCATTTTATGAGTTTATTTTGACTATAATCATCCAATATTCTAAATTATAGCAATTTTTCCACTTCACATTGATTATGTACTTTATATAATTTTAAGTAAAGAATAATTACAGCATGTCACTTTCCTTCATTTAATATCTATAATATGTTTTCATAGGAAAAAAGTGATGAATTTTTATAAATTTTTATTTTTATGATGAATATTTTTTTATGATAATAATTTATTTTTAATTTTTATTAATGGTATAATTACCTTGAATGCTTACGCAACATTGACACATCACTTGTTCAACAAGTAGAAAAATCATGTAAATTATATTAAAATAATAAAAGTAATATGTTTAGATGAATTATTATATTCCATGAATTAAATGGATAATTATAACGTATTAGTGGTGTTTAAAATTTTTATATTTCAATTCTTTTGTTATCTAGACTCTATTAAAGCCAAAATATATCAGTAGTCATGAAAATGACTTTAAATGATACTAAATGTAAAAAAATTATTTTTAAATGATTATAATTTCATAAAAAATCTAAAAAACTCACTTGGGTGGTAAAATTTTGATCATATCATCCATTTTTTATATATATGTGTCTTTTAATTCTAAAAGTTACATTTGAAACCCTTAAAGGTTAAATATTTTTGAAAACACTATTGATTTTCTCTTATAAAAGGGGCTTAATATAAACTTTCAGAAGATACCTATGAGTTCGTTTTTTTCACATTCTATGCCCAAATTCCTATTCAAACTTCTAATAAAATTTTCCTAATCCCCTAGAGTGGTCAAATTTCTCTTATTCAAAGGCCTTATATTCAATCAAAATGTAGTTTCTCAAAGATCAAGGTAAGGGTTTGCAATCCTCTTTCACTTTTCATAATTATGATTATTTATCTTGAAATCGTATTAAACCTATACATATATTACTTCCATGATTCAATTCATATTGTATTTGAATCTATATGATCAATTTATGACAGGGGGTCACTCTTTATCTTACAATTATCTCATCTCTATAAGCCATTTTTATGTCAAGATGTGAATTTTCCAAGGATGGTCTTTTTATTTAAAATTAGCCATTGGATTTTTTAGTAAAAAAATTAATAAATAAATATTTATAACAAATAATTTTTTTATACTATCAAATTTATTTTAAAAAACTTGCATATTTACTATATTTACTCTTTATTTAAACAAATATGAAAACATTGTTCATTGTGGTGGTTTTACACAACCTTTGTGAAAGATGATGTTTTCATGAATTTAAGTATCTCATGAGTATTCTTAAAAATTTATTTTATGATTTCATATAACATTAATATTAACCTAATTTTATAATTATTATTTTGTGATAATAAATTATAGTTTATAATAATGAAATGAAATTTAAACAAACATGGTTATTGTTAACCATAAAAAATATACTTATTTTAAGACCCTATACTTTTTTTGACTTATGAAAATCCTGGGGGAATTTGAGTTTTGGAGTTTGGTGGATGGTTCTTTTGGGAATATGAAGTTTAGATAAATAATCCAATAGTTTTTTCACCTTGTGTGAGAATCCACCAATAGGATTTGTGGGAGATCACTAGGGGTGAATTAATGATCAAAAAATTCTTTTTACGTTCCTTCAAAAAACAAAAACTTCCGCTTATTATAATTTAGTGATTAAGTATATCTTCAAAACCACACACTCAAATAAAATTGAATACAATAAATTTAAAAGGTTTTCCTCTTAATGTGATAAAGATATTACTTGTTGTGATAAGAATTCCTCCAGGATTACACTACCTACTAGAATCATCTTGTAAGTACAGATGATTATGGTATATCCTTGACACTCATGCTTACATGTCCCCCAAAAATAATTTGGTGCATCCCACACTTTTAAAAGATAAATTTTGGTAACAAATAATTAGTCTTAAAACCAAACAGACTTCTTTAAATTCTTTGAGTGTGCTGAATTATTTCACTTATACTTTACTTTCCCTGTATGAGAAAATAGAAATTATCCTTCAAGATTATACAGGAACAAGTTGCTCCTTCCCTTTTTATGTACAACACATTCATACAACTAGTTCAATAGTATTCTTTATATTCCTTTCTAATCCTTTGGATAATCATAGAATATTCATGGTTTTAGACATATCCAGATAATCTTCTTCTTCTCTCTCCCAACTTCTTTCTCTATTTATTTTTTAATCAGCATAGCACTAAACACTACTATAAATTTAGGGTTGAGTTTGAATTTGACATTAAAATTACATTCTTCAATCAAAACCCTTTGATAGACTACTATCTTCATCTAGAGCATTAAATTAAAATTAGTGGTTATATATGTATATTTAAATTTCCACCAAAATTCAGATATTAAGCTAAGTCAAACTACCTAAAAATCCACTTTTACAGAACAACCTCATTTATTACGGTATAAGGTGGTAGTTAAAACAAATTATATTTATATTTATATGAGAATATTACTAAATTGGATAGATACTATGGATTTGGGGGTCTTGAATATTCTAGATCCATCAAAATCTGACATTTCCTCTTCTATAGTGTGATTTACGCACTCTTTTGAGGTACTCCAGGCTTTCTCTTAATTGTTGCGTGGAATATGATCTTTGGTGTGGAGGCCCTAAATTTTCTAGGAACACCTGGAATTCATCTTTACATGAAAGGGATAGAAATTTTCTATCATGATGAAATATTTAATCTCAACTCTCATGCAGCATGGTCACTTCTTCTATGGCATGAGGTCCAATATATCATTTTTTCATCCCACTCCCAAATCCAGTATCTCCATGGCATGAATACCTCTACTATGATGTTGTCCAACTTGATGTAAGTTGGTTGTGTTGTGTAAATCAGTTACAATGTATAAAATTTTCTTTAATAAATTTTTATGGTGCAATACCATGATTTTCACAATGGAGCTCCTTACACAACTCCTTTTAATCCTATTGTATCATGAACTCCATTCATGATATGTAAATACTCTTAACTGACTTGAGAATTATCTATATTAATCTCAATAACCTTCACCTCAAAATAAATTTAATTTTGAACATTATTTATGTAATCAAAAAAATACAATACAAATAATCACATCCACTCTAACCTCTATCACTAATTCCTCACAAAAACATATCAACACCACTTGGTCTCGACAATCCCCCCACCCCCTTTAGATTTTTTTTCAAATTAGGAACATAAATCTCTATAAAACTCTAAATACTTAGTAATGGGTAAATATTGAATAATTCTAATCCTATTGTATAAAATTATGTATAATAAAATAGCACATTGAATAAATAATTCCATGTTTTCTATAAAATAGCAGGGATCTATAACCTTCAAACCAAAACATCTCAACCATCCATGATGATTTCATGCCACTTGAAAACTCCTACATTCAATTCAAAAAAGAATTAAAATAGTTTGTAGAAATTCAAAATTCTGAAATCACTAATTTATCCTTTTAATAACTCTCTTAAAAATATATTCCCCCCTTAAGAGAAACACACATCAACGCATATTCCAATTATAAATATTCCCCCCTGCACGAACTCCATAGAGATAAATATTAACAAAGATTTATATTTTCATTTTTCTCCCCATTTGAAAAAAATATCCAAATATAACAAGAGATTGATGATAAATTAACATACCTTATCCTTATAATGAATCATGAGGAACATGTCAGAACCCGACCCTACCCGGGCTCGAGCCGAAACTACCCGAAGCCCGCCTCCATAGGCCAGGGGGTGGAGACCAGTGCTGAAGGCACAATAACTCGGGGAGGCCTTTGCCTAAGTACCTGTACACACACACGTAGCACACTCAATGCAAAAGTGCAGAGTAAAAGAAAAGAAAAGTAAAGAGAAAGGGAAACTGCTATATATAAACCAAAAATTCGCATCGACCTCTAAACAGTACAAAGTACAAGCTGATGTTAAATTGAAAAGAAAAGGGAAAAAACACGCGCCCAACCAAAAAGTGCCACAACCCGATAACATGTAAACAGAAAGGAAGACAGATGGAAGGGTCCTCCACCTAGAACCCGACTCCGACCACCACACGCGGTCCATGCTCCTGAACTCCTAAGCTCCATTAAAGTCACGACCAACCTGTCTGTCGTCTTCAAGGGCACACTAAGTTCGGGCAAAGCCCAAGCAGGGGTGAGTATAAAAATACTCAGTAGGATACCCCGAAGGCTTGAGGGAGGAACAAAGGAGGTACCGAAGGGTGAGTATTAGATCGAACAGGGAAAGTAGAAATGTACAACTGAGGGTGAAGTAAAGAGTCTAGCTCAACCCAATAAGAGTAAAGAAGTTACACTCTTCAAGAAACAAGGAGATTGAAATGGTGAGAAGATGAAATTATCATCGAGTCTTCGCTACCTATAGCAAGAGAGTAGACTCGTCCAACCACAAGAAGCTAGACATGGAAATTACGTGGCATAGCCCGCGCCTCTTCACCTCTCCTGGAAGGAGAGTAACCAAACCTAGGAAGTGGGTACTAGAACAAGGTATATAAAAATATATATGCTCAACACGAAGCCCGAACAAGCTCGTAAGGGGATCTTCGTCCCGTAGCTCAGCCCAAGAAAAAGTGAGTCACCAATAGTCCCAGAAGTAAACCCCATCGATGCCTTGCATCCCGCACGTCTACCCCGAACTACAAGTCAAGGGGCTCAAACCACCACACCTCAACACTATCCACTTTGGGAAGCACTGACTCGCCTGCATGGTTTTAGGTCGTGCCACAAGTACGCGTCTCGGTGGCAGAAAATGCCCCTTGTACTTGAGAGTTTCGGGTTAAGTCAAACCACACCTCATCACTGCCCCGCAGTCGAGAGGTCTCCTCAAAGTCAAGCTGTCACATCACCGACCCGTATAGCCAAGGGTCCCACTCCAGTAGTCATGGAGGAATAGCTACAGACTAGCTTGGTAGAACTGACTGAGTCTGAAATGTCAATGAGTGTCCCACTGACCAGCCCTACTGAAGGGTAATTCATAATAAGGTACCGGGTGACCCACTGCCCAGCCCTGCTGGAGGGTAAACCATAATACATCATCAGGTGACCCACTGCCCAGCCCTGCTAGAGGGTATACCAAGAATAAGATATCTGGTGACCCACTGCCCAGCCCTGCTGAAGGGTAAACCATAACAAGTCGGCAGGAGGTCCACTGCCCAGCCCTGCTAGAGGGTAGACCTAAAATAAGCCGAAGAGTGACCCACTGCCCTGCCCTGCTGGAGGGAAAACCCTAACAAGTCGACAGGCGACCCACTACCCAGCCCTGCTAGAGGGTAGACCTGGAAGAAGTCGACGAGTGACCCACTGCCCAGACCCACTGGAGGGTAAACCCTAACAAGTCGACATGCGACCCACTGTCCAGCACAGCTGGAGGGTAGACCTAAATCAAGACGATGAGTGACCCACTACCCAGCCCTGCTAAAGGGTAGACTCCAAAGAGTCGTCGGGTGACCCACTACCCAGTCTCTACTGAAGGGTAAACCCGGATCTGCTCTGGCCATCTCTACTGGATGGTACAACACTAGCCAACTGAGCACTGAGGGGGTATCACGCAACCAATCAACTCCCGAATGACTCACCCAAAAGAGGTTCAGCACCTGTTCCATCAGTGGCTGTCACTAGCACCACCACAAGCCGATCAATCGAGAATGAAACCAGGGGGAGACCACTCAACCCTACTGGTCAAACAAACGAGCACATAGTGACCCTCTACGCTGTGAGAGGTCAAAGTACGCAAAGCAGAACACAGAATGCACCTGGGGCCCACACGACGTGTGGCCCCAAGTCAACCCCAACCAAGCGCACAATCGTTCTTGGGTAAAACCATCCACACGTACCTCCCAGCATCCTCGCATGCTCCCAGAGTATGCCATGTCTCCAGCCCAAAGGCTAACATGCACACGGCACCCAACGTCAACGCGAAGACATGACATAACATCTCCAACTTTCCGCCTCAATGACTAGGGCACAGTCAACCACATCACTTTAAACACCAACCTCAATCTCCCAGGATTCCAGGCGATCACACGCCAAAGGTCTGCTACACACACGGTAGAAGAACCGTCACTGGGGCACCGTTCATTTTTCCACATTTAATAAGACAATGTATGAAGCTCCGCACAACCAAACGGATCTTACCATTGTAATACTTGCAGAAAAACACGCGAGATAGACTACTTACTCGCCTCAAACGGATATCTGATGGAAAGGTCGCCAACACCGCCTCATGCCTGAACGGTGTCCCGTGATCCTGAGCCTCAGCCCCGAAAATAGTCGGGCGCATCGCACCATTGCAATCCCCTCGGGAAAGCACGTCAAAATCACTACTCACATGAGTGCAATGGATATCCGGAGAAAAGGGTGTGTTCTGGCACACCGCACACGAGCGGTGCTTCGTGGGACCCGAAACCCGGGTCCCGAAACATAATGAACGGATCACACCATTGCGATCCTATCGAAAAATCACACAAGGTGGACTATTCATTTGTCTAAAACGGTCACCCGGTGATAGAGATGGAAAATCACCGTCGGCGCCAAAACGGCCCTCATGGGCCCCACACCATCGTGTCGAATTAGAGCACGCGGATTGCACCATTGCAATCCCCTCGAAAAAACATCCAAAATCGACTGCATGCATTCCCCGTACGGTCGCCCGATGAGAAAGTCGCTAAATGCTACTCGCAGCTCAAAAGATGGGCCGTGGGTCCCATGCCTCAACTTCGGCCTCAACACCTGAAACAACCTTGGTAAGCTCCGTCTCAGTGCCAGGGTCCCAACGCCACTGACGACGCTTAAAACGGACATCAGACGTGTTTGTGCCGTCCAAAACAAGAATTCCCGGGAAGCCCGCTTAGCTGCTTTACGCACGTGTCGTGCCCCCGAGCCCCTCATCTCGGAAGTTAAAACTCCTGGAACCATCTCAAAGAGTCCGGATTAACGTCCGGTCCGCGCCACCGTAGAAGACGCACAAAATGGACACCCACAGAAAAAGTTACGGGCATCCAAAATTTTAAGGGGGGAAAACCCCGAGGCCGGACCGGCCCGCTGAGCCGCGGCCCAGCCTAACCCGCAGGCCGCCGCACACGGCACTCCGCCTCCCATGAGGCCCTCACCCGTGCGCCGCGCGGGCGCCTCCTCTACCGACAGGCCAACACGGCAGGTCGTTTTCCATGCAGAGACCCGCCTATGGCGGGTCTCAGTCTCCCCAGTGGGGTCGCGAGCCGCCACCCTTATCGCCCCCCCGCTCGCCGACGCCTGCGGCCGGCGCCCTTGGCCAGTCTGCCTGTGCCGCCCCGCAACGGTGAGGTGCCGCCCATCTGTTCGGTTGGCCGGACAGCCTTCCGCCGTGCACGCTACCGCGCCGTCATGCTGAAACGCCGCGCCGCCATCCCGGAACCACCGTCCGCCGCCTGGAACTGCCGAAAAACCAGGAATTCAGACGGAACTTCCCGGGGCTGCCCTGGGCACCCCGGGACTCAGATTTTTGATCCGAGAAGAGCGTCGGATACCTTAGAACATGTACTACACATCCGTGGGCTTCGATCGATGATCGGACAACAATTTGACAGTATAAAATTGGGGTCAATGATTGCGTAAAATTGAAAACGAAAACGATAAAACCCTACCTCGAAGGGCGTAGCCCGACACTTCATGTGCGGACTGTCGGAACACTGCGCCTCACCAGATATCGCCTCGCCGGAGCTGCTTTTCCAGAGCTAGAGTAGAGGGGAGGGTTTGGGGAAGAATAAGAAGAAGAGGGGAGGGGATGCGTTTAATTAGAAAATACTTAAACGCCCGCCCGATAGCCCCGAACCTGAAATTTCGGCGGGGTCGGGATTAAGGCTCCCCTAGGCTAAAAATCATGCTCTAAGCACAACAGCAGTCTCAGAATTTTAATCTGAGGCCCCGTTCAAATGTTGCAACAATCGCGCTCGAGGCCACCAAATTACGAAAACACCCCTGGGGCCATTTTTCACTAACGGCTCGCGCCCGCAGAACTTATACCCCTCCTAGGGTAAACGGAACATTCCGAACTCAACAGTGCATTCGATTTTCCCATATGAGCCATTGTTAAGAGATGATTGAGTTTCACCATTAAACGAAAAAATTAATTAAATAATTTATCCGTTTAACGTTTTGAAAGTGAGAGAGGGATCCAAACGTCCCACACCGACAAGTTTTATGTCGTTCCTAGGGTAAACACCCCATTCCGGACCCATCCGTACACTCGGATCTCTGATCCGGATAACCGTTTAGGAGTTATTCCATTTATTTTTTGTTTCCAGTGTGAATGCACTGAAAATTTAATTTCGGCCACACCGGGGCCCGGAATCGCATGCCGTCTGAAGACGCTGCCCCATAATATCATCAAGAATATTTCAAAGTATTTCATAGCAAAAAATGGGTTCTTACATCATTACCTCATTCAAGATTTTTGTCCCCGAAAAGCAAAACTAGGGAACAACTAAGGGTACTAAGCCCGCACCTGGCTCTCCCGTACCCAGAAAAACTCTTGCACAGCTTCACGTCACCGCACACAGACCAAAGGATTTGATCTGTTCATGTGAGGTCTACCCTTTCTAATGACGTGCATAGGATCACACACTCATCTCTTCAGGTAAACCACGTGGGAGACATCGTGCACCCACTCCGGACTTTGGGGTTAGGACAAGGCGGGAGTGAAGCTCGCCATCCCTTCGCACGGTCTCAAACGGCCTGAATGCTCTCGGGGGTAGCTCACCTCCCAGATCGAACCTCTACATCGCACGTCACGACTAGAATCACCTCCTGCACCTGGAACCAGGCCCGGTGATTCCATCCTTTAGAATATCCATATGGTGAAACACCCAAGGAGATCTGGTCACGCAAGGTTCCACAGTTGATGTCTCTCAACCAAGACTCTCTTACACGCTCGGAGAGAGATGGAGTCGACGCCATCGACTAAAGATGAAGGTTACACACCTTCTAATCTACCAACACAGGGTTACACCCGACACCCCACGTCACCATGGTAACACCTCAAACAAGGAGCAGGGAGAAAAGGCATTCCATACACAGAGTTTAACAATTCTACTACAAAAAGTAGAAGAGCTGTAGAGCGTGCCTCTTACCACCACCAACTCTAGAACATGACAGGAATATCTCTATCACCAGCGCCTTCTCTAGCACCCCGACATATGTGGAAATGCCCAAAGGTGCTATGATAGTACGAATCTCTTGGCGGAGACCCTGCTCAAACTTTCGCGCTCGGATGTTGTCGTCATGCACCAAGTTCGGGTAAAAGCGTGCCCGGTCTACGAAACTAGTCTCGTACTCGGCCACCATTATCCCTCCCTGCTGAAACTACAAGATCTCCTGAATCGGAATGGAGCGCAAGCAGGAGGGGAAAAACTCCTCATGGAACAACAACTGAAAGTCGCCCCACGGAAGCGATGAATCATCAAGAAACTAAGTCACCAGACTCCACCAACGCCAAGCTGATCCATGAAAATGGATGGCTGCCAAAGCCACTCTCTGATCTGTCGGCATCTGCACAAGCCTGAATAGGCTAACCACTGTCTCTAGCCAATACTCTACTGCCTGTGGGTCTGGATCACCACTGAACGTTAGCGGTCTATGCCATTGGAACTCATGGAGCACGCTCAACCTGTGCTCAAGCTCAGCCCGCTCTGCTGAAGCTGTCTGCAGCTCAACAGGTGGGGGTGCTGCTACCGGCCCACCTGAAGAAAGGGGCTTGGATGATGGGTCCTGGACTGTGGTCTCGTAGCTCACAGGGTCGTCCTCACAAACCAAAGCTGGTATCTTGGCTGGCTGCCTTCGCGGGGACATCCTGAATATTATCAAGGAGTGCCGCGATCAGATGAACATATATGTATATATGAATATCAACGATTGGGAGCTGACTCAAGAAGGACAGTAAAAGAATCAATCCTACGTGATGAAAAAACCAATTTTCCCTACAATAAGTGTATCAGCATGCCGAGTCGACAAGCGGGTTATCAAGGTCCGGGCTAATGGATATGTCGGTCGTCGCACCATCACTGGACTCCTTGGCCTGAGAGCCGCTATCGAGACATGTTAACACTGTTGCCCTAAATCCTAACCAATTCCTTTCATTTTAGGGACGTCTGAACAGTGTCCCAAGGAACGAACCACCTTTGATACCACTTTGTCACAACCAGACCCTACCCGGGCTTGAGCCGCAACTACCCCAAGCCCGCCACCATAGGCCAGGGGCTGGCGACCAGTGCCGAAGGCAGAATAACTCAGGGAGGCCTTTGCCTAAGTACCTGTACACACACATGCATCACACTCAATGTAAAAGTGCAGAGTAAAAGAAAAGACAAGTAAAGAGAAAGGGCAACTGCTATATATAAACCACAAATGTGCATCGACCTATAAACAGTACAAAGTACAAGCTGAAGGTAAACTGAAAAGAAAAGGGGAAAAAAATGCGCCCAACCAAAAAGTGCCACAACCCAACAATAGGTAAACAAAAAGTAAGATATCTAGAAGGGTCCTCCACCTGGAACCAGACTCCGACCACCGCATGCGGTCCACTCTCCTGAACTCCTAAGCTCTACTGAAGTCACGACCAACCTGTCCATCGTCTGCAAAGGCACACCAAGTGCGGGAAAAGCCCAAGCATGGGTGAGTATAAAAATACTTAGTAGGATACCCCGAAGTCTCGAGGGGGAAACAAAGGAGGTACCGATGGATGAGCAGTAGATCGAACAGGGAAAGTAGAAAGGTACAACTGAGGGTGCAGTAAAGAGTCCAGCTCAACCCAACAAGAGGAAAGAATGTAGACTCGTCCAGACACAAGGTGCTAGAAACTATGAGAAGATAAACTTCCCGTCGAGTCTTCGCTACCTATAGCAGGAGAGTAGACTCGTCCAACCACAGGAAGCTAGACACGGAAATCACGTGGCATACCCCACGCGTCTTCGCCTCTCATGGAAGGAGAGTAACCAAACCCAGGAAGTGGGTACTAGAATAAGGTATATACAAATATATAAGCTCAACAAGAAGCCCGAACAATCTTGTAAGGGGATCTCCATCCCGTAGCTCAGCCCAAGAAAAAGTGAGTCGCCAATAGTCCCAGAAGTAAACCCCATCGATGCCCCGCATCCCGCACGTCTACCCCGAACTACAAGTAAAGGTGATCAAATCACCACACCTCGACACTATCTGCTTTGGGCGGAACTGACTCGCCCGCACGGTTTTAGGTTGTGTCACAAGGACGCGTCTCGTTGGGGGAAAAAGCCCCTCGTACTTGAGAGTTCCAGGTTAAGTCAAACCACACCTCGTCACTGCCCGTAGTCGAGAGGTCTCCTCAATGTCACTCTGTCACATCACCGACCCGTACAACCTAGGGTCCCACTCCAGTAGTCACAGAGGAATAGCTACAAACTAGCAGGTTAGAACGGACTGAGTCTAAAATGTCAACAAGTGTCCCAATACCCAACC
Source organism: Viscum album (assembly GCA_963277665.1). Classification (NCBI taxonomy): domain Eukaryota; kingdom Viridiplantae; phylum Streptophyta; class Magnoliopsida; order Santalales; family Viscaceae; genus Viscum; species Viscum album. The sequence goes on from OY728122.1 coordinate 1,276,736,489, forward strand.
CTAATGGAGGGTAATTCATAATAAGGTACCAGGTGACCCACTGCCCAGCCCTGCTGGAGGGTAGACCTAGAATAAGATATCAGGTGACCCACTGCCCAGCCCTGCTGGAGGGTAGACCTGGAATAAGCCAACAGGTGACCCACTGCCCAGCCCTACTGGAGGGTAAACCCTAACAAGTCGACAGGCGACCCACTGCCCAGCCCTGCTGGAGGGTAGACCTGGAAGTTGTCGACGGGTGACCCACTGCCCAACCCCGCTGGAGGGTAAACCCTAACAAGTCGACAGGCAACCCACTGCCCAGCCCTGCTGAAGGGTAGACCTAAATCAAGATGACGAACGACCCACTGCCCAGCCCTGCTGGAGGGTAGACTCTAAAGATTCGTCAGGTGACCCACTGCCCAGTCTCTGTTGGAGCGTAAACCCGGATCTGCTCTCGCTATCTCAACTGGATGGTACAACACTGGCCAACCGAGCACTGAGTGGGTATCTCCCAACCACTCAACTACCTAATGACTCGCCCAAAAGTGGTCCAGCGCCTGTTCCATCACTGGGTGTCACTAGAACCACCACCGGCCGATCCATCGAGAAGAAAACCAGGGGGAGACCACTCAACCGTGCTGGTCAAACAAACGAGCAAAGAGGGACCCTCTACGTTGCGAGAGGTCAAAGTACGCAAAACAGAACATGACACGCACCTGGGGCCCACACGATGTGTGGCCGAAAGTCAACCCCAACCAAGAGCACAAACGTTCTTGGGTACAACCATCCACACGTACCTCCCAGCATCCTCGCATGCTCCTAGAGTATGCCATGTCTCCAGCCCAAAGGCTAACATGCACACAACACCCAACGTCAACGTGAAGGCGTGACATAACATCTCCAACTTGCTGCCTCAACGACCGGGGCACAGTCAACCAAATCTCTTTAAACACCAACCTTACTCTCCCAGGAGTGCATGCGATCACACGCCAAAGGTCCTCTACACACACGGTAGAAGAACCTTCACCAGGGCACCTTTCATATTTCCATATTTAATAAGGCCGCATATGAGGCTCCGCACAACCAAACGGATTGTACCGTTGTAATACTCATCGACAAACACGTGAGATAGACTACTTACTCGCCTCCAAAGGATATCCTATGGAAAGGTCTCCAACACCGCCTCACGCCCCGAATGGCGTCCCGTGATCCCGAGCCTCGGCCCTGAAAATAGTCGGGCGCATCGCACCATTGCGATCCCCTCAGGAAAGCACGTTAAAAGAACTAATCACATGAGTGCAATAGATATCCAGAGAAAAGGGTGCGTTCTGGCACACCGCACACGAGCGGTGCTTTATGGGACCCGCAAACCGGGTCCCGAAACACAATGAACGGATCACACCGTTTTGATCCTCTCGAAAAAGCACACAAGGTGAACTATTCACTTGTCCAAAACAGTTTCCCAATGATAGAGATGGAAAATCATCATCGACGCCCAAACGACCCTCATGGGCCCCGCACCATCGTGCCGAAGTAGAGCGGGCGGATTACACCATTGCAATCCCCTCGAAAAAACATCCAGAATCGACTGCACGCATGCCCCGAATGGACGCCCGATGATAAAGTCGCTAAACACTGCTCGCAGCTCAAAAGACGGGACGTGGGGCCCACTCCTCAATGCCTGAAACAACCCTGGTAAGCTCTGCCTCGTTGCCAGGGTCCCAACTCCACTGACGGTGCTTAAAATGGATGTCGGACGCGTCCGCGCCGTCCAAAACAAGAATTCCCAGGAAGCCCTCTTAGCTACTTTACGCACGTGCCGTACCCCCGAGCCCCTCGTCTCGGAAGTTAAAACTCCCGGAACCACCTCAAAGAGTCCGACTCGACGTCTGGTCTGCGCCTCCATAGACAGCGCGCAAAACGGACGCCCACAACAAATGTTATGGGCGTCCAAAAATTTTAAGGGGGGAAAACCCTGGGCCTGACCGTCCCGGTCCGACCGGTCGTCCCCGCTCCTGCCGGCCTGCTCCGGCCGGCCCGATAAGCCGCGGCTCACCGCACGCGGCCAACCGCCTCCCGCGAGGCCCTCACCCACGCGTTGTGCGGGCGCCTCCTCCTCCGACTGACCGACACGGCCGATCGTTTTCCAGGCGGAGATCCGCCTGTGGCGGGTCTGGTCTCCCCAGCGGGGTCGCGAGCTGCGACCCCGATCGCGCCCCCTCGCCAGTGCCCTTGGCCGGTCCGCCTGCGCCGCCCCGCACCGGTGAGGTGCCGCCCAGCCGGCCAGTTGGCCGACCGGCCTTCCTCTGTGCACGCTTCCGCGCTGCCATGCTAGAATGTCGTGCTGCTGTCCCAGAACCACCGTCCGCTGCCTGGAACCGCCGGAAAACCAGGAATTCGGCCGAAACTTCTCGGGGCTGCCCCGGGCACCCCAGAACTCGGATTTTCGATCCGAGAAGAGCGTCGGAAACCTTAGAACATATATTACACATCTGTGGGATTCAATCAATGATCGGACAACAATTTGACAGTATAAATTGGGCTCAAAAATTGCGGAAAATTGAAAATGAAAACGATAAACCCCTACCTCGAAGGGCGTAGCCTGACGCTTCGTGTGCAGACCGTCGAAACCGCTGCGCCTCACCGAAGATCGCCTTGCCAGAGATGCTTCACCGGAGCTAGAGCGGAGGGGAGGGTTTGAGGAAGAAGAAGAAGAAGAGGGGAGGGGATGCGTTTAAGTAGATAATACTTAAACGCCTTCCCGATAGCCCTGAACCCGAAATTTCGACGGGGTCGGGATTAAGGCTCCCCTAGGATAAAACTCACGCTCCGAGCGCAATGGCGGTCTAAGAATTTTAATCCGAGGCCCCGTTCAAAAGTTACAACAACTGCGCCCGAGGCCTCCAAATTACGAAAACGCCCCTAGGGCCATTTTTCACTGATGGCCCGTGCCCGCAGAACTTATACCCCTCCTAGGGTAAACGTCACATTCCGAACTCAACGGTGCCTTCAGGTTTCCCATCCGAGTCACCGTTTAAGAGATACTTGAGTTTCACCATTAAACGAATTAATTAATTAATTAATTAATCCGTTTAACGTTCCGAAATCGAGTGAGGGGTCCAAACGTCCTGCGCCGACAAGTTTTATGTCGTTACTAGGGTAAAAAGCCCATTATGGACCCATCCGTACACTCAGATCTCTGATCCGGATCACCGTTTAGGAGTTATCCCATTTATTTGGTGTTTCCAGTGTGAACACACTGAAAATTTAATTCCGGCCAAACCGGGGCTCGGAATCACACGTCGTCTGAAGGCGCTGCCCTGGAATATCATCAAGAATATTCCAATGTATTTCACAGCAAAAAACGGGTTCTTACAGAACACTTAACATCAACCTTAGATTCTGGAATTCTTCTTTAGATATTGGCTTGGTGAACACATAAAAACATTCTCTTTTATTGGAATAAAATCCAACTTCAATGCAATTATCTCCACAACCTCCTTAATAAAGTAATATTTAATATCAATTTTCATGCACGTAGAATTTTGAACAATATTATTTAACAAATTCATGGAGATATGATTATTGCATCCAAGAAGAGATTGTAACTTCACTCCAACTTTCAAGTATTATAACTATAACTTTAAATAAATTAACTATGTTGCAACATTAGTTTCCGCCATATATTTCACATCAATGGTTCTTAAATTCAGTGAAATTTCTTTCTTAGTGTTCTATCACACACAACATTCATCCAAGAAGAAAAATCCACTAAAAGTGGATCCTTTTTCATCAAAACTGCCTTCCCAATCTACATATATATAACAAAACTAATGAATCTTTCATGTGTTGTCATATTTAAACCTAAAATAAATTATGTCTTTAATATATTTTGGAATCATTTTCCCATCCAAAAAAGTGACAATTTTGGTGTAGTTTGATATCTAGCATAAAGTGTAACAACATACATTAAATATGGATTTGAAGCTACAAGATGTTGCATGATTCTAATTTACTTTATAAATTATATAAGATCTATATCCTTTCCTTTTTCATCTTTTTAAAACGTTGTTCACACTAAAATGTGTGTAAAAATAGGATTTGAATATTCCATGTCAAACATTTTCAAGAGTTCCTTTGAATACTTCTCTGGAGAAAGAAAAATATACCCTATATTTTGAGATATTTTTAATCCAATAAAGTATATAATCTCTCAAATCAAAGAAATTCAAATCTACTTATTCATCTCCTAAAAAAAATATAAAAAATTATTTCATCATTTCTAGAAAATTTGATTTCATATATATATATAAATTTTCAATATGAGATAACTCATTTTCATTTTTCATGTATATATTATTTTCTACTCTTACTTTTTTTTAAATTAAACTTCTTCAAAAAATTTCCCATCATAGAATACAAAGCTCTTTGAGCTTGTTTCATCCCTTATAAGGCCTTATTTAACTTGAAAACACAATTTTTAAATCTAGTAAGAAAAAAAAACACATGGTTTCTCAATATATACCTCATCTTTCAATTCACCATTGAGAAAGGAATATTTTAGTTCTTTTTGGGATATCTTGTCTTTTATTTTTGTATTAATAAAAGAAATATTATAATTTTTTCAATCCTTGTATTTTGGGGAAAAGTATCATCAAAGTCCACTCCTTAAACCTGTTAATAGCCTTTATACACCAACCTTTCTTTGTTTTTCATAAATTCTCCATTTTTGTTCAATTTTTCTTTGGAACACCCGCTTTTTCCCAATTACATTATTTTCATTAGGCATGGGTACCAACCCCCATATATCATTAATCTCCCTATTATTCAGTTCTTAATTAATAACATCAACCAAATATTGAAACTCTATTACTTCTTCAAAATCTCCATGTTTATCTTGAGAGTAAAATGAGGTATCAATTTCAATACTCATAGTTCTCATAGTTTGTACTTATTTTCTATGACCCACAATGGGGTTTTAAACATAAAATTTCCCTCTAAACCTTGGGTGGGATGAGTGATATTTTCCCTCATTACTTGAAATGGTTGAATATTCTTCACGAACATATACATTTTCAACACTTTTATATATATTTGAAATTTCTCTTTGTTGTTTACAAAAAAACAAAAACATCACTTATGAAACTTTCTCTGTCATGTGAATATTATTTATTTTATTTCTCTATAACATTCACATTATAATAATCAATGATCTATACACTTTATTTGTTGAAACAATGATAACCTCCTCTATTTTAAGGATATACAAGAAAAATCTGATCTACACCTTTGTTTTAAAACATTCCCAGAGTCTATCCTTTCCCCTTAATAACAAAAAGTTATTCCAAACACTAAAAGACACTTAAAAATGATATTTTTTATAATACTTCTCAGAAGATAGTATATCAGAATTTATTCTTTGTAAACTGTAAGGACTTAAACTTATACATTACATATTTGAATTAATTTGAAATATAATTTACATTATTAAAATCACAAAGATCATTTAGATATAGATTTTTGGATAATTAGGTTGTAAATCTTGTATAACCAACCCATAAATTACAAGGTGGAAACTTCAACTCAGTATCCAATTTTCCATTGATATAAAACTTTTAAAATAAAATATGATTTTTTTTCATGAAAAATACTAAAAACATTCATCTTGACTTATTATTTTACCTAATCTATTAATAAAGCCTATAAAAACATTTTAAAATGATTTATTATCATAGAAATCTCAGTAAGTGACATAAAATGAAGAAAATCATTAGTCTAGTGAGATACACAAAAACCCATTAAAAATATTTTCTTAAAAACATACCTTTTACTATTAAATGGTATAACAATTTATTTAAAATAAATAATTATAACTTTCCTTCTTAAATAAATTATTTTCATGAAAATATATAAGTTATAATTGAAATGTAATGCGAGTTCCTTAGGAAATCATATTTATAGAACCCTTACAAATTCTGATAACCATATGACTAACTTCCATTATTATTATTCGGAGAACATAATCATTACCCAATTAATTAGAGCACTATCTAAACACACCTATTGTATAAGCTATATCAGGATCACTCATGAGATATAATGGGTATCATCCTATCATATAAATAATTTTCAAGGACTATATCATGAATAAAATCCTTAAAAAATATTTTAAAACCAAATATAAAACACTTTTGAATATCAAAATACCCTTTAAAAACCATTTTCAAAACAAAAAAAACACAAAGGAAATGAGTTTTGTTTAATATAAAATGAAAGTGTGTAAAGTAGTCCAAAATTAAAATAATGGATATGGTTTTGGGAAATTTATTTTTCACTTTATACGTTAAAATAAAACATTCCTTTAATTTTTTAAAGAAATCAAACATTCCGCAAAAATTATTCCTTTTGAAAAACATTAAAAAAGATAAAAAGAAACATAAAATTTAATTTATATTTATTTTATTTCCATATAAATACATCTATAAAATAACGTTAAGAAATATATACAAGGAATAAAAAATAGTTTTAAGTGAAACTTTAAAAGATAATTTTTTAAAGAAAGACTCTTACCTTGAGCCGAACTCATCACTTACATTCTTCATCATCATGAATAAAAAATATTGGATAATTATTTAACTGATTGAGAACAATTTTCTAGATTTTTATTCTTTTTTATATAACTTATTACCTTTTTTATACAAATACTTAATCATTTAAGTTCACATCAGACATTTTGATGATATTCTGTTCATAATTTTAATATAACATCGATATGTTGATTATGGTTAAAGAGGTCATTACTTCATAATCTATAGAATAATAATCATGAAATAATTATAAATTTTATAGATAAATTATAATTTTAAATTCAACCGTTAAATATGGATATTAAAATGAACTATGTTACAATTATAGGGATAGTAGGTCATAGATATTATTGGGTAATGTTTCAATCTTGCAACGATCATTATGGAAAGAACATAAGTATTTTTTTTCTTTAAATAATTATTATTGTATAATATAATATATATATACTATTTATTTAAACATACTTATATATATCAGCCATGTTACTTGGTGATGAAAAACCAATAACATTACATTGTGGAGGTGGTAGTCCACACATACGCACGAACGATGTTAGAATTTTTCAATTAATGAAAAATTACGAAAGTAAATGATAAATTTTATTTTAATATTTATAAATTTTTCATTTATATCATAAATATAACTTAAATTTAATATTATAACCATCCATTATTGGAGTTATTATAAAACAAATTACATTGTTCCGCGAGGATGTAGTCCTCCGTACACATGAATGATGGATTCCTTTCCCATTTGATGGATGTTAGAGATGAATATAGGTTACTCCATTAACAAGATAAAATATAATTTTATACAGGATACTAGTTTTTTATTTTATCATTGTTTTATAATATTTTAAGTATGTGGAAGAATAAATAAAACAAAAAATTACGGATAAAAACTATACATCTTCTTTGGAAAATATTATTTTTTTAACAACTTAGAACATATAATATTGGGATTATTCAAAAATAAGGCCTTTAGAACATTTATAGACATTTTAGGAAGGTATTTTTTCAGATATTGGATGAACCAAATGTGTTTTTAAGTGTTAAGAAATGATAATAATTGGTTCCCTTTTATAAGGGGGTAGGGGCACTCTTGGAAATTCTCATAATATTAAATTAATTTAAATGAATTTTGATGTATAAACAGATAAAAATTTATAATATTTGAATATATAATTATGATACATCTAAATCCTATGATAATTTTTTTGAAAATTTTGGATTATATAATTACACTTATCCTTTTGTTTTACCCATCATTGAATATTTTCACACTTACTAAGACAACACGATTTTTTACTCTTTAAGGGTCAATATAGTTACCAAAAATGGAAAATATCCCATAAATGGACCATGGTTGATATTCTAAACAATATCACATTTATAGATATAGGTTTTTTAGGAATTTTATATCATTTAATAAGATATTATTTATTATAAAATATCATTAATGTTATTTTTATAACTATTCATCCCTTTGAATTTAATAATATCATGACAAAAAACGAAATTCAAACAAACTATTTTAATAAATCAATAATATATTATATTAATCTATAAAATTTGAGTTTCAACGTAATTATTTAAAATTAAAATAATTTTAATATTTCTAATATCTGTCATTTGATTTTTTTCATTAATTGAATAATTATTGCATCAATGATTTGTAGGCATTTAAGGTAATAATTTATTCATTAAAAATTATAATTAAATTTCCATGATTAATATAAATAATATATATTAAAATTTTCTTTTTATAACCTAACTTATCTTCTTTTTCTCCCCATATTAAAAATATTTTAGTTATTAAAAATAAGAGTGTGTCATTTTTTATTTTTCTTTACATATAATATTATAAAGATCATAATCACATTTGAATGGAAAAAAGTACATATAACCAAATATTGGATTAATATGGAAGAAATGGACTCATAAAATAAGTTTAATTAAATTTTTAGGGGCATTTTATAGTCTTTATCATATTATTTTTAACCCTTAATTACATGATTTTCCATTTATTGTGGTAACAAAAATTACTATGGTTACTATATATATTTTCCAAAAATAAAAGGGTAATATTTAGCAAATTTTGAACTTATAATTAAAAATATTGAATCCATTTTTCAATATTCAAAACACATAATTGGTAAAAATAAATTTAAAAATAAATTCAAAATACGTGACAAAAATGGTTTTTTCTGAAAAATGTCCTTTTAAAATATTAAATATTTTTATTCTAAATTAAAGAATAAAATCCATTTTAAAAAATATAATTGGATTATTTTAAATAAAAATCAACTAATTAAATTTTAAAACTAATCTAAAATATAAATTTACTTTTAAAATACATAAAAATAAAATAAAATTTTAAATAAAAATCAGTATTTTTAACTATTCATTGAAAAATCATCCTAAGAAAATATTAAAATGATGAATTAAAAAATTAAATTAATTTTTTCAAATTCATTTTAAAAAAAATTATAAGATAATTATAATATTTACTCAAAATCAAGAAGAACCATTTTTTAAAGAAAATGTATTTTTGAGAATAAAATGACTACTGATAATTGAGTACTTATTTAAAAAGAAATAATTAATACATTAGAAATGAGTAGGACCATTATATATTTCATATTTCGGTTAATTATATTTACCCCCTTCAATTTAATAACTAGGTTATAATGGTCATATAATAATATTTTATTGTTCATTTAACCTTTATGTTGTGTATATTATATGCTATTAAATATAGTATTTCCTTTAAAATATTAGGATATTAAATCCCCCCATTAAGAAATTGTTTCCTTTAAATTTGACCTCATTATCAGTAATTGGGGTTAATTTTTCAAAATGTCTTTGTTGAAAACCCTCATCATAAAAAGGGTTAATAAAACATCTTCTGGAAAAGAGAGAAAGGGAAGTATGAAAGTCATCTAGAATAACACATACTAGGTTTACAAATAAGATAAAATTATATGGAAGTGAAAACAAGGATATGTAATAAAATAATAACTCACAAGGACTGATAGAAAGTGATAGAGAACATGGTCATGAGAAAATCAATGATCACAAAATCATAAATCAATGATGGGAGAGGAGACCATCAAATTATTAAAAATAATGTTCATAAGATAAACTTTTATTTCAATATCCTTTTCCTATATTTGAGGAATTTCATTACCATATAGACTAAGGAAATCGGGAAATATACTTAATTTTCAAGAATAATTTTAGATTTTAATCAATTTCAACCACAAAAACATCAATTTCTCCAAATGATGAGTGTTCAAGATGACTTTTTCATGCTTGAAGCACTAAAACCAACTTTTAATGAATCAAATAATCCATTATAAAATATAAATATATTACTTATTTATTTATACCATAACAAAAAACAAAATAGTTAGCTCATGGTAAGATAATTCCTAAAATTAATAATCTTTCAAACAATGAAAAACCAATTTAATCTTAAAAATTCAATAGTAATACCAAAAGGTCAATTAAGAAAACTTGAAAAATAATTATCATTAAAGTTCCTCAAAATATTCAAGACTAATATTGAAACCGAAAAATTGATTAAATATTCTTCTAAGATAAATTTATCATTTATCTCTAAATATCATCAATCACTCTTAATGTATCATTCCAAAAAATAATATTCCTTAATCATATAATATCCAAGATATGCTAATCATTTCCATAAATAACATGAATCTCAATAAATCCACAATAAAACCATATATGATTCCAAAAGATAATTCAACCATTATTTCTAAAATAAAATCCCGTAGTGTTCTTTTTAAATTAATCCTATATTTCTCCTTAAAATTACAGTGATCTTCTTTCAAAATAACATTAATCACTTAGTCACCAAATCAATTTTTAATCACATGGTTATCTATAAGATAAATCACATGATACATAATTATAATAACCAATAATTTCCTAAAAATCATAGATCATATAAACCTTAAAGTATACCAATTCCTTTGAACTTATATCCGCCCCAAAGAAAAGGAATTCTTCCTTAAATAACATTTTCTCATGTAAAATTAGGGGTTATATGAACCTAAAAACCCAAAATATATCAACATTTCTCAACACCATATGCTTCAAAATTTTGGAAACATGCTATATAATAATCCCTAGGTTTTTCATTATTCTCATAATATTGATAAAATACCACTATATCATAATATCATTTATTAAATTCAATAATATCATAATTCTGAAAACTTGATACATAATCACATCCATCATTCAACTACCTTCTCAAACCTTTAACCATGATTCATCATCTTGTTATTTAATACATCATTCCAATAATTAAATATATTAATTATATCCTCATGATTCATTAATATCAACCCAAAAAATTTATAATCAGAACATAATAAAATAATTCATATCTTAAACTCAAAAATTATGGTTTTTTGATATCCTTTTTATCTTCCACTATGATTCCCAACTTCAAGAAAGTAAATGGTCATGCCCTTTATGTAATTTACCATTTGGTGAGAATTTTTAGAGTTTAGATTTCTAACTCAAATTAAAAATATACCATGAACTATAATTTTTTAGAGAAATGAAAATGTGTTTGATAATTTAAACAAATTATTGAAGGTGATTTGAATACTCAAGAAGCTTTTAAAATCCAATCAAAAATATTTTGAAATAATGGTGATAATTAAATCATTTGGAAGGGATAATAATGTTTTGAAATATCTGTTTTATTCTATATTGATAAATGATCCTTAATATGTACAAAATAACATTATTAAAGCATAAAATTAATTATTTCCTATTAAAATTAAAATAGTCCTTGTAAAGACAATACCTTTAAAAACTATATAATACTTTAACCTTAAAACCACTTATACATAATTTTACTACCCTTCTAAATACAAACTAAAGAACTATCATTAATCACCTAAAAATCAATCACTTAAAATGATAAACGTGGTATATATGAATTTTAATTATAATAAACCTTAAATTAGTAAACCAATGATGGTGTTAATAACTCTTAAGAAAACCTCACATGAGAACATCATAATCTCCAAATTTGTCTAAACCCTAGTTTGATACCAACGGTAGAGACCCGACCTTATACACTAAATTTTATGATGGATTTAAACTAGAATTCAATTTCTTATATTTTCAAATATCTTTCTTGGTTTATATTTTTGGAAAATAAGGTCATAAATTTTACATAACCAACCATTAAATTAAATGGGTGACACTTCTACTTAGTATCAATTTTCCACACAATATAAAACTTTTAAAATAAAAGATGGTTTATTTTCCTGAAAATTCTTCATGGATTTCATCTTCACTTCTTTTTTTCCCTTACCCATCCTTAAACTCAATAAAAAAATTAGAATGTGGGATGAGCACAAAAAAATGAGTAAGTTAAATAAAATAATGAAAACTATTGGTCCAATGAAAAAAATGAAAACCTAAAAAAACCCTTTTCTTAAAAACATACCTTTTACCCTAAAAGGGTATAATAATTTTATAAAGACATTATATTCAGCTTATCTTTTGAAATCAATGAATTCCATGAAAACTAATAATAAATAATCTAAAATTCATGCTAGTTTCTTTGGACATAATTTTCATAAAACCCTTATAGAACCCTTAAAAATTGGAATAACCATGTGGCCAACATCAAATATAATTCTCAAGAGAAATAATCATGATCCAATTAATTAGAGTGATATCTTTGTGCAATCACCATATAATCTATTTTAGGATCACCCATGATCTATAATAGGGCTCAACCCATTGTATAAACAATTTACAAGGATATATCACGAATAAAACCATTGAAAACACTTTTAAACCCATATAAAATACACTTTTGGATATAAAAATACTTTTTAAAACCATTTTAAATACAAAAAATACCCTTAAAAGGATAAGTGGGGTTTTTTTAATAAAAAATACAATGTTAAAAAGTAATATAAACATTAAATAATGTTTATGGTGGTGGGAATATTAATTATCATCATATATGTTAAAATAAAATATTTCACTTTGTCTTTTTATAATGAAATCCAAAACTTTCATATAAAATATTCCTTTTGAAATAATTTGAAAAAAATAAAATGAGGCAAAAAATTTACTTTATAAATTATTTATTTATATATACATACATCCATAAAATAATATAAAAAGTAGGTACATGGAAAAAAAATTTAAGAAAAACTTTAAAAGCTGTTTTTTAAAAGAAAGTATTTTACCATGAGTCTGACTTAACAGGTACGTAATTTATCATCATGAATAATGAAATTAGGATAATTATTTACTTTATTAATAATATTTTGATGTTTTTTTTAATTTTTTTATCACTTATAACCATTTCATATACAATTACTTAATCATTTAAGTTCATGTCATATGTTTTGATGATATTCTATAGATAAGTCCATAATGACTTTGGTAGGTTGACTATGGTCAAAGAGGTCATTATCCCATAATATTTAGAATAATAATATTGATATAATTATCCTTTTTATACATCAATTATACTTTTAAATCCAACCATTAAATATGGTTATGAAAAATGAACTATATTACAATTATGGAGACGATGGGTCATACATACACATGAGTAATGTTTTCATTATTCAACTATCATTATAGAAAAATGTAAATACTTTTTTATCTAAAAATAATTATTATAATATAATATATATCATGTAATTTCATTAAATATACTTATACATATATCATCCATGTGATGTGGAGATGAAAAAGGAACCACATCGCTTCGTGAAGGTGACATCTACATGTACGCACGAATGACGTTGTCATTTTTTAGTGAATGAAATGGCAAGAAATAAAATGTTATATTATCATATAATAATGATAAATATTTCATGAATATAATATATATACCTTAGATCCATAATTATAAACATCTGTGAGAGGCATTGATGGAAAATGAATTACATATATTAGTAAGCCGGTAGTCCGCCGTACACACGAATGATGGATTCATTTCTCATTTTATGGATGTTGGAGATTGATAGAGGTCATTAAATTAAAATAATAACATCTATGTATATGGATTATATTGGAGTTATTATTTTATCATGGTTGAAGAAGAAAAAAAATGCGAATAAAAATAATATATCTTCTTTAGAAAATATCATTTTCTTAACACCTTAAGACCTCCATGATTGGTATTATTAGAAAAATAATGCCTCTATAACATGATTAAAGATTTTAGGAAGGTTTTTGGGTATATATTTGATGAAAAATGGGTTTTTAATATCGTAGAATAGTGAATAAGTGGTTCCCTTTTATAAGAGATGGGATAGACACTCTGGGAATTTCTTAAAATATTAAATTAATAAAATTTAATTTTGAAATATAAATTTCTTAAAATTGATAATATTATAATATAATAATAATATAAGTCCAAATACTCTCATGTAATAAAAGTTGGACAGGTTTGAAATACATTCTTACCCTTATCCTTTTTTTAATCCTTCATTAACTCTTTTTACACTTTGTGGGTCATGGTAGTTACTATAAATAAAAAAAGTTCATTAATGGACAATTTATGATGTTTTAAACCATATAACAATCACTTGTGTGTTGATATGATTTATAGTAATTTTATGTCAATTAATAAAATTTTATTTATTATAAAATATCATTAATGTCAATTTTATAATTATTCATCACATTGACTTTAATAATACTAATAAAACAAATTAAATTCATAAATAATATTTGAATTCCTATATAATATATTATATTAATCTATAAAATTCGTGGGTATTATAAATTATTCAAATTATTCAACTTTTTGTAATATTTGTATCATTTATTTGATATTTTCCATTAATTGAATAATTATTACATTAGCGTTGTGTTAATATTTAAGGTAGTTATTTATTCACTAAAATTTAAAATTAAATTAACATGTTCAATATAAATAATTTATACTTAAAATGAATATTTATAACTAAAAATATTCATTTTTCCCATGTTTAAAATATATTTATTATTAAAAACAAGATAATAACATTATTTAATTTTCATTATATAAAATATTACAAACTTCATAATCACATCCAAATTGAAAAAAGTACATATAAATGAATTTTGTGTTATTATAAATGAAATAGACTCATATAATAAAATGAAGTCAAGTTTTGGGGTCATTTTACAGTCCTTAACAAAATATTTTTAACCCTTAATTACCCAATTTACCCTTTATAGTGGTCACAAAAGTTACTAAGGTCAGTATTCATATTGTCCAAGAAAAAATAATTATTTAAATTTTTTTGAACTTATGATTAAAAATATAAAATAAAATATAAAATATTTAAAATATAAAAGATTCATTATTTAATTTAAAATTAAACCAGAACAACGTGATGAAAAACGATTTTTCAAAAAAAATTACTTAAAATATAAAATGTTTTTATTCTAAACTCTAGTGTAAAATCCATTTAAAATAATAATTGGGTTATTTTAAATAAAATTCAACTAATTTAATTTTAAAAATAATAAAAAATAGAATTTCACTTTGTAAATACTTAAAAATAAAATACTTTTTTCAAAAAAAATCTGTATTTTTAACTATTCATTGAAAAATCTAACTTTTTAGAAAAATATTGAAAAAAATCATAAGATAATATTTACATGGTGAATTAAAAAAATTAATTAATTTTGTAAAATGAAATTTCTATAATTCAATAAAATAATTTTAATATTCACTCATAAATATAACGGAAATCCATTTTTGAATAAAACATATTTTTAAAAAATAAAATGAATTTACTAAAAATCAAGTGCTTATTTATAAATACATAATTAATGCATTATGAATAAGTTGGACCATTATATATTAAAAAATCTCCTTAATATTATTCATTCTCTCCAATTTAACAACTAGGTTTTAATGGTCACATAATAGTATTTTGTTTATTTAATCTCAATGATGCATATTTTATATGCTTTCAGACATATTTTTTTATTTCAAATATCATGACATTAAATTATCACACCCTTGAAGAAATTGAATCCTCATAATTTAAAATCAGGCTCACTAACTAGGTTTTTATTTTTCAAAATACAATTTTTTAAAACCCCCATAATAAAAAAGGTCAATAAAAATTGTTCTTAAAAAGAGAGAAATTAAAGTATGTAGGTCATCTGGAATAACACATACTAGGTTTCCAAATTTGAAAACAATATTAGGAAGTGAAAAAATGGAAATAAAATAAAAACCTAACTCCAAAGGACTGATATATAGTGATAGAGAACATGATCATGTGAAATTCAATTACCATAAAATTATAAATATGGGATGGGTGTGGAGACTATAGAATTATAAAAAATAAAGGTAATATGATAACATTCTTGTTTCAAGATCCTATTTCCATATTGGAGGAATTCCATTTCTATATAGAAAAATATCATAAGGAAATATAATTATCAATAATAATTTCATATTTTAATCAATTTCTACCACAAACTCATATTTAATTCCAAACAATGAGTATTTAAGAAGATTTTTCATGACTAAAGTACAAAAATAAATTTTTAACGTATCAAATAATCCATTAAAAAATATATTCCTCCTATTTTTATACATTAACAAAAAAATGGTTAGATCAAGGTAAGATAATTGTAAAAATGAATAAACCTTTAAATTAAGAAAAAATAATTTAATCTCTAAAACTCAATAATAATACCCAAGTTTCAACTTAGATCATGCGATAAATAAATAACCTTAAATTGTTTGAAAATATTCCATACTAAGATTAAAACCCAAAAATTTATTACTTATTCTTCAAAGATAAAATTATAATTTATCTCTAAATAACATCAATCTATCTTAATGTCTCATTCCAAAAAGTATATTCCCTAATAATATAACCTCTAATATATGAAAATAATTTCTATAAATAAACTGAATCACCTTGAAGACACAATAAAATCATATATTCTTCCAAAAGATAAGTCAAACATTATATCATAAATATGACCTCATAGCATTATATTTTTCGTAATCCTATATTGCTCTTCAAAATTATAGTGATCTTTTTCCGAAATAAAATTAATCACTAAATCAATTTCTATTCCCATGGTTATGTATATGATTAAACGAATGATCTAAAATTTTAATAACCCATAATTACGTCCAAAATAGAGATTATATAAACCTATAAGTCTACCAATACCTTTAAAATTATGTCCACTAAAAATTAAATGCATTCTTCATCAACTTACATTTTCACATGTTAACTTAAATGTTATATATACCCAAAAAACCAAAAAATATCACCATTTCACTACACCATATTTTTATAAATTCTGAAAACATACTATTGAATAATCCTGAGGTATTTCATGATTATCATAATATGGATAAAATAAAACTATATCATAACATCATTAATGAAATATAACCACATCATAATTCATAAAACATGGTACATAATCATATCTTTCGTTCAAATTCCTTCCTAAAACTTTAACCATGCATCATCATCTTATTACTTAATACTTAATTCCTATAATTAAATATATGAATTATATCATTTTCATTCATAAATATTAATAAAAAATGTTTCATACATATAACATAAGAAAATAATTCATACCTTAAATCTAGACATTAGTATTTTTTTGATATCCCCTTTATCTTCTGACATGATGACCAGCTTACAAAAAGTAAATGGTCATGAACTTTATAGAGATTACCATTTTGAGATAGTTGGTAGAGTTTATAATTTGTAATCAAATGAAAAATAAACCATGACCCCAAAAATTTCTGGATAAACCAAAAGTTATTGGATAAGTCAATAAATTTCTTAGGGTGATTTGAATACTCAATAATATTTAAAAATAATTTTATTAATATTTTGAAATAATAGTGATAATATAATCATATGGAAGGGATAATGAGGTTTTGAAATATATTTTAACTTCCATCTTGATAAATGATCCTTAATCAGTAGAAAAGAACACCATTTATACATGAAACCTATTATTTCATGTTAAAATGAAAATTGTCCTTAGAAAGAAAATATATTAAGAAACTATATAATACTTTAACATTCAAATAATTTATGCCTAAGTCAATTTCCCTTCTATATACAGTCTCCAAAAATTTCATTATTCACCTCAAAATCAATCACTAAAAACCAAAAAAATGTGTGTCTCATACTTTGAACATATAATAAAACATAAACTTGTAACCAATAAGAGTGTCTATAACTCTTAAGACAACCTCACATGAAAACATACTAATCTTCAAAG
The DNA here is from genome assembly GCA_963277665.1 of Viscum album. Lineage (NCBI taxonomy): Eukaryota > Viridiplantae > Streptophyta > Magnoliopsida > Santalales > Viscaceae > Viscum > Viscum album. The sequence goes on from OY728122.1 coordinate 1,276,754,353, forward strand.
CTGTTTAGACCCTTCTATAAAACCAACTGTGAGTACCTGGCCTTATAAATTACATATTCTAAGGAATTTAAACTATATTTCACTTTATTACTTTCCTGAAGATCCATAGTTTTATATTTTTATACAATTAGGTTATAAATATTATATAATGAACCCATAAATTACAAGATGGACACTTCTACTCAGTATCCATTTTTCCCAAATATAAAACTTTTAAAAAATAATTCTTACTTTTCATGAAAGATCTTCAAAACTTTTATATTGACTTCTTCGTTTCCCTTACCCATCCCTAAACCCTATAAGAAACCTTTTAATATGTGGGATGAGCACAAAAAAACTCAATAACAAACATAAAAATAAGAAAACTATTAGTCTATAGAAACAAATGAAAACCCATTAAAAATATTTTCATAAAAACATAACTTTTTCTTGAAAATGGTATAATCATTACTTTAAAGAATTTTATTTAGATTACCTTTTGAAATGAATAATTTTTATGAAAAATCATAATAGAAAATAGAAAAGTAATTTAGGTTCCTTGTAAAATCATCTTCATAGAACCCTTAAAAACCATTTATAAATTGTAATAACCATATGATCAACTTCTAAAATAATTATCATACGAACATAATCATTACCAAATGCAATGAATTATTGTATTGGTCCACCCATAATATAATCTATATAGGGATCACCCATGAGCTATAATGGGGATCAACCCATCTTATAAATAACTTCCAAGGACTATATCATGAATAAAACCCTTCAAAAAAATCTTTTAAACCCATACAAAAAACACTTTTGGATATTAAAATAATGTTTAAGAAAAAATATTAGTACAAAAAATACCTAGAAAATGGTAAGAGGGTTTTTTTAATAAAAGATTCCATATTTTAATTTAATTGAAACTTAAAATAATATTTATGGCAGAGAGAAAATTCATTATCATCACATATGTTAAAATAGAACATTCCTTGTTATCTTTTTTGTAAAGAAAATCAAACATTTCATAAAAAAGATTCATTTTAAAATATATATATAAAATAAAGAGATACATAAAATTTCATTTATATTTTTTTTATCGATATATAAATATCCATAAGAAACATTAAAAAATATGGACATGGAAGAAAATAGATTTTTAAGAGAAATTTTAAAAGATGATTTTTAAAAGAAAGTCTCTTTCCATGAGTCTAACTCATCGTGTGCATTCTTGATCATCCAGAATAATAAAATAATTATAATTATTTTCTTTATTAAGAACATTTTTATGTTTATAATTCTACGCTATATACCTTATTAACATGTTAAATACAATTACTTAATCAATTATATTAACATTGTACATTTTGATGATATTCAGTACATAAGTCCAAAATGAATTCAGTAGGTTCACTATGGTACAAGAGATAATTATTCCATCATATATAGAATAATAAATCATGAAATTATTATCCCATTCATATATAAATTATATGTTTGAATCCAACCATTAAATATGGTTATGAAAAAGTAATTATGATACAATAATGAGGACAGTAGGTCGTACGTACACATGAGTAACATTTCCATATTTCAGGGATCATTATAGAAAAAAGATAAGTATTTTTATTATATTTAAATAATTATAAAAATATCATAAAAATAATATTATATACTTAAATATACTTATATATATCATCAATGTTATGTGGTGATTAAAAACAAATCACATCTCTTCGGTAGTCCACACGTACGCATGAATGACGTTATCATTTTTCAATTAATGAAAAGTTAAGAAAGTAAATGATATATTATAACATTATAATGATATATATTTCATGAATATCTTTTACATATTTATATAAATTAAATCCATCATTATAACCATTATTGAGAAGTGATGATAGAAAACGAATTACATTGGTTCGCATGTTGGTAGTCGGTTGTACACACGAACGATGGATTGATTTCCTATTTGACAGATGTTGGAGATGGATATATGTTTTTCCATTAGAATAGTAACATATAAATTTATGTATGATACTGGTGTTATTATTTTATCATGGTTGAATAATATTTTATAGAGGTGCAAATTGAAACAAAACTAAAACATGCAGATAAAAACTATATATCTTATTTGGAAAATATCATTTTATTAATACTATAAGACCTCAAATATTGGTATTATTACAAAACTATGGCCAATGGAATGTATTTAGGTATGTTAGTAATGTATTTTGGTATATATTATTTGAAAAAAATGTGTTCTGAAAAGTGAAAAAATGAGAATAAGTGGTTCCATTTATAAAAAGGGGAGAGGCACTCTTGGAATTTCTTAAAATATTAAATTAATATAAATTAATTTTGATGTAAAATTAATTTAAATTTATAATTTTAGAAATTAAGATTATTATAATTATAAATAATCTCATCCAATAAAATTTTGACAAGTTTTGATCACATTTTTACCCTTATCCTTTAGTTTTAATCTTTCATTGACAATTTTCACACTTACTGCGACAATAAGGTTTTTACTCTTTGAGGGTCAATATGGTTAATATAAATAGAAATAAAATTAAAATAAATAGACCATGGTTGGTATTTTAAACTAAATTTTAATAAAATTGATGAATATAAGATTTTTTGTAATTTTATATAAATTAATAAAATATTATTTATTATAAAATATCTTTAATTTCGATTTTAGGAATATTCATCACTTTGAATTTAATAATCTCAAGAAAAAATGAAAATAAAAATAATCATTTATTACATATTTAAAATATTATATTAATAAATAAATTTTTTGGGACACATTATTTCTTTCAAATTATACTACTTTTAATATTTTCAATATCATTTATTTTATTTTTTCCACTAATTGAATTATTATTGCGTCAGAATTGTGTAAGAATTTAAAGTAATTAAATTTTTAGTAAAAATTAAAATTAAATAACCATAGTTATGATAAATAATTTATATGTTAAATTATAATTTATAACCGAACATATCCGCTTTTTTTCCCATGTTGAAAATATTGTAGTTATTAAAAACAAGATTGTGGCATTGTTTTACTTCTATTTACGTAAAATACTATGAAGGTCATAATAACAATAAAATGGAAAAAAGGACATATAACCAATTAATGGATGATTATGGATTAAATGACCTAATTCCATAAAATAAAGAAAGTTTTAGCATCATTTTATTTTCTATATCATATTATTTTTAACCTTTAATTACCTGATTTACCCTTTATAGTGGTAACAAAAAATTCTAAGGTTACTATTCATATTCTCCAAAAATAAAAGGTTCTTATTTACAAAATTTGGACCTTATTATAAAAAATATGGAATTAATTTTTAATGATTCAAAATACATCTCAGGAAAAATTTAATTTAAAATTATAATGTAAAAACATGATGAAAAACATGTTTTAAAAAAATACTTTTCAAATATAATATGTTTTTATTATAAATTCATGTATAAAATCCATTTTAAAAACATAATTAGATTATTTTAAATCCAAATTTACTAATGAAATTTTAAAAGTAATCTAAAATATAATTTTACTTTGTAAATACTTGAAAATAAAATACAATTTTCAATAAAAATCAATATTTTTACTATTCATTGAAAAATCAATCTTGTTAGAAATTTATAAAAAATTCATCATATGATAAAATTAGAATTATTAAGTAAAAAATTAAATTCTATTTTTCAAATATATTTTCTAAAATTTATAGAAATTAATTATAATATCCACTCATAAAAATAAAGAAAATCCATTTTGGAAGAAAATGTTTTTTTAAGAATAAAATATATTTAAAAAAGATCACATAATTATTTATAAAGAGTTAATTTTTAAATTAAAAATGTATATGACCATTATATATTTCATAATGCAAATAATACTATTCATTCCTTCAAATTTAATGGCTGGGTTATAACACTCACATAACAATATTTTGTTGTTCGCTTAAGATCGGTGTTCAGTATCTTATACGTTATCGCATATAGTATTTTATTTTAAAAAATAGGGTATTACCTAAATACTAGATTTTTATATGAACTATTGTACACAAATATTGTATCTAAAAATAATAATAAGAACCATGATAAAAAACATTATTCAAGCCACTCCGCCAAACATCTATTCTTTCATTTAGCCACACCATTCTCTAGAGGAGTCTATAATGCACTAATTTCATATCGGATGTCATGATTTTATAGATAATCTTCAAAATTAAAATTAGTAAAATTATTTCCATTCTATGTTCAAATATTATTGAGATCAAAACCCCATTCCTTTTCTTCGCTTCTTCAAAAAATGTAAATACTTTTAAAGCCCCAGTTTCATACTTCGTAAAAATGACACAAGTGACATTAGTGAATTCATGAATAAAAGTAACAAAATGCTTATCTATATTGGTTGATAATTTTCACATTATACTTTACACATCTAAATTAATGATCTTTTAATTTTTATTATATTGAATCTCCACCTTTTTAGGAAAGTAATTAACAATCTTCCCCTTTTGGAATGTTTAGCACATCCAGTCTCTTTCTCTCTTCAATAATGAAAAAACACATACATTATTTCATTAATAAACCATGCCCATATTATTTTGAAAAATATCGAATATCCTTTAATTCCATAATTTACTCATCCATTTCATACTTAGATAACATGAATTTTTATTATCACTAACTTGGAATAAATCACATTTGTCTAGTTATCCTCTAGTCACAATTCTTACATACTATAGGTTATTAACCAATAACCCATCCTCTCCAAGAAAATATTATTTTATTCATCACAAAACTACGATCCAATAAATAGATTATGTGTTAATCCAACAAAATAATTTGTTTTTGGATTTCATCCTCTTTCCCAAAAACAGTTGAGCCAACTACTTTAACTTTTAGTGATCAATCATTTCCAAAAGTCACTAATCCTTTATTTCACTTATCAAAATATTTTATAAGTTTTAAATATCTTGTTATATGAGATGATAATCCACTACCCAAGATCCATAGAATTTTCTATTTTCATGCTTTAAGTGTCACATCCACAATTAAGGCTTTATATTTCTTATTTTTTTTGTATTTTTAGGATTTTGAGTATTAAAAATGTATTTTTTTGGGATAGTAGATTGGTGAGGCATTAGTTTTAATGGTGACCCTAAAATTCACGCCTTTCATGGATTTCTTCACATAAATTAAACTTGTTTTGTGCCTTTTGTTTAGAGTACATAACCTATTTCTAAACTTTCTTCTTTTAATAAGGTCGTCTCCCCTCAAGAATTTTTTCCCAAAACATTAATTAAAATTATTATATTTGTAGTTATGACAACACATTTTTTAAGTATGCCTAAAATATTGAGGTGAAACTATCATGGGGAAATCATAAAAATGATTTTTGAACCCAAGAAAAATATTGTAAGGTGGGACTCATATTGTCTTTGTAGAAGACAATATTTTGGGTGTGTAGAAATATTGTTTACTAGATTTAGTTTGTTATAAATGTTATATGAAATAGTATGGTTTTAAAAACAATTTAAAGTGAAATGTTCTATACTTATATCATTCCATCATTCTCATATTAAATATTTATTCAATTGTTTTTTATTCTTCCTCTAATAAATTGAAATATAATTTATTAATTTTATCTAGTTATTTTGTTTTGGAAATAAAAAAACAATTATCACTATATTCCCTATCCTTTACTAGATTAGTGATTGGATATATTTGATCACCCTCAAATAATCACACATCTTACTATCATATGAATTAATTTATGTCTGAGTGGCTTGTGAGTGCTGTTTTGATAATGAGTATAAGAATTTACAATCTAAAACCCAAATAAATATCTAACTGATTCAAACTGGTAAGAGCTATAGAGGTATTTGTATGAAAATTGAATTAATAGAATTCATCAACAATGGGGATGAGGGAATTCTCCTTGGCATGACCAAAAATATCATAGTGTGACATCATTTTATTTATTATAATGGATAATGAAAATAAAATGAGAATATCATCCAATAGTCAGTGAATGAATCCTTCAATAGTGAGAAATTGTGAATGAGAATACCCTCAACATAGTGAATAGTTCCTTCTTTTATAAAATAATTCATAGGTCTCTGAGTGTTCCTCTAAATTATCCATGTGAGAAGTATGAATTTCATTAAGTAATTTAGTAATTTACTTTGTTTTCAACATTGAGTAGTGATTTTTTTCATTCTGGATGGTGGGAAGGTGTCTAGATTCGAGGGTCTTGATGGATTTTCAAAAGCATAGAGAATATTAACCATAACACCTCTCATGATCAATCTTGGTTCCCTTTTTAAGGTTAAGTGTCCCAATTCTTCACAACATAGTGGATGTACCCATATTTTCTAGAGTAAATTGATGGAATAATGGGTTTGGAATTTGGTAAATAGGCCTTGTCACATTATTAGTGTTGAAATGATATTGGGAATTATCATTTTTACCCATTATTACATAATAAACTTCCTTGAGTGCCTAAAAATCAAATATTCTATCATTAGTTTGTGAATTATAAACAACATGTATCAGTGGTGCTGCATTTTATAACAGGATAGCTTCACAAGTTTCCTTATTACCGCATTATTGAAACTTACTCATGCTAGGGGTATATTTATTTAGTGGTGAGGTGATTTTCTCAATCAGTGTGCTCGAATGGTGTAGACATACAATTTGGATTCTACTCCCTTATTCTCTTTAATTATAGCCTCGTTAATTTTTTATCATATTTAGATTGGGTCGACAGTTGATGAATTGTGTTGAAAATTAATGTGTCTTATCCTCTTTATCTTTTCATGGGAGCTTGATCCCTTGTTGTACATCTCTAGTGGTGGAAGGTGGTTATCTACTTTAAAACTGAGTATAATGTAAAACCATACATAGAGGTGGTGTAGGAGGGGTGAATTTTCTTGTGGTTCATTTAGTTGGATCTCAGCTTCGGTCAATAGAGAGCCCAGATTGGATCGGTGTACAACCATGATTCTTTTATCAAGGTGGATTTCCACCATCTCACAATGTCCAGTTGGTCAAAATATATGGGATACATGAAAATGTGGAACAACTTTAGTAGGAGGAACTCTCCATTTCCTAATGGGGGTAGATATGTGGGGTGGTAGATATGGTGGTAGTAAATAAGTGGTGGCAGTATCTGTGTGGAGCTACCATGAGAAACAATGGTGGTCACATGTGGGGATGGTAGTACCATGGAATAATAGGGATATGGTGGAATGTGGGTGAAGTGAGATAGTAGGATGGAAAAAACAATGAGGAGTGATAGCGTGAACTAACATATGAAGAAGGACAGCATGAGAATTGATGGTGGAGTAGTGAGAGCAGATCTTATAAAAGCATGTTGGGGGAACAATAGTAGTGTGATATCATTAGAGGTGGTGGAAACAGTGGAGAGAAAGTAGACTTTTAGTGGATATTGGGTTTCTTGAGAAATAGGGTAACAATATCATTTTATGATATTATTGGTATAATAATAGGTTTTGTGTGCTACCATTGTGTTGGTTGTAGTTTTTTGTGCTATCATTGGGTTAATAGTAGTTGTGTTGTTCTCTGCACCTGTATCCACATTTAAATCATTTTCTAGTGCTAAAAATTTCTATTTTAATGGTTTTCAATTATCTATAAAAAATAAATAAATCATTAAAAACCATAAATTAAGGCATTAAATTATTAATGTCTAGATTCATAAATGTTACCCAAATTACAATTTTTAGCTAATATTTTTATAATTAATGGTGTAATATCAAATAATATCCTAAAAGTGTTTAACATTAAACTCACATAAAACCTCCACAGTACCAAAAACATCCATAAAATCATATTTTTCGTTGAAAACGACATGTTTTCCATAAATGTGTTCATGAATACTAATGATATTCTGGTAAAAAAAGTAACTCCTTTTTGGAAACCGAAATTTTTTTGAACTCCAAGAATATTCATCTTCATATTAGACTTCTTATAAATCTTTATAGAGTTTTCAGTTACAATAGTTTTTGAATCAAAGTTAGTATTCTTAGAATTTAGAAAACTTCCAAATCCATTTTATTTATCCATAAACTTGATCCTTTTGACTTTATTTTTCTTTTTTGACACTTTATCATCTTTCTAGATATCAAAATCAACCTGAAAAGTTGATTTTTTATCCTCTTGTGCTTCATTCATCTTTTAAAATTCCATAGTATATTAAATATAATTTTTAAAAATTATTATAGATAGATTTAGTTCTTTTTCAACTTTTATCAGTTTATATTGAATATAAACAATATCCTTCTATGCATCTTTATCCTTTTACTCCATCTTTATATTCAACATTTTTTCATCATTAAGAATCTTCAACAAATTAAAAAACCCCATCAGTATTTTATATTTTTATTCAACTTAAACCGATCAATTTGTATTGAAAGATGGATCATCTTTCTTCAATTTTATGTTCTCTTTCTCTATATTTGAGAGTTTTTTGAGACAATATATTAATTATCACTTTTCATAAACTTCATTTGAGTTTCATCATATCCACATCCTGAATTATTTACTTCATCATTGATGAAATTTTCGTCACCAACATTAGCAATGAAAAGTTTTTCTCCAACATCACTATCTATTTCAACATCTTCTTCTTCACTAATGATGTCAATTTAGTCAACCTTAGATAATAAATTTATCTTTTTTATTTGATAATTTCATACCCTTTATTATAGAAGTGTATTTTTTTCATGATTGAACACTTCTTTTAGATTCTTATTTTTCTTCCATTTTCTTCATCACTAGCTTTATATTCCTTTAGATTGGGACAGTTCACTGCAAAATGTCCAATAACCCCATAATTAAAACATTTATGTGGTATACTCCATTTGAAATTTCCCTTACATCTTTTCACATTTTTAGATATAAGTGACATCATTTTATCAAACCTTTTATCCACATCAGATATTGAATTTGGATGGTTCTCTTTATCATCTTTACAAGAAACCTTTATAATTTTTTCAGATCTTAAAACATTAAAAGGAAAACATTTTTCAACTTTTCCTTTTTTCTTTATACCATTATCTTTCATATTTTTATAATAATTAAGAGTATTATGAAAATCATTAAGTGTGATTTCACATGGTTCTTTTTCTTCTAGAGTATATAATTTTTCATCAAAATTGTCATGTAATTTATGTAAGATATTCTTTATAATGATTGAATCATTAAACTTCTCACCATAACCCCATATCATGATAAAACATAATTTACCCTTGTGAGGAAGCTATAAATTTTCTCACCATTATTCATGCATAGATATTCATATTTAAGCCTCTAAAGCTATAACCTTTCACACTTCACTTTGGTTTTCGATTCATGAATATTATATATTTTATTCCAAATACCTTTTGCTGTTTCGATTAATTTGATCTTAAAAAACAATTTCTGAAGAAGAAGATAAAATAACATTTTTTTTATGACCATCATTCACCATATTCTTTTTATTATTTACTATCAGAGAAACACCTTTAACACAATGTGAAAATATATCAATTACGACTTTCAAAACATCATAGACAATATAAAAAATATATGGAAACATTTTGTATTTCAGAATATGATATCATTTTCCATAAAATGTGGTATTTTTTTGATTTTCACTGAATTTAAATTATACATGGATGATAAGAGGGAAAGAATATGAAAATCATTTCTTCTAGAGAGACCTCAGAAAACAGTTCCCAAAAAAGGTAACTTTCCCTCTAATATCACCAGAGAATCCACCAATAGGATTTGTGAGATATCACTAGAAGTGGGGTTGAATAAATGATCAATAAATTATTTTTACTTTACTTTAAGAAAATACATTCACAACTTGTTAAATTATAGTGATTAAGTATATCTTTAAAACTACACACACACATAAAAATAAGGGAACACATAAAATTTACAAGGTTCACCACTCAATATAATAATTCTAGTCTTCTGTGTGATATGGATTCCTCCAAGATCATATTACCTACTAGAATTGTCATGATATTACAAATGAGGAGGTTATATCCATGAATATCATGCTTACATGTCTCGTGATAATTATTTTTTTCATACCGTACTCAAGTGAATCTCACATGTTACGATGATAAATGTTGGTTACAACTAATGAGTATTAAATCCAAATATAATTCCTATAAATCTTTCAGTGCGATAAATTATTTCAAATACTCTCTATTTTAATTGTATAAAGTTAACATAAATTATCCTTCAAACTTACATAAGACCAAGTATCTTCTTCAATTTGTATGCACAAAAAATGGACACAAGAACATTTATTGTCATCTTATTATTATTATTCCATTATTATACTTTTGATAATTATAGAATATTCATGAAATTACACATATACAAAACATATTGTTCTTATATCTCTCAACTTTTGTCTCTCTATTTTCTAATCTACATAGTATCACACCCTTCTATAAATATATATATTTGAATTTCAAAATAAAATTCAAATCCCATTCTTTAATAAAACCCTTGGATAAACTAACATATTAATCTTGATAAATAAATTATAATTGGGGTTATTAATATGCACAAATAATCACTAAAATTTTAATAAGAATCCATATCAAACTACATAGAAAAACAACCCAAAAATCCGCTTCTACAACGAGGCCTCCTACATTACATCATGATGTTTTAATTCAAACCAGTTATTTTTTAAATTTATAAGAACATTATAGTGTAGTATACCTACTATATCATTGTTGTATCAAATATTCCAAATCCATCAAAAATCTACCTAGGATCATCTATAGTGTGATCCATGTGCTATGGCACGATCTTTCACATTTTATCCCAACTATGGTATGGAATATGAGATGTAATGTAGTGATCCCTAATTCTACCAGAGAACCTGAAATTTGTCTTTCTGTGCATTGCTGCATTGACCTTTACTACAACATAGAGGTCTTTTATTAACTGTCTCATACAATGTAGTCACTTACTCTATGGTGTGAGGTCTTGTAAGCTATTTTTCCAACCCACTTCCAAATTTAGTATATCCATTACATTAATATCCCTATTATATAATAATTAAAATTTATAGTTGGATATGGTGTGGAAATTAGTTACAATGTAGAAAATATTCTCCAATAAACTTATATGATGCAATATCATGATTTTTTGTGTCAAACTCCTTCTACTTCTCCTTTAAATCTACTTGAATCATGAACTCCATTCATGACACATAAACACTATGAACTATATTAATAATTTTATAAATTAAAATCCTAATAGATTTTCCACATAATAAATGTGACTCTAAACATTATTTAGGTATTGAAAACAAAATTAAATACAAATAATCACATCCACTCCAACCACCATAACTAACTTCTCAAAAAAAACATCTTAACACCTTTTTGTCTCAACATTGAGGTTATAATTTTTGATATTGTTTGATTCGGGATAGGTCCCTCAAATTATTAACCAAGTCTCAAGATAATCGGGTTGAGTTTCATATGTTTTGGATGATTCTGGTCGTGGTTCATGGTTTGGTGTGCATGGTTTAGGGGAAACCATGCCACACCCTAAGCGTGAGAATATTTCGAGTTCATTTTCTAATGTTCTTGGTTAGCAAAAAATTTCTTGAAAACCATAAATATTCTCAGGGTAAACCATATAGGGTAGCTTGGACATAGAAAATTATGCACAACCTATGCATGGTTTTAGAAAAACCATGTGAAATATTGCAGATCGAGATAATGCATATCTATATGATTGGAAAATGGTTTCAAAAAACCATGAGGCCCAACCATGTGAGATGGGTGTACTGATATATTTATAAGAACATATTTTTATCATGGTTTAGTAAATTGTGTATCCAAACCTAAAAATCATTAAAATTGTAAAATTACCATCTCCCCAATGGGTTTAAGAGGGAAACTCATGATTTTCTTCTACTACATCTCATGTGATACCAAGTCATCCTACCCCTCTCATTCCTCTAGATACCATTGATTTAGGGTGGGTTTCAATATATTCATTGGTGATTTAATGTATGTTTTCTCCTTTAGATTCCACTATTCTTAGTGTCTCCCTTCCCCTTATAATTTGGTGTGGCCCAATTAGGGATTTGGGTAACGATTCCACCATATAATGGTAGGACTATCCTGATATGATGTGACTTTTTTGTAGGATAGGGATTATGGTGTATCATAGACCCTCTATGTGTGGTTGGTCATAGTATTGGGGAGTGTATGATTCTTGGTGTGGTTTAGAAAATTAAATATTTTTGAATTAATTTTTATAATTAATTGTCAATGATTAAAATTATTTTTAATTGATTAAATTATTATAATTTGATTATATATAATTAAACATGACACGTTAGCTTTATTTGGGATCTTGTGATGTTGGGCTATTGTTGGTGAGATTGGATAGACTTTTACGATCTTGAAAGAGCATCTGGGCCATGGATTTAAAAGGAATTGACTTTGTTAAAAGTTAGGTGTTCCCCTGTTATACCCCTATGGTATTTTCATTTTCTTATTTATATTGGAATGTGATGTTTAACCATGAAACTCATTTAATTTTAATTTTTCAAAAAAAAAATTATTATTTAATTATGATAAAATACTCATGAATAAAAGGATCAAATCTAAGGCTTCAAGGGACCTTGGGAACTATCTTGATTGCGTCCATTATTGCTGGTAGAGGTATTCATTATAATAGGTTTCTTGGATATTTTTGAACCATGATGGGTTTTGATCAAATTAGATGAATGAAATAAAGAGGTCGTTATCTTAGGTTCCTAATTAAACCCACAATTAGAGGGAATTTTTGTGTTGAGATGGGTAGCCCATGTAGGTCATACAAGAATTATGAGATGCCTTAAAGCCTTGGGATAGGTGGTATGACTATGGGGTTATCATTCATTCCCCTCTAAGACATGAGTTCTTGGGTGGGATTACCCTAGTTAGACCTTGTCTGGATTGGGTGTATGATGACTGACAAAGTGATGAATTGGGATGTGAGATGGTCTTTGTACCATCTCTCAAGACTGATGTCGATATGAATTCACATAGAGGCCATTGGGTCTCAATGAGACTTGTTGATGTTGAGGGATTTTATTCCCTCTAAATTATGTGTGTCAACCTAAGAATCATGATTTAAATAGAGGACCCAAAATATTGTGTCAAGTAATAGATATGATATAGGGGACATTTTGAGGTTCCCCAATTGTTTTAGACCCAAGAGAGGGGTAGTGCAAGGGAGGTAGGTTTTCAGTGCTAGGCTTGAATCTCACTTCGTAAAATGATAAATCTGATTTTTAAAGGATAATTAAAATTTTAAATTCATGTGAAGTCATTTTAATTTATGATGAAATGGAAAATTATCATGGAGAGGTCTTGATATAAATGTAATTTTAAAAACTCAACGGTTTATGCTCATAGATTAGTATTGATACTTTTTAATGACTTGGAAATTTTCCATGGAATTGTGGGTAGGGGATGTGACCCCCACATAGATTTAGATACTATAGACTAACTTGATTGGGATTTGGTCATTAAGACTGTATACTTGGGAAGGTTATCCCCCTGGTGTTCACCTCATGTATACTAGGTGGGTATACCTCAGGTGTTTATGTTCTATATACTCGGAGCATGTTTATATCATGTATATCAGGTTGGTAGACCCCCAAGTGTTTATCTCATGTATACCAGGTGGGTCATGCATGTGTGTTTATCTCTTATATACAAGGCGGCTCATCCGCTGATTTTTTCTATCATATATACTATGTGGTTCATCCCCTAGGTTTTTTCCTCTTGTATAATGGGGTGATTCAGACCCCAAGTGATTACATTGGTTGGCTTGATTATGCAATGTGATCAGAGAAACTGTAACACTTTCCAAATAAAGTGTGATATTAGATACTGGTTCCATGATATGATATGGTCCCCCTGTGTGTTTATATAAGTTTTCATTATTGTGTGATGTTCTTAGAGACACTTCAATAATGGATGAAGTAGGTATTACCATCCTCACGTGTCATTGTGGAACCAGAGGTCTGATAGTGATTTATTTATTTATTTTCATTAGATTATATATTTATCTAAAAATTTCACATAGAAATACACCACATTTACTAGTTTTATATGGGACTACATTGATATTTCCCTACACAGTTGTACTCACACCCTGTTCAGGTATCCATTGAACTTGTGTACCTGAGAAACCCTCACTTGGTTTTAGGTTCAGGCCAAGTATAATCCTGATGCTGTGTGATCAAGATGGATAGCTCAGATAAGTTATAAATATCGGTATGATATGAGGGTCGAGGATGTATTATATCCTTTAATATATTTATTTTATTCATGTAATGCATTTTTTAAATGTTATTATCTAGGTGGTTAATCAGTCTTGTTGTATTTACATAGGCTTTCACAATCCTTTATTATTGATGATATGTTTATTGTTTCTGTATTCTCTATTTATTTCTATGATAGATGATGTTTGGATATTTATTTATCATCACACTCTTTTATATGGGGTTATAGTGTCCCCTTGGTAACCCTAGACCCCTATTATTAGTCAGTAGCCTCTGGAATATGAGAAGGCATGCCTGGGGTCATGTCTCCCTTGATCTGGTTACTCTTCAGAGTGTACTGAGTTAGGATATAAAAATGTAGTATCAAAACATTTTATGTGACTGATATCATAGGAGTATCAGTTTTTTATTTTTTCTATGAATTTGGGGAGATGGTAGTTAGGTCTCATAGGGGTATGTCAGATCATTTGATGGATATTAGACCAGTGAGTCATGAACACACTTTGTGATAGGATGTCTAGGTTACCAAGGTCATGCAATTGATGTTCTTATAGTTTTATGTTATGGTTTTGTTATTATTCTCCTTGGGTGATGCATATTGAGTTTTGGATTTTTGATTTATTAGGATGTTGTCTCATGGACCATGGTGGAAAGAGGAATCTCAAGAAACAATACTATCATGTGGGATTCACATGACATATATGTATTTTCTGTGATCATTTTACTGATTATATATTCCTACTATTTAAAGTGTCAACAATAGCTTATAAATTTTTTTCACATATAATTTCTTGGTGGCATTCCACTGATCTAGAATATGATATATTTTCTATTTATGGAAGTTTATGTGTATCTATAGAGATATACTTGGTGATAACCTCTATATAATCCCTCAATCCATGGGTTGTGTAGAGACCCCTAATAGGTCAATATGAGAATTATATTCTTTGGTGAAAAAACCCTTGTGGGTGGTTTCTAAGTAGGTTCAGTTACATTAAATGTTAGTAACAACATATATGGTGTTTTTTATATATCTTGGAATGGAATTATGCTTAACTAAATTTTGTGATTTTGATTTTCTAGACACATACCGTCATAGGGAAATGTTAGTTGTATATGTGTATTCAGGTGGATGTGGCCTAATCCTCCAAGGAGTATTCTGACGTACATATGATTGCAGAGTGTGGGTTCCCTAAAAATGGGTGATGATTTTGTTTTGTGATTTTAGATATGTGGCTGTGAGACCCTAGTGTTAGTATTGTCATATGATTTGACTTGTGGTTTTGATATGGGAATAGAGAGGTTTCCTATAAGCTATGACCAATTTGGGATAGGACCAATGGGTTAATTGGGAGAGCATATAATTTTGAGATGTGGTTCTATATATATGTGAGATGAGTGTTATGGATGTTGTGAATTTTGGTATATAAGGGAGACCCGAGAGGTGGTTTAGCCTAGGATTTTGAATTTTATAGTGATAGGAAGCACAAGTTTGTTCTTCAGTTTATAAGATCAGTGAACGAAGGTTCTACTAGGTATATGGTACTAGAATGGTGATTTATTTTGCATTGATAATGACACACACATTAATTGATGGTGTTTTTTATATTGAGGTAGGTTTTAAAAGGGTATGATCAGTAGGATTCATAACCCATATGATTTTGGGTGTGGTTTCCAATGTGGTTAAGTATCATGATCCTAGATGAATGTGTCAAGGATGTACATAAAGTATGGGTAGACACTTCTAATTAAGTGAATATGTCTAAGATGGTGGGTGATCATAAATTAAAATATGGAATATGTGAAAATGATTGATATTGAAGATGAGTGACACTGTTTCTTCTATTTTTGATGATTCTGACATGATTAGTATCATGGTTGGTTAGAATAAAAACAAGATCCTATGGTTGATGAGAAATGACATGGGGTTTTCTATGTCGATTGATGTGGTAAGTAGCACCGGAGTTCAAGAATGTCTGATTATGATTTCTTTTATGAACAGGGGTAGGTGAGCACCATTATAAAGGAAACCCAGTGTGGTGGAATAGTCAATCAAAAATTTGATTATGGAAATTTGTTTCCTAGAATGAAATAAGTTTGTCTAGAAAGGATCAACACACATTTGATAGTGGAACCTACTGAGTTTTTTCTCAAGGAGTGGTATAAGGGTAGCCATATAGAGGGGAGTTAACCAATTATCGGTTGAGGGTGTAACCCTCATCATGTTTGTAGTTTTGGTATTGCTGAGGATGATGTTCCCATGATCCTAGAATATGTGTTATGTGATATTTTTATATGGAACTTATTTATGAGAATGAAATTCACTTATAGTCATTATATTCAATAATTGATTGATTGTAAGATGTGGAGGTATGACTCGTGTGATAGAAGGGTCATGAGTATGATGATACCAGTCATTGGATGGTTAATGTGGCCTTGAGGTTCTGATTAGTAGATAAATATGATTGAATCGGGATCTATGGGAAATTCAAAATTCAAGATTCAGATGTAGTGATAGATGAAGTTTGAGGATTAGCTTCCATCTTAGGTGAATTATAGATGATTTGAGGCCAATTCTAATTAGTGGTGTACTGATTCTCATGATAGAGGATGATAACTATTTGTATGGTTAAGGGTCCGACTATGGGTTTTCAGTGGGAGTAAAGTTTGGACTCTGGTGTGTGTGTTGAATGATATTGTGATTCCTATGAGTGTTAATACACCAGGATCTGGTGTTTTGAATGTAACTAAATGGATGATGCTGATTTTTACTAAGAAAGGTCTTCCTAGGATTTTTCGACCAGTGGTATTATGTGGGTTTTGATATGATGGTCTATAGACTACATTGGGTGAATTTTTCTTTATGCGACAAGTATGTTTTTAGAATTGGATGGGACCTTTCAAGGAAAGACTGATGTATGCAAGCCCTATGAATGGATGGTAGGGACTCATCAGATTCAGTTTTGAATCAAATATGAGAGGTGTTATTATTAGTGTTTTCATTTGTGTGTGGGTGCAGTAAGATAGAATCTAACATGACTACGATGTTTGTATGTTTTAAATTTTTTTCCTTGGTAAATTTTGATGGTGGGAAGCTTAATGGATTGAAATTGGACATATGATTAGAGACATATGGTGGGGTGCACCATGATCTAGAGTATGGGTGGATTTATGGAACCATGGTGTTTCTACTTAGATGAGTGTAGGTAAGAACTGTATTAATGATTCAATAGTGGATATGAGCGGTGTCTTGTTTTTTGAAAAAATGAGTTCCCTATGTTTTGAGTTGTGTAGTAGATGATCATTTGGAATTTTGAGATTGAATGCGATGACATGATTATGAATAGATGACCTGATTTGGTTGGTTTTTATGGTTTAATGGTCAAAAATGCTTTTCATGGATAATAAGTATTAATGTGGGGAGATTATAAGACATAATAACTTTTTGAGTTATGAAAAATTTAGAGGAATTTTTATTTATAAGTTTAATGGATGATTTTTTTAGAGAATCGAAGACTTGATCGAAAATATGAGAGTTGGAGTGTCCTATGGATATTTTTTGGATATTTCTTGAAGCCAAAAAGGTGACTTGGGTGCTTGGGTGAGTCTCAGGAGCTTCGGGTGGAGTTTAAGAATTTATTGGAGGATTCTAAATAGGGTGAACAGTTTAGGGGGAACCATGCAACCCTAAGTGTTAGGATATTCCAAACTCATTTTTAAATCATAAATTTTATGTGCATGTTTAGTGTATGATTTCTGGAAAACCATGTTGATTCTCATGGTAAACTATGTAGGGTATCTTGCACCTGGGGCATGGCACATGGTCTGGGAAAAAAATCAAAAAAACTGTTGGAAATGTTGCAGACTGAGACCTTGTCAATACACACTATTGGACCATAGTTTAGAAAACCATGAAACATAGTTGAGTTATAGGGGTGTTCCTATATAGTGTTGACCACACAATTGGTTTATTTTTTTAAATCATGCATCCAAACCATGTATCTCTTTAAAAGTGTTGAATTACCATTTCCTAGAATCAGTTTAAGAGGGGAAACCCAATTTTCTTCACCTCCTTCTCATGAAAAATTGAGGTGGCCTCCCCCATCTCCTTGATCTTTATCCCTTTGGATTGTTGTGGGTTTTGAGTCATTATTCAATAATTTATGTTATGTATTCCCTTTAGGTTTCCTCCATTCTTAGTCTCTCACTTCCTCCCCTAATTACTTACCAACCAATCATAAATTTGGGTGGAAATTCTTTGAGATTATATTTGATTCATCCTAATATGATCGGTATTTTTCCTATGATAGTTATAGGGGTGTTTCTTAGACCCTCTAGATGCATTTGGTTGCAGTTTCTATGGGAAGATGTCTAATGGTGGGTGTTTAGGAAACTTTACCTATTTGAATTAAATTTTAAAATTAATTTTTAATGTTTAAAATTATTTAAAATTTGATTATAATTAATTAAATTGAATGGCATGTCTTGAGTTAGGACTTCATGATGACATACGATGACTGAGTGATATTTTATGCACTTTGGTGAGATCGATTGAATATAATACTATAGATTCGAAGAGGAATTGACTTGGATGAAAGGTATGTGGTCCCTTGTAATACCACTATGATATTTAATTTAATTAATTTATGTTTGAATGTAATGTGTGATCATGATACAGAGGGAATTTTACATGTTAAAATTAAAAAAAAAATTATTAATATTATATTCCCTTGAATGAATAGAAAAAAGTGTTAAGTCCTCGGGGGACCTTGGGCACTAGCTTGATTTCCTCATCTTTTGATGGTTGAGATCATGACAATAACTGGTTTCCTTGATATATTTGAACCCCAATGTGTCTTTATTGAATTAAATTAATTAAATGTTGTGGCTCTTATCATAGTTGTCTTGTTAACCCCTGAGTGTTGTGAAGTGTCGAGTTGGGATGGGTGGTTTGTTTAGGTCGTGTAAAAACTGTGAGATGATGTTGAGCCTTGGACTATGTGATTTGAACATGGGGTGATAATTCATCTAAAATTAAAAAAGTGAATTCCTTGGTGGGTATTCCCTAGATAGAACTTGGATGTGTCGGGTGTGCGAGGACTGACATAGTGTTAACATGGGATGTGAGATGGGATTTGTTTTATATCATGAGAGAAATGTCAGTCTGGCCTACCTATGAGGTTAGTAGAGACTTGATGAGACTTTTCAATGCCAAGGGATGTTATTCCCTCTAAATAATGGATGGTAACTTAAGAATATTTATTGAAATAGAGGACCCAATATGGGGTGTCCATTGTGAGATATGATTTAGGGGACCTTTGGAGGTTCCCCAGTTGAATTAAACCCTAGAGAGGTTTGGTGAATGGGAGAATGAATTATAGTGTTAGGATTTATACTTAAATAGTAAAATGGTAAAGAAGGAATTTAAGGGATAATTTAAATAGTAAATTTGTGTGAAGTGGTTGTGATTTAAAATTAAATGGTAAATTCTCATGGAGTGGTCCTGATATAAATTTAATTGTAAACACTCATGGAGTAATCATTATACAGATGGTATGGTATAAACTAAAGGATTGGTATTGATACTTTGGGATACCACCTTATATCTTTGGTAGGGGATACACCCCCTGCATAGATTTGGATACTATGGACTTACTTAATTGGGAGATGATTGTTGATCCTATATACTAGAGAAGGTTAGCCTTCGAGTGTTTATCATGTATATCAGGTTGGTCAACCCTAGGTGTTCACCTTCTATATTTCGGATGGGTAAACACCTTTTTGTTTATCTATTGTATAATGGGTCGGGTCATCCCCCATGTTTTTATCTCATGTATATCAGGTGGCTCAGCCCTCAGGTTTTTATCTCATATCTACCAGGGTGAGTCAGACCCCAGGTGATTAAATTAATTGGATACTGGTTCTAGGGTAGGACATAGTCCCACTTTGTGTTTACATTAATTGGCATGATTGTGTGTCTTACTAAGAGACACATTGGAACTACCCAAAGTAGGTATTACTATCCTCAGGGTTCATCGTGGAATCCTAGGGTCGACAATGATTTATTTATATTTGTTCATAATATTACTTAATTATTTGAGAATGTCATATACATGTACACTACATTTATCATTTATGTATGGTACCACATTGGTGGTTCCCCATTGAGTTGTACTCACACTATTATTGGGAATCCATGGTTATTGGGTACCCTAGCATCCCTAACATGGTTGCATGTTTCAGTTGGGTAGAGGATCAATGTTGTGTGATTGAGAATGATGGATTAGATGGGATTTGTAGACTAGGATGAGTTGAGGCTCGGGGATACAATAAATCCTCTTATATATTTATTATATTCATTTATTTATCTTTGTATATACGATCAGCCCAGTAGGTGATTTTTCTTCTTATAAGACTGTATTATTCTACATTATTTTATTATGGATGATATGTTTATTTTTTTTACCATACTCTAATAATATTTGGTATGATGTTTGGTTATTTATTTATCATCAAGAACTTTTATTGGGTGGTATAATATTGAGACAATACTACCCTAGACCCCTACTACTAGTTAGTAATCTCTAGCACAAGCAGAGGTACACCTGAAGTTAAGTTACCCTTGATCCAATTACTATTTAGAGTGAGCTGGTTTAGGATGTGATGGTTAATAAGGATGTTTTTTGAGATGGTAACAATGCGACGAAATATTGATATTCCTTAATTCTAGAATAATATGTACCCTAACCCTAGACTCTTATAAAGTTTATGGAACCATTGAACTAATACATTTGAACACTATGAATATTATGAAATATGTTATGAATCAATTATATAGTTAATATAATTTTATTATTTAGGAATTTAGTGGATGAACAAGGAAAGTCAGGACACAAGGTAAGGGGTTTCTTAACTTAGTTTCTTTTTATTAGGTTATATAATTATTTATTGAATATGTTATTCCTAGATTATGTGTGTAATTTACTATGATTATTTTATGTGTATTTATATTTTTTACCCATAATCACTTCATTGATCAATTTTCACTTCACTGTTATGATATCTGAAAGGGTTTCTCACCTTAAACATCCTATTTTGAGACATGTTTCATATTATGCACTGATTTCCCTTTATACATTGTATATGATGCCTATTAAAATATTACATCATTAATAACGCTTTTATAATGATATTTAAATTTCCTTTTAAATATCCATATTTCATTAAGCATTTATTGAAAAGTTATAAATTTTGTAAGGGTTTTCTTGGTATCAATCTCAATTCTTTGAGACATGTTTCATTTTGTGAACCGTTTTGTCTTTTATATGGTTTTATAAATACCCTAAGAATGTGTTTTTATATATTAATTTATGAAAATAATCAGTTTTTAAAAATCATATTATGTTTCTTCATTCAATGTATTTTTTCTTCAAGAACTACCAAAGTTGTAAGGATTTATTCTCTCAAACTTCTTTATTTGAGACATATTTTTATTGACACACTTATATTAATTTATATGGTGTATAAACTGCCTATTAACTTATAATATAAATACTTTATTATCATGGTATTTTATGTTCCTTCTAAAGTTCTTTATTTACAAGGTTCTTTGGTTATAATTGGTCATAAAGGGTTTTATTTAAAAACATTTCTACAATGGTTTTGAGGACTTTTAATAAAATATTTTTCCTTCATGTACATATTCATTAAAGATGTTTCAATAGTTTTCTTGTTTATACTCAACTAAGTGATTCAATTACTTTTTAACTATCTTTGAGTTTCTTTTAAATTTTTTTGAAAGGAATCTTCTTATCATTTTCTACATGGGTAACTTTTGACACTCTTTACAAAATCTTGAAAAGAATGTTTTATAACATTTATGGAATGAGTAGATTTTTCATCCATCATAACCATGATAAATTATAGATCTTACCTTCATATTTTACATGGTTTTTCAAAGGAAAACTTTTTTGTGAATTTTTAGTTTTTAATTGTTATCAAAAGAAAAGGTTAATCCTTCTTGTTTTCAAAAGTATATTTATAAATTATTTTATAAATGTGGTTTTTATCTATTTTTAAATCTTATAAATTATTCCAATGATTCATTTGTGATATGATCCAATGATTCCACCCATATCATTTATTTGGATGGATTATGATGATATTTTAATTAAATTTGTCATGAATATTATTTATTTTCCCTAGGTTAATCAATTAATGATGAGAATAATGGTTTTTTCTATGCGTTTCATGATGAAATGAATGGTATATATAATTTATTAAATTTATGGTTATTATAAATTATTTATGATTTGAGGTGAGGAAGATATAGATCCTCATGACAGGTGAGCCTGATATTATGTTCTAATGCACTGGGTAATGTGACAGAGTTAACTATTGTAAGTCACTCCTAATAGATTAGAGGTAACCGGTTAGATTAATACCATAAGGAATAACTATTTTAAGATATTATAACATAGTATAAACATAAGTTAACTTTATTTATGAAGATAATGTCCCAATATACCAACACATTTTATTTATGATTTCACTTATTCTCAAGGGTTCCTTTTAAAAAATATTGATTTCACATAGCTCCTGATTGTTGGCTAAAATGAGTCTTATATTATACTAATGATTTATACAACAAATCATATTTTTTTACCTGGGGTTTTATGGGTATGAATTCTATTATGTTATACTCATTCAATTTTATTATTTTCTCATACCCTTATGCTAATCTTATTCTCACTAATTCACTTCATTTTTTAATGCATATATTTACCCTTATTGATCATTTGAGCTCAACCTTATCATGTTTCTATTTCCCTAGGTTACGAATAATGATATCACTTAAGTTATGTCTATAAGGGTATTGTGTGTGGGTAATTTTATTGGATATGTTGAATACTAAAAATGGAATAATAAAGCCTAGGTATATTGGGAAAAAATCCCATTTGGATAGAAAGACATTGGTTTAGTTACGGAAAATATTTTTCCAATTCTCTAAAATAGTAAACCTAAATGGTATTGGGTATTATAATGGCTCAATATTTCCTTTTTATATTGTAATTATGGATGGTTAAAATTGATATTCATTTATTGATATCAAATCTATAACTATAAATAGAATGTTTTCAGGACTGGATCCAGGAGTATGGGTCTGGAGCATTACAGTTGGTATCTGAGAAAAGGGGTGAATCCAATACTTAGTAAATATTACATTTTAATGTTTTTATAATCATAAATATCCTACCAAGTGATTCATAAGGAAATGGATTCTACATGGGGTGGTGGTAAGAGTCATATCATGGAGGTCTATCCACTAATTGAATGATCTGATAGGTATCATCTATAGCCCACTAGGAATGGGACCACAATGATATAATTTTTATTATTAAAAGGGTATAGATAAATTTATATATATTTATGTTTTCATGATGGTATTATTTAAGAGATAGGGATATCATAATGGGTTAAATATTATATGGATGATCATAATATTAAAGGGTTGGATACTCTTTTGAAATTTTAAGTGGTGGAATTTTAAGGTGATCAATGAAATTTTAGGAGACGTAATAGATGATGAAGTTATATTTAACCCTTAGGTTTAACATGTGTTTTAGAATGAAGGTTATTTTGGAAGAATTCTATTGCATTGTTGTGAATGTAAGATGAAAGGTATAAGCTAACCTTTGAGATTAATATGTTCTTTAAGGTTGAGATAATTATGGTTAATTAGGATATAAGATTAGTTATTTTTTAGAATAATTTAATGTAACCTTGTGTATTATTATTTAATTTTTGGATATTAATTTATTATTTATTAATATTATTTTCTTCATTTTTGGTATTATATTACCCTATGCTAACCATTTTTATTTTTTTAAATACAGGAAGAACATATTTTCATCATTTTATAGATACCATGATCTATTAGAAGTTTATTTTCATATTTTGGGAAAATAAATATTCATCTTAGACATTAATCATTTAGAATATGGGATGTAATAGAGGTGAAACTAATTTAAACACTTCCAAATGAAGTAATTGGGTTCATGGGTTTGAAGAAATAAAAAAAGTATATTTTATCATGTTCTTAAACATGATGGTAAAAGGATCCCTCAAAATCTAGAAAGAGGACCTTTAAATGAAAATGTTATCCATTTATCATTATTTGTGCTGAATTGATGGTCTCATATATATTTGAAGAAAATATTATTTTAATTAATAACTCCTTCCTTGATTAGATTCTTCTTTTTAAAAGTATAACACTGTTGATAAAAATTCTCATCCTCTTTAGTAATGATTTCTCTTCCATATCTATATTTTCACTTCCCAGCAATGTTATTCTAATTTGGGAACTCGGTTATGGGTTTTTCAAGGTCACCTTCATATTTCTATTTTCCTATTTTCAAAATTATATTTTATTATACCTTTTTTGGATATGGGTTTTCAATAAAGATATTTTTTAATATTATTGTTTTTTTATTTCTTGATCATATATTTTATATTTTACTCCATATTTCCCATGGATAACAATTTTTTCTTTTTCAAGGTTCTATTTTAGGGGTCTTTTTTGAAAATTATGATTCTCATAGAACTCTTTCACCAATTAAAATGGGTTTTGAAAATGTATTAATATTTTTTTCACTTTATTATCCATTTTCTCATAAACTCAAGATAAAATTGTGAGGATGGAATTTATTAAATGTGGGAATAATGTGACATCATAGGTGATGTTAATAATAATAAAATTTCATGTTTTAATAATATTCATTTTTATATTTAATGAATTCTAATTCACTATAGTAATTTAAAAAAACAATTGAAAACAAAATGGTTTTATTCTAACTAAATTGGTTTTCATAAATTATATAGATTTATTTTAACGATAAATTTATAAATTTTAAAAATTCTATTTTACAAAATAAAATTCATTTTTTTTATCATTATATCAAAATTATACTAGGTTTAATTTTTGGTATTTTTTAAAAAGGGTTGATTTTTGGGTGAATAGTGATTTTTTTCAAATACCATAACCTTTAGAAAATAATTATCATGTAAGATTTAATTTAATATTCATTATATATTTTTAGCAACAAATATATTTTTAATTAAAAAAATAAATCATTTAAAAACATTAATTTGAATTTGGATACCTATACTTTACTTTTTGAACATAAGATATATTTTATTCAAAGTAAAAATTATTTTTGGATCCATGCATTTAATAGTATGGTTGGAAGTTTCCATTCAGTTTTGGAATGATTAAAATTTCATAAAAATGTATTTTTTTAATTATAATCAAATTAAAGTCATTATAATTAATAATGTGCATAACTTCAGTGTAAAATCATTTTTACCCTAAAACATGAATTTTTCTAAAAAATATTTTCCATGGGTTTTTCATACTTGTATTAAAAGTAATTTATTCCAATATTATAAAAAGAATATGATAAAATGGATAATATATTTTCAATAATCATATCCAAATTTATTAATAAGTTGTCTTTTATTTCATGTCATAAAAATAAGATACCTAGTTAAAAATGTATCACCTCGGTAAAGGGCAAAATGAGGTTAAAACAATTAGATAATGTATCAATATCAATAAAAAACTTGTATTTATTTCATTAATTTAGTGTATTTCTACCAAAATCATCTTATATTTTAAATTATGGAAATTTCACGTCTCTTACCTTTGATTATGGGTATTATATTATTTTCAATAAATAATAATTAAAAATTCTACTTTCTTTCTTTTAATATATCTAATATGTTTTCATAGTGATAAAAAGAAATTATGAAAGTTTATAAATGGTTATTTTTACTAGGAATAATAATTTTGTGATATTAATTTATTTTTATGTTTTATTCATGATATAATTACATTGAATGCTTATACAGGGCTTGTGTAAGCAGTTGAAAAATCAAGTAAATCATTTTAAAACATTAATTGTAATATGTTTTGGATAAAATATGGTGTTACATAAATTTAATGGATAATTATAAAGTATTATTTATTGTTAAATTTTTTATATAATTATTCCATTTTTACCATTATTCATTAAATTGAAAATACCTGAATAGTCATGGAAATGACATTAAATGATACTCAATGTTAAAAAATATATTATTAAATCATTAAATAATCATAAAAATCCTATAATTATTCAAATTGGTGGTAAATTTCAGATATTATCATGAATGGTTCATGTATATTCCACTTTTAATTTTTAAAATAACATTTTTAACCCTTAAAGACTAAATATTTGCAAAAACGCCATTCATTTTCTTCTATAAAAGGGGCTTAATATAACCACTCTTAAGACACATATGAGTTCAGGTTTTTCTCAATATATGCCCCAATATATCTTTATAGCATCTCAAATATCAAGGTTAGGGTTTGGAAGCCTCTTTCACTTTTCTTAATTATGATTCATTATCTTGAAAAAATATTAAAAATTTACAAATATTTATAAAATTATTTTATTCCTATAGTAATGGAATTCATTTGATCAATTTATGATATGGGATCACTTTTTACCTCACAATGAACTCTTCTCCATGAGTCGTTATTGTGTTAAAATGAGGGTTTTTCAAAGATAGTGTTTTCATTTCTAATTATCCTCTTACTTTTCGAGTAATGAATGTAATAATTAAAATTTTATAATAAATTAGTGTTTTATGTATTATTAAATTTCTTTTACAAAAATTAAATATTTACTATGTTTTCCCTTCTTTTAAAAACTTTGGAAAAACATCATTCTTCATGGTGGCTTTACGCAACATATGTGAACGGTGATGTTTTCATGGATTTAAGTATCTCATGTTAAATAATGAAAAATTATTTTATTATTTCATATCACATTAATATTCAATTTATTTTATGATTATTATTCCAAAAAGGAAAATTATCCTTCATTAAAATAAAAGTAAATGTAAACAAACATGGTTATTTTTAACCGTAAAAATAGGCTTCCAAAGGATGGTTTTTGGGATGGTAAAAATTTGATGACCTGTTGATCATCATTAATTATGGAATTATATTAAATGTATCTCTAGAATCATATATAGGTAATGAAACAATTTAACTAAGACCTTTTACCATTATTATTATAATGAACCTGTTTAGAAATTAAGAACAGAATGACCCCAAAACGACTGATCTTAAGTAAACATGTTTAGTAAATGAATAAAATTATAATAAATTATAATAATATGGGAATAAAAAATAAATATTTTCTGAATAAAGTATATAATTAGTATATTTTTATTATTTCGGAAGCTAGTAGATGAACTAGGCAAGTTAAGTTTCGTGGTAGGGGGTTTCTTAACTCAATTTATTTTCATTGGGCTAAATCACGTCTTCATTGACTATATTATAGAAATATTAAGTGTATAATATAATAAGATTATTTTGTGTTTTATTACCACTTTTTTATGTGTATTTAAATTTTTTATTCATAATCACTTAATTTATTAATTATCACTTCAGTGTTATGATCTATGTATGGGTTTCTCATCTCAAATATACCTTTTTAGAAATGTTTCATATTATCCAAATACGTCAATTTATATGGTCTATATGATACCTATTAAAATATAATATAATAAATAAATATTTTATAATGATATTAAAATTTACTTTGAAGTTATTTTTTCATGAAGTATTGATTAAAATGTTATAAAGGATTCAAGTATTTTCTTAGTCGCAATCTCAATTCTCCGAGACATGTTTCATGTTATGATCCATTCTTTATTTTATATGGTGTTATTACTACCATAAATTTGTTTTTTAAAATATTTATTAATATAAATGAGTGTTTTTAAATAATATTATTAATTTTCCTCATTCAATGGATTTTGTATTCAAGCACTACCAAAGTTGAAAGGATTTAATCTCCCAAACTTATTTCTTTGAGACAAGTTTTGATTGATGTACATATTTTTATATATACTGTGTATAAACTGCCTATTGAAATATAATATCATGAATCACTTTATTATCATGGAATTTTATGTTCCTTCTCATGTTATTTATTTTAAAAGGTTTTTGGTTTTAAAAGGTTGTAACGGGATTTCTTTAAAAATGTTTATTTAAAGGTTTTGAATTCTTTTACCAAAATATTTTAATCCATATCTATATTCTTTAAAATATTTCAATAATGTTATTATTTATACAAAAATGAGTTAATAAATTCTTTTTAGAATATATTTTAATTATTTTAAATGTTTTAAAAGTGACATTTTTAATGTTTTCCACATGGGTCACTTTTGACTCTCTTTTAAAAAGTTAAAAAATGATGTTTTTTTAAAATTTATGGAATGAAAGGATTTTAACATTGTCATAAAAAATTCTTCATTATAAATATTATTTTACAAGATTACATGGGTTTTAAAAGGAAAACCATTTCCCATTGTTTTTTTATTTTTTTTTAAATTTTATTAAATGAAATAGTTAATCCTTCTTATTTTTAAAGGTATATTTATAAATTATTTTATAAAATTTTTCTTAATATATTTAAAAAATTACAAAATGATTCCAATGATTCACTAGGTATATGATCTAATGATACCATTCACATAATTTATTTGGATATTTTATGAAGATATTTTAAAGAAAATTTTCATGAAACTCATTTCTCTTCCATGGGTTAATCAATTTATAAAAGAAATAATGGTTGTTTCTCTGATTTTTAAGATGAAATAAAAGACATATATTCTTTATTCATGTTATAGTTCTTAGAAATTATGATGAAGAAAGGTAGTCCCAATATATATTTCAAATGTATTGGGTAAAGTTACAAAGTTAACTTTTGTAAGTTACTCATAAGATATTAGAGATAACCAGTTATGTTACTCATGATTTTCGAAACAAATGTATCTAGTATTATGCTAAATATTTATTCCATGACTAATGTTTCAGAATATTAGTTTTTATGGGTATGAATTCTATTATGTTTTATGATCTTGGGTTTTATGGGTATAAATTATAATATTTTATAATAATGATTTATTTCATGACTCATCTTATTCTCATCAATGTATTCAATTGTTATAGCCTATGTTTACCCTTACTGAGCATCTGAGTTCAACCTTATTTTTCTTTTATTTACCCAGGTTATAAATAATTATGTAATGTAAGTTATGAATAAATTTTTTTCATGTTTAGATAATTTTAGGGGAGATGTTAAATCCTTATCATAGAATAAGAAAACATGGGTATAATGGGCAAATTTCCTATTTTGATAGAAAGACGTGGGTTTAGTTTCATAATGGGTTTTTTTCATAATTATATAAAAAATCGAAACCTAATAGGTATTTGGTATGTATGTGACTCAATATTCCCTTTTTTATGTTGTAATTATGAACGGTTAAAATTGAGTCACATTTGTTGGTATCAAAGGCATAATTGTAAAGAGTGTGTTTTTAGCCCCAGATCCGGGTGTACATTCCCAGAATGTTATAAAAAGAGGACCAATAGTAGGAAATGGTTGATATTTTAGAATATTTCCCACTTAATTTTACAAAGAGGCGTTTTCTTTCTGATTTTTAAACTTATTAATTAAATATTTTTATCATAAAATAACCTTTAATGTCATTTTCATTTCTATTCACATAATTTGACTTTAAAAACATAAAGATGAAAATTGAATTCAAAATTGAATATTTAAAACATTATTTTCATTTCTTGTTGATCTATAAAAATCTTGTAATAATCTAACATATCCAAAACATATCATTTTATAAAAAATCTTTAATTTTTCAATCACTTGCACAAGCACTGCACTTCGGATGCATAACCATCCTAAGTAATTATTTCATCACAAAAAAATTAAAAATAAATTATTACTATAAATATATTTTATTTATCTTTATTTTTATAATCTATAATTTTTCATATAGTTGTTTTATCCTTATCATTGTGATGAAAATATAATAGGTGAGAGATAGTGACATTTTTTAAATATTCTACACCAAAAATAATATAAAGGTAATTATGATAAAAAGTGTCACCAAATATCCATATTTTCAAAAATATGATTAATTTAGTCAATATCCACTCATCTAATGAAATAATGGTATGTCTTAGAGAGGTTTTGGAACCTTATCCCTTAGTTTTAAACCCGTTTAAACCATTTTAGCATCCACCTCAGTAATACATTTTTCCCATGGTTACTATTCATTATGACGAAAAATTAAATTGACCTTATAACTATTTTTGTACAGGATGATTCTATATATATAAACCATTTTATAAAATCCAATCACTAAAAGTGTCAGAGACTAATTTTTCTATAAACATGAAAAATGTAACAAAACATTTCTTAGAGTAATATGAATTTCTTCTAATTCTTTTCATATTAACCATTATTAAATGAATTTTAAATTATTTTATAGAATATATTATATGAAAATTTCTTTATATACATTCATAAATAGCGATTAATTAGATTTCATAAGATAAAAATATATTTCACACAAGAAAACAAATTCTAAAAAATATCTCATTATACCATCAAATGATTTCATCTTTAATTAAAACCATTTTATAATCAATTTATTAATAATAATGAATTTATATTTTTAGTTAATTTCAATTAAAATTATTTTTCAAAGTTAACTAATTTATTTAGTATAAAATACAATTCTTTTAAAAAATAACATTTTTAACATTAATTTATTTTATTCTTAAAATTTCAATTTTAAAATTTATTTTATAAGAATTAGTCAATTCATTTTTGTTAAGAACTAACTTTCTACATATATTTAAATATTATGTTACTCCAATTTATAACTGCCAATACAATGGCTATTCTATAATGGTCATTCAATAATAATATTCTAGTAATATGATGCGGTTCATTTAAACTAAATGTTGTGTGTGGTACAAGCTCTCAAATATAGTATTAATTTAAAGAAAAATGCATTCTAAAATCATGAGGTGTTATATCATTGGTGTGAATAAGATCCTTATATCATTTTAGAATTTCTCTCTATTTGAGAATAAGATATTCTTTTACAGGCTAGGTCCTCTACTGGAAGAACAATATAAACCAAACAACAAGCACATCAAAATTCGTTTTCAATCTTTCAGTACGACTAAAATTTGTTTGAGGGAACACACACCAACCTAATTATTCTTTATTCTCAAAAATAATTCCTCTATAATGATCAAAAATAGGTTTAAATTCCTTGACACAATGCACTAAATTAGGTTTATTACTTTTCAGTCTCTTATTCTTCATATTTCTTCAATATACTGATTCTTTAATAGAAAGTCATATCATCATCTCATTTTGATATTCAACATATTAATATTTAATAATTTCATATTTAATTAAGTAAAAGTAATTCATGACTCTATTTCCATAATTACCCTCTAGAATCCCTCCATTTCTAAATTTTTCGCAATTATTTGAACTTTTGTAAAAAAAATACTTATGTATCAACATATGAGTACCAATTTCTTACATACCAGAATAAATTACTTTGGTATTTGATAAGGTTTTCCACATTTCAAAAAAAATTCGCCAGTCATCTTAAATATCTTATATATGCACTTCAAACTTCTTATCTATATAAATATATATATGTGTGTGTGTCTATATGCATTTTCTCTTAGCTTCATTTACATATACATTGGAAAAATATATTATATAGGATTAAACAAATATTAAAAATTCCTAAAAAATATTATGTATCCTTTAAAATATTTTACACATCTGCATTAGTTGTTTTAATTTACTGAATTATCATAAACCATAGAAAATATCTTATGTAGTCATTGTATTTTACAGATTCACCTTTAGATCAAAATGATATGTTATATATTATCTAGAGAGGATCTTATATATATAGTGAATAAAATTTCCTTTTCTAACTATTTATATCTTATAAAAATCCAAATATATTATGTATCTAATGCCTTGTGAAAATTTCCTCAAAGACAAATCAGAAATATATTACTTATCCAATGAATGATTGGAAATTCTCCATTTTCTCCAAAACCTATAATTTATAGAATATAAAAAAATCTTATTAAACCATCTCCAAACTTTTAAATTAGGTTCATATCAACTCAAAAACATTCTTAATCACTTTTAAATGATTCTAACTCATAGTTGAAAACAAATAAAACATTCTTAAATGATTTCATTAGGCCTTCAATCTACCCCTTAAGTTTTTTTCAAACATAAAAATCACACTTGGATAATATCAAATAATATCCTATCTCAAATTGAACCACCTTGAAACCACATGTATCACCCTGATATTTTTCTAAAAATAATACTTTGTTCAATAGCATATACGACTCACAGCACTAAGACTAAATGAACTCTGAAATATTATTATCTAAATATGATCATTATAAACTAGCTATTAAATTGGTGGCTATGAATAATGTTAACTAATTTATGAAATATAAATAAAGTTCCTGCTCCATATAAATTTATTTATAACTACTTAGTAAATAATTACTCAATTATTAGTAAATTCATTTTATTCTTTAAAAATATGTTTTTCTAAAAAATGGTTTTTATTGATTTTTGTGAGAAAATATTATAATTTTTTTCTAGAAATTTTTGAAATTTTATTTGCTAAAATCGATATATTTTTTTAAATCATCATATCAAAAATATCATATGGTGACATTTTAATATTTTTCTGAAAATTTTATTTTTTTAATGAATAGTGAAAATTTATAAATTTATTTGAAAACTATATTTTATTATAAAATATATAAAAATAAAAGGAATATTTTTCATTAGTTTTAAAATTAATTATTTACCTGTATTAAACATAGTATAATTATAGTCCTTGTAATGAAATTTAAAATTGTATTTGGTATAAAAACATGATTATACTTCAAAAAGCATTTTTCTGAAAAAATATTTCTTGTTGCATTTTTAATTTTAATATTAAAATAATTCTTATGACTTATAGAAATTGAATCTTGAAAATTTGAATCAATATTTGGAATTAGGAGTTCCATATTTGGTAAATATCTCATTTTTTGTCATTATGAATATAAAAAATAGTAAATAATTGTCTC
Organism: Viscum album; assembly: GCA_963277665.1. NCBI lineage: Eukaryota > Viridiplantae > Streptophyta > Magnoliopsida > Santalales > Viscaceae > Viscum > Viscum album. Next base: position 1,276,787,757 of record OY728122.1, read on the forward strand.
TACGAAAAAGGAAAATTAGGTAATTATGGTTATAAATAATATGATAAGGAATGAAAAAGACCCTAACACTCACCTTTTTTATATTGGATATTTTTGTTAATCCATTTCCACCCAATTTTTGAAAATATGTAAACCTTATATCATATTTCTTTTATTTTTACCTTTATATTATTTTATGTAAAGTAATGTCAAAAAGGTCATTCTATTTGTTTTATTATCTCTATACTTTTAACATAGGGATAAACAGAGGCCACTAAACTGACCCAATCCTATTAATCATATTATTACATGAATTTTAAACATAAATATCCATTTATAAACTATAAGGATCATAATATTCCATGTTTATTTAGAATACTAGGTTTCTATTACATCAAAGGGAACTTAAAACATGGAATCCTTATTTTATTCACTATAATGAGCTCTAAAATTCTATTTGAGCTCTTAAAAATACATGGGGTAACATATGGAATACATAAATTATGATTGATATGAAAATCCTGGTAAGTTAATAACCATGATACAGAAACATAACATGTGATTCAAAAGTATAATATGATATCTTAAAATAGAAGGCTCATGAGTAATCACATGTAAACATAACATAAAAAACATGGTATTATAAGATCATAAAATAATAAGAGTTATGGTAGAAAAATATAACATGAAATAAACATGATACAAGTCTAACTTATAATAAAATATCACATGGTGTAAAAAGTCCCATAACGGATACAGTTTACTCCCTAATCTCATACTAGACACCTCATGAGACTAATGTTTTACCCAATACATTATAGTGCTATCTTGGTCCACCCATCATAAAATTTTCGTACTATATGTGTTCTACATAATTTAATTAAATCATGAGTCGTAACATAATAATTAACCATGTGTATAAAATGGGTTTCATAATCTTTTCATGTATTATAATCAAAGTAAATTTCATAATGAAGGCATTTGAGAAATGAACATGAGGCATGTATTACCGCATAAAAGGAAGGTATAATATATATATACACATATATTTGTGTGTGTGTGTGTGATATAAATATTTTCATAATTTATAATCATTCAAAAACACTAAATATATAGAAATTGTATTAAAAAGAGAGAGTGGTCAAAACCTGAAGAAAATGGTGGGTTGGAGAGATCCCTCACCTCACACTTTCCTTTGGATGAATATGATTTTTACTTATGTATAATGGTTTTTGAGAATTTAATTGATTTATAACATAACCATATTAATATTAATAATATTATATATGATATTATTATAACATTTTACCACTTCTTTGTTAATAATATTTCATTATTTTCATTGTTTTGGGTGTTAATTGCCTAATTTTCTCATGCGTGTTTTGTCATGAGATTTCTAGTTCATGGCCATAGGATATAGATCCATAATATCTATAATGATATTAATATTATAAAAATAATATTTACTCATTATATACATATTTTTAATCTTCCTTTAAGGTTGAAAGTAAAAAATGGATTGCATCGCTTTGGGGAGACGATAAGTCGTACGTATGCACGCGCAATGATATCATTTCTTTTACAATTGAAATGGTAAGGAAGTATATGGTATATTATTTTTTGAAAATATTTATAGGGACATTTATATAAATTATATTTAATCAAATTTATCATTTATTAGATTATATTTAAATTGTTAGTGAAAAACACAACAGATCACTTCGTGGGGAAGTAGCATATCGTATACACGATCGACGCTATAGTATCCCCCACAAGAAGGAAATTAAGAAGTTATATGTGATATAATAATTAAAAAATTATAATTATATCATAAATATCATATATAAACATTATACACATCATTATATGCATCCGTGATAAATAGGTATGGAAAATGAATTACGTCGATTCATGAGGTGGTAGCCCACTGTACACACGATCAACTATTTCATTTCCCATTTGAGGGAGGGTAAAATGGATGTAGTTCATGACCTTAACAAAATAAAACCCAATATATGTAGTATAATTGTTTTATTATATCATTATGATTTAATAATGTATGAAGGATGCGAAATATGAAATGAAATAAAAATGCTCATTTAGGAATTTTACCTCTTCTCGAACCGCATCTTTCAGATTATACCTAAGCCTTACAAGAATGGATTTATGAATAAAACAAGTAATATAGGATTAGGGGAGTGAATTATGAAATTTATTTATGCATGATTTTTTAAAACAAATGTGTTTTGGTGGTGTTAAATTGAGGTAAAGGGGGTGACATTTTCTATGTGGGGAAGAGGACACGCGTGGAATTTTTGAAATGAATAGTGTGTCCGCATTTTTCACAGGAAAAAAGGATTAAAAATGGGAAATTATTGAACCTCATGGGTTAAAAGATCTAAATATGGAAATAAAATGTGTTTTGGATAAGTTTTTGGTCATTTCTAACCCTTATCGTTTTAGATTAACACCTGATAAACCCGTTTTTACCTTAACTACGGTAAATAATTTTTACCATTTTCAATATTCATTATGGTAAAAAATTATGTTTAAATTATTAGAAAAATTTATTATTTTTTCATTCCAAATATTTAATCAATTTTTTCAAATTTATTTCACAAAATTTGTGTAATTTAATTTAAAATGAATCCCACAGACGCGGTAGAGAAGCTAGTTTTCAATGAGAAAACTCTCAAAAGTTAAAAATGTTTTTATAACTAAATTCAATATAAAATTGATTAAAATGACCTAAATTGGATTAATAAATATATAATTTTACTAATTTTAATTTTAAAATTATATAAAATAAAAATAAACCTTATAATTTATTTAAGCGAAAGGGATGTTTTTCAATAAAAATCAGTATTTTTTACTATTGATCAAAAAATAAGTCTTTTCAGAAAAAACCAAAAATTGAAACTGAATTTAATTTCGACTTGATGATTTAAAAAATAAATTATATTTTATAAAACTAATTTTCTAAAATTTTCAATTATTATTTTTATTATTTTTTTTCAAAATAATAAACGAAAATCATTTTTTGAGAGAAAAATATTTTTGAAGCATATAAAGGCTATATAAAAAATTTAGTTCTTATTTAAAAATATATTTTATTTATATAAAAACTATATATTTAATATAAAAAAGGTGGTTATTACTTTTCAAACCACCATATATAATGACATGGTTGAAAGACCTTGTTTAAATAATAATAATATTATAATATCATGTTTTGTTAAAACTTGGTGTTGTGTGTAACAAAATATATCAAAAGAATTAAATTTATTTGATAAAATAAATTATTTCATAAAATCTCAAGATTTTACTGTTTTTTTTCTTTTCAAAGTGTTATTTGAAAAATAAATTAATATTTTCTATCATGGTAATTAATATATAATTTTTAGTGATGAAATTATTATATTAAATGCTTACGCAATGCCAACACAATATTTTTTCAATTAATAGAAAAATAAAATAACAGATTTGAAAAATATTAAATGCAATATAATTTGAATTAATTATTATTTTTAAGAATGTTTTAGATAAATATAACCTTTTATTTATGTGAATAAGTATTATATTCGAATTCCTTTGTTATCATGTAGTTTTTAATGTCAAAAGAAATGAATAGTTAAAAAATGATATTAATGGTATTTTTTAATGAACAATATTTTATTAAACGATTTAAAATTCATAAACATCTTATCTTAAGCTATTAAATTGGTATATGGTTTGAAAATATCACCTATGGTCCATTTGTGGGCCTATTTTTCTATTATACTAACTTTCTTTACCCCTAAAGAGTAAACAAAATTCTTTATCATGGTAATTGTCAAAAAGGGTTAATAAGTGTTAAAGAAAGATATGAGGGAAAAACCTACTATAAACATGTAAAAAAATTATTGTAAGATATAATATAGACCAATAATCATCCTATATTTTATTTATATTAGTTTCAATCATTTTCCATGAAAATTATTTTATATTAATTTAATATTTTAAGTAATTCCAAAAGTACCCCATCCGTCACTTATAAAAGGCCAAATAATCTCTTATTTTCTTCACACTTGAAAAGCCTTTTATTTTTTCCAATGACTACCCATATAGCTTCCTAAAATAACTACACATGTTCTATAGGTATTATTATTTTTATAATACAAACCTTAGATGGTATAATGTGTAATGTAAAGGAAGATTGTCTGAAGAAGAGGTCTAGTCTTTACCAGAATATTTTAGTTTTATTTCTTCTTATATCTCATTATAATATCATTAAAAAATTGATTAAGTTATAGAATAACTATATCATATATACTGATATTATATTCTTTTAATTTCATCACTTACATCCATCTCCTCTTCTATCAAATGGGAAATGAAATTGTCGTTCGTGAGTGCGGCGGACTTCCACCTCACGAACCAATGTAATTTGTTTTCCATCATGACTTATCACATTTGTTTTAAATGATGGATTTAATAAATATATATATATATGTTATTTATGATATTATTTTTATTATCTAATGTTGAATTATAATTTTCTTTTCTTTTGTTACATCCATTGAAAATGGAAACAATGTTCATGTTATGCACGACCTATGGTCTCCATGAACGATGTAATTCATTTTTTATTTCAAATTTTTATGGATGAATATGTATACATATATATAGTGAATATATATTATATTAATATCATATATAACATTATTTTGATAATTTAATCTTGACAAATGTATAAAGATAGAGACTTTCTAAGAAAAACATACCTGAAAAACTTAGTCGTTATCACCTAGAATAGTGATTTTAATAAAGAATTGTTAATAAATGGGTGATAAAATGTTATAATAAAATAATTATGGTATAATATAGGTTCTTATGGTTATATAATACATTTATAAAAAAATATATATTTATTATACAGTAGTCTCTAACATGTATGAAAAATGAAAATACTCATGGTAGGGGATCTCTCAAAACCACCATTTTTCTTCATGTTATGACCATTATCTCTCTAACTCAACTTATATATACCTTTGATGTTATTGATTGATTATAAATTGTGTATATATGTCTCTTATATATATTCATATCTCATTATACCTTTTTTTGGGGTAATACATTCCAAAAATTCTTTTGTCATGTTCCTTTCTTTAAAATTAAAATTGATTATGGGAAACTTTTCTATTACTTAATCCTTTTATATAACACTGATTTAAAGTTTTTTATACCCAAATGAACACCTTATATTGAGATATATGGTTATGATACAATATATAAATATACATAATTTTTAATTCCCTTTTATATTTGGAATATTTATGAAATTTCGTTTGATTATGATATGAGGCAAGATTATGAAACTCATTTATTTCCATTAGCAATTCTAATAATTATGATTTATAATTGATTTATTTTTGTGGAAAACATAAAAAATAACATGTTATTATGGGTGCACCCATATAGTACTCAAATAAATTTGATAAATATTTTGTCTCATGAGACATCATGTATGGTATTAGAGAGTAAACCTAATCCATGATGAGACTCTTTCCACCATGTGATATTGTCTTGGCAGTTAGCCTTGACTTGTGATTATATCATGTTTTATGTTGCTGAAAAATTCCTACGATTCCATGATATTATGAATATATGTTTCTTAATTATATTCCTCTATATGACTAATCATGAGCCTTGTATTTTATGATATCACGTTACGCCTTATGGCACATATGCTATGCTACATTACCATGTTTGTTATTTTATTGAGATTTTTAGATAACCCATTTTATCTATATATACCCCAAGTTATCTGATGTAGTTTTAGAAGATAAATGGGATCTTGTATCTCATTATTATTATTAAAATAAAGATGTTTTTTTCATGTTGATATTTTATTTACTTATCCTTCCAAAGACACTAGGCTTCTCAATTATTTGTTTGTAGTTTAATGGATATTTATATTAAAAATAATTTAATAATATTTGTAAATAGATTAGGTCACTATAGTTGGTATCAGAGGAATGGTATAGTTATTCTTGCTGATTAGTAACAGATTAAATTATTGATAACTCTAATGATAAGTCTAATTATAGGAAAATATCATATAATTTTAGTGAAATATAGAGAGAGTGGTTTCAAATAAATTACATACCTATTTGGATACTAAAAGTGGATGTGGATATGGAAAAGTTTTACCTAGGGGAGATATATATGAAAGAAATACATTAGGTGTTAACTCTATGATCACCTAGATCAAAAAAATGAGGCTTTGCTTTACACCTCATTTGGAACTACCGAGGGATGTTCTTTGAAAACGTCACTAACTCTTTACAAACCATTATGAAGGATATGAATAGATTTTTAGGTTAGAAAATATAAAAGTCAAATTACCATGGATAACCTAGACTTAAACCTAGATACTCATACATTAATATATACTTATCATTTATTAGTTATTAATTATAATTTTATAAGTTTCCCTTTTATATGTTTAATAGTTAAATCATTCTCATCTTGTTTTTCCTTATTTTTGTTAATTGAGGGAAATAGGAGAAATTTGTCCAACAACCAACATGATAGGAAATGTTATGATTTTTATAATAATATTCCTAATTTTATGAGAGTGGGATATTTTAACATCATGGAATTACTGGCTTAGCATACTCATGATATGATAAATACCTTGAATCATTTGGAATTCCCTCCTCCTAAGAAAGAACAAGATGTGGTCGATTCTTTTATATGATAAAGGCCTCCTACCATTAGTGTATATTATAATCCCCTCACAATGGAACCATGGATTAACTCTATTGAGAATATAATTTATATCCTCCAGTGATCGGAAAAGGATAATGTTTTTCTGGTCATTTATCACATGGAGGGGGAAGACCATCAATAGTGGACGCTTTTCAATAAAAAAAGTCCAAAGAGGATATCAATTCCTTGGAATGGTAAGAATTCAAGAAATTATTTTTCAATAAATATTTTTCCTAAACCCTAAATTTTAAAAAATAGAGGGAGTTACTCAGATAAAATCAAAAGGAAGATGATTCTATCAAAGCATGTAAGGAAAACTTCACAAGGCTTGCACGGTATGCCTCTGACTTTGTCATAAACATTGAAAGTATGGTAAACTTCTTCTTTATTGTATTAAATCCAAGTCTATAAAAATCGTTAGAAATTTAAGCCTTTAAAAACTATGAATATATTTTACATGGTGCTCTCACAGTCAAGATGGATATTGGATACTCTAAGTGGTCTTATGGGATTGGAGATATAAAACAAAAAATAGAGTTTTCTTTAGGATTATTAAGATATAACTCTCATGGATGAAATAGAACCGAACATCCCATTTGTAAAAATTTGAGAAATACTCATCCTAAAAACTATCTGAAGGGAACAAATATATGATTCAAGTGTGTAAAATAAGGGAATCAGGAAAATAAATGTTTAAGATAGATGAAGAAACCCACTAATATAATGGATGAAAAGAAGTATCTAATCAACACTCAACATGTGGTATAATGTTTCAACTATGAGGAACACAATAATTTTGCAATAAATTGAGATAATCCAAGGGTTCTTCAAAATAATAAATAAAACCAACCACCAAGGCCTAGAGAGTAAGAAGGGAATATGTTATCATTATTACTGAGATAAATCTCAATAATGATGTGGTGATAGTTATTCAAGTTATTCATTCAATAATATCAAATGTACCTTTTTTATTTTGGTTCTACACATTCTTTCATATATTTAAAGTTTATTATAACTATTCAAACACTACCTAAAAATAAAGGGGTTTAGCTATCTTTGAGAACAAAAAACATAGCTATTATATCATCCAAGGTATATACCTCCTCCCGGGTCAAATTTTGTGGACTGAATCTTCCTTAAATTATCATTATAATTCATTTAGTAGATTTTTATGATATATTGGGTGTGGATCGAATATACTTATAAAAATACAACATCAAATATTGGGATAGGGGTATCACTCTTCACATCTTAAGTCATAGTCTAATTCTATATAAGTGTAAAGAGGAGGATGAATATCCTATGGAATAGTCTTCTCAAGTGTGGATATTATTTCCTTATGAGAAAGAGTATCTAGATCAAATTATTGATATAACAGAGAGAATTATATTTTAACACATTCCCATTTTGAGGGATTATACTAATGTATTCCCTGCAGATTTGTTTGGCTTTCATCATGACCATGAGGTTCATTTCTCAATCAAAATTATACTTGGATATCTTCCCATATCAAAGACTCTTTACATAATAGACACCGTTGAGTTTGAGAAACTAAAAAATTAGTTAAAATGAAATCTAAAAAAAGAGTTTTATATACTAGAGTGATTCACCATGGGGTTTTCGTGTCTTATTCATAAAGAAAAATGATGTGTAAATGTGCCTTTGTATTGGTTATCATGAACTGAACAAAATCACAATAAAGAACTTGTATCTCCTTCCACATATATATGAAATGTTTGATCAACTATGTGGGGCCCAATATTTATCAAAGGTGGACCTTTGGTTAGGATATCACAAATCAAATGTGAATAAGGAAGATATTCTCAAGACTAAATTTTGAATAAGGGATAGACACTATGAGTTCATATTGATGCCCTTCACACTCACTAATGCTTCAATAAAATTTATGAACTTAATAAATATAGTCTTTATAGATTACCTCAAGAAAATTTCTTTAGTATTTATAGATAATATTATTATATACTCTAAAAGAAAGGAGGAGCACTTGAATACTATTCTATAGACTATGATAAAGGAGAATATATATCAAAATTATATTAAATGTGAGTTTTGGATAGAGGAAGTATCATTCTTGATGAATATTGTCACTATAAAATGAATATATGTGGACACTTCTAAGAAAAAGGCAATTTAAGAGTAGCCTATATTGGTATCTTTCAAAAAAGATATGTATTTTCTTTAAAATATCTCGTTATTATCGATGATTTTTGATAAACTTCTCAAGATTTTCTAACCCTCTGACCATGTTTACCTAGAGGGGAGTATTGTTTTTTAAGACAAATTAATGTGAATAGAGACATAAGCAATTGAAATGGAGTCTTATTATTACATGATTCTTCATTATTAACTCAAGTGGAGAAATTTTCATGGTATTAGAGATTCTTCAATGAAGGGTTTGTGATGTGTACTAATGAAAAATGATACAGTGATAGCTAACACCTCAAGGAAATTGATATTTCATGAGAAAAACTATCTAACACATGATTAGTAGTTTGATATAGTGATATTTTCATTAAGAATCTAGTGGAATTATCTATATAGGGAGAAGTGTGAAATATATATTTATCATAAGATCCTAAAATATATATTCACGAAAAAGGAGCTTAATATTCACCAGTGAAGATCATTAGAGTTGATAAAGGACCATGACTTCTCAATCTATTTCCATTCTAGGAAGGTAAACAAATTCTTAGATGATCTATGTAGAAAGGTTCCAACAAATTTATCAATTACAAGAAATTAAAAGCATCCAATATTATTATATATAAATAGGACAGACATGTGAGTCATAAATTAAGGAACATCACAATTCCATTATCAAATTATTGATCGACCATACCTTTTAAGAAATATAAATGATGATCAAAGAGATGATATAAAAATATTGAATAATGTGGAAGTTATAATAAAATGGAAATCCACAAAGTTCAAAATTGATGAAGATGGAGTTTTAATATTTTTGTAATGACTATGTGTACCATCAAATATGTATATAAATGAGATATCGAATGATGCACATATCTCAAACATGTTCATCTACCCAAAGAGTATGAATATGTATAGAGAACTCTGAGAGCACTATTGGTTGGACAATATGAATAAATAAATTAGGGAGTATATATCAAAGTGTCTGTAATGTTTTCAAGTGAAGTATTGAAGGAAAAAAGTATATGGGGATGATGCAACCATAACCCATACCTATATGGAAATGGGGAAACATTACCACAGACTTTTTCACTAATCTTCCAAATACATCAATAGGAAATAATGTTATATGGGTTGTGGTGGATCATCTAAAAAAGAATATTTAAATTATTTCAATTAAAGAGTACTTCTCACCTAATCAAAATATAAGGATATACATCAAATATGTGGTGTGGATGAATTTAAAACCACTATCAATTGTATCTGAGTAAGATCTGAGATTTAACTCTATATTATATAAGAGTCTCCAACATGATCTAAATAATGAGTTGAACTTCATTACCAATTTTCACCCAGAAACAAATGGTCAATATTAGAAAAATATCTTGAAATTGGAATACATGTTGAGATCATTATTGATGAACCCAAAAGGAGGATGTGAACCACATCTTCCTCTAGTTGATTTATCGTACAATAATAGTTTCACTTAATAATCCCAATGGATCCTTATGAATCCCTTTATGGAAAGAGATATAGAAAACCTATGTGTTGGGATTAAGTTGGTGAAAATATTATTTTGGGACATAAAATTTTTGAGTAAATGGTAAAAAAATTAATACCATTCAGCAACACATCAGGGATGCTTAGAGTTGACAGAAGAGATATGCTGATAATAATCGAGGATAATTGGGGTTTGAGGTCAGAGATAAAGTGTTTCTACACATATCTCCCTTGAAGAGACTAATGAGATTTTGGAATAATGGAAATATAAGTCCAAGTCATATCATCCCCTTTAAAATTATCAATTTAATTTGAGTTATGGCCTATCGACTAGCACTCCTTCCAACCTAATCTCAAGTACACGACACATTTCATGTAACCCTCTTGAGAAGTACATATAATATCCCTCGTTTGTACAAAATTCAGAGGTGGTAAAACTATAAAATTATCTCTATTATGAGGAGTATAAGGTGATGATATTGGAAAATAGAGATAATGTTCTACATGACAATAAAACTCACATATTCAAAGTGCTATGTCGAAACCAAAAATAGGAGGCAACACTGGAACTAGGGGATGTTATAAATCATAAGTACCCTCACCCGTGATCAACTTATTATGTAATATGAAATTTCGAGGATGAAATTTCTTATGTGGTAAAGAATGTAACATCCCTAAAATTAAAAAAATAAAATTATGTTCAATAGATTATACGACACACAACACCAATCCTATAAGAATGATGAGATTTTATTGTTTAAATATGATTGTTATAACTTATCCATTAAATTAGAGGTTATGAATAGGATTAACTAATTTATGAAATATATATAATTATAACATGAAATTTAAATTAAATTATTACTTCTTATTAAATAATCTCTCAAATTTTGGTAGTTATTTTTTATTCAAAAATATGTTTTCTCCAAAAATGGGTTTTATTTATTTTTGTGAGAAAATATTATAATTAATTTTAGAAAACTTTTTGATATTATATTTGACAAAAATAAAATCATTTTTTAAATTATAATATCAAAATTAACTTAGGGTGAAATTTTGATATTTTTCTGAAAGGTTTGATTTTTTTTAATGAATAGTAAAAAATACGGATTTTTGTTGAAAAGTGTATTTTTTTTAAATTTTTTACAAAGTAAAATTATAGTATGGATTAGTTTTAAAATATAATTATTTCATTTTGATTAAAATTAATCCAATTATAGTCTTTATAATGAATTTTATAGTTGAATTTGGAATAAAACATTTTTATACTTAAAAGACATTTTTTGAAAAATTATTTTCCATTGCCTTTTGCATTTAAATTTTAAATTTATTTCATACACATCTAGAAATTTGATCTTGAAAAATATATTACATATTTTGAATTAGGAGGTATAAATTTGTAAAATATCACTCTTATTATTTTTTTCCATTAAAATTAGAAACCATAATTAATAATTGTCATCGCGGTATGGGTAAAACTGGTAATTAAGGTTAAAAATAAGATGATAAGGGATAAAAAATGATGCTAACACTTGAATTTATCATATTTTATTAGTGTATTCCATCCATTTCCATCAATTTTTCTAAATATTGGTTCCATATTTCTTTTATTATAACTGTTGTATTACATTATGCAAAGAAAAGTCTAAAAATTCCATTCTCTTTGTTTTATTTACTGTAATTTTTTGCCATAGGGAATACAGAGGATATGTTCAGTTATGAAAGTTTTATTTGATATATAAATTATAATCTTTATTATTATAATTTATTTTTAAATTTTAGATATTTAATAATAACTTTAAATGCTTACACAGTGTGGACATAATATTTATTCAACTAATAGAAAAATAAAATAAATGATTTTAAAAATATTAAAAGTAACACGATTTGATTTAATTGTTGTCTTACATTATTTTTTTTGATAAATATAACATTTTATTAACATGTTAATGAATTATATTTGAATAAATTTGTGGCCATGTTGTTTTCAAAGTAAAATCCAATGAATAGTTCCAAAAAATAACATTAATGTTATTTTATAAGAAATAATATTTTTTTAAATGATTTAAAATTCCAAAAAATACTATATTCAGAAAATTTATTTATAAATGTTTTAAAATACTAAATATGGTCCATTTATGGGACAATTATCCTTTTATAGTAACTATATTGACCTCTAAAGAGTAAAACCTTTTGTTATCGCGGTAATTGTAAAAAAAAATGTTAATATGGGATAAACAAAGAGATTAATGGAAAAACCTAATCAAAACATGTCCCAATTTTATTGGATGATATTATTTATTCCCATAATCACATTATTTTCTAATTATAATAGTTTTAATCCTTTTTTCCATGAAAATTAATCTATATTAATTTAATATTTTAAGTAATTCCAAGAGTGCCCCTTCCCTCACTTAAAAAAGGGAACCTCCTCTTTTATTTTATTCACACTTAAAAATCCTTTTATTTCATCCAAATACTAAAAAACATTTCAGACACCCCTCCCCACATTATATAGGTGATATTGTATTCATATTACCAACCTTAGAGGGTTTGAAGTGTGAAGAAAAGAAAGATTGCCTGAATAAGAGCTATAGCCTTTAACCGAACATTCTAGTTTTATTTCATCTTATAACTAATTAAATATTATTAAATCATGATGAAATAATAAAATTATTATATTCCATAAACTGATATTTTATTCTATTAATTTGAAAATTTAAATACATCTCATATTCCATCAAATGGGAAATGAAATCATCATTTTTGTGTACGGTGGACTACCACCTCACGAACAGATGTAAATTGTTTTCCATAACCAGCTTTCACAAATGGTTATAATGATGAATTTAATAAATATATAATTTATTTATTATATTATTATTATTATGTAAAGGTTAATTATCATTTTCCTTTATTTTTTCCATCCATCTAAAATGGAAACAACGTTCATGCGTATGTTGGGCCTACAATCTCTATGAACTGTATAATTCATTTTTTATCTCTACCTTTTATGGATAAGGATAAATATATATATATATATAGTGAATATATTTGATATTAATATATTTTTTAACATTATATATATGATGTAACTATGATCAATGTATACATATCATGATTTCCAAACCAAAACATACATGAAAAACAAAACAGTTATCACATAGAACAATTATTTTAATAAAGAATTTTTAATAAACAAGAGGTCAGATGCCATTAGAAAATAATTATGGACTTATATATATGATTATGGTTTTTGAATACATGTATAATAAATAAATAAATATATATATATTATAATATTTTCTAATATATATGAAGAAAGATAAGACTCAAGGTAAGGGATCTCTTTGAACCACCCTTTTAATTTAGGTTATGACCATTCCCTATATAACTCACATTATATCTCCATTTTATGTTATGTATTACTTAAAAATTATATATATATGACTCTTATATATATACCTAGATAATTCTCCATTCATTTTATGGGGTCATACATTCCATAAATTCATTTATCAAATTCTTTCATTAAAATCAAACCAAATTAGGGGAAACGTTTCAATTCCTCAGTCCCTTTATGTAATCCTCATTAAAAAAATTTGTTCCCAAATGAACCCCTTATTTTGGGAACAATATTTGTTAACTCAGATATGAACATCCATAATATTTAATTCATTCTCCTATTTGAATTATTTATGAATTTTGTTGGATTGTGATGTGAGGCATGATTATGCATCCCATTTATTTCCATGGGTAATTTTTATTATTATGCTTTAAAATTGATTTCCTTTTGTGGAACACGTAATCATGAACATTTTTGTAACAATGGGTTCCCTGGAAACAACATATATAGTACTTTTAAATTACCACACCATGTATACAGTGAGTTATGCATGATGTTTCCTTGCCATAATATTGTTGATAACTCTATGTCTACTATTTACATGATAATGTTCATTTATTATTTTTGTATAATAGATTTTAGTAGTAACTATTTTATAATGAGAACATTAAGATACTGTGATATTAATCTCAAACATATGTCATATATTGTCAAGGTACATCATTCTGATTGGACACATATGATTTTTTACCACCAGGTGTTGGGGGCTAATAATCATTGAGGCTTCTTCTATTAAAGATTGCACTAGTTGATCTCGAGAAGGTGAGATTATGATGATTGAACCACCAATAGAAACACCACATGTTTTAGTTTTCATTTTTACTTCCTATCCATGAACACATGTAATGGTATCCTAAACTAATATTATTATTAGTGTATAGTATTTGATCATATACATTAATGATAGGGAAAAACTATGGCATTAAAGTCGTAGTGAGGTATCTTGTATTGGGTGTCTCATTGGTGGTATGAAAATGATTGAATAATCCATATAGATTTTTTTACTACCAAAAGGAAGTGATATTTTTTTCTTGGTTTATTAAGATGGTAGTACCTTCACTAAATACATGGCCATGGTAGTAGAAGGTAAGTCCATCCAGTTAGGTCAATGGATAATAAAGCATGAATGGATGATGACACAAGGTGTGTATATTTATTTATGATATATGGTGAGAAAAATAGATTATATTACATGGTGTATGTTCTTAGAATGGTTGTTGTTTCTATGATTTTTCCTTATCTCATTAGGGGCCTTGTGGGTTACTATACATCACTGTTGGTCTATGAATAATATTCACTACACCCAGGATAAGGGACTTTAGGGCCACACAAAAATTAAAAATTAAAAATTTTATCCAATTAATAAAAATAAGAATATATGACACGGTGGGCCCCATCACAGGGTTAGAGAGATGTCCAGGTATTCAGGATCACTAATGAATAAAAATTCATTATTATTAAAATATAGAATAAGTGGATTTGGATTTACTTATTTAATGTATTCACATGATATTAAGTCAATACATGGAAGGAAATTATAAGAACAAATAATATTTTAATATTAAAGGTTTGTTTCATATTTTTGGAATTATGATTCAAGTTAATTACTCACTTTTATTATGCAATAAAAATTCATTATATATTACAAGTATGTGATAAAATTTAAATGAAGTTTTTGATGTAGTTAATTCATCATAATGTGTTATTTATGGTCTATTTAGTGGGAGTTATTTATATGGGGGCTAAGGAAACCATTTGGGTGTTTAATTCCCATTACATAAGAAAATAAGAGCTCATTTATGAGGGAGTACTGATCCACTCAAATTTGAGAGCACATCACTCCTCATTTATGCGCCATAAAGAGAGAAAGGCTCATTTAAAGCATTTCATCTACAATCATCATCAAAGATTAAGGGAATGAGATCATGGTCATCATCTAGACATTTAAGTCTTTATTAGACCTCCATGCTAACACTTGGATTCTGATGATCGACATTCTTATAGAGTCTTGAAGTGTGTGTGGACATCCAGAGGGATTCAACCTCTGATCCTTCAAGCAATGGTTGTCGATGATGAGTTGTAGTCAAGCATGTCATTGATTCGAATTAGGAAATAATTTGTTTAATTTTTTTGATTAAAAAAATTCAATGGGATTCTCATACCATTACTAGGGATCTGATCACCAGAGATAATGAAGTCACATCGATCTGTCAATAAAAATTTTAAAATCCATAGCCCACCAGCTTCAGTTGTGTGTCCCAGTACCAAAAATTGGTATTATAAGAAGGTTATGGGAATTTTCTGAGAAAGTAAAAAAAATCAATTTTCTTTAATTTAAGTAGAAGTATTCCTTTTAGTCCCAAATAATATAATTGTGCATCAATAAAATCTCATATGGCCATGTTATGGCCATCTGAAAAAAAGTAATTTGGATCTAAAGCAGTTTTTATGGGTACAAGATATTTAAGAACATATATTTATATAAGTGTGATAATTTTACTTAGTTATTTTATTAGTAATTTATCAAGTGAACCCTAGGTTTTTGGTTGGTTGGTTTTATGAGGATGTACCTGATTCCACATATTTTTGGAATTATCTTCAAAAAACCATATCTTCTAGGCTTTTGAAATTGGAAAGTTTGAATGGAAGTTTGTGTACCATTCCAAAAACAATCATTTTTTAAATAAAGACGAATTTCAAATGGGTGGATGTCGACTGAAAATGTGCAGGAAAAGAAATAGTTTCTTGTGGAAGCCAGAGGGATTGGCCTCCTGGTGTAGTATATATGGTAGCCAACCCACCTTTAGCTTCCACCCCGACATGCCTTCTCATAGTCACCCTTATCGCACCGTCATTTCCCACCCACGCCACCAACTCGGGTCACTCTGAATGACCACCCAATGTCCCAGCCACTAAGCATGCCATTTCCCCTGGATGCCTCTCCAAATAAATTGCATTTTTCTCCTATCAAATACACCACTGCACATGTGAACACCTATCCGACCACGGTCTCCTCCATCACGACATCTCGTTCACCTCAGATTTAGTCAGTGTCGTCACTACTCGGTTTTTCTGTGTGATGGTTGGACCATGCATGAGACTACCCTAGCGACCCACCCCAGTGGCCCAAGCACCTGCCTCGACCCAATAGCCTCCCCTTGCGGATCAAGCCAAACGTAGAATGGGCCGAGGTGGGTACTTCCTAACCCTCAGAGCCCCATCAAGACCTAAAAAAATACTCAAACCCCATTATGTGTTTTTGAGGTCTCGGGGTAATTTTAATTATGAAAAAAATAATTTAATTTCTTTTTATTTTTTAAAAAATAAATTTATTATTCAAAAAATTAATTTAATTTTTGGATGAAAATTAAATTAATTAGGGGACCAAACAAAAAAATGAATTAAAATAATTCATTTAATTTATTTAATTACCCTCAAATTTAAATTTAATATAATTTATTTTTATTGTTAATTTAAAATACCAGTCCAATGATCTTGAGCATTGGACAACCTTTGTTTATCTAGACGTAAATTTATTTAATTAATTATTATAACTGTGTGCGATTATTGGAATAATTTTTTATTATTACTAGTCTTCCCATCATATTTTTTCATTTAATATGTATAAGGGTCTATATGTATATAATCATTGTCTCTATATATTTTCCCCTTCCTGAGACCCTCTTGCCTACATGCAAGTATGTATGTATTATGGAGACGACGCTGTAAGATGTTTACCATGCCAATATGAGATAGTATCCCAGACAAGATATGGAAACATTAGATCAGGGTGTGACTTCTGATATGAGTCAACACCTGGCTCGTTTATTATATCACTAGGTCGTAGTATATATATTGAGTATAAATGGATCAACCAATACAAATTTCTCAAGATCAGTTGGTAGTTTATTATATTTATGAATTGTTTATTTTTTTGAATGTGCATGTTTAGGATAACACAATAATAATAAACAAATAATTCATAGATTAAAATAATTAAATACCTAATGAACATTTTTTATTTATTTAATGTTAATTTGTGAGCATGGACACATAGTATGAACATAAAAATATAAAATTCATTCATTCATCAAGTAACAATAAAAAATCTTAAAGTAATACTAAGTCATAATGTCTTACATCACTTAAATTTGAACAAAAACAGGTGTACGAGGTGGTCATCATCCCTAGTTGAGGGTAAATCCTACTAATATGGGTTATTATGAGATCGATTGGTAGAATTAACTAAATATTGTAGAATAGAATTAGTCATATCTATCTTACTGCCACTTTAGAGGAAAATAATTGAGGGAATCAACATTGTGATTCAAAGAATACATGACTTCACTCAATAGTTTAAGGACTCACAAGTTAATGTGGTTGGACTATCTGTCACCTACATTAAAACTCAAAATGTAGTTGTGTATCCATATATTGGACTATGAGGATATGTTTCATGGATTCTTACCACTAAAATAATCAAAAACTAGTTATTCTAAATCTAGCAGTGAGGCCTACCAGGGTTTGATAAAATAGTAGGATACATTTAATTAATTAATCAATAATGTCTAAATAGTAATCAAGATAAAGTAATAACTGATAAAATTATTTTTTAGAAAACTGAAAAAATACCAAATATACACTGTGATTCATATTGGACGAAGATCATGTCCTCACTAGAAAAAATTTCTAAGAGTGGTATAGGTGCTTACACAAAGTACTATAGTATGGAAGGAAAATATACTTCATGGTCAGCCTCATTAGGGAGATAGTGAGTATGAGTAAGATGCTTATATGATACTCATGGATAAAACATTTGATGTTTCTATCATAATATTGACATCAATTTTCAAAGAGTTTCTTGTGAAATATAAGGACATGGATGTATATACCATGTTGTCTCATAACTGATAAGTTTGTGAGGAGAAAATAAAGTGAAAAATCAATGAGATAATGATCAAACTAATCACACATAGATTAACATATGGAACATAAGCTGGTAATCATGTGCTTATGATAATAAAGTATATTGAACAACTAGGAGAATCGGTTATCAAGTCAAATCAAGAACATTCAGTTCATCTCATTTTCTCACCCTTACCTCCAAGTTTTTCTAATATTATAATGAATTATAAAACAAATAGTTTGGAGAAATCACTTCAATATATTTTGAGATATATTCTCAAAGAATATAAGAATTTAAATAATGTTAAATCATTAATTATTAAGGTGAAAAAGTATAAAGATAAGGAGAAAAGGGTGAATGAAAGTACACTGCTAATGGATCCTTCACAACATCTTTCTAAGAAACCTAATATAAAGAGTTAAATCATTGAATAGGAGTTTGTTTCCTTCATATGTGAAAATTTAGCCTACATGAAGAGAAACTGTAATGAATTGAATAAAAAGAAACCATGAGCTTCTAATTCAGTTATATTCATCATTAAATGTAATATTTAATTTATTTTCCTTAGGTATTAGATACACTATTTATTTACATATTTTTTCTAAATATAGGCGCCAAGTATGTTAAGAAAAATTACCACAATTCAAGGTGTTACCTCTAAGTAGTTGAGTAAGGGTGATACCTACACGAGTAGTGAGAAGAACAAAATTTTATCACCAAGTGAATGGTTATTGTAAAATAATAATTCTATGTTAAATTCTAACAAAACTTTTATGGGAGAATGTTTATTATTGTAGTTCATACACAACCAATAGTTATGTAATATATAAATTATGGGAAATACCTGATGAATATAAAATGTAACCCTATTACCCCGTTGTCGAAAGAAAATTCTTTTTCTAGAAAAACAAAGTAGTTGGTAAGGATATAAATAGTATGGTTTTAGGCTCTTTGGAGTTAAATACCTTAAGTATAATTGACATATTTACTTGTATAGCTTTGGACAAAGAATATTTTAGAAACAAAGCTTGGTCCAAAATCTTTCATAATTTGTTCAGCTAGACAGCGTAAACTATTCCAAGGAAAATCTAGTTTTAAATATACTTAATATGATTCCTTAAAGAGTTTTAAAGAATGTATAAGTGAAATATGGAATGTGTTACTTCAAGAATTTGTGGTGAAGAACATATTGACCAATCATTCATCGATCATGAAATGATGCATTGAGTAATTCCTAAACTCACACTTCTTTATAAAAATAAAAGTTATTATGTTAGTATGGATAATAGATGGTCATTATTTCATGAAAAAATTGATCAATAAAATTTATCATGGAGTAATTCACAAATTCACAATTTATTATACACAAAAAATTCATTATGTATAGAGAATCAAATTTGAAAAAAAAATATTCAATACAAATACATTAATTATTTTTCAATAAATACTCACAAATAGAGACATTATCCCCAATACATATGCCAACTACAATGAAAAATGGATATTATATGAGTTATAGTATGATATGTATTCATCATGTCATTAAAACTTGTGTTTAAATGAAAATTATTAATAATACAAACAAACTTTCACCAATATAAATACCATGTGCATCTAAAATAATTTTCTTAAACGGTTTCAAAGGATATTACATAACTCCATGATATAGAAAATAGATATTCAAGTTATAGACTATGATTTAGTAAATGAGTGAAAATAACTATTTGAGATAGTGGGAGAAATATTGACTTGATTTTTGTTAATGATGAAGATGAAAAAGTAGTTGGTATAGGAACAAGTTCCACAAAATCTTGTGGAAAAAGAATTTTCAAGAGACGCATACTGCATAGTATGGTTAAAACCATGTTAATAGTTTTATATTCATTGTGGCTGGTGATAAATTATTCATTGAGAATAATGAATCCTAAAAGTAAGTAGAAAGTGGAAATAAGATAAGATTGAAAAGATTTGTTAAAATTCAATAATGGATTCCATGTATCAAATTACATGGTCTCATTATTTTGAATATTGTAGTGGGTATTCTAGTGGGACTATACATGGGTAGAACAATCGAAGTATCAATGAGGCTCAATTGGTAATACCAAGTCATTATTCCTAATTCCATTAGAATTATAATTATCATAGCTACTTTCAATGATAATTTTATTTGGAATTGTATGTCAAGACACCGAATAATATAAGGAAGCTATATTATAGGACCATAAAGATTTGGTGACACCATAGAATACCAATAAGAGTTGTAACTAAAATAAAATTTTGGATTGAAGTAAGCAACAGTATCATATAATATTCATTTTGAAATAATTTTTTACATATATATAAAATAGGTTTGTGGGAGAAATGTATTTTTCAAATAAAAATTTGTTTGATGACATATGGAAAACATTTATTGGTCTTACAGTCAGTTAAGAATATAATGAAAGTAACTCTCTAGAGATTAACTTTATTGGTCAGAGTAGATGACTCAAGAGGGGGGTGAATTGAGTATTTATAAAAAAATTTGTTAAAAATTACTTCTTTAATATATAATCCCTCTATTAAAATAATAACGAAAGTCAGTTTGTAGTGAATTTATAATGGTCTTGAAAGATCAATTAGTTTCTCAGAAGATTGATTAGTTCTCCATTTTACCAATCTAAGATTAGCAAAAAATTTAAAGCTACTCTACTGATTCAAAACAGATATAAACACTTTCTAAACATACTATCAAAGTTAACTTTATATTAATGCGAGAAATACATAACAGATAAAAATATAAGACAAACAACACAGCGGTTAAAATAAGAGGTTCAATCTCAAGCTGAGACTTAGTCCTCTTCACTTGGTAATCACCTGCCACCAAGCAGTGTATATTAATAAACTTTTTATCCACACCCTGGATCGGGGTTTACAATAGCACACAAGGCTGTCCAGGTCACAGTTGACCTCTACCACAGTTTTTCGTGGGAAAAACTGTCAAACATATCACACATGATCTCTTCCACAGTTCTACGTGGGATACAAGACTATAAAGGGATTGAGAGTGAGGATATTTTGGTATCCTCCAGTTATAGTCAGGAGACAGTGGGTGTGATACATACAGATATACACACTGTTCAAATAGTAACCACAAGATCACAATAGAGTTATGAAAGAAGAATAAGTTTTATAAATCTCTGTGTGTTGTGCAGTAAAGCTCTAGACTCAATAGATTTAGAGAAAATGATATTTGAATCCTCTTATGGAAGTTGGATCCAAAACAAAGTATTGTAGTCTCTGTAATCTAGCTTCCAGGTGTGAAAAGGTTTAGCTCTTTGATGTCAGGATGTTCATTGAGCTTCAGAAGGATGCAGCTTGTAATATTAAACTTCTTGTATACTCAATATGTTAGTTCTTCTATTTGAAATATCTGGCATATTCGCAAAACCAGCCTTTTTATTTTTCTAGCAGGTTCAGAATCTCGCTTTTTTGGTTGAACTTATAATCCTTTTATACTTTAAGGACCATTAGGCATGAAGATCTCCCCATGTGCATGTACCTCGTACTGTCTACGGATAGTCCTATAGAAGACATTAAATAATGTTAGAAACATTAATTTGTCTAAATATGACCGTTAGAAATAAATTTGAATTAATAAATTTGAAACAGTTATTTAGGACTATTGGTGAGTCATTTTCATCAATCTGTCATCTTCAGTTTGTGAATATCGATCTGTCATCTTCAGTCTGTCAACTTCGGTGTGTCAATATTGGTCTGTCATCTTTGGTCTGTAATATTCAGTCTGTCATCTTTGGTCTGTCATATTCAGTCTATCATCTTCGGTCTCTCATCTTCGGTCTGTCATCTTTGGTCTGTCAATAACGATCTGTCATATTCAGTCTGTCATCTTTGGTATGTCATCTTCGGTGTGTTGAACATCAGTGTGTCGAACATCGGTGTGTTGAAAATCGGTGTGTCGAACATCGGTTCGTTGATAGGAAATATAAAAATCCTTTGAAGAGTCTGTCTTACATATAACATTACACAACTAAGTGATATCTAAAAATTCATGTAAAAATACAATTGTAAACATATGGATTTATAAATATATTTTATTGCCTTATTAAAGTATATTTTTCTGTATGAAATAATTGATTTACTTAGAGATATTAAATTACATTAAAGAGTTGAATATGTAGATTGAAATTATTTATGATTATGAAAACTACTATAGCATAGAGGGTCCAACAATCTCCCACTTTTTGATAATCACAAATTATGACATACATACAAATATAAGGAATAAAAAATAAGTGGTCATAACATACAAAACTAAATAATATTATGAAATATAACAAAATCCTTCCCTTGTTTAAGGTTTTAAAACAAAGATCCCCCTCAATAAAAGGATTATGATGAGTATATGCCATGTTTCCTATACCAGAAATTCTACCCCTTAGATTAATAATGTATGCCACTCCTTTTCTCTCCATTTTAGGATTATAAAAAAGGGAAGTAGAAAATAAGAGGATAAATATCATAAAAGAAAGAAACTATAAATATTTCCATTACGATGCAAAAAATTACAAGCCAAACAAAAAGATCAAATCCCTATCAGAAAAACAATCCATCGTTAAGGGTTTGGTTTCTGAGGGGCTTTTCCTTTATCTAAAAGATCTGAAGGAGGAGGAGAAGTATTGGGAGTGGCAGAGGATAGAGGTGGTCTGAAGATAACACTAGGAAGGACAACACCTATAGGCACATTTTCTGCAAGGATATGCCTTCTTTTTGACAACGCTCGACTGGGAGTTTTCTCTATAATGACCAGTCGAATCTGGGAAAGAACCTGAGAGATAGTCATTGGAGTAGGAGGCCTAGAGGCAGTACCAATGGAAACTGTAGGAGGGACCACAATGGCTTCAACCTAGACATGTAGATATGGATTAGGGAGATTGTTGAAATCATTAATTATTTCACCACCATATTGCATATATTTCTCAAATTCATCCTTATTCTCCATGAATTTATTCCGCAAAGGGGTAAACTCTTTCAATTGAGTAACTTGATTCTTGAAGTCTTTAGTGATAGGAGGTATTCTAAGATTATCTAATAGAAACTTGAAGCTATTTATGAGGTCATTCTTCGTATAAATCTTAGTAAAGTACTTATCCACCTCTTCTCTAATCTCTTTCTGAGTAGAAGAGGCTTCATTGGTGTACTACCTAACCATATTGTACACGAGGTATGTATTTTGATGCACCTTTTCAAGAGTTTCTTAGTATGAAACACATTGATGATCTTCTATTTCATCTCTCATCACAGCCTTGGGAGACTCCAAATAAGCAACAACATCTTTTCCTACTTCTAGAATTGAATGGGTCAGTTAACATTTTTCCAAGCTCCTATTTCAACATCTTCAAATCCACACTGAGTAGATGAGTCACCAAGTTCCTAAGAACTTCCACAATACCACCAAAGGTGGTATTTAAGTTATATGTTAGAGAATTTAACTCATTAATCATCTTTCTTACTTCCTCTCTCAGCAAATTATTGTGCCTAATAATGGTTTCTGTTGTGGTAATGAGATTCAGTTGAATCTCCTGGATCACTATTCTTACAATCTTTACTGCATCAGCATCTGAAATACCTATTGAAGTGGAGGCTTCAATTATGGATCCAACTGATGTAATAACTGAATCACATATATCATTTTTAATTGTTTCAAATCAGCCTTAGTGACATAGTCACTAGGAACAGTCTATGCTACTATCTCTAATGTTGCAGGTGCAACTGGTGGAACAGGTGCAATAAGTTCTGGTTCAACTTGGACTTGTGGAGCAGGAGGACGAGGCACCCTCTCCTCATCTGATTCACACTCCAAACCAAAAAGAATGTATCCGAGATCATTATTCCACTCTCTAGTATAGGTCCAGTCTCTTGGCTCAACAATATCAATCCCGGTCCTTCTTCCCTGAGGCTCAGGAACAATATCATCTTCATCAACTTCTTCATCCAGTACTCTAGACATAAAAACATTTCTGGGTACAAGAACCAACTAAACATTAGGTACTGCATTATATCCAGGCACTAAAACTTCTCTAGGCACTTCCTCACTTTGAGGCACTTGATCCTTAGCTTCTTCCTCAGGGGCACCATCTATAAGTTCATTCAATTCTGGAAAGATTTCTTGATTTTCATCATTAGGATGGGGTGATCTGTACTCATGTTTAGCATTTCTATGATCAACAACCTCTTGTTCAACATGCTCAACACCATCACCAGCTCCATATAAAGATTCAACACTGGATCTATCCACCACTTGTTGTCCCACTTTTAAAGAATCACTTACATGCTCATCATTTCCTCCTCTATCATCTTCAGACTCCTCATATGATTTACTTATATATCCTTCAACTCCAATAAACTCAGTCTCTTCCTCATCCTCATATCTTAATAAAGGTTCTCTTGAGGGTAAGTCAAAAGGTATACTGGAAGGTCCATAAGACATATCATTTGTACTTTCATCAATATCAGGATCACTCCTATCATCAAAAGGAGATCCTTCTTCCCTTGGAACTTTAGGCTCAGCTTCCTCATTAGAATAAAAAGGTTCTTCTCCTAGTTTGAGACCATGATCAACTTGATCCTTTGGTCTGATAGGATGGTCAACTAGATGGAAATCATCATACAACCTTTCCTTATCACCTACCCATCATTTATTTCATGGGTTCCATAATATCTTCATCCTTTTACAATTATCTTTTTAAAGATAGTAACCACTACATGTATTTATCACCTCATCTCCATCTTCCACACAACCTAACCTTTTTAACATGGTAGAGATCATCCTTGAATAGTATAAACATGATGCCTTCTTGGATGGATTTATCAAATCAAAGACATGAACCATTAGATACCTAAAAAGGTACACATTTATCTCATGTTTCAACAGATAGGCCAAGAATACATTCTAATACTTCATAGCATATAAATCTCCCTTTATTGGATAGATTTGATGTTGAATAAACATAAACAATAATCATACTTCTCCTTCAAACTCACTTGAAATAGTCCTCCTAGATTCTCCATTTCTAGTCAGCTCCTTCAGAGCATCTATATAAGAGAACAAATCAAAGGGAGGTGGAATATTACCTGGATAATCATCATAGACACCTTTATGAGACATCTCCAAGAACTTAGCCCATTCCTTAGATGAAAAATCTACTTATTTTCCCTTTATTACTAATTTCATTCTTACTACCTCAGTTTCATCCAGAGATATCTTCAAATGTTGATAGAATTCATGCAATAGTGGGGGATAATAAGGTATTTCATTGTTATCAAACAAGCTTAGCCACCCTTGAGATTCTAGTACTTTTAATAAAAACGACATGCTTGATAGAAGACACTCAGCAGACACTTCTTTTTCAGCTGTAACCACTCGGCCTTCTAAGCTCGGTTTTGCAGTCCCACTAGACCGACCTTTCTGATGCTTAGTAGAAGGTGATTTTCTTGGATCTTCCATAGTGTGCTTGGTCCTTGCCGTGTCAAGGTTTTGGATTCCAAAAGAGTTGAGGACGAGGGTCGAGAGGTAGAGTGACAAAGGGTAGAAGGATTTATGGTAGGGGGAAGGTGAAAGGTCGGGATGGATTAAACTAAATACATCATTTAGGGATTGGAAATCATAAAAAATAAAATTTAAATGTGTAAAAAAGAATAAAAAACAATTTCATTTTATTTAAAATAGATATAATAACAAAAGAGTCTTTAAAAACATTGGTGTTATTGAATCAATTTTACATGATAGGTTTCAGGGATTGGTTTCACAAGATCGGTTTCAAAGATGGGTTTTAAGAATCAGTTTCTAGGATCAGTTTTAGAAGATTGGTTTCAAAGATCGGTTTCATAAGACCGGTTTCAAATATCGATTTCAAAGATCGGTTTCATAAGATCGGTTTCAAAGATCAGTTTCATAAGATAAGTTTCAAAGATCGGTTTCAAAATATCGGTTTCAGAATATTGGTTTCAGGAGATTGGTTTCAGGAGATCAGTTTTAGGAGATCGATTTCAGGAGATCGGTTTTAGGATATCAGTTTCAAGAGATTGGTTTGAGGAGATTATTTTCAAGATGTCCTATTTATTTATCATTCCTAGTTCATTTTTGATGTAATTAATTCTCTCATATTTTAAGGGTTTAGTGAATATATCAGTAATATGATGTTCAGTCCCAATAAATTCAAGATTTATATAACCTTTTTGATAATTATCTCTCAAAAAGTGATGTCTTACATCAATATTCTTTGTTTTAGAATAATAAATTGGATTCTTAGAAATTCTAATAGCACTTGTGTTGTCACAGTTTATGGGGATATGTCTGAATTGAAATCCATAGTCTAATAAGGTGTGTTTCATCCACAAAATTTGTGCACAATAACTACCAGCAACGATGTATTTTGCTTTAGCAGTTGATAATGCAACTGAATTTTGATTTTTACTACACCATGATATTAGTGACTTTCCCAAAATGTGACATGTTATAGAGGTACGCTTTCTGTCTAACTTACATCCACCAAAATCAGTATCTAAATAACTAACTAAATCAAAAGGTTTTCCTTTAGGATAGAATATTCCTTAGTTAGTTATATATTTAAGGTATTTGAAAATTCTTTTAACAGCATTTAAATGCGACTCATTTGGATTTTCTTGAAATCTCACACATATACACACACTGAACATAATATCTGGCCTACTAATAGTTAAGTACAACAAAATCCCAGACATTCCTCTGTAAGTAGTCAGATCAACTGATTTTCCATTTTCATCAAGAGATAACTTACATGGATTGAGGGTTGGAAGGACCACAAAGGAAACTTTATGCCATGTGTTACCCCCTCCTATCCCCCTCATTGGAACCCCCCAAAAGAAGGTATTATTAAGCTTAACATGGATATGTCTCTCCCCAAGGATGGGTTTGTTGCCCTCGGTCTCCTAGCCCGAAATCATCTGGGTCAAATCATTGCAGCAAAATATGAACCACATCATGCCTTCTATGAACCTGCAATTGCTGAGGCCTCTACGATCCTTGCAGGTATAATGCATGATATGGAATGTGGATGGGTTGATATCATCATTGAGTTTGACTGCCTTATCGTGATCGATGTTATTAACCACAACGACGCCATACTCCAGTCTTTTGGATTCATCATCTGGAGAATTCTCTTGCTTCACCAAGGATTCTCTTGTTGTACCTTATCCTTTACCAAAAGGGAAGGAAACAATGTTGTCCATCAGTTAGCGGCCTCAGGCCCCTTCGATGACAACCAGCTCTGGCTGGACAATTTCCCTTCATGGCTCTGCTTATGTATGGTTGTTGATCTTCGTCATTAATGTTATCTATCCTTATTTTCAAAAAAAACTTACATGTAGAACTCATAGGGATTTCACTACTCTTCATTCTATCATAGCCACATATTTTCAAAATATATTTAGTGTACTGACTTTTATTTAAAATAATACCTTCTTTATTTTTTAATATTTGAAACCCAAATAAATATTTAAGTTTACCCATTAAACTCATTTCAAACTCACTTTGCATTATGTTTGAAAAAACATTAGATAAAGAGTTTTTAGAATATCCCATGTTAATATCATCTACATATATTTGGGATATTAAAACTTCTTTTGAAATTATTTTTATAAATAAAGTAGGATCTATGAGTTATTTTGTAAAGCCTTAAGAAATAAGAAAGTTACTCAACCTTTCATACCAAGCTCTTGGAGCTTTTTTCAAACCATATAAAGATTTAGATAATTTGACGACATGATTTGGAAAAAGTGTATTTTTAAAACCTGGGGGTTGTTCAACAAAAACATACTCAATTATATAACCATTTAAGAATTCACTTTTGAAATCTATTTGATATAGTTTAAAATCTATGTGTGCTGCATAGGCAAGTAAGATCCTAATTTCCTCAAGTCTAGATCTTAGTGCAAAGGCCTCTTCATAATCAACTCATCTTCTTGATTATATCCTTGTGAAACTAGTCTAGCTTTATTTCTAATTATATTTCGAGCTTCATATACTTTATTTCTAAACACCCATTTGGTTCCTATAGTCAAATTATCCTTCAGTCTATTTACAAGTTTCCAAACATTATTTCTTTTAAACTGATTAAGTTCTTATTGCATGGCCATTACCCAAAATACATCATTGATTGCATTATTGTAATTTTTACGTTCAAGATGTGACAAGAAATATTGATGTTCAACCTGGTTTATCAACGAAGCTCTCGTTTGTGTTCCACTATCTAAATCTACAACAACAACATCTAAGGGATGATTCTTAAGGGTCCTGGTTGCTATAGGGAAGGTAGGACTTGATATTTCAGATTGTTCAGGCTGATCTGGTTCACTATGGTTAGGATTTTGATAATTTCCAAAACTGGATGTTTTTACAAATTCCATAACATAACGATTTGAGGTTTTATCATTAATGTCCAGATTGGACATATCCTCTTCAATATTTTTTAGTGAGGTCTTGGGATCATATGGATCTGATTCATCAAACTTGATGTGTATAGATTCCTCCACACATTTGGTTTTCTTATTAAAGACTTTATAGGATTTACTTGATTTAGAATATCCATGAAATATTCCTTCATCACTTTTAGAGGAAAATTTATCTAGATTATCTTTGTTGTTTAGAAAATAAAATTTACATCCAAACACTTTAAAATAATCTACTTTGGGTTTCCTATTATTCCACAACTTGTAAGGAGTTTTTTTAAGGATGGTTCTGATTAAGACTCTATTTATTATGTAAAAAAATGTATTAACAACTTCAGCCCATAAATAAATGGGTAGATAATATTCATCAATCATAGTCTGAGAAATTTCATGTAGGGTTATATTTATTCTTTCTAACACACCATTCTGTTGACGTGTCCAGGGAGAAGAGATGTTATGGATATATCCATTTGGTGGGAAAAAAGCTTCAAAATCTTGATTTTCAAACTCACATCCATGATCACTTCTTATGTATTTAATCTTAAAACCACTATGATTTTCTACAAACCTAGAATACTTGGTAAAATGTGAACTAGCTTAACTTTTATGAGATAGGAAAAAGGTCAAGGTGTACCTAGAGAAATCATCTACTAGAACATAAACATAGTGCTTCCCATTGAGACTTGAAACTCTAGATGGTTCAAACAAGTACATGTGAACCAAATAGAGAGGTTGAGAAGTAGTTACTTATTTATTTGGTTTGAAAGTGATTTTATGTTGCTTTACTTTTTGACATGGATTACATACCTTATTGTCTGGAAAATATAATTTGGGTAAGTCTCTAACTAAGCCTTTTATAGTTAAATTTCTATGAGAGTGTATGTTACAATGTCCTAGTCTTCTATGCCAGAGCCAAGACTCTTTGTGAAAGGCATTTAGAAAAGAGACCTTATGTGAGGCCAGTGTGTCTAGATTTATAGCATATACATTATCATTTATAAAAGTAGTAAATACTAAATTATTATTGGCATAAAAAACATGGCATGCATCATTTTTAAATTTAAAATTAAATCCATAATCACACAATTGAGATATTCTGAGTAGGTTTTACTTTAATCCATCAACATACAGTACTGTAGAAATTGAAATAGAGTTAGGGTTACCAATCTGGCCAAGGCCGATGATTTTTACTTTACCATTGTCCCCAAATGTGACTTGTCCTCCATCAATCTTGATAAGACTTTTAAATATTCAAAAGTACCGTGTGATATGTCTTGAACAGCTACGGTCAAAGTACCATATCTTTTTATAGGATCTATTTAGGAAGTTTACATGAAAAACAGTTTAACCAAGAAACAACTTTGGTACCCATATTTGTCTGGGTCCACATACATTAGTAATATATTATTTAGGTACCCACAACTATCTTATGGGTTTCCTTTATGTAGAATATAGAGTGTTTGAAAAATAAACTCTGTTTGGTCCTGACTAATTGGATACAGTAAACGAATTTATGGAAGTGGAACTTTCTATACAATTCTGGTTTTTAAAAAAGGTAGCATATTTTCCAGATTTGGTTACAAAACATTATTTGGATAAATTCCTTTGTCCTGTTTGATATCTTATCCCAAAATTATACTTAAGAGCTATTTGTTTACCAAGAATTTGAGTAAGAGTATTTTTCCCATTAGTAAACTTTTCCAAGTCTTTCTTCAACTGCTCATTAGACATTTTTAACTCATTGTTTTCCTTGAGCAGTTGAGCAATTTTTTCTTTTTCAATTATAAGTTTGGAATTAGCAGTCACACTAAAAGCATGATATTTCTTCAAAGATTTATACTTATATTTCAACTCATTACTTGTTTCATCGAACATATTACAGTATTCTAATAATTCATCATTTTTTATATTCTCATACTCGCTTTTAGAATAATAAGAATTATGTACAGGATAGTCTAAGGTTACCTCAATTGTGTTTTTCATAAAATGCATATTATCCATATCATATTTCTCATTCTGAGAAGATCCAAATTTACTTGATCTGTATTTTGAGGCACTCTAGGTGGCCTTCATTGGTTTCTTATACCGTATATCCTTATTTTCATACTTTTTCTTGTATTTAATCTTTGGACAGTCAGCCTTGACATATCCTTTCCTTTTAAATTCATTGCAAATAAACTCTTTTGATTTCTTATTTTTCTTCCAATCCTTTTTCCAATTTCCGTTTTTGTCATACTTCCCATTATAATTGGGATTTTTGAAAAAATTATTTTTCCTATAGAATTTCATGAATTGTCTAGCCAACTGGGCCATTTCTTCATCACTGTATGAAGCTACTTCATAAATACTTGAGAATTCAATAATAGCTTGATCTTTCTATGTGTCTTTAATTTTAGAAGCAGTTGTCTTGAAGGCTAAAAACTTTAGTTTTGGTTCATCCTCTTCTTGATTTACCTTTAATTCCTCTTCATACATAATTAATTTTCCAATCAATTCCTTCACTGGAATCTTATCAATATCACATGATTCTCTAATATACATAGACATTCCACTCCATCATTCTGGTAAGCATCGCAGAATCCGCATGATCTTCTCTTTGGTTGTTACTTATCTTCCTAAAGAAATCATGGTATTCACAATTTTATTGAACCAAAGATACATATCAGAAATTGACTCATCAAGCTTCATTCTGAAGTTGTAATATTTAATGGTATAAGTATTAAATCACATTTCTTTAACATTAGACGTTACTTCATGATAAATAGATAGAGTGTCTCAAATTTCATGTTTAGTTTTACAATCAGAGATACAGTTAAACTCTTCTTCTCCTAGTGTACAGTACAGAGCATTCATTGCTTTACAATTATTGTTATAGGCAGTCTTGGTAGATTCATCCCAAGTGTTTCTTGCATTTTTAGGAATTGCATATTTACTTTCAATAGCAATCTAGATTTAAAATCCCAAGCTTTCAAGATGTATTTTCATTTTTAGATTACATTGAGCATAATTAGTTCTATTGAAGAAAGGTGGTCTATTGGTAGTAGCCCCTTCTAATCTATTTTTCATGATACTGATTGTTGTAGAATGTCAAAGAGATGAAAATTTGGAAATAATAGAAATTTTGAGATCTTTGAAATACAATTATAGTCATAGTTGAGAAGATTTGAAAACTGACCATAACTTTTAATTCCTCTGGTACCAAATGTTGGTCAGAGTAGATGACTCAAGAGGGGGGGGGGGTGAATTGAGTATCTATAAATTTTTTTGTTAAAAACCGGTTCTTTAAAATAGCATACCCCTATTAAAATAACAACCAATGTCAGTTTTTAGTGAATTTATAAAGGTCCTGAAAGTTGAATTAGTTTATCAGAAGATTGATTAGTTCTCAGTTTCACGAATCTATGATTAGAGAAACTTTTGAATCTACTCTACTAATTCAAAATAGATATAAAAACTTTCTAAACTAACTATCAAATTTCACTTTATCTTAATGTAAGAAATACATAATAGATAAAAATATAAGACAAACAACACAACAGTTAAAATAAGAGGTTCAGTCTCAAGCTAAGACTTAGTCCTCTTCACTTGGTGATCACCTACCACCAAGAAATTTATATTAATAAAATTTTGATCCAAACCTTGGATTGGGGTTCACAAATACACACAGGTCTATCCATGTCACACTTGACCTCTACCATAGTTATTCATGGGAAAAACTATCAAACAGACCACAAAAGATCTCTTCCACAGTTCTACGTGGGATACAAGAGTAGAAAGGGATTGAGAGTGAGGATATTTGGGTATCCTCCAGTTATTCTCAGGAGACAGTGTGTGTGATACAAACAAATATACACACTGCTCCAATAGTAACCGCAAGATCACAACAGAGTTATTAAAGAATAATAGGGTTTTGAAATATTTTTGTGTTGTGTATTAAAGCTCTGGACTCAATAGATGTAGAGAAAATGATATTAGAGTCCTCTTCTAGAAGTTGGATCCAAAACAGAGTATCGTAGTCTCTATAATCTAGATTCCAAGTGTGAAAAGGTTCAACTATTTGATGTCAGGATTTTCATCGAGCTACAGCAGGATTCATCTTGTAATATTAAACATCTGGTATACTCAAGCTTCAAGTTCTTCTATTTGAAATATCTTGCATATTCGCACAGCCAACCTTTTGTTTCTAGCAGGTTTAGAGTATCAATTTTTAGGTTGAGCCTATAATCCTTTTATACTTCAAGGTCTAGTAGGTATGACGATCTCTCCACGTGCATGTACCTCATACTGTCTATGGATAGTCATATAGACAACATTAAATAATCTCAAAAATATTAATTTGTATAAATATTACGGTTATAAATAAATTCAAATTAATAAATTTGAAATAGTTATTTACGACTATCAGTTAGTCATTTTCATCGGTCTGTCAACTTCGGGTTGTTATTATTAGTATGTCATCTTTGGTCTGTCATCTTTAGTTTGTCAACATCAGTCTATCATCTTTGGTCCATCATCTTAAGTCTGTCATATTTGGTCTGTCAATATCGGTCTATCATCTTCGGTCTGTCATCTTCGGTCTTTCATCTTTGGTCTATCAATATCATCCTGTCATCTACAGTCTGTCATCTTCGGTCTGTCATCTTTGGTCTTTCATCCTCGGTATGTCATCTTCGGTGTGTCGAATATCGGTGTGTCAAACATCGGTGTGTCGAACATTGGCGTGTCAAACATCGGCTTGTCAAACATCGGTGTGTCGAACATCGGTGTGTCGAACATCGGTGGGTCGAACATCGGTGTGTCGAAAATTGGTGTGTCGGAAATTGGTTTGTTGATAGGAAATCTAAAAAGCCTATGAAGATTCTGTCTTTTAGATAACATTACATGACTAAGTGATATCAAAAAATGCATGTAAAAATACACTTGTAAACATATGGATTTATAAATATAATTTATTTCCTTACTAAATTATATTGTTTTGTATGAAATAATTTATTTACTTATATTAAATGGAATGAAAGAGTAGAATATATAGATTTAAATTATTTGGGATTATGAAAACTACTATAGGATAGAGGGTCCAATAAACATATTGTGCCAACCTCTATTTTGGGGAATGAGATCTACTAAGGTAGATCTGATGGGTTTCTTAGTCTAAGTAAAAAAGTACATATACTGACAAGGTATTGAAAAATACAGGTTGGGAAAATTTGAGAGTGAATCATTACCAATTTCACATGGAATAAATATCTCAAAGAAGACATGTATGATACATAAGATAATATTAATGTGGGGAATATAATTCCATATGAATATGTGGTGGATTTATCTCATACTATAGGCTATGTATAGAATGTGATATTTTCAACATATACTTTATTGTAGTAAAATATTAGTTATATCCAAGATAAATTCATGGGAAGCATTCAACGAAATCCATATGTACTTGAGAGAGTATGATAGATATGTTCCCAGAACATGGATATAAAGGGATACTAAGCAGAGTAAACTAGTCTTATTTTAGATAAATACGATCTAATATAAAAAATAAGCTAAGGTAATCAGTATTTTCAGTTCATTCAAGCCAGTAATATCTATATCTAATAATTCGGAGTGTATAGAAGCTTCTGATGTAGCTAAAGAACCAATGTAAAATATAAAATTATTTTTTCTAGTTCTAAAAATCACACCTAGTAAGTAATGTTTTATCATAATATAAATTATGATAATCCTAATACTATAACTAGTCAATATGTCATGTTTTGATAGTGAAAAAAGTAATATACTTAGGGATATGATCTCTTGAGAAGTCTTACTTAAGGAGGTTAAGTCACATATAACATAGTATCCACATTGTAGAGACCTGACATACCCAATGACTAAATTCATAAATCAATAGAAGCACTATATTATCATGTGAGAGCTAACAAGTTTGGTTATAATGTTTTCTCCAGTGATAGTTGGAGTTTTGTAATAATGGATTCCCTTGAACCAACTCAAATAGTACTTGTTTATTACTATATCATGTATATAGTGAGTTATACATGATTTTTCCTGGCCAGAATAGTGCTTATATTTCTTATTCCACTATTTACATGGTAATTTCCATAGATTATTTTACATTTCAAAATTTTATAGTAGTTCACAAGATATAATGATAACCTTGAGACACTATGACATTAATATTAAATACATGTCCTATGATCTAGGTGCATCATTCTGACAGAACACAAATGATGTTTGATCATTAGGTCTTGGGGGCTCATAAGCCTTGTGATTTCTTCTAATGATGTTCACACTTGGCGATCTGGGATGGATGAGAGCATGAAGACTTACCCACCAATACAAACACTACTTTTTTCAGGTGTAATTAGTAATTTTTATTAGTGAAAATTTGCAATGGTCTCCTGAATTTAGAATATTATTAGGGTATAATATTTGATTGTGTACTTTGATTCAAGGAAAAAACTATGGAAACTAAGTCATAGTAATTTATCTTGAATTGAATGCATAATTGGTGGTATGAAATTGATTGAACAATTAAGATATAATTTGATGTTTACAAAAGGAATTGATATCTCAGGCCTAGTTAATAAGGATAGTCGTGCTTTTACTAAATCCATGGTCATCGAAGAATAAGTTAAGTCCTTTCAGTTTGGTCAGAGAATAATAAAGAAATAATGGATAATAACACAAGGTGTGCATCATGCTTTATGAGATATCATGAGACAAAGATATTAAATTACATGGAATGTGTAAAAAGGAAAGTTTTTCATTTCTATGACATTACCTTATCTTTTTAGGGTCCTTTATGGGTTTCTAGACTCTGATACAAGTTTGTAAATAGTATTTACTACTATCGAGATAATGTCCTGGAAGGGTATTACACAATATCACATTCAAAAGTCTACCATATTCTAATGAATAGGGAGTATACCTAATCAAAAATGGGACATTTCCCACCATGTGATGTTTTCTTGGTAGACAGATTTGACATATGATTATGTGCTAACACCCATGGTCTTATGATTCCATGATTCTTTATGTAATTCCTCCATATGAATAATCATGAGACTTTCCGTTTATGATTCATGTTATGACTTTCAAATCATATTCTATGCTTCATTACCATGTTTATTCCCTTACTGGGCCTTTTAGCTCACCTATTTTCTTTATGTATTCACCCAGTTATCCCGTAAAATTTTAGGAGCTCAAAGGGATTTAGTATCTCATTATGGGAATTAAAATACAACAATTTTATTTTCTTGCTAATTTTTTATGTACCTAGTATTATAATGACACTATGATTTTTGATCCTTTGGTTGTGTTTTAATTGATATTTATGTTAAAAATCATGTAATAATATGTGTATAAGGCTTGGGTCACTATACCACACAACTAGATAAAGTGAAATTTTTTAGAAAATTATATCTCTTAATGAATTTTTTTTGATAAGTAATTTGAATGATCACCCCCTCAATCCATGCACTCAACTCTTCTTTCTTACCCTTTTAATGATGATAATAGCTTATGGATTCATAAATATAAGGATAGAGTTGTATACATATTCCCCTTTGACACAAAAATACAAATCATTGTGGGGGTGTTCCTAGTGTCACTCAAGTGAGAGTAGAGGGATAGAAATACATGTCTAACCTAAAAGTCTCAAACCTATCCTTGGTCTTTTATTCATAAAATATTCCATCTAATTTATCTATGAAAATAATGAATTCTTCATTTATATCCCCATTAGAAAATTTCTCTTTGATTAAATGTAATTTTATTTCAATATGCTTCGATCTATAGTGTTGCACTGGATTTTTAGAGAGATTAATTTCACTTTGGTTTTCACATGATATTATGAGTTGTTTCTCAATATTTATAGTAAAATATTCAATATTTTTTCCATATCATTTGGGTGTAGGAAATTATAGTAGCCACATATATATACTATGTCTTTCTTAATGTAACTAAGTTCTTTTCTTATAGTTCTAGCTCACACAGCTTCCTCCGAAATAAATATTTGTACATCATTCCAAAATTCACAGTTCCAGTGATGCACTTTAGAAAACTCTTGACATCAATCAAATTTGATTAATATTGATTAATTAAGTACCTTGCACACAAGTTCACTGTATAAATAATAGTAGGTCTTGTTTTAGTGTGATAAAGTAAAT
Source organism: Viscum album (assembly GCA_963277665.1). Taxonomy (NCBI): domain Eukaryota; kingdom Viridiplantae; phylum Streptophyta; class Magnoliopsida; order Santalales; family Viscaceae; genus Viscum; species Viscum album. Next base: position 1,276,825,126 of record OY728122.1, read on the forward strand.
TGAAAATCAGGGTTCTAAAATCATTTTGATTCACATTTTCTCCTTGAACATCTTTATCTAGATCATTCCAACATATATATGTGTTGAAAATAGTTTGGAGACTTCCAGTCAAAACATCTTTAATAATAATTTTGAATAATTTTATTTGAAAAAAAATTAATCCTTCCTCTTAAGTCACTTAAAATCCCAAAAGTGCCTCATTTCACCCAACATGTACATCTCCTATTGTTTCTTTATTTATGAAAAAAATATTCCAAAGAACTCTTTTTTCACCAGAAAAAGTGATGTCACCAACATAAACAACAATAATTAGATTAGCCATTCATATTTCCTTTATATATAGACTTTTTTCCAATTTTCCTCTTGTGAATTTCATCTCTCTCTTACAGTTATCCATATTTTCAAACCAAGCCATGGGGGACAATTTTATACCATAAAGAGCCTTCTTTAGCTTATTTACAATAGTTCCACCTTTTTCTAGAAAAAAATTCTTTAGGATACTTACTATAGACCTTTTCCTCCATATTTCCAAGTCGAAATGTAGATTTTACATCTATATAATAGATTTTATACTTCCTATGCATCATGATAGAGATGAAAATACTTATGGATTTAAGCCTTACCATAGGAGAAAATGTTTTTTAAAAATAAAATCCCTTTACCTATGAATATCCATTGTATAAAATCATAATCTAGTTCCCTAAAACTACTCCATTATTATTAAAATTGTTTTTTAACACCCACTCAGGCCCAATTAAATTTTCCCCTTCTAGTCTAGGGAGAAGATCCCTTGTGAAAATCTTTTCAATATGGTTAAGTACATAATTCATAGTATCAACCCATTCTTTGTGCTTAAGAGACTCAACCACTGAATATGGCTTAATTTGAGAGATAATAGTTGTTCAGTTGTCAAGTCTAAATATATAACTATTCTGAACTAGATCATTCTAGTTACCAAAAAAATTTCTACTTACACATGTTTCTTCAGCTACTAATACTTATTATTTTCACCTTTAGTAGCCCCTTCTTCATCAATGGTCTGATTAGATTCAATATTAGTAATAATTTGGATCAATCTCATCTTGTTCCTCACTAATATTCTCAAAAATATTATCATTATCCTTATCAGAGTCTTCAAAATTTTCTTTATATGAAACATTAATATTGGATTTATTCTTAATAAACGTCACATAATAACAATCAACCATCTTATAAAGCATATTGTTCTAGTACCTGTGGCCTTTTCCATAGGTCAACTATTATAGAAATATACTTTCCTCAATCTTCTCATCAAACGTTTCCTAGTTATAGTTTCTAATCATCTTCAGACAAGGACTTATAAATACACTAAAGTGGTTCACAATTGATTTCTTTTTGTACCAAATCTCATAATACGTCTTGTTTTAATAAATCCATGGTAAGAACCAGCTATTAATATGTATAATTGTTCATACAAATTCTCTACAAAACAATTAACTATTAGATCTAGCAAGCATTGTTCTTTCCATTTTAACTAGGATTCTATTCATTCTTTCATCAACACCGTTCTACTAGGGAGTTTAGGGAGTATTATATAGATGTTTGATTCCATGTTTAAAAATATATGATCCATAATAATTCTCTATTCTCAATTCTTAATTTTTTAAGATAAACCCTACTATCTCCATTATCTTTCCTTATGACAATATTAAACATCTAGATTTCCTCTAAATTATGATTCATAAACAAACCATTAGTAATTCTTGTAAATTTATCAATAAATACAATGAAATATATGTCACCTCTAGTGTATTGATGTCTCATTATCTCACATAAATCAATGTGAATTAACTTAATTTTCCAGGTAGGTTAGATTTATACTATTTTATAAACCCTTTATGTAGGCCTTATTTTCCTTCCAAACATTTCATAGAACCAACGATGTCCAACAAATCATGATCTTCTCCATTGAATAATATTTTTTATTTTTGAAATTTTTCTATTTTTTATGTAAAGATACCTTCCCATTGAGCAACATTTAGGGAACCCACTCACTTGTAATTAATAAAATCCATCCAATACACAATGTTCTATTTTTCAAAAAATTCTTAACCCATATTTGTCTATAATTTTTAATATGTCTTACACTATCAGTATAAATAAATTTAATACAGATAAAATATTTTTAAAAAATGGTACTTAGATTTTCTTTGAGACAGGTTTATATTTATCTATAAACAATCTCAAACACTTCTTCCCAATATATAGTGTTCTTTTATCACAAAGAACCTCCCAAAGAATATATATAGAAAAAATCTTTTCAAAACCTCATGTAATGTTTTATATTAAACCACTTTCTGATTTCCCAATTTAACTTCCGCCTCAAGACACCTTAGATTCAGAGTGTTCTTATCATCTTTTATGGGATTCAATTTGTCTTCACATTGTTTTTTGATCTTATTAACATTGTTTTAATTTTAACCATTCATATTATTCTTCTATTATAAATAATTTTCAATATTATTTATCATTTCATCTTTGATTTCCAGCTAATCATTCTTGGAATCAATGATTGATCTTTGTTTTTTTCGAATACATGAATCATTCTATTAGTACCAATATTCTCATTAACTTCCTTTTATAAATTTTCAAGGTCATGTGTCTTTTCCTCAAGTTACATTTTTGATACATTTTTATATGAAACTATATTAAGTAATTACTCCTCCAAATTGGAAATTTTTTATTCAGACTTATTATTCATAGAACTTTCATCATTAACTTTTTAGTGAGATTTGAACACATAAATACCATTCATACAAGTGTTTATTATATCCTTTCAGCATCTCATTCAAGTTGGGTTATCTCCTCATAAAAGTATATAAAAGATCTATAAATAAAGGATAATACTTATTCAGGGAAATTCTATAATTTTTAATTTAAAAAAGAATATTCCTCGACTAGTGATTCCTTCTAAATATGATCTTCCCAAATTATGTGTGGTTCAACAAAAGGAAAATATTAAAATGATATTTTAGATATCTAATATTCATGTAATAATTCCAAAAACCCATGGTGTAGGTGTTTTTCATCTAATTAAAATTGTATTTTCCCAAAATATCTTCACCATTAATGTCATATTTAATATCCCTATGATTATAGAATCTAGAAACTGAGTTTTCTTCCTCTTTGAATATGAGGTATGTCATCTCATCACACCTTTAAATTAGTGTTGAATCCACTTTTTATTTCTTATGAATAATTGCTTTCTCAAATTATTAGCTCATATTTTCTTTTTTTCCTTCAAGGTTTTAGTATATATATTATATATTTTCTTTGACAAGGAACTTATTGACTTATTCAAATTTTTACTTCATATTATTTCTGAATGAGAGACCCAAAAATCATACAACTCTATAAAATAAAATCTAATCAAAGGTAGAACCTTCTCTATATTACCAATTATTGGGCCCCATTGAGATCATTAAAGCTACACTAAGAGAAGAGGTGAATTGGTGTGGATAGGTTTCCCCAATTAACGACATTTCCTTTACCATTGCACCTATTTAGTTTATTGAATCTCAATCTCTCAACTCACACTTGATCTGTATGTAGGAAGGGTATACAAGAATAGTAAATAAATAAACATGAATATATTTATAAGGTTTGGACCCAATATAAGTGAATACTTCCTAATTTTATAGTTATTATTATTATCCCCCCCACCCACAAACACATGGATGATATTTTATTATCAATAAAAATGATGAAATAGAATAACCTTAAACCTGGACAGCTGGATCCAACAAGATTATAATGAATGACACCAACTGGATCAACTAGCACCCACATGAAAATTTATAAGTACCAAATTGTATTTATGTAAAAAAAATAGATATATTATTTAAGGACAATCATGAAGCAAAGTACAAGTATCTACTAAAATAATTATTTTTGGTCATCTTCCTCAGCTGTACCACAATCTATTCTCAGTTCCCTCATTATCAAACTCTCTTAAAAATAGTAAACATGATTATATATCATAATACACCATATTTTATTCTTAATTATAACAAAATTTCATAATACTAGTTCATTTTTTACTTAACATTAATATTTAGAAAGCATCTTCACAATCACATCTCTCACTATTTTCTCGTATTTTTCCTCTTCAAAACATAGGTATGGCATGTATTTTATGTTCCATTACATCATGTATTTGAGATCATATAATTATTTATTTTTCACTTATATATTACAAATAATATCTTTTTAGGTGATTAAGAGTTGTTTTATAAAACACAATAATTGGTATTAGAGATCAATTATAGAGTTTGGTTGGACCAAACCATGTCCATGGTGTTTCAGAACTTCATTAAATTGCATCATTATTCACTTGACCATATAGAATAATTTCAATAAGCCATAAATTATACCCCATAAATGTTTCAAATTTTAGTTGGGTATCAAGGTTTTTATAAATAATGGAATTGGGAGAGGGTTGGGTCCAGGTGGAAAAGTTCAATAGAACAAATTTTGGATTCTAGAATTCAAAAATATAGGTTTGTCTACTGTAGAAGTATCTTTGACTTAAATTGATGTCTTCCAAGGCTAAAATAATAAATAATAAAGAATTTGAAATGATGTATAATAAATAAATGGGATTAATATAGATGTAATTATCAAGTAAAGTGGATTATAACATTTGGTAGGTCGAAACTTCTTTGTAACTTATGAAGAAACAAACTGATTACTAATGAATAAGGTGTTATTATTGAAGATATTATTCAACCTGAGAATTTCAAATGTAATTCTAGTGGATGATAATTTATACGTCATAAATATGACAATGATTCTTTTAGAATCAATGAAGGTGGATTTTGGAGATCTGTAATGGGTGCTTCTATTACTCTCTGCACTTTAGAAGTCATGGGATAGGATGGTTACCATTGTGAATAATTCTTGTGTTAATATTGAATTAGTTTTCAAATATATTGGGGAATAATTTTGAATGAGGAGATTCATTGTATGTAGATCCAAGAATCTACCTGAAATTACAACAGTGTGGAAGGTAATGGAAAATCCATTTCATAGAAAAGCCACAATATAGAAAATGTAAGGAGTCAGAGCATGAGTAGTTTAGGGAAAGGTGGTCCCATATGCTGGAATTGTAGGAAGAAATGACACCTAAGGATAGATTAAAATAAGTGGAGATTAAAATCCATAATATATTCTTCCATAATTGGATTTTTGAATTTTATGTATAAAGACATGAGATTTATATTTTTTGGTGTTTCCAGTTCACTTGAGTTTTGGATTATAAACTCTAGATCTTATTTTTTTACTCCTCATGCTTGAGGGAGAGTATGAATAATTATAATTATAAAAGGTTTGGAAGGTTATATCTTTTGAATTATGAGGCTATTGATATTTTATTGAATGGTGATGTTTCTTTCCAGAAAAGGAACATGATTTTATAGAGTTACATGGAGAACAACGCATGAAAGGATTAAAGAAGAACTTAATTTACATTAGATATCAAGATGACATTATTTTTTTGTACAATATTCATAAATGAATCATGGAGTAATACACATAGATCCAGGGTTGTTTAAAAATGATTGATAGATGGATCATTGTACCAAATGGGTGTTTTTAAAGGTTTAATGTATGTTAGAAAAGTATCTTTTGTAAATTTATGGAATAAACTTTTGTTCCACTTGTGTGGGAAGAGGATTAATGATTTAGCTACTAAAGCCATATCAATAATTAAATGTATGGAGTAATGAACATAAAAAGAATGAAATATTGGGAAGTAGTGAATGTTTTACTTCCAAATGAATGAACATATGTATATAACTAGAAGTTGGAGGTGGTTATTATATATGTATGGGGGACTTTATCCCATTCTCATAGAAGGTCACTATACCATGATACCTTCATCAATGATGTGCTACAAAAGGTGTGGGTTTTTTTTTCCTAAGGAAAAGTCTGTTTTATTCATAACCTTTTTCTGATGGAGAGCCATGGTGAAAAGGAGATTGTATGTAAGCTAAAATGTTTGAGGTCAGATAAAGGTGGGGAGTGCAGAGAATCTGTTGACAGAAAGTAATATTGTTTTAAAAGACTTTATAATGTGATCTAGAATATAACAGTCACTAATAAAATGAATAATATTTTAGTAGAAGGTTGGGAGCATGATAATTCATTTGGGATTCCCTATGGTTATTTAAGAAGAAGTGGTGAACTTTTCAGCCTACTTGGTGAACATGATTTCTTCATATACATTAGGGAAAGAACATATAAAATATTGTTGTTGTAGAAGCATGGTCAATATATCCCATCTAAAATTATTAGGTCCACTCACCTATGTACACATTTATTCCATGTAAAGGGAAATGCATGAAGATAAGTCTAGATTATATTACTTTTCTTGGTATAATAATGAATATTTTGGTTTTAAACTCTTGTATAACAACACCTGAAAGGTTTTCAAATTTAAAAATGTTGTCTTCAATGAATAGATACCATAGAAGGATCAAAACCATGTGGATATTTTTGATGATAGCAAATTATCATCACAAGATGAGGTTCAAATAAATGGAATTATGAATGTTATGAATGTTTTAAAAGATTTAGGAACTACACCAATTCCAAAAACACCAAATTGTTTTAAGGATGTCTCAAAGGGAGGAAAAAATTTATACTTTTTTCGATGAAAAAAATTACTTCAATTCTTATGAACTATGAAATCTAAGGGAAGATATCTATAAGTTTAGTCTCTAAAAGCAATATTTCTAGAAGTAGAAGTTCCATTGTATTAGTTATAGAGATCTATCAGGATAAGGAACCAAGTGTAGAGGTATATAAATAGCTTGAAATACTTACTTCTCATAGATAGTGTATAAATATAGATCTTAGAAGAGGATGGAAAAAAATGAAGGAATCAAATAATTTCGAGTTAACCATGATTGATGAGATGGATACCTTATATGTGGATAGAATATGAGAGCTAATGGAAAGGCATGTGGGGAATAATTTTTTTTTAAAAAAAATTGGTTTATCAACTGAAGGAGGAGGTGAGTGATAAATAAAGGTATAATGAAATTATTTTCATAAATGGGTTTCAAAAAATGGAAGGTGTTTCCTTTTATGAGATTTTTTCTTTGGTTATTAAGAATATTAAAATTCAAACAAAATTTTTTCATGGTTTCCAGGTAAGGATTAAATCAGGAGAATTTGGATAAGAATACCATTTTTCTTCATAAGGACTTAGATAATGAAATATATATAGAATAGTCACAGGGTTTCATGGAGAATCCAAACTGGAACCTTGTATAAAAGATAAAGTATATACTTTACATTTTAAATCAAGCACCAATTCAATGGAACTAAAAATTGAATTCCTTTGTGGTTGATAGTAAGTTAATCTAGGGAAATAATGATAGTTTTTTTCACTAGAATTTTATTCATGATTATAATTTCATTCCATTACTTCTATATATGGATGATATATATATATATATATATATATATATATTCTAATAAAGGAAAAGTTTAAGGAGTTGAAATATGTATTTTATATAAGTTTCAAGAAGAAGGATCTCAATCTAAAAAATTGATCTTTTGGTTGTATATCATAAGGGAAATAAGTTCTATAAATTTGTTCCTCACTTGGTCTAACTAAATTAGTAAGGTGGTTACACAGTACAAAATGAGAAAGGAGAAGCCGATGACCACTCCCCTGTATTATCATTTCATATAGAGTAAAGAGAAGGTTCCAAAATAATGTTCAGATATTGTACATGGAAATTACTCCCTATACATCATCAAGAAAATCCTGATGTATTTCAGGGTTTGTTTTTATTCAGAAATTACACATGTTATGGGATTAGTTAGCATGTTCATGAAAAATCCATAAAGAGACAAATGTTAAGTGTTAAAGTAAATTATTTGATATCTAAAAGGTTCTAAAAGTTTAAATATATAATTTGGAATAGATTAACCATTATGGGGTTTACTTAATTGGGATTTTGGGGCGATAGAGACACTTAAAAGAGTACCATGGGCTATGTGTTCTCTTATGAAATAAATTTTTTGATTATGATTTCAAATATTCAATAAGTGTTTTTAATTTTTATAATGGAAATAGAGTACATTACTTTAAAAAAAATTGGGAAGGATTTTATTAGGTATAATGTGATATTATTGGATCATGGAAGAAGGAAATGGGAAGGGACACAATTTTGTGACCCAAAAAGTGTGATTCACTAAGACAATAATATGATGTTTCATTCCAAGATAAATCACATTAAGCTGAAGTATCACTTTATCTTGAAATTTTTCATGGAAAAGGTGATATATCAATATAAGATTAATGGAGCTTTAAATCTAATAGATATTCTAATGAAGGTTGTAGTCAGGGATGTGTTGTAGTGGTAATGCACCTTAGTTGAGATAGGATGACTAGTTACATGTTTGGGGAACCGTTATATTGTAATATAAATTCAATAAAACAATAATGTTTCTAGATTATTATAGAGGAATTATTAGTGAGACTTGAAAAATGATTCTCAAGTGGGAGGTTATTGGGCTTAGCCGTGTGAAAACCATTTTCTAGTTAATTTGTTGAAACAAATGAAAGGAGATATTCTATAGATCTACTTTTTGGTGATGTATGGAGATAATGGAGAGTTAATGTCCAACATATGGAATATTAGAAGTTAGAAGATGGCAGGTGGATGTAGGCGATCAAAAGTTACCACTTGATTAGTTTGATGGAGGTAGTGTGAAGGTACAAATAACTTTCATAGGAGTAACCCTAGGATATTTAAGGGCCATTCCAATGTTAATTAGGGATCATTTTCTTTCATAATTGTTTTAAAATAAAATACTTAAAGGTCTTCAAGATGATACATATGAGTAAACTCGAAAACTATCCAAATGAAGAGACTAGGTCATTTGATACACTGTTGGGAAGGAGGTGAACCGACATTGCGGGTTTTAAAATTTATTTTATAAATTATTCTTTGTGAATTTTTAAGGTATTGATCTATTTTTAGTTAAATTCCCACTAACCTGTAAGAAGTTGAAATATAAAAAAGAAAAACACATATGAATTTTTACAGGGTTTAGTCCCACTTTGGGAAACAATTATTTATCACTATTTAATTTTCAATGATAACAAGTGAAATATAAGGTATTATTCACTATAAATTATAAAAAAGGTTTATATATACATCATTCACTTACTATTATGGCATGGGTAGGGATCATACACTTCCCATGCACTATCTCCTGATAGAAATATTTTTTCATTATTTATACTAGAACCACCAATATCCAAAAATTTCTTCTTATCTTTGGTGTGAATATTTTATTTAGTGATTTTTAAGATTTCTCTATATCTGATAATAAGATATTCTTTTTCAAGATAGGTCTCTGACTAGAATAATAATAGAAATAAAACAATATGTAGGTCAACATTCTATTTCAATATTTTAGAATGATTAAAATGTTCATGTGGGCATGCACACACACTTTTTTTCTTTATATTCAAAATAAATACTCTATAATAATCAGAAATTGTTTAAATTTCCATGACATAGTTGATCAAAGATAGTTCATAACCTTTTTCACCTTGTATTCTTTTTTTTCTTTGGTATAGTAGTTCTGGAACATTGAAACATATCTTCTTCTAAATTTGTTATTCACCTTAGTCATATTTATTATTTTATCTTTTATATATGTATATAATTATGTGAATAATAGTTTCATATATTCATATAGAAACTCTCCCCTGATTTTTGAAAATAATATCAGTACTTGGTCAATAACTATAAAAAATTGCTCTATATTGAACAAAAACAAATAATTTCAAATATTTCTATTTAGAATTCCCACAAATATTACCCCATTATATTATTAATTAATATTCATTAAAATCATTGCTTTAATCATAATGTAATCAAATTATCATGATATTTTTATCATGAAGTCCAACTAAGAAATGATTAACTTGATTTTAGGAATTATCCCCTAGAATCCCTCAATTTTAAATTTTTTATCAATTATTGGAACTTATATAAGAAAAATATTTTTTAAAAAAATCAACCTATTAGTGAAGGCTTCATACAAACCCGAATTAATTCCTTACCTATTATATAAGATTTTCACTATTCCAAAATTTTACACCAATCATTATAAATATATTATATATGAACTTTAAACTTCATATGTATGTATGTAACATTTTTCCCTTAACTACATTTTCATTTCCTATAAAAAATACCTAATACAAGCTTAAATAGATATTAAACATGTCTAAAAAATCTTATGTATCTTATAAAATATATTACATATCAGTATATGTTTTTCTTACTGTTTTGAATTGTCATAAATATCATAAAAATATCTTATGTATTCACTGCCTTTTTCATATTCAACTTCAACTCCAAATGGTATTATACATAACATCTAGAGTGGAATTTATATATAAAAATAATACCTTTTCCATGTAAAATCATTTCAATCTTAGATAAATACAAATAAAATTTGTATCTTATTCCATTGAAAAATTTCCTCAGACATATATCATAAATATATTACATATCTAAGGAATGTTTGTAACTTTTATAGCGACCATGATTTTTCTTAAAAAAAACTATTAAATCATATTAAAGATATAAAACATAAAATCATTACACAACTAGGATATATAGTTTTAGTGTATTGGGAATATAAGAACCATACGTAATGTTTTCATAATAAAACATGAAAATTTACTTAATTCTTTCTTCTCTAGCTTCTTATTGGCCCTCATGTTCTCCTTAGTACAAGTATTCTCCTAAGGAAATACCTCAAAAGAAGGGGTGATATAAAATCCATGCAAGAGGATGAATAAGGTACATGAAACATGAGTGAGAATAATCATAATAATAATAATATAAGAAATTTATTCTAACCATAATCATGAGAGGGAACATTATATAAAGACAAGTAATGTGTAAATGCATTAAAATGAAACATCAAGTCCTAATGGTTAAATAGCACACATAGTTGTGAAAAAATATTGCATTATATCCATAAATATTACAATTTATCTCATGATATTCATCCCATTAACCAATTAATTGGGTAAATATATAATTCTGGGTGCACCTATCACATCATAACATTTACAAGCACTATATACTTCTAGGCGCACCAGTCACATCATAACATTTACATTATCATGAATTCCACATAAAACGTATTTCAATCATGAATATAAAGTAACCGATAGAAAGGAATAGGTAACATGATCTGCAGCTAAGAATATTCCCTGGTTTGGGCCTTAGGGCCACCGATTTGGTCCTCGAGTCCTTTAAGGCCTTCGGTCCACCCATGCCTTCGGGTCAGTAAGGCCTTCGGGCCACCTTAAGGCCTTCGAGCCACCTTAAGTGAAGATGAAAAATAGGAAACCTACAAGTAATAAGCTTAAAAAGGAGGAGTTGTAAGGAGATTTCATCATAGAATAAGCTAAATGGATTACAAGAATGAGAGGGTTTGGCACCTGCCATCGGGAAAAGCATGTGTATGCATGGGAAAGGCCTAGCCGAACAACCATGCGAAGGTGGAGAGTTGATTTCACGATGAAGATGCTGGGGAGGAGTAGTTCCAAGTAGTTAGTCTGGGTTTTATGTAATATTTGAAGCCTATGGGAAATTAATTCCTCTATGTCCTACGAGCCATGTAATACTTACGCCTATGGGACTTGTAAGGGTTCCACCTCACCCCTTGAAAGGTGGATTATCAAAATCAATAAAAAAATGAAGTCCTTCAGGAAAATGGATGAATGGAAAGGAATAGGTTTCATTTAAAAAATTATACATTCATAAACATTGTAGTTACCAAGATAAAAAAGGTATAAGATGCTTGGTATCAATATTTATTGAAGAAGAAATAATCTCATGAGAAGTAAAAGATATGTTTTTTTGAAAGAAGAGTTATTTTGGAAAAATCATTTCATTTGTCATAAAACTAGACTGGATACATGTATATCCCAGAAAGAAAAAGGTAAGGAAAAAATAAATGGTATTTATATAAAAAAATGGAACATCTGTACTAAAAATTGAGTGAAAGAGAGAAAATCGAAAGGAAGAGAGTTGGGTTTGGGAATTCCCCTTACATTATTCCTGAATTCTTTCTTCACATTATTATCCTAGATAATCAAATTAAATTTATTAATTTACAAATACAGAATATTTTATACATTAATTTGAGTTATTATAGTTTTATTAATATAATTTATGGGTTTTTTATGATTTATATATTTCAATTTCATCGTTCAGGAGTGTTCATTTTCTTGGGTTTCATGATCAATTCACCTCTATATGATTATGTAAGTTCCTATAAAATATGAATGATTATACAGAATAGAAATTATATATTATTAATGAACATAAAAAAGTGTAATTGTTATTATATATCATTTTTTATATGGTATGAGGTTTAATCATTAGATAAATAGTTAATGAAAATGATTTAATTTATTTGGTAGATTTTACAACCATTATGACCTTGTATAATTTTATGTGACATCATTATTATATATAGGTTCCAGAACATTATATAACATATAATATGTATAATAAAATATTATTTAACCATAATTATTGTTTTATCACCATACATAAAGTTAGTATGAAAAATGAAAATTCATCCTCCACGAAGGTGGTAAATCAACACACCACGGACAATATTTTCATTTTTTGAATAAAAGAAAAGGGAAGAGATTAGAGAATTAATTATTACAATAACATAATAAAATTATAGTATATAAAATATAATAGAGTGATCGTGCCTATTATATAGGTTTAGGTGAGGATAGGACAATAAAATAAATGAAATTAAAAAGAAATTAAAAAGAAAAGAAATAGGGTTTAACCTCTTGAATTTATCCTCCTTGAGAACCTCTTTAGGGAAAAGGGTTTGGTATTTTTATAACACAAAGAGAACCTGAAAATGGGGGAGGGTATTAGAAAGAGTACTTAGAAGAAATTGGACAAGGGTAAAATCTTTAAATATGTGAGGATAAGAGGTGGTGAGGGGTGGTATTTATAGGGGAGGATATGGTTGTTTTCTCATTATTCTATTTGTTGGTTTATTATTTTGGCTCAAGACTGTGAATAGTTTGAGAATTATCACAAAATATTCAAAAATAATGAAGGTTAGTTAGAGATTATGGATCTTACAGTGGTGATTACTCTCAAGGAATAGTTTATTTAACTTATAATATATATATACCATAAATTACTATATTTCACTATTCACAAAAATTCAAGTATTTTAGAAAAATCCCAAAAAAATATCCCTAACCATTTTTATAAGTGTAGAATTAAAAACTGAAATCAATTCAATGAAAATAATTTTCTAAATATGTGAAATTTAATTTTTAATTAAAATCATCATTTTCTAAAAAAATACCAATTTTAAAATTATAACTGATTTTATAAAAATATGAAAAATTAATTAAGATCTCATAAAATAATATTATAATCCTAAGACATAAAAATATTTATTTATAAATATATTTTTTGAAAATAAATTTTTTTTTAAATCATTTTATTAATTATAAAATTAAAATTAATTTTTTATGACTTACAAAAATACCAACACATAATTAATAATTTTTAAAACATTTATTTACTTATACTATGATATAATGATATCATATTACCATTTATAAGATGGATAATTTTTTATACATTCATAGTTGAGGTTACAATTATATTAGCTGGATTTCTATCCCTAATAGTCATGTTACTATTCCAAGGGTCAAGTTATTATTTCATCCGGATAAGTTCCTAATTTATAGAAATACCACTTGTTACATTCATTATTAATTTATAAAGTTTGTATTGTGATATAAAGTTATTTTAAATGTATTAAAATATATGAAATAATTATAAAAATGGAATTTCTGTTGATAAAATTTTGGGTCATTACAGTCTTCCCCCATTATGAAATTTCTCCCTCAAAATTTCATTTTTCGTACTATGGTGAAAACAAGTGGGGGTACTTCTCCTTCATCACTTCCTTCAATTCCCATGTTTCTTCTTTGTAATTATTGTTTATCAATAGTAATTTGATCATGTGAGTATTATTGTTGTGTAGAACATTATCTCTATGGTCTAATATCTTTACTGGATTCTCCTCATAAGAGATATCATTTTCAGACTGTATAACTTATGGATTCATTAAATATTAGGGATTAGGTATGTAATTACTCAAGAGGGATACATAGAATACATAATTTACTTGAGACATGGTTGGTGGATTTTTCATTTGATAAGAAAAATATTTGACTCCATCAAGAATATTGAAGGGGTCGATGTACATGGGATTAAGCTTTCCTTTCTTCCAAAATCTCATGATCCTCTTCCATAGAGATAGGTGGAGGAATATAATGTCTCCAACCATAAACTCAAGGTCTCATTGATTATTGTCTACATAGCTCTTTAAATTTTATATTCCTTGATATCCTACTAAATTATTTTATTCTTCTCCACCATTTCTTCGACCATTTAATGTCCTAACATCATCTCAACATTCTAGTGTTCTACACCATTTCCTATAAAGGGATTCATATGGAGACATTTGGTTGTTTGAGTGGAAAATATTATTGTAATAGAATTCAACCATAGGTAGATGTTGGTCCCATCCTCCATTTAAGTCCATAGAACATGAAATAAACATGTATTCTAGTGTCTAAATGGTTTGTTCAGATTGGCCATTAGTTTTAGGATGATAATCTGTACTAAAGTTCTTCTTATTGTTTAGGGAATGTTGGATACTTTTCCAAAACATGGAGGTGAATCATAGATCTCAATTGAATATAATTAATAGTGGTACTCCATGAAGCCTTACCACTTCTCTGATGTATATCCATGAAAGTTGATCCAGTGTGAAGTGTTCTCAAATTTTGATAAAGTGAGCCATCTTTGTAAGATAATCCACAAAAACCCATATTGAATTGTATCTTCTAGATGTCCCTGAATGTCCCGTGTCAAAGTACATGGAGATGTTTTCCCATTTCCATGTCAGTATGGGTTATGGTTTCATCATCCAATTATACTTTTGTCTTTCAACCTTCACATGCTGACATACTGGACACATTGATATATATTCAGAAATATCCTTGTTCATATTATCCCACCAATATTTCTCTCAGAGATCTTGATACATCTTTGTGCTTCTTGGGTGAATAGAGAAGTTTGAGCTATGTGCATCATTAAAAATCTCCTTCTTTATCTGAGGATCATATGGTACACATAATCATGACCCAAATTAAATAGATCATTCCTCATTAACTTTAAACTTTTAGGATTTACCCTTTCTCATAGACTCCATGTTCTTCTGAATTTCCACATTATTTATTTGAGCATCCTTTATTTTATCCATGGAGGATGGTTGAAAAATCATTTGAGAAAGGATTTATGAAGTTCATTCTTTAATTATTCTGATGTCTATCGTTTGAAAATATAAGAATATTTAATCCTTCTAAATTCTCCTAATTGATAATGTTGTAGTATCATTTTTACATAGAGCATACACCACTTTATTATCTTTTTCAGGATGGTAGTGGATTGAGCAGTTATAATCCTTGATGATATATAACCATCTTTGATGGCGCATATTAAGCTCCTTATATGTTAATATATATTTGTGCCTCTTATGATCAGTATAAATTTCTCTCTTAACCCGTACAGATAATGCCACCAAATTTTCATCACAACAATCATAGCCGCCAATTATAGATCATGCGTAGGATTGTTTTTCTCATGAATTTTCAACTTCCTTCAGTAATAGGCTATCAATTTTTCCTTTTTCATCAAATTATATCTTAATACCTTCTTTGAAGCATCATTTTATAGTATAAATATTTCTCCACTTGGAGGGAGTTTGAGTGCTAGAGCAGTGATAATCATCTTTTTTTAACTCTTTGAAGCAGTCTTCACATTCACTGGTCCATACAAACTTTTCTCCCTTCTAAGTCATCTTGGTTAGTGGGTTATTCAATTATGATTAGTTATTCACAAATTTCCAGTAATACCCAGCTAGAACAATGAAACTATAGATCTCTGTTACAGATGTTGGCATAGGGCACTCTTCAATTTCCTTTTTTTTGAAGGTTCTAATGATATTCCTTTGATGGTGATAACATACCCAAAGAATGATACATCCACCATCCAAAATTCACATTTATTATACCTTTCATAAGGTTTTTTCCTTCAAAATTTCTTTATCACAGTATTCAAATGCTCCTCATGTTCCTCCTTACTCTTATAGTATGTCAAAATATCATCAATAAATACTACCTCAAATTTGTCAAGGTAATATCTAAAGACAATATTCATTAAGTCCATGAATATTTATGGAACATCAGTGAATCTGAAAGGCATCACTATGAATTCATAGTGTTTTTACCCCAATAAAAATGAAATCTTGGGAATATATTCCTTCCTCACTTTTAATTGGTGATATTCTGACCAAAGGTCCACCTTAGAAAAATACTTGGCCCAACACAATTGATCAAAGAATTCATCTATCCATGAAAGGGGGAACTTGTTATTTATCATGATTTTTCTAAGATCGCAGTAATCAATGCATAGGTTCATTTATCCTTTCTTTTTCTTGATGAAGAGGACTGATGCACCCCATGGTGAAGCACTCGAGTATATAAAACTCTTGTTTAGATTCTAATGTAACTGCTTCTTTATTTCTTCCAACTCAATGGTGATCATTCTATATGGTGTCTTCGATATAGTAAAATATACAAGAATAATTTAAATTGATAACCCAACCTCTCAGTCAGGAGGAAAACCATGAAATTGTTCAGCGAACACATCAGTGTAGTTTTAACATCCCAAGTAAGTAATGAATAATAGATATTTTTATCTATGTATATTAATGAATTAGATAGTGTTTTAGAGGCTTAAAATGAAAATAAATCCAATCTTAAGCATGGAATACACTAATATTCTTATAAGATTGTTTTACTGCCTTTTGATGGAAAACCCTTTTTAAATAAATATTTTGACAATTTTATAATCTATATTTGTCAAAATAAACATATTCATTATGATTGGTAAATTGAATTTTACATTGGATAAATTTTTGGCATTTTTCTGACAATGTTCATTTTTTAATGAATAGTGAAAAATACTGCATTTTACATCAAAACTGCTTTTTCATTTAATTTAATTATATGGTTAGATTATATTTTTAATTGGTATTAAAGTGTAATCTGAATATAATTTTACCATTTAATCCAATGGTGGTCATTGGAATCAATTTCACTTTGAAATTGGACTTAAACTGGTGTCAATCTTTTGATACTTATTGTTTCATAAAAACACGCTATTTGTCATGACAATGGGAATTAATTATTAAATTAATTAATGTGACTTATATGTTTTGAATTTTTTAAAATAGACATCATTTTTGAATTCGGAATATCAAATATAGCTTAGGGTGAATTTTTGGTAATTTTCTGAAAAACTTCAATTTTTGATGAATAGTGAAACCACTAAGTGGTACTTATAAAAAATGATTTTTCCATTTAAATGAAATTTTTCCATCATTGTGTTTTGGATTTCAAAAATCCGACATACATGGTTGTAATTAAGATTTAAAATGTGGTTCAATGGGATTAAAATAATTTTTTGGTGAATAGTAACTTATTAAGTTCTTAATCGCGATTAGTGGTAATTAGTGTAGTTTAACGTAAAAATATTGTTTTAATAGTATAATATGAGCTTGACACATGTCCTACCCTCATTGGATGTGTCATGGCAGACTGAGACAAGCCATGGGTCAACTTGGGGACCCCATGGAGCCACTTTGGTTGGGAAATGACATAAATAACTTTTTATTTAATGTTAAAGTAAAAAATGACACAAACATGAGTTATGTTACTAAAACAATTTTTATATGGGGTTATACAAGTCATATTTTTGACTATAAATATTCATTAGAAAGATAAAATGATTTAATACGTCATAGTATTTTTTTATAATTTTTAGACATTAAATAAATTAAATTATTTATGACATCATGATGATGCAGCGATGACCTCATTATTTAACGATTTAAATAAAATGGAACGATAATGTAAAATCTAAATCCTAAACATGTAAAAAACCAATTGGATGAGTGGATTTCGAACCCTTATCACCTTATACTCTAATTATATCAATGTGGGACCTTTTGAATCCGAAACACATTTTCAAATAAAGTAACTTATCTTTACTTTCCAAGAGTGCCCCTCCTCTCCTCTTATAAAAGGCCCCCACCTCTACCTCCTTACCCATACTCCCAAAGCCTTTGGATCGGCCAACCCCTGACCATTTTGTCTCTCCACTTCCCTCTATTACTCCTTGAAGCCTCAATTTTTGCAGAAGTCTTCCCAAGGAAGCCTTTGAGCTCAAACCAAAGGGAGTTACCCGATTTTAAGGTAATGTCTTCTTTTGAGTCCTTTTGTTTTATTTTGCTTCTCCAACCCCCTAAACTCTTTTTATTATTTTCTTTTGTAACAACTACAGTATCCTCAATATACTAGGATGTTGTTATAATATGTATTCGAGCTACACTTACACACACCTACATCTAATGGTTAACGAACATACTGTTTCCGTGGACGGTGAATTTATGCCTCCCAAAACGATGATTGTTCAACATTCTTTTAACACCTTCAAAGGTGGCCATTAAGATGTCACTATATTTATATATGATATATAATATGTTTATGTTTTCCTTAAGATTCTGTATTTTTCATTTTGGGCATACCTTTATGGTTTCCATTATGGGTAAACGCGATATCTTCATTTAAGGAAGTGCGGACTACCGCCCCCTCAAAGTGATTTGATTCGTTAAATACCATATGTGGGACGTATAAAGGATGTAACTAGGATATTATATATGATATTATAGTGGAATTATAATATAACTTTATATCATTATGATTCCATTCTATAAAATACGAAATAGAAATGAAAGTAGTTTTCATGCGTACGTACGGCTTACCGTCTCCATGAACGGTGCATTTCATTTCTTACCTCTAAATGATTATGTAATATTCTAAATGCATGAATGTACTAGATATATAAGACATATATGATATCTACATCATGAATACCATTCCGGATATAATGGATACATGAACAACTTGAAATTATAACGGGTTTATTTTTGACACAAGTACTAATGATCGTTAAAATGACCGTTATTAACTTAAATAATTACATAGTGTTCATGACATGGTAATAAGTGATATAAAAGGAATAATGAACTTGAAAAAGGTTCTTAATCAAGTAGTAATTAACTCAAGTTTATTATTCAGGACATTAAAGAACGATCGAGTCAAGTCGGACCCGAGGTATGGGACTTCGTCTCAATCTCCTTTCATTGAGGCATATTTTGTTTTATACACAACCTTATTTTATACGGTGTATAAACCCCTTTGACTTTTACGTTTATCCAAAAGGAATATTTTTTATACGAAGTGTTTTACTAAACGAAAAAAGGGAATGTTTTTGTCGTACGTATGCGGTGACAACGACTTCTCCGCCGTCGTGACCGTTATTTGAGTTTCGGCTTCCTCTACAAGCCATACCTTCTTTTTAAAAGAGAAATAAATACCATGTTTTAATTTTATTTTATTTTGGTATTGAAAATGGTTTCCATAATGTTTTTATATCAATGTTTTGTATTGATATCTTGTGATTGAAAGGTGGAAATGTTATGTTTCCTTTATGCATGTTTTAGGTGATACGATTATGTTGAGGTTCTTGGGCATTATTATGAAGACAGGTGGTTCCGTGATAAACTAAGGGCGGGTGAGCCCAATATAGCTCTTCAATGCATTGGGTAACGCGAAGGAGTGAAACGTTAAGGTTTCTCCGAAGAGATTTAGGGAATATACTGTGATGGGTATTCCAAACGTAACCAAGAGGGTTACTCCCTACGTAAGGATGTTATGAATGCCTCAAGTTACCTTTATGTCTTATGATTTCTATGATTTATTCATGATTTGATGAGGTATGTTAAAATGCTTATGTTTTATGGGTAAAGTATGATCTCATTCTTATGTATATATGTACCCATGTTTCCTTTCCATATTTTTATATCCCTTACTGAGCTTTTTATGCTCATCCCAAGTTTTTTTGAAATGTTTTTCACAGGTCAAGGGAAAGGTACATGATATGATGATAGTGTCAAGAAAGTGTCAAGAAATAATCCATGTTTTATTTTTCCATTGATGGGAATGAAGAATACTATCTTTATGTAACCACTTTGTTTATATGTGGAATGTAATGCAAGTTTTATGATCTAATTCTCTAAAACTCTAAACCCAAAAAGATCCTGAATGAGTAATCTTGTAATAAATCAAGATTAAGTAAGGTTTAAGGTTGGGGCCTTATAGTTGGTATCAAAGGTCGGTTTAGATTACTTTAGGAGTTAGAATTCTATTAAATGATTATCCAAAAATATTTTTTTTGTGGTCAAATTGAAGTGATATAGTATTTGAAGATTACCATGTTGCTTCATCTAAGACATGTTTGTTCAAAATGGTTTTCCGCAGAGGAAACAGGGAAGCAGTGCTAGGAAGGCATGCAGAAGGATATAACCTTCCGAATAAGCATCCTGAGATGGTCGGAATTGGAACTGAACAGTTTGTTTCAGTAATGGAGTAGTTGACTCAAGCGATAAATGGCGGTGGTATCCATACACGAGATCAGCCAGATCAACTGCAGAGGAACATGTTAGTGGTGGAACATTTCATGAGGCAACATCACCCATCATTCATAGGATCATCTGACCCTGTGCTAGCTGAAGGGTGGATTAAAGCACTGGAGAAGATTTTCGATGTCATGGGGTGTTCAGACAATCAAAAGGTTAGTCTTGCTATTTACCGTTTGGAGGGTGAAGCAGATCAGTGGTGGTCAATGGTTAAAACTATCAGGGACGCTGATGAGATTGATGCTCTCGACTAGGATGAATTCAAAGGTATGTTTCTTGAGAAGTATTTTTCCTAAGGCTGTTCAACTTAGGATGGAAAAGCAATTCTTGGAATTGAGGCAAGAGGAAGACTCGGTGGCTACCTATGAAGAAAGGTTCACTCGATTGGCAAGGTATGCTCCAAATTTTATCTGAGACCTTGATAGTAAAATCAATCGTTTTTACTTAGGATTAAAGCCAAAATATCGAAGGGAATTAGCTTCTCATGAGTTTAAAAGTTATGAAAATCTTGTTCGATGTGCTGAGAAGGTGTAAATGGAGTTTGTCGATGATCAAGTGTTCTATAACAACCAACATAAGAAGAGACCGAGGTGGCAGGAGAAAGGTAATAATTCTTAAAAAAAGTCTGATGGTAAGAAAACTAAGTTTCCAGTTTGTGATAAATGTGGCAAAAGGCATGCTGGGGAATGTCTTATGAATTCTGGAAAGTGCTACCGATGTGGTAAGATGGGACATAAGGCTCGTGATTGCACTTATAACATTTCACTATGAGCTTCATATAACAACTCTCTCTAAAACCTTTTCTAGTAAAATGGGAATACCATCTCAATAAATGACTCCTGAACTTTTGGTAAAAGCACCTGGGGGGAATGTTGAGGCAAAAAGAATTTATAAGAATCTTCCTATCCTTATCTGTGGAAAGAACCTACTTGAAAACCTTATTGTTCTACCTCCAGTAGAGTTTGATGTTATCCTGGGTATGGATTGGCTCTCTATTTACCATTCTAAGATTGACTGTAGAGCTAAAGAAGTTTCTTTTCAGAAAGACTTTCAGTTTGTGTACAAGAATGAACCCTTACTGTTGATAACTTATCAAGAGGCCGAGAAACTTGTAAAAGATGGAAATGAATGTTACCTTGCACACATCGTTGAAAATAAAGGAACTGTTCAGATTAATGATGTACCAGTGGTAAATGAGTATCCTGATGTTTTTCCTGATGAGTTGCCTGGAATAATACCAGACCGGGAAGTTGAATTTACTGTTGACTTAGTTCCTGATGCTAAGCCAATTTCAAAACCCCCTTATCGAATGGCTCAAATTGATCTTTTAGAGTTGAAGGAGCAATTGCAAGATTTATTAGAGAAAGGTTTCATTCGACCTAGCACATCACCATGGGGTGCTCCTTTCTTGTTTGTTAAAAAGAAAGATGGTTCAATGAGACTTTTCATTGATTATAGGGCCTTGAATAATATTACTGTTAAGAACAAGTATCATTTGCCTCATATCGATGATTTGTTTGATCAGCTCCAGGGAGCTCAGTTTTTTTCAAAGATTAACTTGATATCGGGGTACCATCAGCTGAAGGTAAAGGAAGCAGATGTTCCGAAGACGGCGTTCCATACAAGATATGGCCATTATGAATTTGTAGTAATGCCTTTTGGGCTAACAAATGCACCTGCTGTATTCATGGACTTAATGAATAGAATTTTCCATGAGTTCTTGGATAAGTTTGTGGTGGTTTTCATTGATGATATTTTGGTGTTTTCTAAAAGTAAAGAAGAGCATGAAAGACATTTAAGGGTTATTTTTAAAACCTTAAAAGAAAACAAATTGTATGGGAAATTCAGCAAGTGTGAGTTTTGGTTGCAACAAATTTCTTTCCTTGGTCACATTGTTTCTAAAGATGGGATAACCGTTGATCCTGCAAAAACAAAGGTTGTTGAAGAATGGCCAAGACCCACAAATGTAACTGAGATTCGTAGCTTCCTTGGTTTGGCAGGCTATTACCGAAGGTTTGTTAGAAATTTTTCACGGTTATCTAGTCCAATGACAAAGCTAACTCGGAAGGGTTTTAAGTTTATCTAGACAAAAGAATGTGATGATTGTTTTCAGGAATTGAAAAGAAGATTGGTGAATGCTCTAGTTTTGGCACTACCTTCCAGGAATGGTGAGTTTGTTATATATAGTGATGCTTCATTGAAAGGACTTGGTTTCATCCTAATGCAGAATGATCAGGTAATTGCTTATGCTTCACGACAGTTGAAAACTCATGAGATAAATTACCCTACACATGATTTGGAATTAGCTGCTGTTGTTTTTGCTTTAAAAATTTGGAGGCATCATTTGTATGGAGTAAAGTGTGAAATATATACCGATCAAAAAAGATTAAAGTATATATTCACTCAGAAAGAATTGAACATGAGACAAAGGAGATGGCTAGAATTAATCAAGGATTATGATTGTATAATTCATTACCATCCGGGAAAAGCAAATAAAGTGGCTGATGCTTTGAGTCGAAAAAGTAATGCTTTATTAGCAATGTTGAGTTTGGAACGTGATACTTTGGTTAAGGATTTGATGAACATTGGCATAGAAGATGTTGGTGCTGGAAGTTCTTCTGTTTTGTTTCAGGTATCAGTGAGATCATCTCTATCAGATAGAATCAAGCAAGCACAGAAGCAAGACAGTGAGTTGCAGAAAAAGGTAGAGCTGGTTCAGAAAGGTAAGTTGCCTGAATTCAACATTGATAATGATTGCGTTTTGAAATTTGGGAAGAGATTGTGTGTGCCTTGTGATTCACAGTTGAAGAGAGAGTTGTTATATGAAGCTCATAGTTCTCCGTTTTCAGTTCATCCTGGCAGTACTAAGATGTATAGAGATCTACGGGAGTATTACTGGTGGTATGGAATGAAAAGAGATATTGCTGATTTTATTGTGAAGTGTTTGACTTGTCAGCAGGTTAAAGCAGAGCGGCAGTTACCAAAAGGGATGCTTCAACCTTTACCAGTTCCAGAGTGGAAATGGGAGAATATATCCATCGACTTTGTTGTGGGATTACTGAAGACATCTCGAGGTAATAATGCAATCTGGGTGATTGTTGATCACTTGACTAATTCTGCTCATTTCCTTGCTATACGAGATACTTTTTCCCTAGATCAACATTCCCATTTGTATCTTAAAGAGATAGTCAGGTTACATGGAGTTCCTCTCCCCATTGTATCTGATCGTGATCCCAGGTTCACTTCTAACTTTTGGAAAGGCCTTCAGAAGTCGTTGGGTACTGAATTAAATTTTAGTACAGCTTTTTATCCTCAATCAGATGGGCAGTCAGAACGAAAAATTCAGACATTGGAGGATATGCTACGTTCTTGCTCAATGGATTATCAGGGAAGTTGGGACCAACATCTTTCTTTGGTTGAATTTTCATATAATAATAGTTTTCATTCCAGTATATAGATGGCACCATTTCAGGCATTATATGGGAAGCGGTGTCGAACTCCAGCTTTCTGGGATGAAGTTGGTGAAAGGAAGTTGATGGGACCAGAATTGGTAGAAGAGATGGCAGAAAAAGTTCAGCAGATTCAGAAGCACATGAGAACAGCTCAGAGCGGGCAGAAGAGTTATGCGGATAACCGGAGGAAGGATCTATCTTTCGAGGTAGGTGATCATGTTTTTCTCAAGGTTTCTCCTTGGAAAAGTGTGATGAGATTTGGTAAGAAAGGAAAGCTGAGTCCAAGGTTTATTGGACCATATGAAATTCTGGAGAGAGTTGGATCAGTTGCATACCAAGTGGCTTTACCTCCGAGTTTATCTCAGGTACACAATGTTTTTCACGTTTCGATGTTGAGAAAGTATATGCCAGATCTATCTCATGTTTTGAGTCTAGAGGTAGTTCAGCTGGAAGAGAACCTATCTTATGAGGAACAACCGGTCCAGATTCTTGACCATAGGGAGCAAGTGTTACGAAATAAGGTGATTAATCAGGTAAAGGTGTTGTGGAAAAACCACATGATGGAAGAGGCAACAAGGGAATCTAAAAATGCAATGAGGGATAAGTACCCTCATTTATTCGATAAGTAAATAAATTGCGGGGATGCAATTTTCTAAAGGGTGGAAGGATGTAACATCCCAAGTAAGTAATGAATAATATATATTTTTATCTATGTCTATTAATGAATTAGATAGTGTTTTAGAGGCTTAAAATGAAAATAAATCCAATCTTAAGCATGGAATACACTAATATTCATAAAAGATTGTTTTACTGCCTTTTGATGGCAAACCCTTTTAAAATCAATATTTTGACAATTTTATAATATATATTTGTCAAAATAAACATATTCATTATGATTGGGAAATTGAATTTTACATTGGATAAATTTTTGGTATTTTTCTAACAATGTTCATTTTTTAATAAATAGTGAAAAATATTGCATTTTACATCAAAACTGCTTTTTCATTTAATTTAATTATATGGTTAGTTTATATTTTTAATTGGTCTTAAAGTTTAATCTGAATATAATTTTACCATTTAATCCAATGGTGGTCATTGGAATCAATTTCACTTTGAAATTGGACTTAAACTGGTGTCAATCTTTTGATACTTATTGTTTCATAAAAACACGCTATTTGTCATGACAGCGGGAATTAATTATTAAATTAATTAATGTGACTTATATGTTTTGAATTTTGTAAAATAGACTTAATTTTTGAATTTGGAATATCAAATATATCTTAGGGTGAATTTTTGGTAATTTTCTGAAAAACTTCAATTTTTGATGAATAGTGAAACCACTAAGTGGTACTTATAAAAACTGATTTTTCCGTTTAAATGAAATTTTTCCATCATTGTGTTTTGAATTTCAAAAATCCGACATACATGGTTGTCATTAAGATGTAAAATGTTGTTCAATGGGATTAAAATAAATTTTTAGTGAATAGTAACTTATTAAGTTCTTAATCGCGATTAGTGGTAATTAGTGTAGTTTAAGGTAAAAATAATGTTTTAATAGTATGAGATGAGCTTGAAACATGTCCTACCCTCATGGGATGTGTCATGGACGACCAAGACAAGCCATGGGTCAACTTGGGGACCCCATGGAGCCACTTGGTTGGGAAATGACATAAATAACTTTTTATTTAATGTTAAAGTAAAAATGACACAAACATGAGTTATGTTACTAAAACAATTTTTATATGGGGTTATACAAGTCTGATTTTTGACTGTAAATATTCATTAGAAATATAAAAAGCTTTCCTACATCATATTATTTTTTTATAATTTTTAGACATTAAATAAATTAAATTATTTATGACATCAAGATGATGCAACGATGAATTCATTATTTAACGATTTAAATAAAATGGAAAGATAATGTAAAATCTAAAACCTACACATGGCCAAAACCAATTAAGTGAGTGGATTTAGAACTCTTATCACCTTATCCTCAAATTATATCAATGTGGGACCTTTTGAATCCGAAACTAATTTTAAAATAAAGTAACTTATCTTTACTTTCCAAGAGTGGCCCTCCTCTTCTCTTATAAAAGGCCCCCACCTCTACCTCCTTACCCACACTCCCAAAGCCTTTGGCTCTGCCAACCCCTGACCATTTTGTCTCTCCAATTCACTCTATTACTCCTTGAAGCCTCACTTTGGGCAGAAGTCTTCCCAAGGAAGCCTTTGAGCTCAAACCAATGGGAGTTACCCGATTTTAATGTAATGTCTTCTTTTGAGTCCTTTTGTTTTATTTTGCTTCTCCAACCCCCTAAACTCTTTTTATTCTTTTCTTTTGTAACAACTACAGTATCATCAATATACTAGGATGTTTTTATAATATGGATTCTAGCTACACTTACACACACCTACATATAATGGTTAACGAACATACTGTTTCCATGGATGGTGAATTTATGCCTCCCGAAACAATGATTGTTCAACATTCTTTTAAAACCTTCAAAGGTGGCCATTAAGATGTCACTATATATATATATGATATATAATATGTTTATGTTTTCCTTAAGCTTCTGTATTTTTTATTTTGGGCATACCTTTATGGTTTCCATTATGGGTAAACGCGATATCTTCATTTAAGGAAGTGCGGACTACCGCCCCCTCAAAGTGATTTGATTCGTTAAATACCATATGTGGGATGTATAAAGTATGGAACTATGATATTATATATGATATTATACTGGAATTATAATATACCTTTATATCATTATGATTCCATTCTATAAAATACAAAATAGAAATGAAAGTAGCGTTCATGCGTACGTACGACTTACCGTCTCCGTGAACGGTGCATTTCATTTCTTACCTCTAAATGATTATGTAATATTATAAATGAATGAATGTACTGGATATATATGACATATATGATATCTACATCATGAATACCATTCTGGATATAATGGATACATGAACAACTTGTAATTATAAAGGGTTTATTTTTTACTCAAGTACCAATGATCGTTAAAATGACCGTTATTAACTTAAGTAATTACACAGTGTTCATGACATGGTAATAAGTGATATAAAAGGAATAATGAATTTGAAAAAGGTTCTTAAGAAAGTAGGAATTAACTCAAGTTTATTATTCAGGACATTAAATAACGATCGAGTCAAGTCAGACCCAAGGTATGGGACTTCGTCTCAATCTCCTTTCATTGAGGCATATTTTGTTTTATACACTACCTTCTTTTATACGGTGTATAAACCCCTTTGACTTTTACGTTTATCAAAAGGAATCTTTTTTATACGAAGCGTTTTACTAAACGACAAAAGGGAATGTTTTTGTCGTACCTATGCGGCGATAAAGGATTCTCTGCTGCCGTGACCATTATTTGAGTTTCGGCTTCGTGTACAAGCCATACCTTCTTTTTAAAAGAGAAATAAATACCATGTTTTAATTTTCTTTTATTTTGGTATTGAAAATGGTTTTCATAATGTTTTTATATCAATGTGTTGTATTGATATCTTGTGATTGAAAGGTGGAAATGTTATGTTTCCTTTATGCATGTTTTATGTGATACGATTATGTTGAGGTTCTTGGGCATTATTATGAAGACGGGTGGTTCCATGATAAACTAAGGGCGGGTGAGCCCAATATAGATCTCCAATGCATTGGGTAACGCGAAGGAGTGAAACATTAAGGTTTCTCCGAAGAGATTTAGGGAATATACTGTGATGGGTATTCCAAACGTAACCAAGAGGGTTACTCCCTACGTAAGGATGTTATGAATGCCTCAAGTTACCTTTATGTCTTATGATTTCTATGATTTATTCATGATTTGATGAGGTATGTTAAAATGATTATGTTTTATGGGTAAAGTATGATCTCATTCTTATGTATATATGTACCCATGTTTCCTTTCCATATTTTTATATCCCTTACTGAGCTTTTTATGCTCATCCCAAGTATTTTTGAAATGTTTTTCACAGGTCAAGGGAAAGGTACATGATATGATGATAGTGTCAAGTAAGTTTTAAGAAATAATACATGTTTTATTTTTTCATTGATTGGAATGAAGAATACTATCTTTATATAACCACTTTGTTTATATGTGGAATGTAATGCAAGTTTTATGATATAATTCTCTAAAACTCTAAACCTGAAAAGATCCTCAATGTGTAATCTTGTAATAACTCAAAATTAAGTAAGGTTTAAGGCTGGGGCCTTATAGTAGTTCATCATAATGGGAATCTCTTCGATCATGATTCTCTCCTTTGTCTCAATCATTTGAGCCAGATATTCTTCATCATGAGGAAATAATATCCACATGTGAGATGATGAATCTGAAGAATATTTATCCTCCACCTTACACTTGTACAGAATTGGAGGATACATCAGGATGTGAAGAGTGATCTCCCATTCATTGTTGTTGATTTTGGATTTGTATAAAGATATACAATCCATAACAAAAATAGAATCAAAATCCACCAAAGAAAGTAAGACAATATGGTATGGGAGGTCCAGTCCACAAACATTAACCGAGTAGGAGTTATATACTTTGGATGAAATAATTACTCCATTTGATGTCCTCATAGATAAATCTACCTCCATATTTTGGGTTGGTGTTTGAATAGTTCTACTAAACATGAAAGACATGAAAGAATACATAGAACCAGAATCAAATAGTATGTTCTCTATTCTTGATTGAATAACCAATATACCTATCACCACATCATTTTCAGGCTCTACCTCATAAGTAGTGATGGAATAAGCCTTCCCTTACTCATTTGGCTTTGGTGGATGATGACATTAATTACCCTTGAGGACTCAGGGTTTAGTGAACTGGCTTTCATATTTCCCTTTCTCCCTACATTTGAAGCATTGATCCATGGGTGGTTCTCTCCTTTTCCCCACTACATATTCCTACTTCATCATGTCTCCTATACATTCATGAACTTGGTGGAATTATCTCCCACTCTTATAGAATTTCCTCATCCTTTTGAGTCAATTCCTATGATTCTTATTACCAAATTTTTGACATGTGGGTGGTTGAGCTTTCTTTCCACTTTTTTCATTAAATCCTCCATATTGAAACTTCAACTTTCATTTCTTATCACTATAGATGTGGTACTATTCATATAACTTCATATCCAATTTGATATCACATCAAAAACTCCTTCATAACTCTAAATGTTTTTAATTTCTAGAGCCTTTAAAAGTTGTGATTTTAAACCACTAAATAATCTATCAATTTTTTTTATCATTTTTTATAACAAAACATGAATTATACCTTGAAAGACCTGGGAAATTTTCTTCCTAGGTAATGAAATATTCTCTTTATTTTTCTTCAGTTCTATGAATTCTCTCTACATATTTGTTTGAAGAGTTTGAGGGAAATATTTATTAAGAAACATTACCTTAAAGTATTCCCACTTTATATCTTTAATTTCATCCTCCAGATTGGCATTCCTAATCAATTCCCACCATTGGTTGGCCTCTCTATCTAAATAATAAATGACCAGAGTCACCTTCTCCATATCATAATAGTGAATCAAAAAAATTATAGTCTCTATAGAGTTGAACCATTGTTCCATGATGATTAGATCGGAATCTCCAATAAATATTAGTGGTCATTGCTGCATAAAAGACTCGATAGCTAGTTTATCCATTTTTGGTGCTGTAGAATGTTCCACATTATTCAAATTATTTTTCATATCTTGAGATACCTAAGTTAGAATCTCCATGAAATTTTTAACTCAGCCTCCCATGTAATTTGGGATGTCATCCAGGCAATCGCTTCATTTCCCCTGTCATAGGGTTTCAGCCTGTTTTCTCCTGGATCCCACTATTTTCTAAAATAGAAAAGGTTAGAAAAAACATAATTCAACATGTAATGAATAAATAATTTACTCCTTTGTAAAATTAAGTTTAAAGGAATGTCTTGTGGGATCCCTATATTTACCATTTTCTAATAAAAATCTTCTTGGGTGCTTACATATACTTAGTCTCATGCTAAGGTATTTCACTAAGTTTTTCTAATACAAACTCCTAAATTAACTAAACCGTTCTATGATACCAACTATAGCAACCCTGATTTTTCTTAAAAAACTATTACATAATTTTAAAGAAAAATAACATAAAATAATTAAACAACCAGAATAAAAAGGTTTTTTGTCTTGGGAAAATTAGGACTATACATAAATTTTACATAGTAAAAAATACAAATTAATTTAATTCCTTATTATCTAGCTTCTTATTGAACATCATTTTCTCCTTAGTTAAGTATTCATATAAGGATATACATCAAAATAAGGGGTGAGATAAAATCCCAATAAGAGAATGAATAAGAGACATGAAACATGTGTGAGAATAATCATCATAATTATAATATAAGAAAAGTATTCTTACCATAACCATGATAGAAAACATTAGATAAAGTCATGGAATGTGGCAATCCATAAAAATGAAACATCAAGTATTAATGGTCAAATACCATACATAGTTGTGAACAAATCTAGTATAATGTTCATGAATATTTCACTTTATCTCATTATATTAAACACATTACCCCATGTTTTTTAGAACTATATAATTTTGGGAACACCCATCACATCATAACATTTACATGTGCTATATAATTCCGTGTTCCTCCATCACATCATAACATTTACATTATCATGCATTCCACATAGAAATTATATCAATAATGGACATAAAATAACCCATGGAACGGAATGGGTTTCATTTCATAAAGTATATGTTAATAATATTTTTAGTTCCCAAGATAAAAATGGAATAATATTCTTGGTATTAATCTTTATTTAAGAAGAAACAATCTCATGAGAAGTAAAAGATGTGTTTTTAGAAAGAATAGTTATTTTGTAAAAATATTTTCTTTTGTCATAAAACAAGATTGTAGAAATTTATATCCCATAAAATAAATTTTAAGTAAAAATAAATGATATTTATATTAAAATAAAGGGACATCCATTCTAAAAATGGTGTGAAATAGAGAAATACCAAAGGAATAGAATTGGGTTAGATAATTTCCCTTACCCAATGTATGAATTCTTTCTTCACTTTAATATCGTATATAATAAAATTAAATTCAATAATTTACAAATAAATAACCTTTTATACATTAATTTTTATTCATTATAGTTTTATTAATTTTATTTATGGGCTTTTTTATGAGTTATAGAGTTCATTTTCATCATTCAGGAGTGTTCATTTACTTGATTTTCATGATAAGTTTTCTTATATATGAGTAAAGAAGTCCATGTAAAATGGGAATTATTCTCTAGGATTTAAATTATTTGTTATTAATTAACATAATTAATTTTAATTTTTTTAATATGACTTTGGTTATATGGTATGAGGATGAATCATTAGATAAATAGTTAATGAAAATGATTAAATTTAGTTGGTAGCTTTTACGACCATTATGATATTGCATCATTTTATATAATATCATGATTATATATTGGTTATAGAACATTATATAACTTTTAATATGTATAATAAAATATTTTTAACCATAATTATGGTTTCATAACCTTCCATGAATGTGGTAGTGAAAAATAAAAATTTATCATCAATGGTGATGGTAAATCGACACTCCATGAATGGTATTTTCATTTTTAGAATAAAAGGAAAAGGGAAGATATTAGAAGATAGATTATTCCATTATCATAATAAAATTACAGTATATAAAATATATTGGAGTTATAATTCCTCTTGGATAGATGGAGGATAGTATAATATAATAAAATAAATGACACTGAAATGAAATTAAAAGGAAAACAAAGAGGGTTTTACCTCTTGAATTTCTCATCTTTGAGAAACTCCTTAAGGGGAAGGGTTTGGTATTTTTATGAGACCAGATTCTCCTAGAAACGGGGGAGGGGATTGGTAAGAGTATTGGGTAAAACTTTTACAAGGCTCAAATCTTGAAAGGTGTGAGGAGAAGAGGTGGTTAGGGTGGTTTTTATAGGGGAGGAGAGGGGTGTTTTCTCATTATTCTATTAATTAGTTTATTATTTTGCCTTAAGAATATGAATACTTTGAGAATTATCAATAAATATATTAAAATAATTTAAGGGAGTTTGATATTTTGGTTCCAACACCAGAGATGACTCACATAATAGTTTATTTAACTTATAATGTGTATATATCATAAATTATCATATTTCATTATTCACAAAAAATTCAAGTATTTTAGAAAACTCCAAAAAATTCACCCTAACCATTTTTATATGTGTAGAATTAAAAAAATTATTCCATTTTATGAAAATAATTTTCTTAATATTAGAAATTTAATATCTAATTAAAATCATCATTTACTAGTAAAATACTGATATTAAAATTATAACAGATTTTATAAAACATTGAAAAATTAATTAAGGTCCCATAAAATTATATTATAATCATAATAAATCAAACTATTAATTTTTAAATACATTTTATGAAAATATAGTTTCTTTTAAATCATTTTATTAATAATAAAATTGTAATTAAAAATTTATGACTTATAAAAACACCAACACTTAATTAATAATTTTTAAATTATTTATTTACTTCTACTATGATATAATTATATCACTATATACTTTATAATATGACTAAATTTTATTTACACTTTAATATGTGATGATACTATTCTATTAGCTGGATTACTATCTCTAATGGTTATGTTACTATTCCAAGTATCAAGTTACTATTACATCAGGATAAGTTTTTTAATTTCTAAAAATACCCCTTATTTCATTTATTCATCATTTATAAAGATTTTATTGTGTTATCAAAGTTATTTTATGTGGTTTATACTATATTAAATAATTATAAGAAGGGAATTTCTATTGATAAAATATTGGGTTGTTATAACTTATCTATTTTCTCCCAGACTTATAATTTATAAAATGAACTTAAACCTTCTTAAAACATCTCCAAAATTATAAAAGAGGTTAATATTTTCTCAAAATCATTCTTATGATCCTTTAAATGATCCTAACTCATGGTTGATAATAAATAAAACATTTTTCAATGATTTGATTGTGTTTTTAATCTCCCCCTTGGGATTTTTGGTGAACCTTAATAACTCGCACTTAGATAATATCAAATTATAGCCTATATCAAAGAGAAAATTATTAACACCACACCATTGGATAAATTTGTTCTTTTTAGATAATTTCATCTCTTAAGGAAAAGAATTTTTTTCTATGTAATTTGAATGTTATCCCCATAAATCTATCCACTCACCACTTCTTTTTCTCCCCTTTTCATAGTAATAATAGATTTTAAATTCACAAATGATAAGGATAGAGTTGAATACCTATCCTCCTTTGAAAATAGTATCTAAACATTAGTGGGGGTATTTCTGTTATCCCTCAAGTAAGAGGAGAGGAATGAACATACATGTTCATCCTCAATGTCTCAAATATGTCCTTGGCCATTTCTTAAGTGAAGATATCATCTAGTTGATCTATGGTAGTAATGAATTCCAACTTTATATCCCCATTGTAAACCTTTTTTGGATAAAATAAAATATAATTTCAATATGATTAAATATATATTATTGCACTGAATTTTTAGAGATTTGATTTCACTTTGATTTTCAATTGAGATTATGAGTGGTTTCTCAATATTCACCCTCAAATATTCAAGATGTTATTTTAACCCAATAATTTTGGTATAAGAAATTATAATAGCTAAACATATA
The DNA here is from genome assembly GCA_963277665.1 of Viscum album. Taxonomy (NCBI): domain Eukaryota; kingdom Viridiplantae; phylum Streptophyta; class Magnoliopsida; order Santalales; family Viscaceae; genus Viscum; species Viscum album. The sequence goes on from OY728122.1 coordinate 1,276,859,057, forward strand.
GATTTTTTGGTTCTTAATGTAACTATGTTTTTTTCTTACAATTCCATCTCACACAACTTCCTATATGAAGAAATATTCCACCTCACTTGCACATCATTTAAAAATTAAAGGTTCCTTTTATGTACTTTATAGCTCTCTTGAAAACAATAAAATGTGATTATTATTGGATCACATTAGTACCTTATATGATTCCCCATACCAATACACGTGAATCTGGTGCTAAAATCATACTATTTATATGTTGGATTTGATATGAATTGAAGCACTACTGATTTTTTCTTTCATAATTAAAAAATCAAAAAAAAATACTGATTCACATACCACACATGAATATTTTATGTTTATACCTTTATTGAATTAGGGAAAACCCCTTTATTGTAATGACCCGGAAATTTAAAGGAAATTTTTTTCTTAATTTTCTTTTGAATTTTACAAGAACGCAGTTTCTGACGGCGCCTGATTCTGAGGACCGGTGTGCCCAGAATTAATTTCTGAAGTTTTGCTCGAGTACGTTCAGTGAACGAGCGAGCGGGAATTTCTAACTTTTGAACCAGTGCTCGGAATCGAATTCTGAGGGCACCGATGAACTCGCAACGCCGGTAATCGCTTAAGTGGACCTTTACCCTAGTTGCGTTTATGCGGGTGAAGAAGTTAAATTTTGAGGTTTAATTAAAAAAGTAAATAAATTTGTTGAATCAATTTTATATCATAACAAGGTGGTTAATTTCACCCATGGGAAGTTGGTGGTGGGGCCCACATCCACCCAACTTCCCATGTGTGGATAATTGAGAGATTGGGGCCCACACGAACCCCTCCCCACCTTTTCAAATTCCTTAACTCCCTAACTCCTCTTAACCCTTCACTTTCCTAACTCCCCATTAACTCACATTCATTAATTTTTGACAACTTGTTATAATTAATAAAGTGAGTTACCTATTTTCAAACTCTTTAAATTCAAATGGTTAGGATGTGTTAATAAAATTAAGACTTGGTCTTATTTTATTTTTGTTAGAGTTTTTGCCACTTTGAGAGGTTTGGGAAGCGTGAAGTCTTCTTATTCTTCAACCTCGACGAAGAACACGAACAACACCGTTCTTCAACGAAGAACATCTCCACCGAAGAATGTGACATCTTCTTCCAACGACGTTTCCTCTTCGAACGCACCTTGACGACAACGGAATCAATGTTCGTTTTCCGCGACGCCCGACCTCCGTGATGCTCGTCTTCCACGCCTCAATTGACGTGCACCATTCCTGAACCGAGGTAGGGAATTGTTTATGAAATATTAATGAACCCCATGCTACTTCCTTCTAAATCAATGAACGTGGATCAAATAAACATTAATTTGATCCCCGAAGATTATGTTGTGGGTTGGGATTTTATTTTGGTATTCTCTTACCTTTTGAGAAAAGAACGACGAGCGCGGACCAACTAATTCCGGGTTGATCTGCGGATCATTCGTACATGTGGATCGATGTAGGGGTTTTATTTATTTATTTGATCGTGATTACCAACTTGACGATCTTCGTGGATTTAAACCATTTTTTATCGAATAACGCGAGGGGGTCGGACCGCTCAAACACGGCCGACCCTCCTCCTTATTTTCGTGATGGTTCCTTTGCGGTTGGTATGGGAAGGTGTGGTGTCGTCGCACCACGCGGATTCTTGCGTAAGGAAATGCGATGCGTCGTCGCACCGCGCCGTGGAAAGATGTTTAAGAACGCGACGCCATCGCGCCGCGTCGAAGAAAACCAAAGAACCGTGCTCGGAGTCGGACCACGGCGAAGGGGCGCGGCGCCATCGGGTCATGATGGAAAACTACAAAGACGACGCTAATCGTTTTGACGTGTGAATTGATGGGAGATGACGAAGTAGGCCGTTTTGGCGTTTGAATCCCTTCGTAGTGAAGGTGGGGTCCCGGGGGGACCATAGGAGAAGACGGAAGGAGAAACGGACCACCGGAGCACGTCCGGTGATCTGCGGAAGGCGGCGGCGGCACGCCACGCCAGAGCGGCGGCGCCGACGACTGGCGTTGGCGGCGCGCCACCGGAAGTTGCCGGCGACGGTTGCCACCAGCATCAATCAGCGGCGAAGGGGGGGTGGCCGCGCGCACCCCCGCCGCTCTGCGGCGACCGCCCGGCCGCGGCCGGCCGGTCGGGCAGTACCGGGCCGGGCCGACCCAGGGGGGTCGGCACGGGCCCAGACCCCCCGTTTTCGGACCACTTTCGGTCAAATGCCCATATCTTGAGTTGTAGACCTCCGATTGGCGCGCCGTCAGCGTGAACACGATCCTTGGATCGAGACGGTCGTTTCGGTATAATACACTCAAGGTTTCGGATAGCTTTGTGTTCGTCCGGGTTGGTTCGTTCACGAAACCAACCGGGCCCTCGGAGCGGAAATGCTCGTAACTTGAGTTCCAGACGTCCGTAGGCCGTGCCGTCAACTTTGTTGAATTCCTCTTAGTGAGACGGATCTTTTGGCTTATTCCGCTCGAGGTTTGGATGTCGTCGGAGTGCGGTCGGGTTGGTTCGCTCACGAAACCAACCAGGCCCCTCGAACGAAAAAGCCAATAACTCACAGACCGGGCGTCCGATTGATGCGCCGTATGTCTCGTTGTTTTCCTCTTGATAAGACGGAAATTTTGGCATACGTCGCCCGAGTTTTGGTTGCTGTTGGATAGTGGCCGGGTTGGATTGTACCCGAAATCCAACCGGGCCCCTCGAACGGAAAAGCTGATATCATTCAGACCAGACGTCCGTTTGACGAACCGTCAGTGGCGTTGGTGGTCACGTTGAGAAACGGTCCTTATGAGTATACCCTATGAGTGTTCGGGGTGTAGTTGAGTTACGGCTGGATTGGTTCGCACACGAAACCGACCGGGCCCCGGGGACGAAAATGCTAGTAACTCACAGACCGGACGTCCGATTGACGCACCGAATGTTGCGTTGAGACCCCTATGACGAGGTGGTCCTTTGAGATACTTCTTCGTGGGACTTGTGATACTTGGAGTATCGGCCTGTAGCTCGTGGAGTGGACCCTCCCGGAGACGAGCGTACGAAGTACGGAGACCGTGTAGCCGGCTGAGACCTGACGACTGCTTGACCGACTCGACTTGGAGTGAGTCGACTAGCCCAGTGGACGGAGCGCCCGGTATTTGGCGACAGTCCCACGGCAGACGGAGCGCCCGGTAGTTGTCCGCAGACCCGCAGTACTCGACAGTAGGAGTACCTCTGTAGGCTATTAGGGGGAGCGCCCAGTATTTGGCGACAGACCCACAGCGGACGGAGCGCCCGGTAGTAGGCCGCATACCCGCGGTACTCGACAGGAGGAGTACCTTAGCAGTCTTTGGTTAGTGAGCAGTACCTCGGAGTCATGACAGGACCACTGTACACTCAAGAGACGGAGCTCTTCTGCAGTTTCGGTTTCGATAATGAAAATCCTTGTTTGAGCTGAGTCTATGACCTTTGTGTTTCCTCATGATTGAGATGGGTTACTTGATAACTTAGGTATATCTATGGGCATATACCTGGGTAGTGGTTATCCGTTGATTTCACAATCCTTGTGTTTCCTCATGATTGATATGGGTTACTTGATAACTTAGGTATATGTATGGGAATATACCTAAGTAGAGGTTATCTATTGAGATCTTCTTTGTGGTTATCCTTGTTGGTTTTAGTGAGACCTTGAGGGTCTCGGGGTCCCTACTGAGTATCGTTATACTCACCCCTGCACGGGCTATGCCCGCACCTCATTGTGTTGGTTGCAGACGACGGGCAGTGATGATGGAGGCCGAGTGTTCGAGGACTGGATGATACCCGGAGGTGGACTACACGACGAGTCAGTATCTGGATGCAGACTTCACAGTGAGACGACATCAGGAGGAGGTTGACGGGCGGGAGCGTTGAGGAGGCTATCTGTACCTACCCTTCAGGTAGGATCCGTGGGAGACGATCTATGAGCTGCGCTATCTGTACCTACCCTTTAGGTAGGATCCGAGGAGGACGACCCAAGAGTTGCTTCCTTCTTCCAGCTTTTTGCCTTTTTCTGTCATACTTTCATTTAGTTGTAGCTGCACATTCAGTTGGGTTTGTATTCTGGCCCATTTACTTTTCAGCACTTCCTTTTGTACTTAGTGTTTTACTTCCTCTTGTACTCTATGGTGTTTTGTTTACTTTTATAAAGGCAATGCCTTCCCAGTTATCAGGATTTAAGCCTTTGGTGCTAGTCGCCAGCCCCTGGCCTATGGAAGGCGGGCTTGGGGTAGTCACGGCACGGGCCCCGAGGACGGGTCATGAAATATTGGTATCAAAGGAGTCGGTTCTTCCGCAGAACTTATAACTCTGATATTTTCTTTCTGTGAAGCAATAGTGTTAAGAGTACTGAGTGTGGTTTTCAGTTCAGGGAGTCCAGTGTTGGTGCGGGCAGCCGACGTATCCATACACCAGGACCCTGACAACTGATTTCCGACTTTGTGCATGAAAACAGTGATTACGTGTGTGTTTCCAGAAGTTTTATTTGAATATCAGCTCAGACCAGGTCAGCTCACCAGGTATAAATCGTTTGACCATGTCATGTTGTTCCTTTCAGGATGCCTCCCCGTGGATGACCAGGTAGAGCCCCGAGAGTGGTTCGTACTGACACCCCGCCGAGTGACGTGGCCTCAGTACATGGCCCTTTTCCAGTTGAGGCACCAGCGGAGGCACCAGCGGTACTACTTCCCATTGGGCCACCGATGCCACCAGCCCCAGTAGCAGAGGGTGCACGTCGCTTGATCGCACTGCACGAGTTCCAGCGCCAGAGGCCACCCAGGTTCCAGGGAGGGACGGACCCGTAGGCAGCTGAGGATTGGCTGGAGGATGTGGTGAGATTCTTCAGGCTAGTGGGGACGCCGATAGACTTCATGGTGATCCTTGCTGCCAGCCTTCTTCAGGCAGCAGCAGGAAGATGGTGGAGCCTGATGCTCCAGATGCATGATGAGGTGACACTTCCTTGGGCAGACTTCGAGAGCCTGTTCTGGGCAGAGTTTGTACCAGCCACCCTTCGAGCGGTGCATTTACAGGAGCTACTTCAGCTGCGGCAGGGCAGCATGACAGTGGCACAGTATTCAGCGAGGTTCACAGACCTCTCTCACTACTCCACAGATATGGTACGGGACCCGTTCTTCAGGGCCTGAACCTTCGAGCAGGGTCTCAGGCGAGAGATTAGAGCTTTTGTTGTTTCTCACAGCATTCCGACGCAGATAGGGGTGTCGGAGAGAGCCCTCTTAGTGGAGAGTTTCCTTGGTGAGCAGTCTCCAGCAGCAGGACCCACCACTAGCCGGCTTGCGGCAGAGTCTTCTGTAGCAGGGAGTAGACAAATGACGCAGAGGTCCAAGAGGACCAGACCTACCGGTGGACGACTGCATGACTCAGGTTCAGTTGTGTGGGGAAACCGGGGTGGAGTCAGAGCCAGACGTGCCGAGAGTGGACAGTGTTACTCCTGTGGCGGGATTGGTCACATGGCACGTGACTGTCTGACCCGCCATGCAGATGACTAGCAGTTAAATGAAGAACCTCCCTGGCAGAGGCAGAGGTTCGATCAGGGCAGACCGCAGGGGACATGAGGACATGGGAGAGCTCAGCATCAGGCAGCTGAGACCTATGGTCATGGAGCTCCAGAGGCAGATGGACAGGAGCGGGACTAGCTCCAGACCTGGAGGCTATTGATCATGTTGTTTCTAGTTTTTTTAATGTTACATTCATGTCTTTGTACTATGATCTGCAATAATGAAAAGAAACTTATCTTTGTAATGTTTTCTTTCCTGTCCTTTTTGTTTGGTTGATACTGAGTGGTCCCGGTTAAGACTGTTGACTTGAACCACACTTTCAAGATTTCTACTGGAGGAGACCTAGTGACCTCACACTGATGCCGACAGTGTGACTCAACCCTTGGAGGCGAGAGTGATAGTTGGATCTCTTGGTAGTTACGTCGAGGCCTTATGACGTCATCCATGTCATGAATGCATCATTCATGTCGGGATTGACTGTATTAGGCAATAAATGTGGTTCATCCAGGGGATGAGACCAGATTTCTCTTATCGGAAAAGAAGAAATCATAGCAGCTCTTTTGAGACTAGAGAAGGTCTAGGTCATCCAAGAGCAGATGAGGACAGCATAGGGCCGACAGAAGCCTTACGCTGATAGGACTTGGAGGCCTCTATAGTTCGAGGATGATGATCTCGTCCTTATACGGGTCTCACCTCGACGAGGGTTACGGAGATGAGGCCAGGGAGGCAAGTTATCTCCGAGATTCAACGGACCTTTCTAGGTCCTCAGCTGGGTAGGCATGGTGGTTTACTGCTTGACCCATCCACCTTAGTTGCACTAGGTGCACGACGTTTTCCAGGTATCTCAACTGAGGAGATACATGCTCAACCCTTCGCATATCATCGACCATGAGGAGCAGGACAATGGCGATGGGGTTACTTCCATGGAGGTTCTAGTGGGGATCAAGGATCGACAGGAGAAGATCCTATGAGGACGATTGATTCCTTTGGTACACTTTCTCTGGTAGTACGGGAACCTCCGGGTGACCACATGGGAGCGGAAGGCTCAGATGTGTGCTCTGTACCGCTTTTGTGACCCTAGTTTCTGTTGAAGCTTTACGGGGACGTAAAGTCCTGTGGTGGGAGTAATGTAAAGACCCGGAAATTTCAAGGAAATTTTTTTCTTAATTTTCTTTGGAATTTTCCAAGAACACAGTTTCTGACGGCGCCTGATTCTGAGGCCCGGTGTGCCCGGAATTAATTTCCGAAGTTTGGCTCGAGTACGTTCAGTGAACGAGCGAGCGGGAATTTCTAACTTTTGAACCGGTGCTCGGAATCGAATTCTAAGGGCACCGATGAACTCGCAACGCCGGTAATCGCTTAAGGGGACCTTTACCGTAGTTCCGTTTATGCGGGTGAAGAAGTTAAATTCTGAGGTTTAATTAAAAAAGTAAATAAAATTGTTGAATCAATTTTATTTCATAACAAGGTGGTTAATTTCTCCCATGGGAAGTTGGTGGTGGGGCCCATATCCACCCAACTTCCCATTTGTGGATAATTGAGAGAGTGGGTCCCACACGAACCCCTCCCCACCTTTTCAAATTCCTTAACTCCCTAACTCCTCTTAACCCTTCACTTTCCTAACTCCCCATTAACTCACTTTCATTAATTTTTGACAACTTGTTATAATTAATAAAGTGAGTTACTTATTTTCAAACTCTTGAAATTCAAATGGTTAAGATGTGTTAATAAAATTAAGACTTGGTCTTATTTTATTTTTGTTAGAGTTTTTGCCACTTTGAGAGGTTTGGGAAGCGTGAAGTCTTCTTCTTCTTCAACCTCGACGAAGAACACGAAGAATACCGTTCTTCAACGAAGAACATCTCCACCAAAGAACGTGGCGTCTTCTTCCAATGACGTTTCCTCTTCGAAAGCACCTCGACGGCAACGGAATCGACGTTCTTTTTCCACGACGCCCGACCTCCGCGACGCTCGTCTTCTGCGGCTCAATTGACGTGCACCATTCCTGAACCGAGGTAGGGAATTGTTTATGAAATATTAATGAACCCCATGCTACTTCCTTCTAAATCAAAGAATGCGGATTAAATAAACATTAATTTGATCCCCGAAGATTATGTTGTGGGTTGGGATTTTATTTTGGTATTCTCTTACCTTTTGAGAAAAGAACGACGAGCGCGGACCAACCAATTCTGGGTTGATCCGCGGATCGTTTATACATGTGGATCGATGTAGGGGTTTTATTTATTTATTTGATCGTGATTACCAACTTGACGATCTTCGTGGATTTAAACCATTTGTTATCTAATAATGCGAGGGGGTCGGACCGCACAAACATTGCCGACCCTCCTCCTTATTTTCGTGATGGTTCCTTTGTGGTTGGTACGAGAAGGCGTGGTGCCATCGCACCACGCGGATTCTTGCGGAAGGAAATGCGTTGTGTCGTCGCAACGCGCCGTGGAAAGAAGTTTAATAACGCGACGTCGTCGCTCCGCGTCGAAGAAAACCAAAGAACCGCGGTCGGAGTCAGACCGCGGCGAAGGGGCGCGGCGCCATCGGGTCACGCTGGAAAACTACAAAGACGACGCTAATCGTTTTGACGTGCGGATTGATGGGTGATGACAAAGCAGGGCGTTTTGGTGTTTGAATCCCTTCGTAGTGAAGGTGGGGTCCCGGGGGGACCATAGGCGAAGACAGTAGGAGAAACGGACCACCGTAGCACGTCTGGTGGTCCGCGGAAGGCGGCGGCGGCGGCGGTTGCTGCAGGCATCAATCAGCAGCGAAGGGGGGCGGCCGCGCGCACCCCCGCCGCTCCGCGGCGACCGCCCGGCCGCGGCCGGCCGGTCGGGCCAGGCCCAGCCGGGTCGGACCCGGGTCAGGTGGACCCGGTTCGGTCTGACCCAGGGGGGTCGGGCCGGGTCGGCCCAGGCCCAGACCCCCCGTTTTCGGACAACTTTCGGTCAAATGCCCATATCTTGAGCTGTAGACCTCCGATTGACGCGCCGTCAGCGGAAACACGATCCTTGGATCGAGACGGTCGTTTCGGTATAATACACTCAAGGTTTCGGAGAACTTTATGTTCGGCCGGGTTGGTTCGTACACGAAACCAACCGGGCCCTCGGAGCGGAAACGCTCATAACTTGAGTTCCGGACGTCCGAATGATGTGTCGTCGACTTTGTTGAATTCCTATTAGTGATAAGGATCTTTTGGCTTACTCCGCTCGAGGTTTGGATACCGTCGGAGTGCAGTCGGGTTGGTTCGCTCACAAAACCAACCGGGCCCCTGGAACAAAAATGCCAATAACCCACAGACCGAGCGTCTGATTGACGCACCGTCTGTCTCGTTGTTTTCCTCTTGATGAGACGGAACTTTTGGCATACTTCGCCCGAGTTTTGGTTGCTATTGGATAGTGGCCGGGTTGGATTGTACTCGAAATCCAACCGGGCCCGTCGAACGGAAAATCTAATATCATTCAGACCAGACGTCCGTTTGACGAACCGTCAGCGGCGTTGGTGATCACATTGAGAAACGGTCCTTATGAGTATACCCTATGAGTGTTCGGGGTGTAGTTGAGTTACGGATGGATTGGTTCGCACACGAAACAAACCGGGCCCCGAGGACGAAAAGGCTAGTAACTCACAGACCGGACGTCCGATTGACGCGCCGACTGTTACGTTGAGACCCCTATGACGAGGTGGTCCTTTGAGATAATTCTTCATGGGACTTGTGATACTTGGAGTATCGACCTGTAGCTCGGGGAGCGGACCCTCCCGGAGACGAGCGTACGGAGTACGAAGACCTTGTAGCCGGCTGAGACCTGACGACTGCTTGACCGACTTGACTTGGACTGAGTCGACTAGCCCAGTGGACGGAGCGCCCGGTATTTGGTGACATACCCACGACAGACGGAGTGCCCGATAGTTGGCCACAGACCCGCAGTACTCGACAGGTGGAGTACCTCTGTAGGCTATTAGGGGGAGCACCCGGTATTTGGTGACAACCCATAGCGGACGGAGCGCCCGGTAGTAGGCCGCAGACCTGCGGTACTCGACAGGAGGAGTACCTCAGCAGTCTTAGGTTAGTGAGCAGTACCTCGGAGTCGTGACAGTACCACTGTACACTCCAGAGGCGGAGCTCTTCAGCAGTTTCGGTTTCGATAATGAAAATCCTGGTTTGAGCTGAGTCTATGACCTTTGTGTTTCCTGATGATTGAGATGGGTTACTTGATAACTTAGGTATATGTATGGGCATATACCTGGGTATTGGTTATCCGTTGATTTCACAATCCTTGTGTTTCCTCATGATTAAGATGGGTTACTTGATAACTTAGTTATATGTATGGGAATATACCTAAGTAGAGGTTATCTGTTGAGATCTTCTTTGTGGTTATCCTTGTTGGTTTTAGTGAGACCTTGAGGGTCTCGGGGTCCCTACTGAGTATCGTTATACTCACCCCTGCACGGGATATGCCCGCACCTCGTTGTGTTGGTTGCAGACGACGGGTAGTGATGACGGAGGCCGAGTGTTCGAGGACTAGACAGTACCCGGTGGTGGACTACATGACGAGTCAGTATCTGGAGGCGGACTTCACAGTGATACGAAATCTGGAGGAGGTTGACGGGAGAGAGCGTTGAGGAGGCTATCTGTACCTACCCTTCAGGTAGGATCCGTGGCGGACGATCCAGGAGCTGCGCTATCTTTACGTACCCTTCAGGTAGGATTTGAGGAGGATGACCCAGGAGCTGCTTCCTTCTTCCAGCTGTTTGCCTTTTTCTGTTGTACTTTCGTTTAGTTGTAGCTGCACTTTCAGTTGGGTTTGTATTCTGGCCCATTTACTTTTCAACACTTCCTTTTGTACTTAGTGTTTTGCTTCCGCTTGTACTATGTGGTGTTTTGTTTACTTTTATAAAGGCAATGCCTTCCCAGTTATCGGGATTTACGCCTTTGGTGCTAGTCGCCAGCCCTTGGCCTATGGAAGGCGGGCTTGGGGTAGTCATGGCACGGGCCCCGAGGATGGGTTGTGACATTTATATAATAAAAACCATTTCTTTATCATAAAATAGGAATTTATTCCATTATACCTAAATTTTCATATTCTATAACAATTATTGAACATTTCCCACAAAACATTTTCTTATGATTACATTCTTATTTCATTCATGGAACTATTTGTTCAATAAATATGTTACAAAATTAACCATTATTTAAATATTACACATCCTTAGTTCCTATAAAAAATCATTTTAAGTCATGGTATGAGAAAAACAAATATCGAGTAAGATATATAAAATAAAGGAAATCCATTAGTTCTTAAAAAACATGAAAATATATATATAATTTTCCCATTTCATGTCATAAAATTTAAGATCTAAAAAATAAATTACTATTGAAATCAAATTATTTATCCAAATTGTTCTATAAAAATTTCATAAGTAAGAATAAAGAAAAAAATAATAATCATGAAATTTACTTGGGATTTCATAATCATATCATTATTTTAATCACCATTATAATGGAATAAACTACCTAATTCATTATAATAACTTCATTAGAGTAACTTATAAGTAGTTAACTTATAATCAATAAATTAACCATGAAATGTATCCAAGAATTATTTAAATAATCACATGGATAATAATAACTGATTTTATTCTTATGGAATTCATAATTTTAGACATCATAATCTTACCATCAAGGCCTCTCAACCAAGACATCTTATATACCTCCATGGCCCCACAACCAATACTTCTTACCTACCATGAAGACCCCTAAACCATGAAATATTAAATACTATATATACCCATAAAATAATAAATCTTACATAAAGTCAATTTTAATCAACCAATATATCTTGTATACCATCAAAGCATCTTAACCAAGAAATTATTATCTTATGGGTTGGAATAAACCAAGAGATACCCATTCTGTTTTCTCTCATGTGAATTAATAAATGAATAAAAGGGATATAAAGGATCACACCTATCAATTAATCATGTCTAATTCATTTCTTATATATTGTATAATCAATAAAAAACTATAATCAATATGCCTTATAAATCAAAAAATATCTATATTGAGTCAAGTTTATAGAATTCCAATATTCCCTAGTCAATATAATATCATGATCATAGGAAATCCATAGAAAGAAATTGGATGGTATCATTATACCACACCACCAGTGTAGTATAAGAAACATTAAAGGACACTAACATAAATGATAAACACCTTTATAAAAACATTATGAAGTATAATACTCAATTTTTTGAGTTGGTTCACTTTTCTACAGAGCTTGTTTCTATTAATTATCTCATGGTGCAGGGCTTTTAAATTGGATGATGATTATATATCCAATATATAATTATTATTTTGTTCCTTCCCACCTACATGGAGGTTATGTATAAGAAAAGTATCATTGAGTCAAACATAGCAATGAATATAGGACTCTATAGAGAATCAATGATGGTGGGAGGTTTCTAGATTTTTCTTACTGGTCAGAAAAGGAAGCAGGATGGCTAACATAAAAGTTGAAGTAGGAATGAAAAATAGAAATCAAGGTAGAGTTAGGTGGTTTATTACCAATGCCAGAAAAAGGGAAACCTTAATCCTAATTTTCAAGTTTCACCTAGGGTGTGGCATACTTGTATAAAATCTAGTCATACTCATTATTTTTATGATAGAGAAACCCATAGGGTAGTATATCTAGATCCACTATTTCCATGGTCTCTCAGTTTAGACCTATCATGGAAAAAGGGTTGGGATCTCCACCGTGTTCCAAGGGATATGATTTTGTGTAAAAGAAAAGGGAATATGAGGTTAGACGTATGTACACAGTAGAGTTTTCACTAGAGGAGAGAGAGGTAGGGTTGGATACCATGAGAGGTATGGAATTCAAAACATATTATATGGTTATGGATTTTTTGAATATAGGTGAAACTCATTATTTTATATACTACAAGATTATTGATGCACTAGTTTTTTATTCAAATCTCATTCATTTCTTTATGAATCTTTCCAATATTTTATAAATGAAGTCAAAACATGGATTTAAATGTCCTAAGTGTCGAGTGATGATTTTAGACTATGAAACTATGTGGGACTTTTAATCCCTTTACCTTGAAAACTTTGTTCTTATCGTTATCATATATTGGATGATTATCAATAAATCTTGGATTCATATATATCATCATCAGGCGTAGTTTCTCTCTCCTTATGGAGTCTCTCATGACTTCCTTGGTTAGTGGGATCTATGATTGGGAAGAGAGGTCCCCCTTTCTCCTAGTTCTACGTTTATTTTTCTCTAGTTCTAGGATTTGTTTCTTGATGTTGTTGATCAATGTATTAGTGGTCCTCTTCTAGTGGCAGTGTTTGATTATCTCAATGTTTTTTCAAATGAGATCTCTAAGTTTCCAGCCCATAAGGAATTTGGGTTCTATATAGATTTAATCCTTGGATGAGACCCATTTATTTACCTTCATACCATATGAAACCTACTGACTGAAAATAATTAATGATTTAGCTTAAAGATATTGAGGATAAGGTATTTATTTTTCCTTGAATTTAACCTTTTGAATCACCACTAATATTTTTAATGATGTAATATGGGACTCCCTTGATTTTTTTATTACCAAAAACTCAGCCAAGTGTTTTTAAAGAACAAATATCCCTTACCTAGGAATGATGGCCTTTTTATCAGCTTAAGGGGTATAGTTGTTTGAAAATATCAATCTAAGATCAGGGTAACATTAGATGGGGGTGTGAGAGGATGATGTTCTTAAGATGATGTTCATAAGTAGGTATAGGAATTATGAGTATTTAGTTATTCTATTTGGCCTTAATAACACTCATTAATTGTTTATGGAATTTGTGAAGATAATCATTCATCAATTTTTGGATTCTTTTGTGGTTATATTTTTCAATGATACTCTTATTTATTCTAGATCAGAGTTAGATCTAGTTGAGAATCTTAATATCATCTTTGTAATCCTAAGAAAACATCATCGATATAGAAAACTATCCAAAATGTTAGTTATGTATTGATGATGTGAAATCTTTAGGGCATGTAATTTTTGAGAAGGTTGCCTCATTAGATTTGGAAGAGATTCAGGTAGTGAGAATCCTAGAAATGTGTTTGAGATCCAATGTTTTTTGGATTGTCCAGTTAATACAAGTTCTATTCTCATGAATTCTCTAATATTTCATATCCTATGATAGATTTTACCCATAAAAGTGAAAAGTTTTCTTTTTGGAGCGAGTAGTGCTAGTGTTCATTTGAGTATTTTTAAGTAAGATTGACTTCAGATCCAATATTGATTTTTCTCAAGGTGGGTGCTGGTTATGATGTCTACTAAATTACATTGGGTATGGGTTTTGGTTGTCTTCTGATGCAGGGGACACATACGGTAGCTTATGGATCATGTCAAGTATTCCCTCATGAGAATAAATATCCAAATCATGGTCTTGATTTGACAATAGTCATTCACACACTTAATACAGAGAACCAATATCTATTTAGGGAGTGTTTTGTAGTGTATTTATACCATAAGAGTCTAAAGTATATTTTCACCCTGAGGGATCTCATCTCGAGAAAAATAAATTAGGTGATGTATCAGTAGACCTTTGATTTTTTATTTCTTACATCCTAGGTAAAGGTAATGTGGTTGCAGATTCTTTGATCAAGAAATTACCTACTCTTGTAGTAAAGGAATCAGTGAAATAGTGGATATTAGTGAGATTAATTAATGAGATGCACTTGGATAAAGTGGTTGATTATGAATAGGTTTTTCTAGATTATGATTATATGGATCACTTATGGATGCTCGAATTCGACCCGGATAGGATGAGGATGCAGAGTGTCTACAATTTAGTAGGAATATTTTTGGTGGAGAGACCTCAGGTGAGTGGTCTTAGTCTCTTGATGGTGTTTTGAACTTCAATGATATGAGGGTTATTTTAATGGGCTAGAAAAAGTATTTTATATATAATGAACACTGATCGAGTTGGTCTATGAACCTCAGAGCTATCAAGATGCACCATGATTTGAGACATATTTACCGGTGGATGAGTTTGAGACATAGATTGTGGGTTTTTTATCTCAGTGCCTCACATGTCAGAAAATCAAGGGAAAACACCAGATATCTTCTAGGTTATAGAAATTGATACCCATTTTAGTGTGTAAATGAGATGATATAGTTGTGGGATTTTTTATTTTACTACCTTAGAAACATATTGGTAATGATATAATATGTATGATTATTTATTGAATTAATAAATTAGTTCTTTTCTTACTTATTATGGAGTCAAAAAAGGTATAGGAATTTGGGAACTAGTACGAGTGATAGGTTTGTTAGATATCATGGTGTTCCATCGTCTATTGTTTATAATAGAGACCCTTGATTTACATCCTGATTCTTAAGTGGACTGTAGAAAGTGATCAGTACTCAGTTAAAGTTGAGTATAGATTATCATCTAAAAATGTATGGCCATAATGAGCAGGCCATCTAGATTCTTAAGGACATGCATTATTCATGTGTTCTTGATATTAGTGGAACATGGGAGAAACATCTACCATTAGTATTTTTGACTATAAAAATAGTTATCAAGATTTGATCTAGACAGAACCTTTTGGTAATTTGTATGGGAATACTTATAAGGAAACTATTTATTTAGAATAGGTTGGAAACATTCCTTAGTTGGACCAAGTATCATTAAAGAGATTATGGATATTTAAAAGTTTATCAAGAATAGATTAGTGATAGCTTAGAGTTTCCATTTATCTAATTCCAATTAGCATTGTCATCTGTTTGACATTGAGGTAGGTGGAAAGGTCTTTCTAAAAGTTTCAACTTTGTTAGGACATTGGAACTTTGGGAAGTAGGGTATTTTGGAACCTCGTTATTCCATCTCATTTGGTATTGTGGAGAAACTTGATAAGTTGGCTTATCATTTAGTCTTTATTACACATTTTATTTCTATCCATAATGTGTTCTATGTTTCCCAAGTGAAGAATTTTAGCAAGACCAGTCCCATGTGATTGAGTGGGAGGATGATGAGATTGAAATCGATACCAAAGTGGTTGAAATATTTATTTAGATATTGGAAAGACATGATAAGGTGCAACATGAAAATATAATCCTATTGTATTGGGTGAGATGTATGTGTGGTTGGGATAACCATGATTTATGAGAGCATGAGGGATTGATGTTGCAACAATGGAATTATCTTTTCTCAGGTCCATGATATTGTGTCTTCTTAGGAAAAGAAAATTTTATAGTGGGAGAATTGTCACAGCTAAGTGAATATAATAAAGTATAGATCCCTTTGTGTTTTTTATTTTATAATTTTAGGCTGCTCATAGGTCGGGAGATGGAATTTTGGAAGTTGGTGGTAGTATGAGGCCACCATATAGCCGATGTAGGGCACTGGCTAGTTGAAGCAGGCTGGAAAAATCCTATAGGAGTGTAGGTGCCACCATCTATCCAATGGAGTCCTGCAACTATAACCTCACTATATGTAGCCACCAACTACCCTGTGGAGGCCACCATCTCACTGATAGCATCATTGGGCATGATAATTAGTAAGGGACAAAAAATCATTTTGGACAAAAATATTTTCTTAATCCCCCTCATTCCAACTTTTAAACTCTAACTTGATTTCTTATGATTTTGGAGTCTCGTTGGTGAAATTATGGCTCTATATCTCTCTCTCTCTCTCCTTTGGTGAATCATTGTGTGGATTGAAGGATTATATCTCCATTATTAAAATTCTATAAATAGTACTCCTTATAATAGGGTTTCCTCTCTCTTTCTCCATGAAATTTATATCTTAAAAGACCAGTTTTTGTATATTTGAGAGACATAGATAATTGATCATGTTTCTATGAGATTTAGGTTCTCATTGTTTTGATCGCTTCTTATTCCGTCATCGGTCTTAAAGAGGTAATATCAGTTCATAATTTTTTAGGTTGGTGTATTTATCCTATGATTTAACCATTAACATGCCTTAAATTCTGTGATTATTTCCTTTGGTTTTGATTATGAAATTGATTTTTGAAAATGGAATTTATCTTTGAGGGCTATACTATGTTTTTAAAAAGGGTGTTTTCATGGAAAACATTTGAGACATGTTATGTGTTTGTTTAATTTACTAAAAGTTGTTTTCAAAAGGGAAATTTATTTTCAAGAATGAAAATTTGTGTGGATATCTATAGATATTTTTTGAAAATATGTGGGCATGGATTTGAAATGCACAATTCCTTGAAAAAATGTTTTTGAAAGTTGTTTTTTTCTTATGTCATGGAAGTTTTTTTGTTTCCTTAAATGTAATGATGATGAAACAAAACACATGGGGGGCCTTGGGGTATGGGTACAATTTGACAAAGGCTAGCCCTAGTGGAGTTATCCACTATTATGTGAGGTACTCTTGATGTCATGGTGACTAGGGGGTAGCCTTTCTGAGGGACCGACGTTCCTAGTCTATATGAGTTGTGTATGTCATCTAGTATTCCTTTGAGAGTTTTTGTTGTTTTTTTTGTACTCCATCATGTGATATATTTCCCACATGGTTTCATTGAGATTACATAAAATATATGGTCATTTCATATTCTTATTTTCTCACTTTTTTATATTATATAAATTTGTTCTTGAAAACTTTTTATTTATATTTTTATTCCATTGAAAATATAAAATTTCATATTTGTATGTTTTATTGATTATGGAATTATTTCCAATGGGATGACGTGATTTTTAAAAGAAAAAAAAATGTTGATTTATAAATGGAAACTTATTTCTTTTCAAATTATTTAGAAATCTCTTTAAAACTTAAACTGGTTGATTCAGGTTGTTAGACAATGTTTAGATTCATTATAGGTATCCTAATAGGAATTTTTTCTTACGACTTAACTTTTAATTTGAGAGGTTGTAGACTAGGTTTTTTAGGATAAATGTAATTAGAGGAGTGTCTTATATAGGATTACTCTCCTTGTTCATGTAGACTATCGGTTGGATGGGGTGGTGGTGACCTATGGATAGGTGGAGATGGACCCATGGGTTTTTTTCAGGTTCTATGTTATTGATGGTCTTATTTTTGTTCTTTGAGACCTTGTTATCTAATTGTAAAATGTGACCCTTTTAGTGGTTGTTTTTGGAATATGATATATTCTGTTTATCCCCTTTTTTTCTTTATTTTTTCCTTTATGGATTATGTCTAATAAGGGTTAATTTGTTCCCAAATTCTCATGTATGAAGAATAGGTGTTTTTTCCAAACCATGGTGATTAATAATGAACTTTAGGACTTGTGGTGAGTCAATTCAGGTGATGTTATGGGTTTACTTAATTGACTTACTATAAATAATCACAACATAGTTTTAAAAAAAACCCATGCATCCTATAGTCATCTCAACATTAACTTTAAAAACAATAAAATACATATTCAATTTCTCCCCACGAATCTGGTCTCATGTATTTTATATCTATGTGTTTTTTAATGTGTTTTATTCCCTTTTCTCATTGAATTTTCCAATTTTCACCTAAACCATATCCTCCCTTTTACTATTTACCCTTTTTAAAACATTAAAAATCCTAGTAACCATTTTATGAATAATACAAGGATAAAATATGTGTAATGGATAGACATTATTCATTCATGAGACAATATGGGTTGGACACCCATTAACTTCCTTAATTTCTTAAATCCACCTTTTGGGAGTGATTTTTCAAGATAAATTTTATTTCTTCCTTGACTGAAACAAATTAAAACTTTAATGTTCCATTTTCAACCTCCTCCTTCTAGAAGTGATACTTAATGTCAATGTGCTTTGATATTAAATGTTTTATTGGATTATTTAAAATATTAATGAAACTTGGATTATCACATCTTTTCACTAAAATATTGTTGAAACAAGTTGTTATGTCTTTCAATTGATACTTCATTCACATCATTTTTGTAGCTTCCTATGAATTGAAACCATATTCATCCTACATTTAACTCAAGGTGAAGAATATTTTTTATCTTCATTCCATGAAAAAAAATCCTTCTCTAACGATGAAAGAAAATCCTAAAGTGTAATTATGGTAAAGGATATTACCTTCCTAATCTATATAGTAAAAATGAAATAATATTCCACCTTTCACATATAAAAGACCATTTTCATATATACATTTCACATATTTGAGTATTATGTTTTATTCCATAAGATAAAATAATTTACATTGTTTTGTAATATTATACATAAAGTCATGGTATAAATTAAATCAATCCTTGAATTTATTTGATAAAGTAATTTTCTATTAATTCTTCTAAAATCTATTAATTTTCAGTATTTCTTTTTATCACTTATTTTCATATTCCATACCAAACAAATTTTTAACTCATAGACATAATTTTATTAAAATATAAAAGAAATTATATTATCTTAATTAATCTAAAAACCGAATAAATATTAATATTATTGAGAATTTACTATTCTACCACTCTCTCTCTCTATCTCTCTCATGATGTTTTCATGATCACTTACACTCATTTATAGTTATAAAGTTTTAATCGAGTGATTTTTATTTGTATGATTATTCTTTGAGTCTTGAGATTAATGGAATAAAATAATAATGTCATAAGATCATGATGACTTATTAAAGTAAATTTTTATGAAATGGAAGATGAATTTAAGGTCTTAATTATGTCTTAATGATTTTTTGGATCCATGTAATTAATTAAGAAGAACTTTAGAAGTCCATGGAAGGAAGTGGTGGTTCCACTTCATGATGTAGGAGGTTGAAAGTAGCCCCTACCAGCTGGGGGGTATGGATAGAAGCTCCTTTAGATCTTGATGTACACTAGATAAATAGTGGAAGTAATCAATGCTACAGAACCTCCTAGTGTTGTACCAGCCGTCTAGTGGCTTTAGGTGGCTAGTTGGCACTTCCAGAACCTTCTGAGAAGCATTAAAGAGTCGTCAAAAAGATTCAACTTAGTTCATTAAAGCTCTAGCTCGACCCTAAAATCCTTGAGATCCCATAATGATAATAAATATAGTCATTTGGGGCCTAGATATTTATCTGAACAATCAATGATGGTGTGAAACAACTGTCTGATCGAATAAATGTTGAATCTCTAAGATATATCCAAACCCTCTATCATAGAGCCAATATTCAGGCTATCATCCCTTTCTATTTATCATTATTCTCTATTTTTTAATCTTTACAGAGAGATAATAGAGTGGTATTATAATATATTTATAGTATGAAAATATTTTCCTCTCATCCAACCTTCTTCCATTGGGTTTTTATTATCTCTATCAAAAATCAAGGGATGTTTTTAGAGACTATAGTTTTGTCATGAAAGAATTTAGAATATTCCTAGGAATATTTTTGGAGACAGGTGCTGAGATAGTGTGGAATTCTGAAGACCAATGATGCCAGAATAAATTTTATAAAAATATTAAATATATTTGATATCACACATGAAATGTTTTACTAAGGAAGTGGAATATATCTTAAACAAAGTATCAGATAAGAAATATGAGACCATAGTTGAATCAGTTGCATGAGTCTTAGTCGAGGCACAACCTAAGGTTTTTTAGTGTGGGATGTTCAGATGAGGGGTCCATTGGCAAGTGAATTTCATAAATTAACTAATTTAATTAATTTATTTAATAACCATAACCCAAATAACATAACAATGGGGACTGATATGGGAAATCTAAGACTGTTGTTGAGTTTAAAACATGGATTTATCCTAGGTGTGACCTAAATATGATCTACATGGGATGTTTTGTGAATAAATATGTTGAAGTGTGCATTAAATTAACATAAATAAATAATTTATTTATTTTGAATTAAATAAAATTTACTTTTTCCCTCTATAAATTAGCATCTATGGAAAATATCCAAGGTTAGTTTCATAATACAATGATAATTCAGAGGATATTCCACCCATTATTTATTATAATACCAAGATTAGGGAATGAAGTATGATTGAATGAAGGTGAATCAGAAGGCAACATACACAGTTGATCACCTTCATTTATAGAGAATGAGTTATTCACTAATTATTGACCCATAATCGGAGTAGGACTCATCAATTGTGTTTTAAACCCTTTTTTATTAATTCATTGAATAATGGATTATTATCTAATTTTTATTATGTGATTGTACATTCTTCGCATGATACCCGTATACGATTTAAATTTATTTAATTTTTTTTATTATTATTTGTTTCATGTTCTCACCATTAATATTCCTGATATATTATCATTAGCCAAGAACATGTGGTCATTGATGTTTGCACCTTTTTCTTTGTACATATCCCCCATCATTATTCATGTTATTCATTGATGGTGTATGGGGTCACAGTTCAACATTTTTGGGGAAGGTTCAGGTGTGATCGAACCCCCGAAATAATTATGTGAACAACCTGTGGGATAGTGTTTTGTGAACAGATCAGATTGGTACCACAGCTTTGGGTTTCTGATCGAGGAGCGATGAGAATGAAGGCTGATCAAAATTTGTTCATGATTAGATTGATGATCCCTATTTTCCCAATTGACATGTAGTGATGACATACAGAGTGACAAGATTGATTCTGAGTCGAATCTATGAATGGGGTTTCATAGAGGGGGCTGCTTGGCATGGACGTGATGGTGGCCAGACATGGATCACCGACGAGGTGGTCATAGGTGGTAAAACATATGGTTATTGTTATTAATTTTAATAATAATAATGTCATTTAAATAAAATTTGTGGTTAAAAAAGTAAACGATATTTATTTTTAACAAAGGAGTAAAATAAAAAAGAGGATGGTGGGGGTGTTGCATATTGGATGAGGTGTATTTTTCCACAATTATAATTTTTATATAAAATATCAATTATAATATTAAATTAAACAATACAAATTATATAATTAAAAAATAGGTAATAGAGTGTCCCACTACATGTCAAGAGAAAGCCTTACACCACACTTTCCTTGAATAAAGATTAATAAAAATACAATAATATAAAATATTATTATTGTTATTATTTTTGTTGGGAAAACCATAATCTAGTAGTAAATTATTTATACAGTGTCATATTGATGAACCATCAGTGGAAACATGACCCTAACATCAATAATTCCATTTAGAGACCAATGGTATATATTTAATTTGGGTTTGTAGTGTAGGTCCACAAAGTTCCTAGTAATAATAATGTTATTAATATTAATATTATTATTATTATTATAGAATCTACTATCTGACATATCTTTTTCATATGGTATCAAAATACCAAACTGTCTGAGGCATCACTACCTAGATATTAAGGTAGAAGATTAAAGACTAATATCGTATATTTAATTCTGACTTGTGTCTTAGGCCCACAAAACATTATTCGAGAATGATGTGGTCAAATTCTTTTTTAACAGGGGGTATGATTTGGGAAAGTGAAAAGACTATGCCAAGAATTTTCCCATGATGATCACAATAGGGTGCTCTATTTTTGCATTCATGGCCATTTATCATGACATACCTGTGGTTTTATGTTTTAACCCATTGGACCAACAACGAACCTCATGTGTTCGTCAGGATTTTGGTCAAGCCACTTCATGTAGTATTGTATTGTCTGTAAACTTTTTTCTTGTGAGGACACAACTAGGAAGAGGTATGGGGTCACACGTTGTGACGACCCCTTATAAGTCATGTACTTATTCATAATCTTCTACCTCTCATATCTCATTTCTATAGATTAAGGTTTTTGACTACGATGAGCCTATCCTATGTTTGTTTCTATGTAGAACATGATGGGGGATTTTTTAGTTTCTTTTGAGATATGATACAAGATTTTCCCAGAATGATGGTTCTTTAGGAGATGTTGGATGATGGAAATGATCAGGAAGGGCATGGGTCATCTATCTACTATCAGAGTGGCACCCTCCTATTGGGTAGGACATGGGTCCTAGACCATTCATGTGGAACCCTCCTACTATATAGGGCATGGGTCCTCTGCCTACTATAATAATGGCACCCTCCTACAGGGTAGGGCATGGTTCCTCATCTATTAGAGAGGAACCCTCCTGCTAGATAGGGAATGAGTCCTCTATTTAATATCATAGTGTCACCCTCCTATAGAGAAGAGAATGAGTCATTGACCATTAGAGTGGAACGACCCCGCTAGGCAGGGCATGGGTTATCTATCTACTATCAGAGTGACACCCTCCTGCTAGGCAGGGTATGGTTCATCGACCATTGGAGTGGATCCCTCCTATTATATAGGGAATTGGTCATTTATTCACTATCAGAGTGGAACACTTCTGCTATGTAAGGCATGGGTCCTCGATCATTACAGTGTCACCCTTATGTTGGGCAGGGCATGTGTCCTCTATCTGCTATTATAGTGACACCCTCTCGGTCGGCAGGGCATGGGTTCTCCTTCATTAGAGTGGAGCCCTCATACCATGATAGGGCATGGGTCCTGTATTGAATTTTAGAGTGTAAACCTCATGTTGGAAGGGAATGGGTCCTCGACTATCAGAGTGGAACCCTCCTCCGGAGTCAGGGCACTGGTCCTCTACCATTAGAGTGGAACCCTCCTATCGCATAGGGGCATGGATCCTCTACCTATAGATTGTGTACCATGATTGTACAACATGGTGGAGATGTGTGGATTGACATTGATGTTCTTTACAACATATATGAAAGATGATGGGCATAAAGATGGTCCCTTTTTAGAGATATTGGAAGTCTCATTGTTCTTTTCTAGGACATGGATATGGAGATCACTTTTCTCTCTCATTTGGGATTATTTTGAGTATATCTAGATTATTGTTATGGTTTTTGTTTCATATAATGATTGAAATAACTTTGTTGTGATTAGATGACTACTTCTATCATGTCATATATTGATCCCTATTCAGTTTTTGATGTGTCCTACTAGGTTTGTATATACTCACCCATGCATGGGATTTTTCCACACATGTCATGTCTTATATAGATAAAATATAGTTTGGTTGAGGCATTGGCGAATCTTAGTTATACATAGGTGAATTTGATCGTGTATAGTGGTCATGGATTATAGATTTGGATCTAGGCTCTCTCAACACTTACTTTTCCAGTTATTTTCACATTGGGACATATTTTATAGTTGGGAATTTATTTTACCCCTTAATTTTTAGTTTATGTTTCCAAACTCTTTTGTAGTACCGAGAGGTTATTACATGAATTTTTTTGAATCTCGATGTTACATTATTTTATTATTATTCCTATGCACTTTTTCATGGATCTGGTTGGGTGTGCGTATATAGGTAAATTAGGAAAAGCCTCCCATTTTAGTTATTCCTTTCAGTGCTTTGTCGTCAGCCCTTGGCCTATGGAGGCGAGCTTGGGGTAGTTATGGCTTGGCCTTTTTCGGGCCAAGAGGTCCATGATGGGTCGGGTCAAGAAATATTGGTAATAGAGAAAGTTTATTCCATGGGATGGGGCTTGGAGATATCCCTTTATGAGGATTTGGTTAGGACTTAGGGAAACTATGTTGAAGTATCTTTAGTATGGATTCCAGTTTAGGGAACCCATTTTTGGTGTGGAAAAAAACAGATAAATACACCGGGACTTTGAATACCTACTTTTCAACTCAATATACAGAGAAATAAATTTCATGGATCAATGATACATGCATCATATTGGATTGAGTCATTTGACTATTCTTCTTGAGTTAGCTCTCCTGATATTCTCTTTGAATGTGGTATATATTGATAACTTTCCATTTGACTTCATGATGATATCAAGCAAGTATTTCAAGAAAATTTCATTATAAAGACTAGTTGAGTGATGATTCCTCAATTTATGTACCCTCCCATGAGGTATTTTCTCCAGGAGGTCACCAAGTAGTGCTACTACCTATTGAGTAGTGCATGGATCATTTTGTGGATGAAGAAGATGATCATATGTGTGTTGAGTATTCAATATCTCTTATATAACAAGATTATGGTATGCACAGGATTATAACATTACACGAGTTTTAGTGATGGAGACCACTGAGGTTTCACATTGAGACATACCCTCAAGAAGTAGAAGTTTGACTTGAGGTAGTTTTATGGGTTTTCCTGCTTCTGAGGAGCCCGATTGATTAGATGGTTGTGTTGGTGACCAGTCTTCTCTATGATGAAGCTTTAGGATTTTTAGGTACCGACATATGACACACCTTTATTCAAATATCATCATGGTTTTCAGAGATACAGATCACATATTTTTATTGGTGAGTGAGACCCCATTCTCATATGGTAGAGGATTGGTTTATGGTTGTGGTGTGAGTGTCCTGCTTGGATAAGACCTCTCTTAATGGTGGTCCTGGTGGTGAGACTTATCATAGGTGAAGTGGGGAATCAGTAGAGCCATATGTTCATTATTTTCAATGCACCTTCATACATAAAATGAATATGGATACATCCCCCACTAAGATGTGATCATTTTATGTGATCTAAAACCATGTGGTCGAGTAAGTGTCTTCCCAAAAAGGATAGTATTAAGATGTGGTGAATGAGATCCTTTGACTTTTATTTTTTAGTCCTTCTGATGTGTTAAGTTCTCAGAGTGAGCATTGGTAGTGGTGAGAATGTGGAAATGGGAATGGATAGATTCATATAGTAAGATATTGTGGCTAAGTGTCCTCAAGTGTTATTCAGGGTACAACATGGGTCCCCACTTCTCTAATTGTAGTTATAGAATAGAGTTTTAAACAAAATTTATCTAGATGTATCCCATGTTCAAGTCATAAAGATACCATTGGGGGACTTTTTGATCAACCCTTGTGTTGGAGGATCCTTCAGAGAGGATTGGGGATCACACTCTATTAATAATAGCGTGACTTGACTCTAGTAGGATAGATAGAGCCTCGCATGGAATATTTATATAGAGAAAATGGGACCCCATGATGTTTTCCTTAGTATGGGATGATCATTTACCATCCATTCTAATATTATTACTACCAATGAGTGTAGTAGTGCTTCTTGTTTGATGGGATGATGTTTCCCCCTTTGATAAGGATTGATCCCTAAGAAGGGTGGGATGACTTCATTCACAAGATATTATAACTGCATCCTTATCAGTTTGCTAGTATTAACCTTTCATAAGTAGATGTAACAAGCTTCTATTTTCTTGTGATGCTCTAGGAGTGTGATTTCATCCATCCTAAAGATTTTCTGGGTTTACCTTACCATTAGGAGTATGTTTTCGGCATTTACATTCACTAGGGATGACATCATATCTATGATAGAATATCATATAATCCCATGTATTTTTTTGAGAGGGAGGTGTGGTTGGAGAAGTATACATAGAAGAAGATTCGTAAGACATAGTGTTTTTTCCTAGGAATCCTTGTGTTATTCACCTAATAGGAGGATGGGAACATGAGGTCAGGCATGGATTAGCATCGCCTAAGCCAAGTGACTATCCAGATGTAGTATTCTCCATCGATAATCATTGGAAACATCACCCAAAGTATGGAGATGAAGTGGATCTCATATTTTTGAACTATGTATGGGTTATCAACATCTCCAAGTTCGATTGTCAAATGTATCGAGCATGGATTCCATGATCCATTGTGGTTTCTTGAGTTCTTGGTGATACCCTTTGGTGTGTCAAACACCCTAGAAAAGTTCACAATACTTATGATCTATATCTTTGACATTTCTTTGGCCGGTTCATGTTATTATTTTGTGATGGTACCCCCCCTGTGTCTTCGATGTCAATGTTGGAGAACATGATACACAAGAGTTTGGTTCTAGACATTCTCCAGGAGTTCTTGTCATATGGTAGCTCTCATGGATCCAATTCTAGATTCCAAGGTCATCTTATTAGGATATGTCTTCTCATTCATGGGAGTGATAGTGGAACCTATGTAGGTTGAGAAAGTGTGATCTTGAGATCCATCTAGGGTGTGTTTGTTGAAGTATATTCCCACAATGAGGTTATCCATCCACTTTGTTGAGTAAGGTGACAAATAAGTTGACCTCCTTGAAGTTAGATTGGGTTCTTGGTATTCTACACATGTGGAAATTGAAAAAATATGTACATGACTCATTGTACAATACCAACCTGGGTAAGATACATTATGAGAGTGGAGTTTCATTTTTCAAGGATCTAATGGTGTTGATAACCAGTAGAGAATGACCCTTTGTGGGAAAATGTTTTCCTTGGGTGTGTGTTTGTTGGAAACCTAAGAAACCATCGGAGGAGACCATGGGGGTGGGAGAGCCGGATGCGGGATCAGTATCCCCACCTTTCCCTTAGATTTTTCGTTTTATAGATGAAATGATTTTAATAAGGGAATATTTTATATATATTTTTACCATTTAAAATATTAGAATATTTATAGAAATATTTTCGGATCTTGGTGTTGAGACAGTGCGTGATTCCAAGACCTGATTAGCCAATAATTAATATTATAAAAATATTAAATATATTTTATATAACACACAAGTTTTTTTGCTAAAAAAGTATAATATATCTTAAATGGAGTCTCAAATCAGGAATTTGATACCATGGTTGAATCTGTTGCATAAGGTTTAACCTAAGTGAAACCTAAGAATGGTCAGTACAAGATGTTCATATGAGGCAACCATTGACGGGTGAATTGGATGAATTAATTAATTTAATTTATTTATTTAATAACCCTAATAAAAATAAATCACAAATAGGGACTCAGATGGGAAATCAAAGACCACTGTTGAGTTTAGAATGTAGATTTTACCCTAGGTATGACCTAAAGTTGATATGCGTGGGATGTTTGGTAAAGAAAACTATCGGCAGGTGCATTTAATTAACATAAATAATGTATTTATCTATTATTAATTAAATTACCTTAAACTATTTCCCTCTATAAATAAGTTTCTACGGAGAATCACAAGGGTTAGACACATAACCTTGGGATCATTGATAGGATCTTCCACCCATTCTTCAATGGGGGATCAGGATTGGAGAATAATGAACAATCGGATCAAGGTGAATCTAAAGTGAATGGAAGAAAAAAATCACCTTCTTTGCTAGTGGATGATTTCTTCACCAATGGTCGATCCATAATCAAAATAAGACTCATCATTTTTTATTTCCTCCCATTTTGATTAAATAATTGAAGCATGGATTATTATCTTCTTTTGATTCATTGGTATTATGTTCTTCATAAGAGCCTCGTAGATGAATTAAATTTATTTAATTCATTTTATTATTGTTTTTTCATGTTCTCATCAAGGATATTCCTGATATATGTTTTTTGTTGAAGAAAAATTGGTCATCAATGTTTTCACCTTTATTCTTGTACCCCACCCCACTTTTCTTCGCATTCTTCGACGATGGCCTACGGGGTCATGATTTAACATTACCAGGGTAGGTTCAAGCCTGATCAAACCCCCAGAATCATTGGGTGAACAATGAATGGGATGTTATTTTGTGAATTTATTGGATTGTTACCACGGGATTGGGTTTGTGACCAAGGTGTGATGAGAATAAAAGGTGATCAGTGGTGGTTCGACATCACATCAGTGATCTCTATTTTTCTGGTTGGCATGCAGTAATGACATGTAGTGTGATAGGATCAATTCTCAGTAGAGGCCATGCATGGGGTCTCATGTTGAAGGCTACTCAGCATGGATGTGATGGTGGCTAGACTTTGATATTTTATGATTTCATCAGATGTGGTCAACACGATGGGTTTCATTATTATTTTTAATAATAATAATAACTTTTAAAAAAATCATGTGGTTAATAAAATTTAATGAGATTTATTTTTGACAACATAATAAATTAAAAATAGGATGGTGGGGGTGTTGTGCGTTGTATGTGTAGGGTGTGAAGAAGGCATTTTTTCATCAAATATAATTTTTATATAAAATAATAATTACAATATTAAATTAAACAATCCAAAATATATAATAAAAAATATACGATCGAGCATCATACCACATATTAAGAGGAAGTTGTGGACTACCCTTTCCTTGAATAAGTATTAATAAAAATTAATAATAATAATATTAAATATTATTATTGTTTTTGTTGATGGGAAACCCATAATCTAGTCGTAACATCTTCATACAGTGTCAGATTGTTGATCCATCAATGATAGCGTGACTTTGACATCTTGATAGTCATTTCAAGGCTAATGTTTGATATTTAATTCAGGATCATGGAGCAGGTCCATGAAGAAACCAATAATAATAATAATAATAATGTTGTTGTTGTTATTATTATTATTATTATTATAGAATATAGTATCTGACATATATTTTTCATATGGTGTCATAATGATGAACCTTTTGAGGTATCACAACCCTAATATAATATCAGACATTTCAAGACCAATATCAGATACTTAATTCACACTAATAGCCTAGTACCATGAAATGTTGTTCAAGCATGATGTGGTGAAAATCATTTTTTCCCAGGGTTTCCATTTTGAGAAGGTGAATATACTATTCTGATCATGCTTTCAAGATGATCATAATGGTGGTATTTTTTGTCTATTCATGTTCTTTTGAGATGAAATATTGTGGGTTTTTCATATTCACCCATCATACTGATGATGAGCATTGTGCATTCCTCGGGATTTTGGACGAAAAATGTTATGTAGTAACCTTACACATCATGTAGTACTACATGGCTATAGAACTATGTGTTGTTGAGGACATGGCAGGGTAGAGGTGTGGGGCCACACATCATGCACACCCCTTACATGTCATGTACTTGTTTAGAATCTTATACATCTCACATCTCCTTCATTTTGACTTGGATTTTGGTTCACAAGTAGCCTATCCTGTGTGTTTTTTACATAGAACACAATTGTTGAATTCATAGTGGATTTTGAGATACTATACAAGATGTTACAAGTGTGGTGATTCTTTAGGTGACACTTGAAAATATTAGAGATTGGGCAAGGAATGGTTCCTCTATATACAATCAGAGTGGAACCATACTACTGGGCATGGTATGGGTCCTCGACCATTTGATTGGAATACTCCTTATAGGAAAAGAGTGGGTCCTCTATATATAATCAAAGTGTAACCCTCCTACCGAGAAGGGTAGGGGTACTCAACCATTAGACTGTAACCCTTCTTCTGAGAAGGGCATGGGTCCTCTATCTACTATCAGAGTGGCACCCTACTTCTGGGCTAGAAATGGGTCCTCAACCATTAAAGTGGAACCCTCTTTCTTGGAAGGGATGGTTAGTATATCTACCATCAAAGTTACACCCTCATATTGGGTAGGGAATTGATCCTTGAACATTAAATTAACACCCTCCTACCAGGTAGGTAAAGGTTCCTCTATTCACTATCAAAGTGGAACCCTCCTACTGGGTAGGGCATGGGTCTGTGACCATTAGAGTGGCAACCTCCTATTGGGTTGGAAATTGGACCGCTATATACTATCATAGTGACACCCTCCTACTGGGTAGGGAATGGGTCCTTGACCATTAGAGTGTAACCGACCTTCTGAGACATGGCATGGGTCCTCTATCGACTATCAGAGTGGAACCCTCCTATTGGGAAAGGAATGGGTCCCAGAACATCAGAGTGGAACCCTCCTACAGAGTCAGGGCATGGGTCCTCTACCATTAGAGTATCACCCTCTTGTCACATTAGGGAATGGGTCATCTACCTAGATATTGTTCCCCTTGACTATGAAGCATAGTGGAAATGTGTGGATTGACATGGTTGTTTCTTTAGACAGACACACACAAGATGATGGGAATTGAGAAGGTCCCTATTTAGTGGTGTTGTTAGAATCATTTTTCTTAGTTGGGATGTGTAGATTGAGATCCCCTTTTTCTCTTATTTGAGATTCACGTTGAGTATATCTATATTTTTATTATGGATGTTATCTCATATACTGATTTATATAACTTTGTTGTGATGAGATGACTACTTCTATCATGTAATCTATTGCTCCATATACTATTTTTGGGTGTCCTAATAGGTATGTATATACTCACCCCTACATGGGATTTTCCTACATGTTTTTTTCTTATGTAGAAGACATATAGGTCAGTAGTGGAATTGGAGGATCATAGGTATACCTGGGTGAATTTGACCATATATGGTGGTCATGGATCAAAGATTTGGATATGGGAACTCTCAATATTTAATTTTCAAGTTATTGTCACATTGGGACATCTTTTCTGCTTGGGAATTTATTTTTCCCCTTTACTTTTAAGTTTATGCTTTCATACTCTTTTTTATTCCCTATAGGTTTTTAAATGCATGGTTTTTACTCTGGATGTTATATTATTTTATTATTATTCCTCTATAATTCTATATGGATATGGTTGTATGTGTTCATATAGGTGCATTTGTAAAAGGTATTCCATTTTATTGGTGGTTTGATTCATTGCATGACCCCATATGTCATGGTGTGAAGATCTCAGAACTAGTTTGGGGTACATATATTCTATCTAATATCATGACATAGTGGTATGGGTTGTGATGTGACCATTTTCTTAAACTAAATTTTAAAATTATGATATTTGGGGGATTCACGCTATAAAATTTTGATCTTTATAGGATACTATCCTATCATAGTGTGATTACAATTTTTCACTCCATGACACAAAGTTTTTGATAGATACTTGGTGTGGAGGTTTTTTTCACTATAACTAGTTGTTTTTTCAGCCAAGTATAAATCTAGTAGACCCGTCATTTTTTATCAAATTCTACCAGTTTATCTTGAAATACTGACAACCTCAAGAGAATTTATATTGTATCTTGATCACTATTTTTATTTGTTTTCATCCTTGGTTTCACAAGATCTAGAATCCTCCATCTGAGGTGAGTCCCTCCTTTTCTATTATAAGGTTCTTCTCTATTCCTTGTATGTATAGGGTTATGGCAGCAGTGTTGGATTTATTGGGGATATTAGGTCATGGTTTTAATGGTAGTTTATGTTTTCTATGTTTCTGAGGTAGTTCCTTGTGTGTTTTAGGCTAAGTGAGTATCCTCTTTTAATCCTTGTTGTGTAATTATTGTTAAAGCTTCTGGTTGAGGTAGGGGATTTGAGAACTCTCTTCATTTCTTAAAATATGGATTTTAGGATTCTATTTTCTTTGGTTGAGTAGTATGAATTGGATTTACATAGATAATAGAGTTGACTAAATGGAAATTGATGGTAAGGGAATTAATCTCATGTGATTACTATTTCACTGATATTTCTTATGAGGATTATTTTTTTCATTTTTATTGCTAGAAACCCTTGTTTTTCTAAAACATATGTGTTGTTGTGGTGATTTTTTTCTGTGGATTCACCTTTAATAAAAGGCTAAAAACTTGAATATGGTAATAATATGGTTCTTTTCTAAATTAAATTGATTTGAATATGAAATAAACAAGTAGTTATTAACACTAAAATTATTATTATTTGTATGTTTTAGAGCTATTGATGTGGCTATGTTTGTGTGTTAGTTAGGGGGTGAACCATGATGTTCAAGTAGTTTGTGCTATAGAAGATTATGTGGAAGGAATAGTGGGATATGGTTTAGGTTTTGTATTGTGAATTAGGACTATATATGCTTCTATATGGTTGGTAAAATGGAATGAGTTTTTTTGGATGATTATTAGTTGGACATTGTGTGTTGTTTCATAGTTTCCTAGTAGGTAATAAAATGTGATGTTAATAAAGAAATTCTAAATAAATGTTTTAATTGGATTGTGATAAGTTTTCCATTAAATATGGAATGAAATTCCTTAATGAATGTGAACTAGTTTTTAGATGATAAATATGAAAATAACATAATAGATTGGTTAACTAGTCTTTTATATTTGGTTGTTGTAGATTTGGGGTGTGGAAAGTTGGTTGGTTTGTGGTAATATAGTTGGAAATAATTGAGGTCTGTGATAATTGTGGGTGGTGGTGATGTTCTATTGGAGAGGGAATTTTGGGCTATGATTATGTGTGGTTATATATACATATATATACCTTTTATATTCTTTTTGATTTCTATACACATCCCACCTGAATTGGGTACCCTCACTGATGCTCAACGTGTTTGGGTTCCGAGTGTTTCCCCAACATCTAGGTTGGAAAGGGAACAAATAGTTTACTACTCCCACTTCCCCACTCTCCCATTGAGGTGTAGTATGGGTTGTGATGGATCAATGTAGGTACAATTATATGGTTAAATTATATGGAGTACTAGCATACCATGTGGGATATTTATGTTCTTATATACCCTATGGGGTTTTGATGTTGAGGTTTTAGATGTAGTGGTAGACCCTATGGTGTGTTGATGAATGAATATTATATGTTGGGTGTCATTCATCATAGAAAGATGTAACAAAGTTGATGTATTTCATGTACATTATACCCTATTACATTGTATATGAGACTTGGTGTGATACATCATGGTTGTGGATGGGATTGGAAGCATAGGATGTTTGATGTTGGGGAATGAGAGATATAAATAAGTGGGGAAATGGTCATGAGGGATGAATTTATTTATATTACATGATACTATTTTATTATTATGGATGCGATATTTGGTGAGTGGTACCTAGTGAGGCTAGTGTATAGTAGACATAATAGGTGCTGATTGGTTATGTTGTTTATTCGATGATGCATTAGTATTCGTTTTCAACATTTTCAACAAAGTTCTTGAGTATGATACTACTAAGAATATATATTATGATCACCGTTATATACATATATAAAATATTTTTTAGGTTTCCATGGTGATTTTGGTGATAGGGTTTGATATTACTATCTTGGAGCTGGGGAGTTGTGACGCATACACTGTCATAGGAATAATTTGGTATTTTGTATATTTGATGAATTATTTTCTCTGACATATTCATTCATGGTGGGATTATTTTTGGATATTTTTTATTCTATAATATGGTGTTTATTTTTTGTTTTCTTGTCTTATTTATGGGATATATTAGGGTAACTCCTCCCATTTGTATATTTTATACCCTTGGTTCTAGTCGCCAACTCAGGGCCAATTAGGGGTGTGCCTCGGGGGTAACTCTCATCTTCATTGCAAGACTGGGAGGGGTTTCAGGTGGGGAAATATTATGACATACTGCTATAAAATCTATTGGTTGAGATTTAGGATAGATTTTGAAGTAGTAATTGTAATGAATTTATGGGTTTCATATAGAAACATTGTTATTTAGACAAGGTGTTTGATATAATGGGGGATACATACTAGGAAATAATATTCTTGGTCCCCCCATGATCCAATGCATGGACTGTAAGATCAATGAACACCCTAGGTGAGGAAGTTTTTATTTTAGAGTAGATATCTTGGAGAGGTACCTGCATCATACATTTTTTTCCTATTTTTTATTTGGGGTAATTCTAGGGATAAATTCAAATGAATTTAAATAAATAATTTTTATTGAATAAAATATGTGATGTCTAGCTTATGAGTTTTGTTACTTGTTTATCAAGATTAATGTTCTTCATTTTTCACATTTGGTTTAGGTTGTTGAGATTAAATAGGATAACCTTGTTGATCATTCGAGGGTTAGTATGGATGCAGAAGATAGGGCTTGGAGGAAGATGTTTTGTGAGTTTCAATGTCATGTATCAGTGAAGTATAAGGGTAGGATATCTAATTTAGAGATTGATCACTAGTTAGAGGAGATTTTTTATTTCTTTTATCTTAATTAATATTTTGATAGAGTATCGAGAATATTCAGTTGATAGCCAGATACAGGGATCAACATAGAAGAGGTGAAACTTATATCTCAAAAATAGGAAGGAGGTAGATGTTCAGTGGAATGATTTCCATAAGTATATTCATGATGAGTTCCTATTTTCAATGATGTGGGTAGTGAAAAGGAAGGAGTATCTTTATCATCAGTTGGGGATCTTTAATATATGAGATCTAAAAATTACACTTTAGGAACTCCTTCACTTTCCACATGATTTTTTCCTTGATGAAGGTTCTAGAGAACATCATTTTGAGGAGGTGATGTGTCATGTGATTCGATATAAGATTGATACTTTTAGGTTTACTATGTAATTAGTGGTGTATAAGAAGTTTTAGGTGATTGAAAGGATGCATACTCAGTCAGGGTTGTCTCAAGAGGAGAGATATCTATTGTCCTTGAGGAATATATCTATCAGTGAAGGATTTTAGGTGCCCATATCATTTAGGTTTCCAATAGAAGGGAATTAATATCAAATAACACTTTCTCAATTATATGAGGAAAATGGTTTCCATGTTCCTACTGGGGATCTAGGATAATGTTCTACTCTTGTAGTAGGTATGGTCATCACTAATTCTAATTCCCCACCATCGTCTTGGATAAGTATCGAGTGGGTGGACAATTTTAGTTTTATTGGGATAATGGAGCTGTATGTGGACACATTCATGCTATGGATATCCTAATTCAATAGAGACTATATATCTTCCAATATTCCATTTGTTTATCCTTTACCATCGTATATGATTTATTTTATTTGGGGATGTCAAAATCCTTAGTTTCACTCACCTTGGTGTTTTCCTTGGGTCTCAAGGTGAGAGGCTTGTAGTGTCCTTGGTATTGACTATGCTAGTTGGAGGTCGAGAAAATCTTCTTGATGTTTACTAAGGTTGTAAAATGATTATGGAGAAACATCAGTTATATTGGGATTTCTTTCTACTTTAGATACAACCATAAAATTTCATCATTTGAATCAATATATTGTATAATATTCATTCCATTATCGATTACTTATGGAGGCTAGTCGAGTTCTGTGATGAGGAGGGACAATTTGAAATGTTATTATTGAGTAGAAGAATCAGATGGGTTATATATATTTTGATCTATTATTGTATTTGTTATAATTATTCTAACTAGATTCAGTATAGATATAGTTAGTGGACTTCCTTAGTGTTTTGGAGGGTTTTCCTCATGTTTTTTCTAAGGATATTGTGGCTCTACGCCATCAACATGAGATCAATATTGGAATAGAGTTACAGTCGGGTGCCTCTCTAATTTTGATGGATTCTTATCGGATAAAACCTTATGAGCTATAGGGGTAGAGAATTCAGATCAATGATCTAATTTAGAAGGGATTTATTAGGCCAAGTGTATCTCCATGGGGTTATCCTATGTTTTTCTCTAATATGGAAGATGGTGGTACAAGGTTTTGTAAATACTATCAGTAGTTGAATCAGGTAACAGTCTAGATCTATTACCATATTCTTAGTATTTATGATCAATTTAACTAGTTTAAAGGATTTTATTGGTTTTAAAAGGTTTATTTGATGTCTGGATGCCATCAAATGCAGTTAAAGGAGGATGATATCTCAAAAACTATTTTTTGATACTGATATAGGAACTTTAATTTGGTGATTATGTCGTTTTGTGTCACAAAATCCCCATATATTTTCATGGGACTCATGAATGTTGAGTTTTGTGTATTCTAAGATCATTTTTTGTCATGTTCATCAATGAAATCCTCCTTTACTCAAGGTCATTAGAGGATCATGTTAAGCACCTTAGGGTTATTTTAGAAGTTATTCGACACCATAAGATCAATAAAGAGATGTAAAATTGTAATCTTTAGATTATGGAGGTTCACTTTCTTTGAAAAGTATTGTCTCATCAGGTTTTATTAGTCGGTCCATCAAATATTAAACCATTTTTTTCATATGAAGTAGTAAAATATCTTGCATATGTTCAAAGTTTTCTTGGTCTCACGAGCTATTACCATAGGTTTTTTATGATTTCTATCATATCAAAACCTTGTTGAATATATTAACCCAGAATGACCAAGACTTTTTATGGAATTATTAGTCTCATATAGTTTTCAACAACATAAATGAAAGGTTGAATAGTTTACTATTTCTCTTTTATGTAAATGAGGTAGGGATGTTTGTGGTGTTATATGATGCTTCCCATATTTTCTAGGGTTGTGTATTGATGTGGAAAAGAGAACTGATATCATATGGATATAAGTAGTTACATACCCATGATCTTGAGCTAATAGTGGTATTTTTTCTCAAAATATTTGGTTGCATCACCTCATTAGAAAATTCTTTTTGGTTTTCACAGTCCATTAAATCATGAGGTATGTATGTTTTCTTTAAGTTAGATCTTAGTTTGTGATAGTGGATGTGGATATATTTTCTCTAGGACTATCTATTTGAGATCTATTACACCTTGGGTAAGGGGAATGTTTTCTCTGATGTGCTGAGTATAAATTCACAGGGAGATGCCTTTCGAGAGTCTAGACATGCTTAGAGAGAGATGGAGGAGCTCACAGTGATGCATCTTGATGTAGAGGAAGTCAGTGGAAAGAGTTTAATTTTCCAAATAGTAGTGAAATACTCATTAATATAGAGGGAAGAGGAGACTTAGTGGTTAGATGTAGAGTTAGAGTCTAGAGGGTATTGATTCATCCATGATGATGCTCCTGAGGGATGCTTGTAGGATGACTGCGATCAGATGAGGTTTCATGGAATTTTTTTTCATCAACAATGCATTAGGAGGTACTCTATGAGTTTCATAGCTCGATAATGGTAGTGCGTCATGGTGTATCCAAGATGTTCCATGCCATGAGGGGTGAAATTTCGTGTCATGAGATAAAGAGATTTGTTACAGAGTTTATATCATGGTGCTTGTGTTATTAATAGTTTAAGGTAGAGCATCATGTTTCAGGTGCATTTTTATATCCATTGGATACCCCTAAGTATAAATGGAAGGAAATATCAATGGATTTCATCATTGGTTTACCATGAGTCTAGGTAGGGTTTGATTC
Organism: Viscum album; assembly: GCA_963277665.1. Lineage (NCBI taxonomy): Eukaryota > Viridiplantae > Streptophyta > Magnoliopsida > Santalales > Viscaceae > Viscum > Viscum album. The sequence goes on from OY728122.1 coordinate 1,276,896,291, forward strand.
TATATGGGTGATCGTGGATTGGTTGACAATGTCATCTTACTTCATGGAAATTAGGGATTTGGGTGTTGCAGAGGTTCTGGTGAGGCATTATGTGAATGAGGTCAAATAGATTTATGGGGTACTGAGGACCAACATTTCTGAACAAGATCCACATTTTACCTCATGATTCTAGATAGGATTTAGGCATGATTTATGCTCCTAGTTTCACTTTATCACTACTTATTATCATCAGATGGATGGGCAGATGGAGCGGGCCATATAGACATTGAGGATATGTTGTGGGATTGCATCTTTGATTTATTGAGTGGATGAATAACCTTACCTTGGTTTAGTTTTCTTATAAAAATATTTTTCACTCTACTGTTAGTATGGGTCAATTTTATGCATTGTACATGTGGTCTTGTTGTTCTCCATTATGATGGATCGAGGTTTGGGAGTCAGTGGTTCATAGACCAAATGTGGTGTAGAGTGTGAAAGATATGATTCATATGGTTTGGGAGGTGATGAAGGAAATGCAGGACAGTTATAAGTCATATGTTTATTATATGAGGAGACATCTGGAGTTTCAATTTGGTGATCATGTATTATTGGTGTATTTACCATCATTGTGGGAATCATAGGTTTGGTCAGGGGAGTAACCTCTTTCATAGTTTAATCAGTCCTTTTAAGTTGTTATGGAACATTGAAAAGGTGGCATATCAATTAGTTATTCATTTTAAGATGGATCAAGTTCATGATTTCTTTCATGTTTTATAAATATAGTGTTATTTTCATGAAAATTATCATGTTGTTGGTTGAGGAGAGTTTTATGAAAAGGGTGATATGACATTCATGCAGTGATCAGTTGAGATCTAGGATCATTGGGAAATGGTGCTACATGGGTGAGAAATTCCCTTGATGTATTTTTTTTGGAGGCATAGTGACATTGAGGATAGTACATTGGATCTAGATTCATTGATTAAAACTTATTATCTAGAGTTTTTTTTAGTTTTTCCTTTCTTATTTAATGCTATGTTTTATATTTCATTGAATTAAATGAAGTGATTGCCTATAGATTTTTTCTTTCCATAATCCTCCCAGTTTCATCTATGATTTGGTGGTGGTGGGGTCTCATTTGAGAGGTATCTCTCGAGGCCTACTCGTTTGGGATTTTTGTGTTTGGTTTTATCTTGGGTTTTGTTTTGATTAATAGGTATGATAATCATTTTATAGGTATCTAATATTACTTTCCAAAACATATGAATCCATTCTTTCAGGAGGTTTGTGGGATTGAGGTGCTAAGAGGATTTAAGATCAATCCAACATAGCATAAATTTCAAACAATCGAAGGAATTAACCTTCAATTACTCTCAAAAGTTGTACAAGGTAACCATATGAGCATCAGTGAAGAAGACTAATTTTCTTCCCAAACTATAATAATAACAATAGATAAAAAACATGAATTTTCATAAATTGGAAGAAATTTAGGGCAGTTTATGAAAGAAAGGACCATGTACATTAATTATAAGTACTATAGTGAACCATAAGTTTTCATGATGAAGAAAATAAAAATACTAGTTTGAGAACGAAATAAACAGTTTCTTATTCAACATTCACCAAAATTATATGCATGTTTTTTATTTTATTTTTGGGTTGGGGTATCATTCCTAGGAAACCTTAAAACCATGACTAGATAGGAAGATTGATAGTGAAAATAGTGGGGAAACTAATGTGAGTACCTTAAAAATATTCTTATCGAGATCATGCAGAGGCATCATAAATGATGGGGAGAGAAGCATCCCCCATACCAGAGGTTCATCCCACATTTGTACCCCACTATAGAGGTGACTTTGGGACCAATATACATACTCAAGTAATTTAAGGGAAAATTATTCAAAAAAAGAAACTTTTCACTAAGAAATTTCTGTTAAATTTTTTAATTGATGAATGGACTATTTTTAAAAAAATTACACATAGTTTGATGATAACTATTTTGAAGGAAAATAAATTATATAAAGAGAGTCCAATTTTATTTCTAGTTTTACAATATGAAAATCATTAAATAAATACAATATATAATGATATTAAGATAAATTGATTTATCTTAAATGGAAGTTTTTGAATTATCTTAAAATTTTAATGATTCAGACTAAAATCATATGGAAGGGTTAATAATTTTTTAAGTTACCCACATTATCATCCACCAATTATTATATAATAAATTTAAAATAAATATGTGCATATTTTTTTGTAAATGGTTAAAAATTCATAAAAAATTAAATAATGAAATAAAAATACTTTTTGAATATATATAGATACAATTACCATAATATAAAAATAGAGGAGTAAATTTAAAATAATAATATTTTTTATTTTGAATAAAATAATTAATAAAAATTTATACTATTTAATAAATGTTATTTTCATCATATATCTTAAAAAAATTATTTTATTTTATTTTATAAAATTAACCATAATATATAAGAAGAAATTACAATCATTTCTTTTCCTTACTAAACTCTTCATTTAGATAAAGTGAGAATAAATCATAATTAATTCCTTTATTCTATTTTATTTTATGTAATAGAAAATCATTTCTTTTATTTTATGAAAATATTATCAAGCATTAATGTAAACCTCTTGGATGAAGTGCTTAATGGATTGTGCATTCACACCGAGAGGGGGTGAATCAGTGTAGACAAGTTATACCAAATTCAAGATGCAGGTTTCATCAGTCTTGGAATTGGTGATTGAATACGGTTCTTGATGTTGAATTTCCCTCTATTAGTACCCCTCACAGACCACCAATAAAGAGAAGGAGTGACCCCCAAAGTGTGCCTCCAATAGGCCTTGGGTTGGTAACTAGAACCGATGATATAAACCATACGATGGGAGGTATTACCCTCAATAATATAAACAAGGATAATATATTAGATAAGAACCACTGATCAATTTCATACCACATAAATATAAAATAACCATAATCTCCCAATTCATCATAAGTGATATATATAAAAACACCAACATAAAATAGTACAAAAAGAAAATCCTAAGGTAGAAACTCTAATCTCCATGCTAGTAGTTTCCAGTTCGATCTCTGAAACCCTCCTAGAAACCTAAAATAATTATATATATATATATGTAGGATGAGAATAAAAAGTATACTCAATAGGATAATACCTAAGGTATCTATTGAAAATGTAAGAAGTGTATACCAATGATCTAGTGAATGAACAACATGACTAACATGCACCTAAATAGGTCAACTAATCCACCCCAACCTCAGTGAGTCTTACTCAGAAAGTAACACAAGAACGGTGGAAAGATGATATAAAAAATATATAACCCATGTCTCCCCAAAACCACATCCCCACTGACTATGTATACATATCCAAAACCTTGTCATTATCCATGTGTATCATATCCAAGGTAGTTGGTTGTTATGAACATGAAGGACATCAACTTCATGAACTCCTCTGACCATGTATGAACCCCACCATGAATCAGACCACATACTACCACCAACTGCTAATCTACCATCCCCAGGAATCACCATCAGCTAAGGGATCACCTCTAGAAATCACCACCAACTGATTCATTGTCTTTAATAATATCCACAAACTAAACGGTCACCTCTTAGAATCACCAACAATTATCATCACTAGGTATCACCGCCAACTATGCCATCATCACTAGGTATCAACACCAACTAATCCATACTCACTAATAATTTCTACCAACAAATCTATTATCAAAAGTATCATTGAGAGAGAAGGGAAAACACTTAGAACCCAAGACCCTTGTTGGGAATCAGAATGAAATTATTGACTTAGGTAGGTGAATTTAGAAAAAAAACATGAAAATACATGTATATTAGTCACACAGAATACACAATATAAGGGTTTACATTAAACAACACTAGAATCAGCCACACTACTACCACATCACCCACCACATCAACCAACAACTACCATTTCTTCTAAATAAAACTCACAACACAAAACAACCACACACACAACCCACTATTCCTTATTTATTTATATATTCAACCGGTTTTTAGATTTCCAACTAAACCTTGGTTAATTAACCATTAAAAACTATATTTAATGAAAAAATTCTCTAAAAACCCTTGTGTTAAATTTTAGTTATTTCGAAATTCATTCTAACCCATTTTTCAATATTCAATTCATTAATCAATTACCACATAATTAATTCAATCACACACTCATTTAAATCCAATGCATACCATGACCATTTAATTATTACTAACAACATACGAAAGCCACTAGGAAATTAAAACACATGAAATAATATAACAGCCTATCCATCTCACAATAACTATAATACCCTACACATTATTATATAAGGTAAACACCATATCCTAAATTATCACACAATGTGCACTGTAAAGAGCATTTATTCAAGAATTTATTTTAAATTTAAATTTTCGAATTTTAAATTTACCAAACCAAATAAATTTTTTAATTCATTATATAAAAATTATCTTAGTATGAATTTTTTAGACTTTTTTTTGAAAATGATGGTTTTTAGTAGAAAAATAAGATTTTCATAAAACATGTAATTTTTATGAATTTATCGTTATATAAGAATGCCCAAGGATTATGAAAAACCTTTTAAATAACAAAATATTAACTTGAAGAATAATAATATTCATCTTAAAATTTTCTCTGAACTTATAATTCATATTTCCAGATTTTTTTGAACTAATTAAAATGAAACTTTAATAAAAAACAGTTTTCAGTCTTTTCCTTGAATCAAGTATTTTTAAAGAATATTTGTTTTTTTCTTGAATTTAAAGCATATTATACTTTATTTTTTTATAATAAATTAATTTATTTCATTAAAATAATAAAACAAGATAATTTTATCTTCTTTATAAATTTAAATTTTAAAATGTTATTTTTATGAAAACCACTTTTACGTAATTAAGTGTATTTATATAAAAATTAACTTTTTAGAACTTTAGAAATTTTATTTTATAAAATTACATAAAAAATTTAAATAATAAGTATCAAATTAGTTAAAATTTAAATATTAATATTTTTCATTAAAATTAACTAAGGTTAGAAATTAATTACCAAGGTAAAAGTAAATTATGGTAAAGATTAAAAAATTTAAAGAAAAAATCCTAAAAGATTAAAATATTTCTAAAAAAAGGATATTTTATAGTTATTTTAAACCAAAATAACTATCCCATACTCCTTTATCCATTTTGTGTCCATATCCCCTTCAATATTAACCTTATGTTATTGAAAAAGCAAGTGTTACTCCAAAAAATACCCTTATCCTCGCTTGTAAAAGTGTAACATATCCAACACTTAAAAACTCACCTTACCTTATTATTTATCCTTGAAAATATTCCAATTTTTTCATAATATAACCTTAAATGATAATAAAAATCTTATGCACAACATTAGTTTTCATAAATCCACTATTTCCAAGGATAATTCTAAATACAATTCAAGCCCTGGACATGAGTATTATCAACTACTTAGCTTTTCTTCACAATTATCTTCATTCAAATTTATTATAACCATAATAATATAATAATATTATTATAATTTATAAATATTAATATTAATATATTAATGGTATTATAATTATTTATTCATTTATATCATCCATTAATAAAAAAGAAATTTGTCATTTGTGTGTATGTGTGGACTACCGCCACCACGAGCAACGAAATTCATTTTTCCTAAAAACCCCTCATTTATTGTTCCTAGAATTTATTTAATGATTTAATATGTTTTTATGATATAATTAATGTTTTTATGACAAATTGGAGATCATATTATTGATATGATCAATAAACAATCATTACTAATTCAATCATTTAAATTAAGCACGCTAAATGGAAAATATTTTATTCAAATAATGTATATTTTCATATCAATTAATTTTTATTATGTTTAATTTATAATTATGATATATCACAACAATAAACATTAAATAAGATCATTATGTTTCTATAATAATGATATAACAAGAAATCCACCTCTTAATCTTTTATTATATTAGGGCATGTTCATGTTTGGGTCGGTTTAACCACCTACTTGAAGAATAATATGAATTTGTATCATAAAAGACTATAGAAACATAATTATTGGTATAATATAATAAAAATGTGTAAATAATTATTTTTTATTCTAGATATGATATATCAATATTAAATTCATCAATTTAGAAAACAACCTTCATTCATCAAGAATCACCAAAACAAGATTTTTATTGATTTCATCTTCACTGATAAAGACTAAAACAGTCATGAAATGAATTTATAACATAAAAAATAATTATATATAAAACCTAAAATTAAATTTAATGACATATTAAATATGAAATTTTGAGGAATAATGAATATGGGCACTACTGTTATGAAATCAGTACAAACGATCAAAACTATAAAAATATGATATTAAAAAATCGAGTGAATTCATATAGAGAATGACTATTTATAAAGACTATAAATGAAAATAAGTATTATTAATGTTCTGAAATAATTGATTAATAATGCTATGTTTTTTATACATGGGGTTAATGTATGTTCATGAATGTTAGGACAATAGGAAAGAGTTTTCCTCTCAAATTCTTCTCTTTTGGATATGTTTGGTATTGTGCACTTAATTTCATTTATCTGGTGTATATACTTACAATTAGAGATGTTATATCGTGAAATTAATTTATTAATGGTATTTAAAGATTAATTTTAATCCCTATAATTCAATATATTTTTATTGAATTTCTACCTAATCCATAAGTGATGTTTTTTCATTTAAATTTTCATTCGTAGTTATTCATGTTATATTCACAACCTATTTCGTTTTTTTTATAGTGCATAAATTTCTATAGAATATATTTCACCATATTATACATGGAATTTTATGGATTCAAATTTCTATATTTATATTCCCCACTCATATTCTTTTGATTCAACAATTACAAAAATTATTGTAAAACTTAATCTTTTCCATGGTAGAAACAACATCCTGTGTTTTGGTAAAGTAAAAGTGTGAGTAGTTTACTTGAAAATAAATCCATGTATGGACCCTAGAAAGTGGATACGATTTTGGAATAGATGAACCTAGGGGTACTCACTCCAATAAGGGTTGTTTGAGGATTGAATTAATCATCACTATGATGCATGATGAATGTGCCTATGACTACACATCTAACTAGACACCAGGATCCTAAAATTTCCTTGGTCTCCTACAAATGCAACATATTTACCCAAATTAATATCTTACATGGATAACCCAGCACATTTAAAGTACCCTCACCACTATATTTCTTTGATAAGGCTAATTACTATAATATCAGTGGTACCCCACAACTATTAACCTGATTAAGGTATGTTATCCAAGACTTCCACATTATTTAATTGAATGTGGATGTATTTATTTAATTAATTTTTCATTATATGGATATCCATGTTTTTATTCATCAAATTTTTCATTAGGGAATGGTATGTAAAGTATTGTTGACTCTTATAGGGAATACAGTGGACTTAATCAAGTGAAAGGTGGTGCCTAGAATTATATATCTCATCGATGTATTGATATGTCTCATGAGTCAAAATAGATTTGGTTTTGGTGTATGCCACACCCATATTAGTATATTTCCCCATAACATGTCCCTATCAACATGTTTAGATTTCAATTAATATGTATTCCATCAGTATGAGATCAATGATTATTCTTATCTATGTTTTCATTTATTTTCATGGATATAGAATTACGTCTATTTTAATTGATTGTGTATTCACATTGTTTATTTATTATTTACATATCTAGTATTACATGTTTATTTTATGATATCTTACATTTTATGATACTCTTTACTAAGCATCTAATCTCGCCCTTATTTTTCCCTTTACCTAGGAAACCCAGAGGAGAACTGTGTGTAATTTTTAAGGATATAATAAAAGGGAAAATAATTTTCTGATAATGTTTTCATATTGTATCTTATTTTTTCAAATGTAATGTATATATGTATCTAGTTTTCCAAGACTACTAAATCGTTGGATCCTTTGATTACTCTGGTATTATATACTAATAATTCAATATAACTACTCACACTGAGTTTATAGATTCTGAGATGTTATAGTTGGCTTCAGAGAATGTTTAGTAGGAACCTATGTGACTAGATTTGGAGTGACCTCATTATATATTAAAACTACTATAATAATCATCAATACTTATAGGGAACACTATAGAAATATTAACAGGTATTTTATTTTACAATTTTGTATCATGATCTCATTATGTGTTTTCCATTGTAGAGATATGTAAACTAAGGGGAGGAATGAGAAACATATCATCACCAATAGTTAATGTATGAATATTTCCTTTGATTAAGTCAATGAAGATAGAGTTGAGGCTAATTATATTATAACCATATTTGGGAAGTTGACCCAAGTTATGATAAATAATATTAATTATATAGAGCAGCCTATTGATCCACAACATGGTGTGACTGTGTTGGTCTACTTCATATGAAGAAAACCTCTAGTATTTAGTGTACCTACAAATATATTGATGTTTTAACAATGGGTCATGTCTCTAAAGAAGGTATTTATTACTTTGGTAAGTAGTTAAAATAAAAAATTCATCATATTGATATGTCATTTGAAGGGAGATACTTCATCTCCCATTTCCTTTCTAGGCATGCCCATAGTAACTCTACTTAATTAAATTCTAGGATGATGTGAAGATCAATAATGATCCATGGATAAGGAAGATATACTAAGAATAGATAATGTAACCATGGTAAAAAATCATTTATCTTTTTCTAGAAGAACTACCTGGTCATCCACCAAAGTATGAAGTTGAGTTCTCCATTGATCTCATACCTGATGCAAGTCCTATATCTAAAAAATACTATATAATGGAACCAGTATTGTTGGTAGAGTAGAAGAAATATTTATATGAGTTTTGTAATAAGTTGTTTATATACCCTAATGTTTCACCATGGAGTGCCCCTATCTTATTTGTGAAAATGAAGGATGGTTCTATGAGGTTTTAATCAATTATATGGAGACCAATTCCATTACTATAAAAATAAGTCTCCTTTAACATGTATTTTTGAATTAATTGATTAACATAAAGGAGACTGGTATTTTCTCAAAGATTGATATTCACTCTGGTTATCATCAATTATGTTTGAAGAAGGATGATATACCAAAGATGAAATTTCAAAAAATGTTTGGAAATTATGATTTTATAGTAATTTCATTTGGATTGACTAATGAACGTTATGTATTTATAGAAATAATTAATATAGTATTCAATGATTGTCTTGATAAATTTTTTTGTTAATTGATGATATCTTGATATACTTTAGGTGATATAAAGAACAGGAGAGTTATCTATAAATAATTCTGGAGACCCTTAGAACAGAATAATTATATGGGAAATATAATAAGTGTGAATTTTGGCTCAATGAGGTTTCTTTTGTTGGCCATATTATTTCCAAGGATAGAATATCTTTTGACCCATTATAGGTAAAGGTCATTAAATAATTTCCTACCCTAATGAACAAAACTGAGATCCAATGTTTCTTGGGATTAGTAGGTTACCATCAATGGTTTGTTCAATATTTTCCTTGTTTGGACAACACATTAAAAAGTTAGCCCATAAAGGGGTTATGTTCACATGGTCATGGGAATATGAGTAATGTTTTGAATAGCTAAAGTGGAGACTGAATAATTCATGGTTATAAAATTTACCATCATGTATGGAAGGATTTTTAATATATGGTGATACATCAAAGAAAGTACTTGTTTTTTTCCTTAACAGATTGATAAGATGATTTCTTATGCATTAAGGATACTAAAAATCCATGAACAGAACAATCCAACTCATGACATTGAGCTAGAAGCCATAATATTTTCATTCAAAATATGGATACACTGTCTCTATGGGAAAAGATATGATATATATATATATCACAAGAGATTGAAATATATCTTCGCTTAGAAGGAGCTCAATATGTGGAAAATAAGATGGTTGGAACTACTCAAGGACTAAAATTGCTCGATACACTACCTCCTAAGGAATGAAAATAAGGTAGCTGAAGAATTAAGTTAGAGGTACCAAGGAGTTATAACCATGATGATCGTTAATAAGGATCTTATATATAGAGATATAATAAATATGGATATGGTGATTTTTAGGCAAGGGGAGCCATTATTCCTTTTTCAAGAAACTATTGAAACATCCTTACATGAAAATATATAAAAGTACCAACAGGATGAAGAGAACTTACAAAGGAAAATTAAAGTAGTAATAGATGGGAAATTGATAGATTTCATCTTTAGTTATGGAGTGTTGAAGTTTGGTAAAGGGTTATGTTTTCCATTAATACCACAGTTGAAAAAGGGAACTACTAGATGAAGCACATAGCTCAAATTTATCTATACGCCATGGTATCATAAATATGTATAGGGATTTAAGATGAAATGTATAGTGAGATGGTATGAAGTGAAAAATAGTGTAATATAGGTCCGTATTCTTAGTATTACAACTGGTCAAGATTGAATGAAAACATCCTAAGGGAGTCATGCAACATCTTCTTATACCTATATGGATGTGGGATAATGTTACTGTGGAATCTTTATCTAGAATCTCAAAGAATCAAAATAATAATGATGTTATATGAGTCATAAATTATCATCTTACTAAGTATTATCATTTTTTAGTAATAATAGAAGATATGCCCCTTAAGAATGTTACCCGACTCTATATTAATTAAATTCTAAGGCATTATGGGGCACCTCTATTGAGTTTATCTAATGATGTTCCTTAATTTGTATTGAATTTATAGAAGAGTATTCAATGGTCTCTCGACACTAAGATACATTTAATAATTTTCTATCATCCCCAGATTGATGGGTAGTCTAAAATGACTATCCAAACATTGGAATAAATTATGAGATAATGTTATCTTGACTTTCAAGGTAAATGGGATTAGTATCTACCATTGGTGGAATTTTCATAAAATAATAGGTTACATTTGAATACCCAGATAGAACCAAAAAAAGTATTGTATGGGAAGAGGTGTCTTACTCCATCCTATTAGGAAGAAACTAGAGAAATAAATTTAGTTGTCCCAGATCTTGTAGATTATATGACTATTAAATAATTCACTTTTTAGGATCATATTAAATCTTACTAGAGAAGACAAAATATTTATGATGATAAATAAAGGAAAGACTTGGAATTTAAAGTTAAGGATCATGTATTCTTAAAGGTTTCACCATGGAAGGGAGTTTTCAGATTTTGTAAAAAGGGGGAAGTTAATCCCTAGAAATATCAAGAAATTTGAAATACTATAAAGAATTAGAGTTGTAGCTTACCGATTGGATATGATGCCCCACCTTTCTAAAATACAAAACATCTTACGTGCTTCATTACTAAGGAAATATGTTATATATCTAATGTGTTTGATAACATATAAGTAAATAGAGTTGGATCCTGTCTTGTCTTATAACTAATAACTTGTCTAGATTCTTGACACCATAGATAAAGTGTTTCAAAATTAGACAACTTGATTAGTGAAATTATTTTGGAGAAATAAAAAACTAGAATATGAAACTTGGGATCCTAAGGAATATATAAGGAATTAATATCCACATTTATTCAATAGATTATATATACTCATATTTTGAGTATGAAATTATTTTATGGGGTGATATTGTAATACCTAAGACCCTACTACAGCAGGTAAACACTATATCCTAAACTATTACACAATTCACACTCTAAAGAGCCTATATTCATGAAGTTATTTAATAGTTAAATTTTTGAATTTGAAATTGACCAAAATAACTTCATTTTTTAATTCAACATATTAAAATTAGGTTATTATGATTTTTTCAGATTTTTTTTGGAAAAGTTTGGTTTTAGTCTAAAAATATGGCTTTCACATAACATGTAATTTGTATGAATTTATCATTATATAAGAATGAACATGGAATTTAAAAACGTTTTATGTAATAAAATATGAATTTAAGTGAAAAAAATATTTATTTTAAAATTTATTTGAACTTATAAATCCTATTTCCAATATTTTTAGAACTAATTAAAATGTTAATTTAATAAAAAAATCGTTATTTTCCTTGAATCACGTATTTTCAAGTGAGATTAGGTTTTTTATTTCTTTTAATGTATCATAGAATTTATTTTTTATAATAAATTATTTTATATTTTTAAAATTGTTTCCATGATAACTTGATCTTATAAATAAATTTAAAGCATAAAAAAAATTATTTTTCTAAAAACTATTTTTACTCAATTATGTGTGTTTATTTAACAATTAAATTTTTAACATTTTATAAATTTTATTTGATAAAATTATTTTAAAATTTTAAATTATAAGTATCAAATTAGTTAAAAATTTCAATCTTAATCTGTTTCATTAAAATTAATTACTTAGTTAAGAAATTAATTACCAAGGTAAAAGTAAATTATGATAAAAGTTAAAAAGTTTAATGAAAAAGAGATAAAATGATGAAATATATCTCAAAATAATATTTTATGAGGTGAGTTTAAACTACAAATCTCTATAACCTTCTAATTGTTTCATTTTTTTCCTTTGAACCTTGATTAGTTACCTTAAATTATTGAAAATGTAAGGGTAAATGCTAAAACTACTCTTACCCTCACTTATAAAAAGAGTAGCATCTCCACCACTTCAAGACTCCCCTTACCTTAGAATTTATACTTGATTCTACAAATATTTTATCCACATAAATATCTATACCACTTTAAAATTATTCAATTCACTATTAGTTTTCATAATGTCTTCATTTCTATGGAGAATTCAACGGAAAATTCAAGTCCTCGACATGAGTATTATCAGCTACTGAGAATATTTTTTAATTATATTCATTAAAATTAATTCTACCCCAAAAAATATAATTATATTAGTATCATTTATATATTTTAATTTTTACTATATTAATGTTAAAATCTTTACCTATTAATCTATGTCATCTATTAAGAAAAATGAAATCATCCTTCGTGCATATGTGAAGACTACTTCCACCACGAGAAAAAAAATTATTTTACATCACCAACCATAATTGATGGCTAATAGAATGTATTTGATGTTTTAATATAATTTTTATTATATAATCAAGTTTCTATTATGAAAATTTGTTGAACCTATTAATTATATGATCAATAAATTATTGTCGTTAATTCTATTGTTTAAAATAAGCATGCTAAGAGGTAAATAATTTATTCAAATTGTGTAATATTTTCATATCCATTACTTATTCTTATACATAATTTATAATTATGATATATCACACTAATAAACATTAAATAATATCATTACACTTCTGGTATAATTATATTATAAGAAAACCACTTCATAATCATTCATTAAATCAGGGTATGTCTATGTTTGGGTCAGTTTAACCACCTACTTAAACAATAATATGATTTATATCATGAATTAATATAGAAATATAATTACTGGTATAATATTATATAAATGTTTAAATAATTAGTTTTTTTATTTTTGATATGTTTTATCTCTTTTTAATTCATCAATTAAGAAAACACCCTTTGATCGTCAAGAATAGTCGAAACGTGCTTGTTATCAATTTCAACTTGATGGATAAAGACTAAAACACTCATGAAAGGAATTTAAAAAATCATAAATAACTATAAATAATCCCTAAAATAACCTTAAGTACCTATTAAATGTTAACTTTGTAAGAATAATGAGTACATACATCACTATTATAAAACTAGTACAAACGATCGAAATTATAAACTTCTGATGTAGAAAATCAGTTGAATTCATAGATAATGACTATTTATGAAGAGTATAAATGAAAAGGGTTATGATTAAGGTTCTTAATTAAGTTATTAATATATATTTGTTTTTATATATGTTTTTAATGTTTTTTTGTGAAATTCTAGAAAATGGGTGGGGGTTCTCCATCTCAAATTCCTTTCTTTTTGACATGTTTGTTATTATGCTCCTAATTTTTTATGTTGTGTATATACTATCTATTTGAGATTTTATATCATGAAATTAATTTATTAATTTTATATTAATAACAATTTTAATACCTCTATTTTAATATGTTTATATTTAATTGAAACACAATCCATAAGTGGGGGTTTCCATCTTAATTTTCATTCTTTAGGAGTCGTGTTATATTCAACAAATATTTCCTTTTTTTGTTGTGAATACATTTCCATGTAATAATTTTTTCAATATTACTAATTAAATTTAAGATATTTCAAATTCTATATTTTAATACCTCCATTATATTCTTTTGATTCAAGATTTACCAAAACCTTTATAAAATTCAATATTTTCCATGGTGGAAAAACCATCCTATGTTATGGAGATATAAAAGTATGTTTAGTTTCCTAGAAAATAAATCCATTTATAGATACTAAAAAGTGGACATATCTTTTAAAAATAAGAATCTATGGGTAATCACCCTGAAAATAATTGTTTGAGAATTGGCTCAATCATCACTCTAATGAAAGATGAATGTGTCTATGATTGTACACCTGGATAGACACTCATGAGGGATATTATTTGGAATGTTTACACTCTCTTTATAAACAATGATGAAAGAGTTTTCCTGCCAATTTCTTAGTATCCTACTAATGAAAACTATTAAACCCAATTATTATATTCCATGTATAATATAACACATTGGAAGTACTATCTCCACTGTATTTCTTTGATAAGTGTACTTCCTATTACGTTGGTGATACCCCATAGATTCTAGGTTTATTAAGGGATATTATTCTAGACATCCACATTATTCCATTGAATGGGGAAGTGTTTGTTTTCTATATTTTTAATTATATGGATAACCATGTTTTTATTCACTTAAATCTTCCTTAGGTAATGATATGTAAAGTATTTTTGAATCTTATTATGGATGCATAAGATTTAATCTGATGATGGGTGGGTCTAGGAATTATATAGCCCATAAATGTATCGATGGGTATCATTAGACAAAATATCTTGGGTTTTGGTGTATGACTCTCCCATATCATTATAATGTTTTAGAATAAATCCTTAACAACTTATTTTAATGCCTAACTTTAATTATTTCATCATTTTGCGGTCAATGATTATTATTATCCATGCATTCATTTTTATTCATGTATATATAATTTCCTATGTTTAATTTAGGGTTTCATGTTGTTTATTTATTCCTACCATATCACTCATACCATGTTTAGGTAATTATAGTCTCCAATGTATGTTATACTTCTTATTAGTCATATTAGCTCACCATTATTTGTTTTCCTTTCCCCTGGAAACCTAGAGGAGAACTATGTATAATTTTTAGGGATACAATGGAAGGGATAATAATGTTCTGGAAATGTGTTCATGTTTTATCTTATGTTTTAAATTGTAATGTATATATAAATCTAGTATTCTAATACTATTAAACTTTTGAATCCTTCTTAAACTGTTTTATTCTATACTAATAATGTAATATAAGTACCAACTCTAGGTTTTTAGAGTCAAGGATGTTACAGAAACCATGACACATCTCACTATAAGGTTTTCACAAAAGATAAACGATCACACATCAATAACCATAAACAAACCACTAAAATCATCCCTCATATATCTCATTCCAAACCAACCACATACCCACTGCCTTAACACAGTCCACCCTCAATTCAGTCCCCACCATCACCACATGAACCCCACAAGAACAACATAATAAAGAGGGAAAATCAGAAAGTACATGAACACATATAAAATTAGATTTCATCTCCCACAATTACTATAGTTTCAAATTAAAAATTACTTCAATAACATTCCATCATCTCTTGCATGAGTATTTTCTTGTAATTTTCATATTTACACATAACCGATTTGTTATCATATATAAGTGCTTAAAATTTTATGAATGTTGAGTTCAAAAAATCAATCATTTCAAGGGTTATTAATTAAACTTATCCATACTACACACAAGGCTTCAATAATAATAGTTATTTTTAGTAAAAATAGAATGTGGGAATAATATCCTGAGAAAAATCACAAAATCAAGTAAACATATGTGAGTTCATCACTTTTCCCTAAAATTTAAAAAGTTATAGTTGATTATATTTTTAAGATATACATTACTGTCCACCCAAATGAAAAAAATAAAGTCATTTTAATATCACTAATTCACTAAATTAGAATATAATAAGGATCCCTTCTCTGAATTAGAATATTGTTTAATCTCTATATAAGAACAAAGAAAAGGAATACAGATCACTAAGAAAACCCATGCAAGGAACTCCCCAATCAACCTAAACCATAGAAATCCCCATCAATGTATCTCGAAAACATCACCCAAACTAAACATATCCACAATCAAATCCTCCTTGTAATGAATAATAGAGGTTGAACTGGAGTGAAATGAAGGTAACTCACCTAAAATCACCTGATATTATATCTCACAATTCCAAGTATCAAATCCAACATGAATGAGTTGAAAGGACTCTAAACCTTACTCTAATTAGACCAAGGATCAAGGGGAAAAAGTAAAATTACAGAAATTTAAGGGGATATAAAATTTATACTAGGGATGGATAACATCCAGTAATGACATGACATATTGCTTCACACTATTAATGACCAAGGGAACCACCAATTTATGAAATTATAAGATTATTTATGTCATAAACGTTTCATGTTAAACCTTCACTGAAATTCATGTCTCTAGATCCTATAAAACTAAGAAGCATTCATGTCATGAACAAAACATATTATTTCATGAACTACCAAGAGGAAAATCAACCCAAAAACCATCCTGAAAACTTCATTTTAGGAATCAAGGGTTTATGACATGAAATACACCTTGGAAACCCCCCCCCCCCCAAAATCTATCCCGAATAACTTAATATCACAAACCACCTTCACACTTTTAAAAAATAAACATTTTTCTAGGATCTATTCATTCCATGTACTGAACGTTTGTTATATTAAATACTCTCACAACTAAAAAAGTCAACCCCAAACTACTCATCCTTTATCAATCCCCCATTTTTTACCTCCATCTCACAAACTACTCCAAGTGATGGGTCTAAAGACTAAGCCAATCACATTAAATACCTATTAGATGATTCTTGTCCCCAAGAATTAAAACAAGACCAAGGAAGGAAGAAGGTAAAATTATAAACAACTATTTAGTGAGATAACTCTCAAGAACCTATTTACAAACATAAATCAACCGCCAACCAAATACAAATATCAAGAGTAACAATTGAATTTCATAACCAAAATCAAATCATTCATTACATCACCAAGGTAAAAAACCAAATATGTTTCAAAACAACATGGTGTATTGAGAACACATTTGTATCTCACACTCTTAATTAATCTCTTCCAAACCACTATTCCTTTATAGAACATGAACCAAGGGGATAAATCGATCATACATCTCTTTATCTTAATGATCATAGATATCAACTAGCCAATCCAAAACATTTACATTATTTATGATTTAAAACTCTACCCATTCAATGACATGGGAGTCATTTTCATGATACCATAAAAGATGATACATGTGGAAAACGTTTTGGATCATGTATATCATTGTTGGAAGTGATATATAATATGCCACCTTTCCAAAATTCTCTAGAACATTGAAAATCATGAAAACTTTGGGTTAAATATTACTCCACCAAACAAACCTATGGTACCCCTAGTGAGGGGAAACCCTCAACAATACATAATCTCTAGACAAAAACACCATGGGACTCCTCATAAAATCAAAATTAACCTTAAGGAGGTCTTGTTCCACCCTCATATACTCTTGAACCATCTAGATCTTCTCTATTGTACTCTGGAAGACATATTGGCCAAGGATTTCTGACTCTCCAACCTTGGTCCAACACAATGGTGACCGACATAGACACACATACAATTCCTTAAATGGATCCATATTTATGGATGAGTGGTATATTTTTTTAGACAAACTCATCTAAGGATAGGTTCTTCATCCATGATATTCCTAAATCCATGACATAAGTTTTCAATATATCCTCCAACAATTGGATGGTCTGCTCCATCTGACTATATATCTAGGGATGAAAAGTATTTATAAGGAATAGATTGGTGTAAAAATAATTTAATACTCATCTCTATATTCATGATTTAAATTGGGGAGCCAGATTAGATATGATGTTCCTCGGTTCTCTATGGAGCCTCACCACATCATCTGCATATCACCTCCCTAAAACTTCTATGAAACTCAACTCCAAAATAAATGGAAAATGGTTTGACTTAATCATTTGGTACATGATCACACAAATTCCATAATATCATCTCTATAACTAGGGTAATATGGTGATTAAATCAATAGATATATCCTCCCTCTTCCACTCAAGGACATCTAAAGGATGAAAACACTATAGGAACATTTTGTTATGATTTCACCTACTGATAAACCAAACACTATTCCACGAACTCTAATACTAACAGATTTATCCCAGGTTTTCAAAATCAACCTCCTCAATACATGATAAATATTATTCACAGTCATATGTAATACCATTATAAAGTTATTAAATTCATGTAAAACTCTCTCACACATGTATAATGGAACATACATCTTTCTATTAAATATCATATGATGTTATATATCCTCTGACCACCCATCTAGAGTATCATCATGATTGTTAGAGTCATTCATCACTTCCACCTTTGAGCCTCCCCACTGAGAATCCTCTACTTGTCACAATAAGGACGATTCAACTTCCATTTGAAATAATCAGCCTTTTCCATATGTCTACTTTTTACTAAGATGAAATGATTTTATCTCCTCCATCACACTCTAAGCATCCTCAAACTCTTGAACTATAGCTCCTCATATCTTCATGCTTAGTGATTCATCAAAAAAAATCCCCTCGCTTGGTGTCTAAGAGATTTAAAAATCATAATCCTAGAGAAAATTTATCCACTTGTGGTAGAATATATTCATATATTGTTGATTGGAAACATACCTCAGAATCTGGTGGTCCATAAAAATCATAAAGCACTTTTCGATGAGGTAATACTGCCATAGATTCAAGGAACACACTATTACCACCAATTATAGGTCATTAGTGGAATAGTTATGATCATTAGGAAACATATTCATGGACCCATAAGAGATCATTTCCCTCTTATACATTAAGATAAATCCCAAACCTACATGGGAAGCATCACAAAAGACCTCAACCATTACTCCCTCCTTAGGAAACCAAAGCACGAGGGAATTAATCATCCTTTACATTAGGTATTCAAATTTTATCTAGCATTGATCTATCTAAATGAAGTACCTATACATACTAGATAAATCTATTAATAAGGATGTGATCTGGGATAATTTGGACCCAGACCTCTGTTAATATCCTTTAAAACTAAGGAAATTGTGAACATATTCCATGTTCTTGGGTGCTTCCCAAGAAAAAACATCATCTATCTTTGAAAGATCTATGGCTATACCCTACTAAGACACAAAATGTAAAATTAATAAAACCTATCATATCATAAAAATTCACTTAGATATTATATCCTAGAGTTTATGGTGTCGAATAACCTAAAAGATAGTCCTAAGGTTATCATCATTCCCCTCTTCCAACTCTGATTATATAATGATTCCATCGATGAACATGATTATGAACTAGTTTATGAACTCTTGGAATATAGAGATTGTGATCCCCATGAACACTTTTGGTTCATTCATTACACCTAAATAGATGACAAAAAAATCTAAGTTCCCTTACCTACCCTGAAAGGCGGTCTTCAATATATCCACTTCCATTACCCTCTTTTGATGATATTCAAACCACAAGTTGATATTCAAAAACTGACTTGCTCCCTTTAAATAATCAAAAATATTTTCAATCCACAAAAGAGGGTATTGGTTCTTAACCACCACTTGGTTCAACCTCAAGTTTTCCACACACAGCCTAATAATACCATCCTATTTCTTGATGAAAATCACTAAAGCACCCTGAGGAGATACACTTGGCTTTATAACTCCTCTCTACATAAACTCTTTGATATGTATCCTCAACTCCCCTAAAATATTTGGGTTCCATATGATTGGGATCCATAAAAATTATGGAGGATCCGGGTTTTAAATATATCCCAAAATCAACATCGTTTTGAGGGGGTAGTGTCACTACCTCATTTGGGAGTATATCTAGGAACTCCACAATAACTTTAAGAACCTACACTACTTATTCCTAAATTGATAACTATATTAACTTTGATATGATAGGCTCTAAAATCCTTTTATCCATCCAATGAACCCAATCACTAAAAAACACCACTTAGGATCCCTCTACATCAGAAAAAACCAATCACCTTTAGAATAAATCAATAACTACAATCATAAAATACAATATATCCATGGAAAGTAATATATTGTATGGATATATCTACAATAAGAAGAAATAACCCATCAAAAAATGTCTCCCTACCATCAACTAACACCCTTAGAATAAATTAAACAATGTAGTTTGAACTCCAAATACATTCAATAACATAAGGGGAATTATAAATCTCTCCACCTCAAACCATAATGTGTAGACCAGAGTGGGTGCAACAAAGGAGTGAAAAGCTCCAAAATCAAACAACTCAGAAACTAAGGTAGATGATAAACTAATGATACCATAGACAACCTAGGCCCCTCTAGTATTGGATCCTCTAAATCTTTCATCTATCCATGAAAAAATTCTCTACATCACTACTAATGGCCTTCATGGACAAGATCTATTCTATGTATATAAGGATGAGGATCATCATAGGGCTTACCTCAACCACCTCCATCCCCTATTGGGTGAGAAATTATTATTACTATGGTCATAAAGGGTAATAACCTACAATACCCTACTAACATCCCTAATCAGTCAATAACTAATACTGACAATCACCACGACCCATATAGACATAGAACAGAAAAGTTAATCCATTGGAAGAAATTCAAGAACTAATATCCTAAGAGTAGTTAAAAATAGACTGTTGTGGTTGGCTCACTATCAGTCATAACATTAATTACCCTAACATCCACAATCCTCTACAAAAATCCATACTCTTTAATGAATACCGTTGACCTCCCTCTCAAGGAACTCCTCCGTGAGAGCACATGTGATTACTCATTTTCACATTTTTTGTACCTCCATGTATATAGGAATCATAGATGGGATAAGTGAATATCATATCATTGGGTGTGATGCCTCCTAAAGTCGTTGTTTTTTAGGATCCTCATCTAGAAAAAGATTTTGATTGAATTGAAAAAATCCCTTGAACCCAATCATGAGCTCATATACACTTAGGAAACCTAAATAAAAGGAGAGAATCTCCTACCAATTTAATTCCTTTATCTTCGAAGATAATAACTCCATATGAAAATACTTCTATAAATCATCCTATAAAACATTGAACTCTTTTTTCTCTCTAAGATATAGCATCCACCACTGATGTGCTTCTCCTCACATCTGACTGAACCCCAATGAAACTTAGTACTCTGTATAGGCCTGAATCAAATTAATGGATATCTCAAGCTCCTCGATCCAACACTCCATCTACATATCATAAATTATTCCCTAAAACTTTTCTTTACTCTAATACTGGAAGGGGAAAAATTCCACCACATATCATCCTCCTCAGTTAGATCGATTCTCTAATGATTAACTAGATTGACCTATTAAACCACTCCTCCATAAACTATATGTAGGTGATTCCCATGATCCATTTCTGAAAAGAAAAGAATAGATAAACCCTAAAACCACTATCGTGGAATTTATTTAGATTCATTTATTTAATTTCATGTTAATTATAAACATCACATTATTCAATGAATAGAACACACAAACATGCTGCTTGTACCTCTCTTATGTATTTACCCCACAAATAGAATCACTTTTCATAGCACATTTAGAAATTATAAATTCATTGAATTTGATCACAAGGGGGCCCTATAACCCTATCTCATATACGACCTCCCTTTCTTATGTCATAATCTATGCTCAATTGAAAATGTTTCCCTACCAATACATAAAATCCTCACAACTTCCTAACCTCAAGGTATAACTTATCCCTCAAACAAAATCTTTGATATCACTTTATTACACACCACCCCAAAAACACACACAAACACACTGGTACCCCTCTTGGGATGGTAATGAAGATAAGGGGTGACCCCCAAAGCTATCCTCTGATAGGCCTCGGGTAAGCCACTATCATCGAGGGTATAAAACATAAAGTGGGAGGCATTGAACTCAAAATATAAACAAGGGAAAGGGATAAGATAAAAACAATTTCCCAACAGCATGCCACATTTATATAAAACAACAATTATATCATATTTCATATCATGTGATACAAATAAAAACTCCAAAATAAAAAAATTCTAATGGAAAATTATAGGGCAGTAACTCCATAAAAACTACAACCTCTAAGATTTTAGTGTCCATAACAGTCTCTGAAACACTCTTAGAATGGTAAAAAAATAGTTAATATATATAGGGTGATCATAACATGTATACTTATTAGGATCATACACAATGTGTCACATGAAAGTGTGAGAATAGAATATTAATACTCTAGTTAATGAACAACAGAACCAACATGTACCTAAATAGTTGAACTAATCCACCCCAACCTCACCAAGTCTCACTTACAAAGTAATGCAAGTAAAGTAGGAAAATAATATAAAAATAATATAATTCAAGGTTCTCCATAACCACTTACCCAATGATTACATACACACACAGATATATATATCCAAAACCTCATCATGATCATCCTTATGTCTCGTATCCAAGGTAGTAGGGTATCAAGAACATGAATGAATTGAAACTCATTCCATCTTCCTACATTGCATGACCCCCACCAAGTGGAAATCCACCATCACTAGGAATCACCACCAACTAAGTCATCATATTTATGCATTTTTAACAACTAAGTTATCATATCTAGGAATCTCCAAAAACTAATTTATTGTCTATAGGAATCACTACTAATTGATCCATCATCATTAGAAATCACTACCAACTAATTAATACTCACTAGGAGTCACATCCAACTGATCCAACATCACTAGGAATCACCCCCAATTGAGAAATCCTCACTACTAGCATAGAGAGAACAAGGAAAACACATGGAACCCAAGACCCCTATTAGGCATTGGCATGAAATGCTTGACTCAAGTTGGTTGAATTTATAAATCACATGAAAATAAATTATAATAGTCACACACAATAACAAACATAAGGGTTCACATAAAAAACAATATAATCACCCATGATACTGCCACATCACCCCCATGAAATTCACTACCAAGGGATGCCACTTCTAAATTCAACTCACCATAGAAAACAACCACACCCACAATCCATGGTTCCTTCATTATTTATAGATTCATCCATTTTTATATTTTTAACCAATCCTTTTTAATTAATCATTAAAACCCATATTTAAAGGAAAACTACTCTTAAACACAGCTCATGTTGAAGTTCAATTATTTCTTATTTCATTCCATCCAATTTATTAATATTCAATTCATTAATCAATTTCCACATTATTAATTCCAACCCATACTGATTTAATTTTAGCCCATAACACTAATATTTTGTCATTACTAACCTCATATCATAGCTATTATGAAACTACAACACATTCCACAACATAAAAGCCCATCCATCTCATATAAATCATGCCACATCTCACTCCAAGGTCATCAATTCAACTCAACCATTTCACATCAACAACCATTAACTAACCACTACAACCATCCCTCGCATATCCCATTCGAAACCAACATAATCCTTTATACCTTAACATAATCCAACCCTAATCTGATCACCACCATCACTTAACACACCCTACAAGAACCACATAATCATGAGGGAAATTAAATAAGAACATTAATACAAAATGGAGTATATTTTATCTCTAATAATTACTACAGTTTAAAAATAAAGGGGGATTTCATAACATTTCATCATCTATTGCAGTGGTATTTTGATTCAATTTCTGTATCCGCACATAAGAAATTTGTTATCATATATAAGTGATTAACCTTTTCTGAATGGTGAGTTCAAAAAATCAATCATAGTAAGGGTTCTCAATTCAGAGCATCCACATTGTATATAAGGCTTCAACAATAATAGTGGTTTTTAGATATATTGGAAAGTAGGAATAACCTCATAAGAAAAATCACAAAATCAAGTAAATAGACGGGTGTTGTAATGTCCCATGATCTAGAACCCTCTCACATGACCAAATCAGGTGGGTTATAGGACCTTAAGTGTGCCTCCTAATATTTCATAGGCTACTGACTTGTATAGAGGGTTTCATGAGTATAGTGGGGAGATTATACCCCTGGTATAGAGTTAAAATATAGAGGAAATAACAAATATTAATAAATATTAGAGTAAGATATAAAATAAAATAAATAATAAAACATATAACTGGAAGGTAATAGAGGAACCAATAAATCAAATAATAATCAATGTAATTATGGGATGAAATGTATCTAGATGTTAAACTAAAATTAATACAAATAAAAGAACCAGGTAACACAAATAGACTCAAAATATCTCGATCTTAATCCCTATGTTGGACTTATCTCAAAATTCCCATCCTACGACATAAAATTCGCAACAATATCCCTTTCCCTTATCCAAACCTACATCCATATAATCTGATAGGGTACCAAATGGTGTCCAGAATAGGGTGAGAGTAAAAATTAGTAGGTCGACACCACCATTCCTAAACAAAACCAGTCTAATAATAAGATGTTCTAATAAAGTGATAAACATGTGCATTAATTAATTAAATTAATATAATACAACAATGAACCTATTTCGGCACCATATTGGAATATCTCTGAGCATGTAGCATAACCATTCCAACTATAAACCATAAACCATGGTATAATCACACAACTGAGAAAATCCCTTTGTATAAGCATTTCAGCTGTTGGGAAAAGCCCTATATACAAAAATTTTAGCATCAACTGGGCCAAGATTGATATATAAGAATTACAACACGAAACTGGTCCATGCCTTCTATATAAGCATTACAACATTAAATTGGGAAAATCCTGTTATACAAGCATTTCAACACCCCAGGACATAATCCTATATATAAGCATTACAACATAAAACCAATCCAATCCCACTATATAAAAATTACAACATGAAACTCAATTAAATTCATAATAGTAAGCATATCACAATATCATAGCATATCATATGATGCAATGGTTAATTCTTTCAATTACCATTTATCTTTTAATTACCCTTTTCATTTATCAAGGTTTTTGTAGACCACTAACATGCCCGTTTTCACCCGATCATATTGTATCAACCATATCTATTTAAATAAACAATCATCCATTACTAAGGAGAATCTATATCAATCAATCACCGGAGTTCTCATGTCTTTATAAACACACTTTATGTCATTATCCAATTTATTATTATTCAAGGGTCTGTTTACCAAATGGGTAGCCACCATCCAGGCCTCAATACCATTGAATCCAAATGGATCCAAGGAATAATTCAATCCATAATTTTTAATCATTCATCATTAAATTCATTAATGTGCATGTTGTGTTCAAACAATCACAATATTTCATTTACTTAACAATTAAGTAGTCCATAAGGTTATGTTTTAGACCACATACCTTTAACTGATTATCAATGCAATGTTTCCAATGGGAAACACTAACAAGAAAAATGGCGTAGAATATTTAAAGAAGAACTAGAGATCAATTGCATGAATGGGATATCCAGAATGGTGTAAGGCCCTCCAAAATTTCCTAGAAATCACCTAGGGAATAAAAGATAGAGGCTTCACAAGAGGAGAATGAAAATATAAGCATATGGAACATCTTATAAATGATGATCCTAAGAAATAAATGGCATGTTAATGTATTACATGATAATTAATTCTTGATTTAAGAGTAATCTGAAAAAAAATTCACCTCAGGTATTTTAAACCCCACATGAACATTACATGTTCTATAATGTAGATTCACAGTATGTGAACAATTAATTCCATAAACTAGTTCACAACATGTATTCATTACATGAAATTTTACTGGAAGTAGTTACACATCATTTAATTCATTTACATGGCATGAAACATCCCTACATGTAGTTTTAAGACTAAAATTAAATAGAAGAGAATGAACCACCTCTAATTCCTTTCAAACTCATGGAAAGCCCTTGTAATTCCATTTAACACATTTATAATCAGACTCCATTAATTAAAACAAAAATACATCCCTGAATAGTAGGTCATTTCCCTAAATAAAAGTTTTTTATCTCCAAATGAGACTCAACCAAAAAGCTTTAAAGGCAAGGAAAACCCAAACAAAATAGGTTTAATTCAAAACTCAAAGTGGGACATACCAACAAAAATATGGGAACTTAATACCTCACCACCATATAACAACTCATCCTAGAGATTCTCCAAGAATCACTATAGGGTATCAGTGAAACATTATGGCCATTGTGCTTACATATCAAACTCCCTCACCTAGGTCTCCTCCTAAACATTCCCATTATACCACTACACTCTAACCAGAAGTATAGTCTTACCTAATAGGTACTTCTCACTATAATCCACAATCCATATCAGATTTTCCTCGAATGATGCATCTACAAAAATCTATATGTCCTTAACATTAACCACATGAGAAGGTTCAAGATCATATCACTAAATCCATGACACATGAAACACATTGTGTATAACACTATCGTGTTGTGGAAGGTCTAATTGATACACCATTGGAATGACCCTTCCCACTATATCAAACATCCTAAAAACCTAAGTATTAGCTTTACCTATTTACTAATATGGAGTTTCCACAACTTACGTGACACCCAAAGGAAAATAAATGACCAAAATTTAACTCTATAATTCATCTTTGATGGCCATCGTCAGATTTTTTTCTACTCTACACGGTCACCAACCGCCTCTAGATCAACTGAACCTGCTCAGATGTCTCCTGTATAAGACTATGTCCAATAAGTGCTAACTCAGCTACCTATAACCAAAAAAGGGTAGAATGGAATGTAATTACATATAAAGACTCAATATGTTCCATTTGGACTGATTCTTAGAAGCTATTATTAAACACAAACTCCTTGAGTGTCAAATTTTTCTCCCAATAACCCCCAAAATCCAAAACATGGGCTCATAAAATATCCTCTAGAATTTGAATAATCCACTGAGAGTGACCATCAGTATGTGGATGATAAGATCTTCTCAGAAAAAAATTTGATCCTATAGCCTTCTAAATACCCTACCAGAACCAAGACATGAAACATGAATCTCTATCAAAAAAGATATCCCACATAACATTGTACATCCAAACTATCTTACACATGTAAATACTACCCAAATCATCAACGGTGAAGGTCTCCCTGATTGAAAAGAAGTGATCTAACTTTTCTGGTTGATCCATGATCACCCATAAAGGATCATTATTATGGGTTTTCCTTGATAATCCTGTCAAAAAATCCAAAGGGACATTATCCCATTTCCACTCAAGAATGAGAGGAGGGTGAAATAGCACAACATGCCTCTGATTCATGGATTTCAAAGGTGAAACATATTTCATCAAATCTTTCTACCTCCTTATTCATTCCTGACCACCAGTACATTATATGGATATCATGATACATCTTTGTCAAACAAGGATATACCACCCATCTAGAAGCATGAAAATCTCTCATTATCTCCTCACATAATCCAATATGAACTCATAATCAGCCATAAAAAAGAAGTCAACTTCCACTACCAAGAGACCATCCTGATGGTGCAACCACACCATAGAATCTATCTCTCTTAACTTGGACCAAAAAAATAGATAAATTCAGAGTCTTGATCCATTCATGAATCACATGTATGAAAGATTTTGAATTCAGAGCTACTCTTCCCTGATACTTCTAAACATCTAAATATGTGTCTTCAAAGAGTTCCATCATCCACCACTCATAAAAAGACTCCCACACTACCTCTATCTACTTCTTCCATATCAAATCATTGGAAAATACATTTCCCTTTCTCACTTTATAAGACATATAGATGTCGAAAGACTGTTGATACTCGACCAACCTCCCATACCGAAGGTTCATGTTTCACTAAGAAAATATATAACCGAGGTTCTTACAATCCATGTGCACCACAAACCACTCACCTAAAAGATAGTGGAACCAGCTTTTCAGGGCATGTACTACTACATCTAACT
Source organism: Viscum album (assembly GCA_963277665.1). NCBI lineage: Eukaryota > Viridiplantae > Streptophyta > Magnoliopsida > Santalales > Viscaceae > Viscum > Viscum album. Next base: position 1,276,924,540 of record OY728122.1, read on the forward strand.
CTAGATCATGAGTAGGATAATTATTTTCATGTGATCTCAGCTGTTTAAAGCCACAAGACATCACTCGATCCTCATGTATCATAACTGCTCTGAGTCCAACTCTGGATTTGTCACATTATATGGTATAATATTTACTCATCATAGGTGAAGTGGGGATATATGCTAAGTTTTGACTACATTTAAACTCCTTAAAATACCACTCACAAGAATCTAACCCAAAAAACTTCACTCCTTTATTGGTCATCCTTGACATTAGTACTACCATATGGGAGAAGTTCGAGATAAAGTGTCGATAATAACCTGATAAACCCAGAAATCTCTGAATATTAAATACATTCTTGTGTTTATCCCAATATACCATGACTACAACCTTCTCTCTGCCTACTGTCACTCTATCCTTTGAGATAACATGACCTAAGAAGTTCTCTTTCTCAATCCAAAAGCTACATTTGGTTATCTTGGTGTAAAGATGATGCTCTCTCAATATACTCAAGATGATGTCAAGATGTTGGGAATGATCGTCCACTAACTAGGAGTACACTATGTTTTCATTGAAAAAATGACCACAAACTAATCCAAATAAGGATTAAATATCTTGTTCATCATGTCCATGAATATCATCGGTGCATTCATCAAACCAAACGGCATCACTATGAACTCAAACATTCCATACCTACTCCTAAATTTTTTTTGGGTATTTTTGATGGAATCACCCTCAACTTGTGGTATCCTAGTCTCAAATTGGTCTTGGATAATATTTTATCCCCAACCATCTAGTCAAAGAGATCATCAATGTGGGAATGGAGATATCATCTCTTGACTTTTATCTAGTTAAATCTCTGTTAATACACACATAAGCGCAAAGTTCCATCATCATTATTGGTAAAATGAACTAGAGAACCCAATTGAGATGTACTAGGCTGCATGAAACCTTTAACTTCTATATCTTCCAAATAGACATTCAAATCTTGAAGATCTATAGGTTTCATTATATAAGGTGGAATAGAAATTATCTCTACTCCTAGCATGACTTGATCATGAAATCAGTATATCCCTCTAGTGTTAAGTAGTATAACTCATCAGGGAAGACATCTTCAAAAAATTATACCACTGTAGAAACATAATCATGGTTCATTGTACCATTGACTATAAAAGACATTCTATTTGAGCCATGATACAATCTAATCTAAATTAAATTGGTCCTTCATATCCAGCTTGAAGATCCCACTCACCCAGGTGAAAAATAGTTGTCTCTTTCAGGAGATAGAAAGGTAACCCAACACTAATAGCAATCGATATGAACTTGTTATAGAAATACGCAATCTGTACCAATAAATATATTGAAACCTATCATTTCTAGAAAAAACTGTACTCAAAAGAAATGTTAACCACCAATTTATAGAGAACATGCCTTAAAAAGTTAGACATTCTCTGACTGCACTCCCAATAGTGCATCAATGGTCAAGAAACCATCCATGATTTCCACAACCAAGACGAAACTTTTTGAAAAAAAAAGATAAGATAAAAAGGTAATGTAAAGATCTAGTATAAAAATGAAAGATAGGGTATATGATACAAGAATCATACCTATGGTGGTAGAAGGTAATGCATCCACAATATCCCGATTAGTCTTCATAGAATTTAGTTTACTATCCCCTCTACCATGGGCTCTAGTATGACTCTCCTGTGATGTTCCCTCTACCGGTATTGTTGTTCCAGCACTAGGGATCCACGCCCCCTATATTGAACTGAACATCTTGTGGAACTCTATATACCTATCTATTGGGGGTAGCTGAGTCATTCCTAGACTATGGTACCTATCATGATCCCCTTCATCTACTCTTATATGAGAATATCCTAAATGTTTTTTGGAGATGACCCAACCTACCGCAAGAATGGTACTCCAAATTATGTTACGAACACTAAGGAAACTTGTGACCCAACTTTGAACACTAATAGAACTATAACAGAACATGATCCTGAGATGGATTCCCACTTCCCTAAATGCTCGTCCCTCTAGTTCCTTAAATATAACAATCACAACGGCACACCATTCCACTAGAAGAAGATCTTACAGTTCACCTTGTAGAAGTATCATGGATGTTGATTAGGGCCTCTCTCATATTCTCTTCTGTGATGAGTGATTGATTCATCACATCTGAAAAGGTAATAAAGTGAAATATGTTCACCTGTAACCTATATCATTGTGAATATTGTTCTGAAACACTTCACCCTGGAGATATCATCAGCAACTAAAGATGGTTTAAAGTGATGTTGTTTGATGAATCGTCTAGATTAGTCCATCCCTTACATTCCCTCCTATGTTAGATGTGTGAACTCACGAGCCTTCTCATCCCTCAATGTCTATGGATAGAAGGGGATCTTGAAAATTTCCTCAAAATCCTTCCAAGATAACTCCTCTATCTACCTAGCTTACTCTAGATTATCCCACTAATTCTTTGCAGGTCCACGAAGCATATATGTATTAAATTTCACCCTCATATTTGTGGGTCTCTTGATGTGATTGAAGATCATCTAGAATGACTAAATCTTGAGCTCATCTTCCTAAGGTCCTCTATATCTAGTGAACATAGGCTAATGTTGTAACTGAAACTCTCTCATTATCTTAGAAACAAATGTCACAGTATAAAAAGCATCACATTCCATGGATATCATGACCCTATAAAAATTATCATGAAGCTAAACATCCATTTGATCCTTAGGACATACAAGAAGCTCTGGATCAGCTATGTTAAGAGCATGTTGATTTCCACTCTCCTGATTCTCAACTCAAAGACAATAAAGAGGCATTTTCTCTACAAGATAATCACACTCCTTAGAACACTGGCTAGAAAAATGGTCAACCTCAATAGGTGATTATAGAGAACCACTGACTCTAGATCTCTCAAAACATAGATTACAAGTGTTTTTGCATGACATATGAGTTATTTAATTTTATTTATCAAATATAAAAGGTATCCAATTTCACATTTTATCAAGGAAAATATATTGCATGCAATAAATATGTCCTTATCCTAAATAATGCATGTCAAGATATATCTATATGTTCCTATCATGATGCATTAAAACACATCTCATTCCATACCGAGCCACATGTAAAAATCTAAAGAAACAATAACATCACAAAAAATGTGAATCACCCTTGGTAAAATAAAATCAATCATAATAAAAAAACATCATAAACCTTAATACTATCCCTGGGAACTCATATTCTCTCCCATACATGGGCTAGGTAATCCAATGCACAAGATCATTAACAAGTACTGACATATCCTATTCTCCTTTCTACCTTTCCCAAATAGTAAGGAAACATGAAAGAAAAAAATGTCCTCTTATACAACTATGTAACATCCCCTGATCTAGCACCCTCTCACATTACCAAATAAATTTGGTTAAATGACCTTAAGTGTTCCTTCATGTATGCCATAGAATTTTGAATATTAGTGAGGGTGTGATGAGTATAGTGGTGAGAATATACCCCCTGGTATAGAGTTGAAATATCGCAAAAATAACCAATATTAATGAATATCATAGTAATAGTGGAAATAGTAGAAACAATAAAACACATTACTGGAAGGTAAAGGAATAAAAAACAAATAAAATAATAATCAATGTAATCTTCTTGAGTACTAAATGTCATCCTAAATAGGGTTTGAGTAAAACGTAATGGGTTGACACCATCATGTCTAAAAAAACTAGTCTAATAATAATTGAACATAATAAAGTGATAAATGGGTGTATTAATAAATCAACCTAATATAATACAACAATCAACCTACTTCAACACTATGCCGGAATATCTCTAATCATGTAGCACAATTATGCCAAACATAACCATAAACTATGGTATAATAACATAACATGGAAAAGTCATATGTTTAATCATTTCATCCTTCCAGAAATCCCTATATATAATCATTTCAGCATCAAATAGGCTAAGCCCACAATATAATACTTACAACATGAAATAGGGTCACACCTTCTATATAAGTATTACAACATGAAACTATGCCAAGGCCACTATATAAACATTTTAGTATCTCGGGCATAACCCTCTATATAGCTATTAATGAATGAATCTGACTCAAGCCTGCAATATAAGTATTACAACATAAAACTTGGAAAATCCCACTATATAAGCATTATTAAATGAAACTCAATAGAAGTCATTACATCAAGGATATCATAGTGTGATAGTATATCAAAAGTCACAATGATTAATTTTTCCGATCACTATTTAACTTTTAATTACACTTTCATTCATCAAGTTTTTCATAGACCATAAACATGCATGTTTTCACCCAATAATATCCTATCAACCATAGCCATTTAAATAAAAAATCAGCCCTCACCAAGGTGAATCTATATCAAGAAACCACCTGAGGTATCATTTCATTCTAAACACACATTAAGTAATTAACCAAATTATTATTATTCAAGGGTCTGCTTCCCCAATGGGTAGCCACTAGCTGGGTCACAATACCATTGATTCCCAAGGGATCCAAGGAATAGTCCAATCCATAATTTTTCATCATTCATCATTCAACTGATTAATGCACATGTTGTTTCGACGCAGTCACAATATTACACATACTTAACAATTAAATAGACCATAGGTTTTGGTTTTTGACTACCTACCTTTAACTGGTGATCAATGTAATGCTCTCAATGGGAAATTCCAACAAGAACGAAGGTACATAAGATAGAAAGAAGAAATAGAGATCGATTTATTGAATGGGACGTCCTAAATGGAGGAAGGAGATCCAAAATCTCCTGGAAATCGCCTAGGGCTTGATAGAGAAATAAGTCACACGAGGAAAATGGAAATATAATCATACAACATAGCTTATAGTCACTGATCTTGGGAAATACACGATGTGTAAATGTATTACATGATGTGTAATTCTGATTTAATGATTACACCGAAATTCATGTCCCATCTGGTGTTCTCAACCCTGCCAAAACATTATACGTCATGTAATGTAGATTTACAGTGTGTAAACAATTCACATCGTTAACCAATTCACAACATGTATTCATTTTATAGCATCATTCTGGTGGTAGTTACTCGCCGTGTAATGCATTTACACGACGTGTAATTTCCCTACAGGCAGTTTTAAGTCCAAAATTCTATAGAAGATCCCAAACCACCTACGAATCCTCCCAAACTCATAGGAAACCCTCCTAAGCCCATTTAACATGTTTATACCTAGACTCTATTAATTCAAAAAAACATACATCCCCAAAAATTAGGTCATTTTCTCCAACAAAAGCTCTTCATCTCTGAACAAGACTCAACCAATAATGTTTAAAGACAAGGAATACTCAAAAAACAAAAAGGTTTAACACAGAACTCAAAGAGAGGTGTACTAGAAAAAAAGATGGGATCTTACAGGAGTTCATCCCATTCCCCTCTAATTTCATTTGTTCCATTTGATTATATTGTTTAGTTAGTCCTAACTATCCACCTAATGGAAAAATAAAAGCTTGTTAATATCATAGATTCCCCAAATAAAGATAGAAAAAATATCTCCTACCACTATAAGAAAATTGAATTTTTGTCAATAGATCATTTGTGATAGATGAGTTGGTCCATCATAAATAATTTTTTGATGAAGACGTTTTGCAACAAATGAACTTGTCTATCGTAAAGGGTTTTGGCGTGCTTTCATGTATAGTGGCGAGAACAACCTATTTTCAAAAGATACAAAATTATATTACAAATAGTTTATTGTCACATGATTATTTTTTATGGATTGGTATATCCATCACAAATAACCACTTCTGGTAATGAGTATTTGAAACGGATTTATCGCAAAGAGTAGTTGTAGAGGATTTGTAGAAAATACACTTATGACTCTGTATTTGCGACATATCTATCAAAAAATTTATGATTTTTGATGGATCCATCACAAATGATCTATCAGTGAGTTTATTTGTAATGGACCGAACCATCACAAATAGATTTTCATTGAGCAGAAAATATTATTTTTGGCAGTGACTTTTCGCGACGGATAAGCAGTCTATCACAAATACGCATCGTAAATAAATAGCATGCAGTAAATATTTGTCAAAAAAGTCTTTCGTAAGAAAAAACTACAAATATGTGCACCTCATCTTCATAATCTTCTCACAACTCTTCTCAATATATCGAAGAAACGCTCTGATTTCATATCTATTTTTCATCTTAGTCGATCCACGACCAAATCTACAAATCCTTTAGCAAAGTGACAAATTTGAGTTATTTTTTTATACTTTATTTTAAGTTGCACTAACTTTTTCTATTTTATTGTTTTTTAATTAATATTATTTATTACTTATTTTAATTTACAAAATTAGCTTTGCATTTATTATAAAATTGTATAGTTTAATACAAATTGTATAATTTATTTTAAATTGTTAAAAATTAATATTATACTAGTAAGGAATAATAAAAAAAATATTATGAATTGGAATAAATTAATAAAAATTAGTAAAATTGAAATAAATTAATTGAAATTATTATAAATTGATATAAATTAAAAAACATGTATAAATTGATGCAAAATAATAATAATTGTTTTAAATTATTATAAAATTTCTATAAATTGGAAAACTTTAGTCTAAGTTCATATAATTATATATAAATTAGTTTAAATGCATAGAGAATTAGTATAAATAGATATAAATTATTATAAAGTGATATAATATAATATAAATTATGACAAATAATTAAAATTTTGTATAAATTAATAAAAATTTGTATAAATAAATAAAATTAAAATATATAAATATCAATAGAAAAAAATTAAAAAAATATTTTATATTCATACAAATTGGGATAAATTGATATAAATTATCCTTCATTATGTAAATTTGTATACATTTGTAAAAAATAATATATATTATTAAAAAGTATTACACAATTACTATAAATTGATATAATTTAGTATAAATTCATATACATTTTTATAAATTAGTTCAAAATCATTGAAAATTAGTATAAATAAATGCAAATAATTATAAAATTATATAATTTATTATAAATTAGTAAAAAATATTTAAAATTAGAATTATTTATTAAAAAAATTTATAAATTATTAAAAATTTGTAAAAAATAATAAGAATTAATATATATTAGTATAAATTGATAAAAATTTAAAAAATATTGTTTATATTCATATAAATTAGTATAAATTAACATAAATTATTATTTATTCAAATAAATTTTTATATATATGTAATAATTAAAAAGAATTATTATAAATTATTATAAAATCACTATAAATTGATATAATTTAGTATAAATTCATATAAATTATTATAAATTAGTTTAAATTAATAAAAAATTAGTATCAATAAATATAAATTCTTTTAAAGGGGTATATTTTAGTATAAATTTGTATAAATTACAAAAAATTATTATAAATTGATATAATTTATTTTAAATTAATATTTATTCATATAAATTTGAATATAATTGTAGAAATTAATATACATTATTATAAATTACTATAAAATTACTATAAATTGATATAATTTAGTTTAAATTTATAGAATTTTTATAAATTAGTTTAAAGTCACTGAAAATTGGTATAAATAAATATAAATTGTTACACAGTGTTATAATTTAGTATAAATTATTAAAAATTAGAATAAATTATTAAAAGTTATTATAAATTAACAAAAATAATATATATTAGTAAAAATTGATACCCATATAAAATATTTAATAAAAACTATTATATATTGTTATTAATTTTTATAAATTGATATTATTTATTAAAAATTAATATAAATTATTTTTTATTCATATAAATTTGTATACACTTATAAAAATTAAAATCCATTGTTATAAATTATTATAAAATTACTACAAATTCAAATAATTGAGTATAAATTCATTTAAATTTTTTTAAAATTAGTTTAAATTCATAGAAAATTAGAATAAATAAATATAATTTTCATAAAGTGATATAATTTAGTATAAATTAGTACAATTTATAAAAAGATATTGTAAATTGGAATAATTTTTTATAAATTTATTTAAATTATTATTTGTTCATATAAATTTGTATATATTTTTAAAATTTACTCTGGATTATTACAAATTATTATAAAATTACTATAGATTGATATAATTTAGTAAAAAATCACATACGTTTTTATAAATTAGTTTAAATTTATAGAAAGTAAGTATAAATATATATAAATTATTATAAAGTGACATAATTTAGTGTAAATTATTAAAATAATTATAAATAATTTAAAATTAGTATAATTTAATAAAAAATAATATATATTAGAATGAATTAATAAAAATTAAAAAATTCCATAAAAATATTATATATTCATATATATATTAGTATAAATTGATACAATTTATTATATATTGATATGAATTATTAATTATTCATATAAATTCGAATACATTTATAGAAAACAATACACATTATAATAAATTATTATAATATTACTATAAATTGAAATAATTTATAATACACAAATATAAATTTTTATAATTTTTTTTTGAATTCAAAGAATACTAGTAAAAATAATTATAAATTATTATTAATTGATGTAATTTAGTATACATTATCAGAAATTATTATAAATTATTAAAACTAGTATAAATTAATAAAAATTTGTAAAATTAAAAACAATTAATATATATTAGTATAAATTGATAAAAATTAATAAATATTATTATATATTCATATAAATTAGCATAAATTGATATAATTAAATATAAATTGATATAAATTGTTATTTATTCATAAAAATTTGAACATATTTGTAAAAAATTATATAAATTGTTATTAATTATTCTCAAATTACTATAAATTGATATAATTTAGTATAAATTCATATAATTTTTCATAATTTAGTTTAAATTCATAGAAAATTAGTTTAATAAAAGTAAATTATTATAATGTGATATAATTTATTATAAATTAGTATAATATATAAAAAATTAGTATAAATTATCAAAAAATAGTATAAATTATAAAAAATTACCAAAAATTAATAACAATAAATATATATTAGTATAAGTTGTTAAATTTTTTTAAAACATATTATTATTATAATTTTTATATATTCATATAAATTAGCATAAATTGGTATAATTGGTTATAAATTGATATAAATTATTATATAATCATTTGAATTTTTTATATTTTTTAAAATTAATATGAAATTATATAATTTATAATAAAATTAATATAAATTGATATAATTTAGTAGAAATTCATATAATTTTTATTATTTAGTTTAAAATCATTGGAAATTAGTATAAATAAATATAAATTACTATAATATGATATAATTTAATATAAATTTGTATAGATCATTAAAATATAGTATAAATTATTAAAAATTGGAATAAATTAACAATAATTAATATATATTAGTATAAATTGATAAAAATTAAATAACAATAAAAATTATTATATATTCATAAAAAATGATATAAATTAGTATTTATTCTTATAAATTTTTATATGTTCGTAAATATTAATCTACATTATTACAAATATATATAATTTAGTATAAAATAATAAAATTAGTATAACCTATTTAAAATTTCTATAAATTTCATTGTTCAACATAAATTGATATAAGTTACTATAACGTAGTATAATTTAGTATAGATTAATGTAAATTACTATAAATTGTTATAAATTAGTATTAGTTCCATGTAAATTAATATAAATTAATATTCATTTCTATAAATTGATATATTTAGTGTGAATTAATATAAGTAAGTATAATTTGATATAAATTAAATAATATTAGTATAATTTAATATCAATTTTAAAAAAATGATCATAAATTAATATAAGTTATTATAATTTAATATAAAGTAATGAAATTTTTTATATTAAGGTATAAATTTACAAAAAATAAATATTAATTTATACTAACTACTATAATTTTTTATACATTTTTATAAATTATTTTAAATTAATTTAAAATACTATAAATTATTATAAATTAGTATTAATTCTTCAAAAATTAGTATAATTTCATATAATTTAATATAAATTGATATAATTTATTATAAATTAATATAAATTACTATAAGTTAATAAAAGTTATTATAAAATTCTAAAAAGTAGTTTAAATTAATTTAAAGTTTTATCATTTACTATAAATTAATAAAAATTGATATACATTAGTATAAATTAATAAAATATATTATAAATTAGTATAAAGCTTTATAAAATAATATCTATTACTATAAATTAGTATTAATTCCTCAAAAAGTTGTAAAAATTAGTATAATTTATGAAAAATTGATATAATTTAGTATAAATTTGTATTCATTCCATGTAAATTAGTATAAATTAATATAAATTAGTAAAACATAATGTCATTTAGTATAAATTAATAAAATTATAATGATTTAGTAAAAATTACTATACATTGATATATTTTTTGTATAATTTTCTGCAAATTAGTATAGATTAATATAAATTAGTATAAATTCATATTATAAATTTTTTAAAATTTTAATAATATTTAAAATGAAGTATTTTATTTAATATATTATGATAAATAATTAACTTTTAATTTAATGAAATAAATTCTGTAATATATTTTATATAATGAACTAATTACTATTATTTTTTAGAAAACTATAGACCTAGAAAATAGACAACATTTTTTACTATAAGGCCATGATTAGATAAATCATCACAAAAATCTAAATGGATCTGATATAAATGATGTCTATATTAAGTGTTTCAAAGAATTTATATAATTCACATTGTTAATGTAACACCTTGAAATTTTAAAAGAAGAAAATTATAATCGATAGCATAAAGGACATGCAACACTGAGGTTGTCATGCATTACATGAAACACTAAATTTAACTACTATTACACAAAACCCTAATATTTTTATGTTTGATGGCGTATTCAACACACAACAACGAACATAAATGACCCATGATATATATTACCTATATAACCTAATCGTTAAACTGACGAGTATGAATAGTATTAAATAATTTATGAAATATATATATATATAACTCAATATAAATTATTTGTAAATAATCAATCGATTTTTAGTAATGTGATTTTATTCTTCAAAAATAGGTTTACTTCAAAAATGTTTTTTATTTATTTTCATGAAACAAATATTATAATCATTTTTGAAAATTTTATAATTTTTTTTGATAAAATGAAATTCATTTTCGGAATCAAAAAAATAAAAATTTACATTGGGTGAAATTTTGGGATTTTTCTGAAATTATTGATTTTTCAGTGAATAGTAAGAAATACAGATTTTTCAAAAAGTATTTTTTTTCAATATATTAGTTATTAAAAAAGTCCTAGTATATTTTGAATATATTTCCAAGTAACCTGAGTATTATTTAGTGATATTTAATCCACTTAATTACTTTTTAATCAAATTTATATTTGTTTTAGTCTAAGTTTTTTCTTTTGTTTAAAATAGGGTTTCTCTAAAAACTATTTAAAAATGCATAATGTTTATCCTTTTAAATTAATTAAAATAATCCCTATTGGGAAATGTTTTAAATGAAATGTATATATTATATATCAGTGAATATTTATTTATTTTCTTACAATTATTATTATTATTCATTGATTTAAAATCGAATCATATTTTTTGAAAAAAAATATTATTCTTAAAATCCTGTTGTCTCACTACATATGCGAGATTAATATTAAATTAAAATTTTCCACTTATATAAATTGAATTTGAAAAAATAGCTTCCATATTTTCAATTAGAATAATTTATAATGTATAGTAAGTGATGATTAATTTTTTACCAAAGTTATTAGTCAAGACAATTAAATTTAATTACAACGATTAAGGTAAAAATGAGTTTACCAAGGGACTGAACTTTAAATTTAAGGGAGGAAATAACCTATAAAATATCCAAAACTTGTTTTCTAGACATATGTCTACCTTATGGAATTAAGATATATTTTTATGAGTTTTAAAGATACTAGTAAATGAAAGTGACCCATATAATAAGTTAAGTAAAGAAAAGGACAAAAAGGAATGATTTTTCTTTTCAATTTCTATAAAGCATTGGGATACATAAATAAAAATATATTTTTAGTTATATATATCATGTTGAAATATAAATGATTTTTTTAATCAAGATATTTTATCTTTAATTTTAATATATTAAATAATAACTTAAAATTATTATGAAATGCCAACATATTTTTTATTTAGTTAACAATAAAATAAAATAAATGATAATAAAAATATTAAAAGTGTAGTAAATTGAATGATTTTCTTTTCCAAAATTAATTTTATAGATAAATATATCATTTTACACAGGTTTTAACTTAATATATTCAAATTACATCTTTGTCTTGATATTTTTTAAAATTTAAATTAAATAAATAATTTCAAAATTGAAATTAATGTTATTTTATAGTAAATGATATTTTATTAAATGATTTCAAATTACTAAAAATAATATATTATTCCAAGTGATTTATTAATGTTAATAAATTTAAAATATAGTACATTAAAGGACCAATTGATATTTTATAATGAACATATTAACCTTAAAATAGTAAAAACATAATTGGCACAATTAGGATTGAAGCCGTATTTTTGTGTGTTACATGAACTTCTATTAAAATTCATTTCCAACACAGAAGGGTTTTTTATTTTATAATTTAGATTTTATATTTATAAAAAGTTGGTATAAATTTTCTAATAATTATCACTTTAATTTAGTCTTAAGGGATAAATTACTTAGGTTAGAAAACATGTTTCCTTATTGAAAACCCAAAATAAAAAAAGGAAACTAATGATTAAAGAAAAAATGTTTACAAAATGTATTTATTATTTATGGTTGAGGTGTTTCCAATCCAAAGATTACCCCCTTACATTATTCTTCAATTTTTTATGAACATTATTTATGGGATACATCCCAATTGTGAATACTTTGGAGTATTTACAAGAATTCCACTCCTCTGCAACTATTAAAGAGCACTCACTCCCCTCACTTCTTCACTCCTCTCATTTAAAGACCCGAACCCCAGTAGCCTGGAGATGGTGCCTTAATTTATTATAATGGTATATAAATAAGGGATATTCATCCTAAAGTAATTAATAGTTTAGTAGTTTTGTAAAACTAGATTACATATAATAACTTCACATTACAACATGAAATCAAATACAACATATCAACTTCTTTTGAATCATACATAAACTCCCAGATTATCCCTACAGGTATTTCATAATAAACATATTCAAATCTTGGGGAAAAATAAAACATAATAAATGGTTGATCTCAGATGCTTGGTAAGGGTAATAAAAATAGTGGAAGCAAAAATAAATAATAAGGTATGGTGAATGACATAAAACACATTACATTAAAAGTAAACTTGAGCATAATATGGAAGAAATATAAATTGATTAAACAATTCCATAATAATAACTAGCCATGGATATTCTACTAGTAGAATAATCACATGGAATATCATTTACTAGTTTCATAATGAGTTAATTCATAATACGGGATGTCACAACCATACAGTCAAGGCCTCGTACCAAGACCATACATAAATGGGTAAAAACCCAAACTAGTTTATCTCATGAGACCAACTAAGGCATCGAGGGGCTATAACAGGCCCCAAATGAAACTTACTAAGTAAAATTAATTCCTTATATGAAAGGGGGTAAATATAATCAACATATAAATTCACATTGAGACTAGTATATGAAGTGTAAATAACTTTTCCAATCAATAAACATAATCACCAACCATTCAGAGTAATATGGTGAATGGTATCAAGATAGCACATCCATAGTCAAAATAATCATAAAACATTAAATAAAATATGGTATATGATATAATAAAATATTAATCCAAGTTAAACATAATAATTAATATGGGTGTTTAAATAGATCAAAATACTCTTACAAAATCATTGAGGAATTCTTCAGAGAAATACTCATTTACTTTATGAAGAAGAGTTCTTTATGAAATCTATTTGAATAAAACTAGAAGTTAACTAAGATATATTTCCTATAATAAAATTATTTATTTTATAAAAATAATGGTGGATTAAAATAGATTATAGTGTTCACCTGAAAATAGGTAAGAATTCAAATTATTCCCTTAAATCGGGCTTGCGTATCAGGAATAATTGAAAAATATCCTTATAAAACATGTAACTCCCCATAAAATAAAGAAGGATTATGATTGTTACACATATATATAAAATTTCATATAATTTAGGACTATTAAATAATAATAAATAATAATTTCATTGTGGTAAATATAGAGAAAGCGTAATCCCGAATGAAAAATGGAGGTTCAGGGAGAAACCCTTACCTTATGTCTGAATATGTTATACACTTGACCTTAATGTCCTGGATAATAAAATTAAATCCATTAATTATTTAATTATTAACCATATATATGTGTATTTAATTCATATTTATTTTATTAAGTTCATTTATAGCCTTATTAATGGGTTATAGAGTTTAATTTTATCATTCTGGAGCATTTGTTTTCTTACTTTCCTTGATCGGTTCGCATGTTTTTGAGTAATGAAGTTCCTGTAAAATGGGTATAATTCTCCAAAATTGGAATTATATATTATTAATGAAAAAATATAATTTTATTTGGTGTTATTGATTAATTTTTTTCATATATGTGGATGAATCATTAGATAACATGTTAATGGTAATCGTTTAGCTTAATTTTAGTGGTTTTTTGATCACATCAAACTAGTTTTGTTATATTATTTAATATCATGTATATATGATGGTTTTAGAACATTAAATAAGATATAATAAATATTTTATAATATGGTCCAACCATAAAAATGGTTTCATGATCATCCTTGAAGGGGAAATTTAAGAATGAAAGTTTGTTGTCCATGAAGGTTGTAAATCGGCACCTCCTAGACGATGATTTTGTTTTTAAAATAAAATAGATATAGAGTAAAAATATTGACAATGGATATTAAATTAACATGATATTATATTATTATATATATGATACTAGATTTATCATGATAATTTTGATAGAGGAGGTGAGTATAGGATAAGAAAACAAAATAAATTGAAATTAAATAAAAAGAAAAAAGGAAGACGATCTACCTCTTGAATTATCCTCCTTGAGAACATCCTTAGGGAAATGGGTTTTGGAATTTTGGTAAGAACAAGAGAACCTGAACATGGTTAAGGGGATTGGGAAGAGTTTTGGGAAAAAAATTTACTAGGATAAAATCCTTTTAGGTGTGAGGAGAAGGGGAGGTGAGGGGTGGTATTTATAGTTGGGGAGATGAGTGATTTTTTAATATTTTATTCATTTGTTTATTATTTTTGGCTCAAGACCATGAATAGTTTGAGAATTATCAAAACATATATCAGAATAATTAAGTTAAGTAAGATAATATGTTACATACATCATTCACGATGTTAATAAAAGTGTATTTAACTTATAATGTCTAAATACCATAAATTACCATATTTTACTATCACTAAAATTCAACTATTTTAGAAAAATCCCAAAAATTCACCCTTATAATTTTTCAACTTGTATAATCCAAAAATTAACTCCATTTCATGAAAATAATTTTCTAAATATGATAAAAAAATTCAATAAAAATCATATTTTATTTGAAAAATATAGATTTTAAAATTATAACTGATTTTATAACACTTTGAAAAATTAAATATGGTCTCATAATATTATCTCATAATATTTAGAAAGAAAAATATTAACTTATGAATACATTTTATGAAATAAATTTTCTTTTAAATAATTATATTAATTATAAAATTGAAGTTAAAAATTTATGAATTATAAAAATATCGACAATTAAATAATAATTTTTAAAATATTTATTTACTTATATAATGATATATTTATATCATATTTTCACTTATAAGATGCCTAAATTTTATCCATAATTTCATAGGTAAGACACTATTATATTGGTTATATTAATATTCATAAAGGTAACATTACAATTCCAAAGGGTTAACTTATTATTCCTTCGGTATAGGTTCTCTATTTTCTAAAAACACTTATTATCTCATTGATTTTTCATTTTTAATTTTTTTATTGTGTTATGAAAGTGGTTTAATGTGATTTATTCTATATAACAAATATATAAGATTTGAAAATCCATTGGTAAAATTTTGGGTTGTTAGATTCTCTCCTCTTACAAAAATTCTGTCCTTGAAATTTCAAGAATGTCACCTCATAAAAAGATTTGGATAGTTCTTTATCATTACTTTCTATGTTTTCCATGTTGCCTCTTCAATTTTATGATTTTTCCAATGTTACTTTACCATCTGAGTGATTCTATTACTCACCACTTATTCTATAGTGTTAAGAATTCATATTGGATCTTCATAGTAAGATAAATTGGGTTCCAATTATATTCCCACAGAAGTGAGTACCTATTATGGGTCTCACATATAATTCCTCAACAAAGAGACATAAAAGACATTGTGCAATTTATAAAGGCTAGGTGGAATAGAAAAAAGATGAGCCATAGCTCCAATTCTCTTCCAGGATTTCAAAAGGACCAATGTACCGGGGATGTGTTTTTCCTTTCTTTCCAAATCTTATAACACCCTTACAAGGAGATAATTTCATGAAAACATGATCTCTCATTAGAAATTCGAAATCCTTCCTTTGATTATCAGCATAGCTCTTTTTCCTACATTGACCTGATTTGATATGGGTTTCAATAGTCTTTACCTTTTCTGTTTTTTCCTCCAAAAGATCTAGTCCTACAAAATTCCTTTCACCAACCTCATCCCAACAATTTGTAGTATGAGATATCTTTCCATACAATTCTTCCAATGGTGCCATTTGAATACTAGAATAGAACCTATTATTGTAGGAAAACTCTACCAAATGTAAGTAATAATCCCACATACCTTGGATGTTAAGTGATCAAGATCTCAAAATGTATTGTAAATTTTGGATTGTCCTTTCAGAATAACCATCAACTTGATGGTGACAAGAAATACACAAATAAAGCTCAATATCCATGGATTTTTGAAGACTTTTCTAGAATTTCGATGAAAATAATGAATCACGAGCTGACACTATTTAAATATTTGATCCATGAAGTCATATAACTTCATTAATGTAGAGGCATTCAAGGAGATCTAGTGTCAAATCCTCTCTTTTTGTGAGAAAATGTGCAAATTTGGTAAGTCAATCCACAATTACCCATATTGCATCATTTTTTCTTAGTGTTTTGGGTAATCTAGAGACATAATATATAGTAATTTCATCCCATTTTCATGTCGTAATAGAAAGAGGTTTCATTACTCCTATATGATATTTTATTTCTCTTATTGATAGATTAATATTCTTGATACATAAGCATCAATTTCAGACTTCATATTATCCCACCAAAAATGTTTCTTCAAATCTCTATACATCTTAGTGCTTCTGCAGTGTATAGAGAAATTCAAGCTATGGGAATCATACAATAACTCCATTTTTAACTTGGATATTGTGGGAACACATATCATCCTCCCAAATTTTAGAATTCCATTTTCAAACACAAATTCTACCAACATCCCATTATTTATAGATTTAATTTTCTTTTGAAGATTCTCATCATTAGGTTGAGAACTTTTAATCCTTTTCAATAAAGATGGTTGGGAAACCAATTGAAAATGTTGTGATGTTTCACCTTCCTTAAAAATTACCATATCCATATTTACTATATCCATGTACAAAGGATCCTTGTCAATTCTCATTTTGTTCATAACTCCATGATCCTCCTTATCAATGCATATTCTACCTTATTCTCCTTCCCTAGGGGGTAGTGTACTGAACAATCATAATCCTTGAGTCGTTAAATCCATCTCCTTTGCCACATGTTGAGTTCTTACTATGATAATATATATTAAAACTATTTTAAACAGAATATATCTCACATATCTCACCATAGAGGTAATTTCTCTTTATCTTCAATGTATTGATTACAGTCGCTAACTCAAGATCATGAGTTGGATTGTTTTGTTCATGAGTTTTTAACTACCTTGATGCATAATAAATAACTCTATCAGTATACATAATGAAATAGACAAGTCATTTCTTTGATGTATAACTATAAATCACAAATCCACCATATCTTATTTAATTCTTCAAAACTTTCTTCCCATTTTTGTCCATATGAACATAACCCCTTTATGAGTAGTCTTGGTTAACGAGTTATCCAATCGGTTAAACGAGTTATCTTGGTTAACCACTTTATGATAACTTCTTAACCAATAAAACTATATACCTCAGTTATGTTCATTGGTGTAGGCCATTATTGGACTACATTTATCTTCATAGGATGAATTGAGATTCCATCCATAGAGACAATATGTCCAATAAAATAAACAGTTTGAAGCTAGAATTCACACTCGCTAAACATCCCATTTAACTCATTTCTTCTAAGAGTATTCAGAACAATGCATAAGTTAATATCATGATCTTCATAAATTTTGGAGTGTACCAAGATATCATAAATAAATACCACAAAAAATTCATCTCGATATTCCTTGAAAACACTATTAATTAGATCCATGAAAATAGAGGGTGCATTATTCAGTCCAAAATTATTGTAAACTCATAATGCCCGTACTTGGTTCAAAATTATGTATTTAGAATATATTCTTTCTTCACACAAAATTGTTTTTATCTAGACCAAAGATGAATCATTGAAAAATATTGGTCTCTATTGATTTGATCAAATAAATCAGCAATTTGAGGAATATGATACTTATACTTTATTATAATAGAATCAATCTCCCTATAATCAATGCATAGCCTCATAGATCCATCTTTCTTCTTAATTTATAGAATAGGTGATCCCCATGGAGATACACTAGGGTGAATAAACCCTTTACAAATCAACTCCTCTATTAGTTTCTTCATCTCCACTAATTTCACAATGGTCATTCTATTAGGAGTATTTGATATAGGCCTTTCACTAGAAATTAAATCAATAGAAAACTCAATTTCCCACATTAGAGGATGTCTAGGTAAATCCTCTAAAAACACATCAACGGGTTCTTGAATAATAGGTACATCATAAATTTGAATATTTCTTACCTCATCCATAGATATTGTTTCCTTCCCCCCCCCCCCAAAGGATTTCATTTAGAAGATCTGTTGGGGTGGATCTAGATAAGAATAAAATGAAAAGGTTTATGCTCTAAAGATAAGGGATTCTAAATCATTATCAAAAATTATAACTTCCTTATTCTTACAATATATTTTGGTATCTTAATTTGAAATCCAATCCATACCAGGAATTATATCAAAGTAAATCATATGTATGATGATAATGTTAATAACTAAAGTATGTTTGTGTGTCATAAATGGGACTAATCAACACATATTTATTACAATGATACTTCCCTTGGGAGTTTTGAATAAAAAATACTTTATTAAATAAAATTGGAAATGTCTAATTTTATTGGAAAACTGGGAAGATATAAAATAATGCGATGATCTGGAATAAAATAAAGCATTGGTTAATTTTGAGGAAACGATTAGAGTACTTGTCACCGCATCATTAGGAACTTCAACCTCAACAGTTGTCATTGAATAATATTGGTCTTATCTAAGAAATGTTTCCTTTATGTCTAGGATATTCAGGTGCATAATGTCCCATATTTTTACAATTATAGAATTTAACATTTCCAGATTATTTCTTTCCCTTGAAATCATGGACATGATGGCCTTTTTATACACACTTGTAACAGAATCCCATTCCCTTCATCCAAGTACTGGGGGGTTTATTCCCCCAATTACTTCAAGTTATAAAGTCAAATATTTCCTTATTCCTCAATTCATTATTTACATTTCCATATTGTAACAACCCTCTTCTTCTCTTTCATCTCATTAAATTCATAAGACTTAGGGAATTCCTTTTTTGTATTGATAACACATGAGACTATATCTTTGTATGATGAGAAATTTTAGCAGACTAGTGCTCGTCAGAGGAACGGTTTAAAACCATCAAAGAACTTATCAATATTACTCATTGGGTTACCTATTTTGTACATATCATGCCTTTCTAACCTTGTGAATTTAGCTTTATACTTGGTAACATTCTCATCCTCCTTTTACCTCAAACTCAGAAACTACATTTCCATATCTTCTAGTCGTTAATGAGGAAAGTAATTTTCTAAGAAAAGTTATTTAAATTAACTCCATTTAATGGATTTTATTTTTTCATATTCCTCTGTGTCTTGAATCAATGACCACCATTGATCCTCATCTCTTGAAAATTATAATTTTCGATAAAAACCTTTTACCTTTAGTTATATCCCAAATAATGAAATGTATTCTCTAAAGAAAATATCCACTTCTCTACTACAAATGGGTTCTTAGTCCCATTTAATGATGGAGTTTGTGGTCGCATAATGTAGTATAACACTTCTCTTCCACATTATGGATCCAGATGCTCCATACATGTAAGGTTATTATTCATAACCTGAGTCAGCTATCTCAGTATAGTTATATGTTTCTCAGCACTAATCACAGCTCCATAACCAGCATCATTATCATGAATAGGATGGAAATCCATGTATGGGATATGGGTGTTCATGAGGTTTTCATTCCTTCTACTAAGAACCATTTCTAAACAATGACATACAGTAAATTAGGTTATGAATCAAAATGTATAATGTTAAACTAGAAAAATAATTAACAAAAATTGAAATTTTATGCATGTCTAATATCATAATCATAAGCATGTTTTCTTTGGGGACATATTTATATATAAATCCTTCATAATGGTTTGTAAAGAAAATGTGAATTATCCTAAGCATATCCCCTAGGAGTTTCAAACTAGGTGGCTAGTAAGGTCTGTTGTTGTATACCAGGTTGCCCCGAGTATGGCCCAAGACACCTTGTTAGAGTTTTTACTCCAAGGTACATCTGTTCCAAAACCACATACACTTATAGTATCCAGACAAGGATGTATTGTTAGGAAGATCCATAAAATCAATAACTTACCAAAATTCTAGGATATTCTTTTATACTTATCCTAAAATTTCATCTTAGGGTTTTGTTCCCTAATCTATGTTTTTAATCATGTTTTCATGGTTTCAACTAAAATTCCTTAGATACCAACTATAAAGACCCCAACCCCAATATCGCAGAAGTCGTTCCTTAATATATGACATTGGAATATAATCAAGGAAGATGCATCCTAAAGGATCGAATAGTTTAGTAATTTTGGAAAACCATATTACATATATGAACAATACATTACAACATGAAATTAAATGGAACATATCAAATGATTTTCAATCACAGATAAAATATTAGATTATCACTATAGGTCATTCATAATACACACCTTTGCATCATGGAAAAAATAAATCATTAGAAATGGGTGAGCACAGATGCTCAGTAAGGGTAATTAATACAGTGAAAGCATAGATAAACAATAAGGCATGGTGAATGACTAAAAACACATACCATTAAAAGTATACTTGAGCATAATATGGAATAAATATAAACTGATTAAATAATTACATAAAAATACTTAACCATGGATATTCTACTAGTAAAATAATCATATGGACTATCAATTACTATTTTCATAATGCGGGAATGCATAATTCAGGACATCATAACCACACCATCAAGGCCTCGTTCCAAGACCATACATAAATAGGTAAAAACTCAAACTAGTTTGTCTCATGAGAACCACCAATGCATAAAGGTGATATAACGGTCCCCACTTGACACTTACTATGTCCAATTCATTCCTAATATGAAAGGGGTGGAAAATAATCAACAAGAATATTCATATTAAAAATATAATATGAATTAATGTAAATAACTTCCCCAATCAATAAACATAATTACTAACCATTCAGTGTAATATTGTGAATGGTATCAAGGTTACACATCCACAATTAAACTAATAATAAACCATTAAATAAAATATGGTAGATGATATTATAAAATTTTAATCACAATTATACATAATAATCAACATGGGAGTTCAAATATATGAAAATACACTTATAAAATCATTGAGGAATTCTTGAGATAAATAATCTTTTACTTTGAAAAGAAGAGTTATTTAGGAAAAAAATTTATATAAAAATAGAATTAAACTAAAATAGTATTTCCGTAATAAAATAATTTGTTTTATAAAAATAATGGTTAAATATAATAGATTATATAGTTTACTTAAAAATATGTAATAATTTTAATTGCACCTTTAAATCAGGCTTGCATATTAGGAAGAAGTATTATGATTGATATATATATATATATATATAACATTCACAAATAATTTAGGAGGATTAAATAATAATTATTATGAATTTAATTTGGGTAAAGAAAAATAAAGTGTAATCCCGAATGAAAAATGGAGGTTTTGGGAGAAACCCTTACCTTATGTATTAATGTGTTCTGCACATGAACTTAATGTCTGGGATAATAAAATTGAATCCATTAATTAGTTAATTAAGAACCTTATCTAAATTTATATTATTCATTATTGTTTTATTAACTTAATTTATGGCCTTATTGATGAGTTATAGAGTTTAATTTCATCGTTCAGAAGAATTCATTTTCTTGGA
Organism: Viscum album; assembly: GCA_963277665.1. Taxonomy (NCBI): domain Eukaryota; kingdom Viridiplantae; phylum Streptophyta; class Magnoliopsida; order Santalales; family Viscaceae; genus Viscum; species Viscum album. Next base: position 1,276,947,134 of record OY728122.1, read on the forward strand.
TTCCTTGAACGGTTTTCTTGTTTATTAGTAATGAAGTTCATGTAAAGGGGTATAATTCTTTAGAATTAGAATTATATGTTATTAATAAATAACAATAATTTTAATTTTTATTATTAATTTTTATTTTTTCATATATGAGGATGAATGATTAGATATCATGTTAATGATAATCTTTTAGCTTAATTTTAGCGGTTTTTCGATCACAATGAATTACTTTGGTTCTATTATTCAATATCATATATATATTATAGTTCCAGAACATTAAATAATATATAATAAATATTTTATAATTTTTTTCAACCATAAAAATGGTTTCCTGACCAGCCTTTAAGGATAAATTTAAGAATGAAAGTTCGTTGTCAATGAAGGTTGTAAATCAGCACCTACCTGACAATGATTTTGTTTTTAAAATAAAATGGATAGAGAGTAAGGATATAGATAATGGATAATCCATTAACAAGATATCACTATATTATATATATTATTTTGGATTTCTCATGATCATTTGGACAGAGGAGGAGAAGAGAGGATAAGAAAAGAAAATAAATTGAAATGAAATTAAAAAAAATGAAGAGGATTTACCCCTTGTATTATCCTCCTTGAGAACCTACTTAGGTAAATAAGTTTTGGTATTTTGGTGAGAAAAATATATCCTTGGAATGGGGATGATTATTAGGAATAAATTTTAAAAGGATCAAAGAATTGATCTGTGAGGAGAAGGGTCACAAAGGGTGATATTTATTGTGGAGGAGAGAAGTGATTTTTGAATATTTTTTAATTTGTTTAGTATTCTGGCTCATGAATATGATTAGTTTGAGAATTATCAAAAACATATGTTAAAATAATGAAGTTAATTCAGATATTATGGTTCTTATATAATTCATGATGTTAGTTATAGTGTATTTAACTTATAATGTATAAATACCGTAAATTACAATATTTTACTATTCAACAAAAAATCAACTACTTTAAAAAATACCAAAAAATCACCCTCACCATTTTTTGATGTGTATAATACAAAAAATAACTCCATTTCATAAAAATAATTTTCAAAATATTAAAATTTTAATTTTCAATAAAAATCATAATTTACTTGAAAATATATATATTTTAAAATTATAACTGATTTTGAAACACTTTAAAAAATTAACTAAGGAATCATAAAATTATATCATAATAACATGACAATAAAATATTAACTTATGAATAATTTTGATGAAAATAAATTTTCTTTTTAATAATGATGTTAATTATAAAATTAGAGTTAAATATTTCTGACCTACAAAAATACCAACAATAAAATAAAATATTTTAAAATATTTATTTAATTCTATAATGATATAATTATATCATATTGTCACTTATAAGATGCATAAATTTTATCCGTACTTCCATAGTTTAGGTTACTATTCTTTTGGCCATATTACTATTAATATGGGTAACATTACTATTCCAAAGGGTTAACATACTATTCCTTCAATATAAGTTCTCTAATTTCTATAAACACTTATTATCCCATTGATTATTCATTTATAATGATTTATTGTGTTATTAAAGGGGTTTTATGTGATTTATGCTATATACAATATTTATAATAAGGGAAAATCCATTGATAAAATTTTGGGTTGTTATATTCTCCCCTCCTACAAAAATTTCATCCTCAAAATTTCTTGAATGTCACCTCAAATAATGATTTGAGTAGTTCTCATCATAACTTCCTCTAGTTCCCATGTTTCCTCTTCAATTTTTTGAATTTTCCAATCTACCTTTACCAGCTGAGTTGTTCAATTCCTCAACACTTGTTCTCTAGTGTCCATAATTTAGATAGGCTCTTCACAATAAGATAAAGTAGGTCCTAATTCTATTCACTCATAAGGGAGGACATGTGATGGTTCTAGCATATACTTCCTCAAAAAAGAGACATGAAACACATTGTTTTCTTTAAAAAGGCTAGGTGGCATAGCTAAATGATAATACATAGCTCCAATTCTCTCTAGGAATTAAAAAGTACCAGTGTACCTGGTGCTTAGTCTTCCATTCTTTCCTAATATTATAACACCATTCTATAGAGATAATTTCCAGAAAACATGATCTCCCACTTGAAATTCCAAATCCTTCCTTCGATTATCAATATACCTCTTTTACCTAATTCGATCTTCTATGACATGGGTTTGAATATTCTTTACCTTTTCTATTGTTTCCTCCACATGCTCTGGGCCTACAAGATTCCTTTCACCAACCTCATACCAACAAGTTAGTATACGACATCTCTTTCCATACAATGATTCTTATGGTTCAATTAGAATACTAGAATAGAAACTATTATTGTAGGAAAACTCTTCCAAAGTTAATTACTAATAAAACATAACTTGTATGTCAAGTGAGAATGATCCAAACAAGTCTTATAATGTTTGGATCATCCTTTTAGACTACCCTTTAGTTTGAGGGTGATAAGAAGTACTCAAGTGAAGCTCAGTATCCAAGGCTTTCTAAATACTTTTCAAGAATTTTGATGTTAATTGTGGATCATTATTGGACACTATAAAGTCTGAAAAATTCATTAATGTAGATTCATTCAAGGATGTCCATTGGAAAATACTCCCTTACAGTGAGGAAATGTGCAAATTCGGTAAGTTGATCCACAATTACCCATATTGCATCATTCGTTCTTGTATTTTAGGGTAATCAAGTTACAAAATCTAAAGTAACATCATCCCATTTCCATGTAGTAATAGGAAGAGGATGCATGACTCCTCTAGGATATTTTCTTTAAGATTTCACCTATTGAAAGACTAAGCATCTTGATATATAATCAGAACATTTTCACTTCACATTATCCCACCAGAAATGTTCATCCAAATATATATACATCTTAGTGCTACCAGGGTTTATAAAGAAATTTGAGCTATGGGAATCATCCAATAACTCCATTTTTAGCTTGGGTATAGAGGAAACAGATAACCTCCTCCCAAATTTTATAATTCCATCTTCATACACAAAGTCTGCCAACTTCCCATTATTAACATATTTACTTTTCTTTTGAATATTGTAGGGTCCTGAAAATTATGCCAAGGGAAGAACATACCACCATGAATACTTTGCAGAAGGAATCATGTACTTCTACAAGTCTGGCAAGGTGAATGGACTCAAATTTAATTGTAATTCTTGGAAGGAACATAAAGGAATTCAAGTTTTCAAGGTTTTTATGTGGCCTACGTACCATCACCAGGAAAGGTATGTGGAGCTGGTTGATCACGAACCGCCAGGTATGCAAGATGATCGGCAAACCATTGGCCCGCGAGGCGATGATCAACAAGAAAGACAAAACGTGAACTGAGTCGCCGACAAATTCATATGTGTGAGGTCCGTCTGCATACCATGTCTTGAACTCATCAGTTCATGAACAAAGCGAATCAGCAGGGTTATTTGAACCATTATCGCGAACTAAAGCCTCTGCAAACCTCGGTTGACTGAGTCTTCCAAGGTTTAGGATATTGATTTAATGGGCCTCTACAAATGGTGTCACGTGACCCATAGATATGATTGCTCCAATTATCTATAAAAGAAGCATATTAGAAGTCTAGAAGAAACACACAGATGGAGATGGATAGAGATAAGGACAGACAAATAAATCATGGGTAAGACTTTGAGGTTGCACTCCAGCTTCCATCTTGTATCATTGACGATGCCCAAACCTCAAACCACTCCCTCCCTACGTACAACTGGTCATGAACCATAAAATGGGGGAATTTAATAATAATAATAGATCCACAAACCTAACAGGTAAACCACAAACCAAGGGATTCTCGTGGATGAACTCCTTACGAACGATGATCCCCCAGACCCCCCTTCAATATGGTGATCAATGTAGCATACCACTATGTGAACTGAACCTGGAACCATGAACTACCTCAGAACGTGGATGGAACTAAAAGTGGCATGATAGTCTGTGTAAAACTATTGTACGATGTTTCCTATACTCATGCCTACATACCACATTGGTATACGGACAAACCCTTTGCCCGTATACCACTATGGTATGCTGAGCCTCCCCCATCTAGCATAAAAAGTCAGTATGTGGAATGGGGTGTTTTTGGGTATTATTCCTTCTAGTTCCAACCTCACCCCTCCACTAGCGTTCGGTCCTCCATGATCCCTTCGCTAACCAGTCCTCCGGCATTAGGCCAAAGCCTCCTCCAAAGACACCAGACCTATATGATCAGACTATCAGATTCATTAGTGTGCCCTATTGAGTCTACATACCCATGGAAAGATGAGTCACAAAGGCCCTTCCCACAATGGTGCGGGCTTCAGGAATTCCAATGAGGCTACATTCCATTGATAACCTGAAGCCTAACCTTGGGATGCCGATGTGAACCTCCCCGTTCTAGGGATTATGTGTGATCACTAGATTTTCCATTTAATGAGGAATAGTGATCAGTCAAAGGGTTTATGTTCACTCCCCCCTTTAAGGAGGACAACCCCCGCCCCCTCCCAGAATGTGCTCCAGGGCCCTGCCACTGAGGTAAGTCCCCAATTTTTTGAGGTAGGGTCGCATGAACATTAATGTCATATCACATTATAGGGTTATTTTCTTCGTGCCCTCACCCACGGTTGCCCAGACCTCTTCCGCCGCAGGCTCCCCCTCTCCCACCAACAGGGGAGGAGGCATGTGCATTGTTGAATATTTCGTATCCTCTTGTTTCTCACACTGATCATGACTCACGTTGGCTTAGAGGCCTAGGAGGATTAAAATGTACACATGATTTTGAACTATGAGAACTCTGATTCTTGACCAAATTAGGATACATAGAACACCTAACAGAAGGCCCATGCTCAATAGGGTTCCCCTCCAAAGGGGTTCACCCAATCATGTCCTATTAAATGGGTAGCTTCTATGAATAATCCCCACACAATCTGAACTATGTGGGTTCTTATTCCTCTCCCAAGGATATGTAGGAATCCCTCCTTATGGGACCGATCCCAACATCAATTCACCTTTCATCCCCCTGGATGACGATAATCTTCAGAGCACCTTATAATATAGCTCAATTCAGCATCAACTCTGTAGTATCAAATATATGCATGTGTACGATGATTTTTCAAACAAAGGGTAGCATGTGGAAACACTCTTTGGGAATGAACCAAGGACTCACAAACATATGAACATGACTTAAATCTATAAGGGAGTCCCGGAATAGGAAAAAATCCTCCCCCTAAAGGGTGCGGTGAGCCTGAACCCCCATACTCTCGACCAATGGAGTCCTTAAGTGTCATTGGCCAAATTATCAGTTCACAAGTGTCTGCCTTTGGAAAGTAGGTCCATGAATCCGGGATACCAGGGCCGTTGGGTGTTCTTGGCTCCACGAATAAACCCATTGGAGACCATCTGAGGAAGTTATAACCAAGAAGGAACAATTTCGTGAGTTCTTGAACCCCACACAATCTCCCACTAGGTTAAACAGTTCCCATAGGGTTAAAACAATCTTCTTTAAAGGATAATGACGTTGATAGGGTGGAAAGAAAGGATTGGTAAATTCGACGGGAACCTGTGTCTAAAGAAAAATGGATGGGTGATGATCCTCTTCATGCCATTTCTTCACTGCCTGTAAACACGCCACCTAGGAGACGGAATGAAAATGGTAAACCTGACATGAATCCTTAACCTAGGTGGCAGTCTCTCACCACTCAAGACCCTTCACCTTGTAGCGAAAGAAAAGGGGAAGGGGGCCAAGATGAATCACCAAATATACATATTTTTAAAGGAATGCTACTTTGAAAATGTTTTGTGGTTTTTATGTCATATATATATATTGTAGGTTCCCACAGAACAACATTTGTTCCAAATGAAATTCAAACGACCCATGCAGACACACACATCAGTGATTCCGCAAGAAGCTAGGGCTCCAATGAAGAGCATGACCCCCTTGCCTACTGAGCTTCTTCAACATTGTATATCCAATACGTTGATCAACAAGTACCACCAAAATGGTACTCTCCACATGCTGGAGGCTACAAGAAAATCCCTCTAGTCTACAAATCTCCACCATCCACCTCTTCAGTCACTACTGGCACCCCAGTGTAAGGAAGCCCTGGTGGTCATCTTAAATTGTTTTAGGAGCCTATCCCTGGAACGTGACAATGAGTACCTCCCTTATCATAGGAAGATAGATGATGTAGCTGCTGACAACTTCATCTCAACTACACAGGGGTCCTACTCATGGGCCCCCACCAGATAGAATCACTACCAATACTAAATGACCAAGCCTCCTCCAGCTGAAGAGGACCTTATACCGAGGGCACCTGCTAAAGTCCAAGAGACCCGAGCCCCTCAAGCTTCCCACCAAGGGTGGTAAATATAAAATCCGGAACACTATATCTACTTGGTTCATAAGGATTAGTTATACTATACTAACACGGTCACATTCAACAGGAATACCTATGACTCTTCCCCCTCCACTCAATCCCACCATAGAAATAGGGTGGCACAATACAAGCACATGAAAGTTCCTGCTTGTGCTAGTCAATCCCATCATACAGACAGACTGGAAAACTATAGGCAGATGCAGATATCTGTTGATGCACAACAAGCCCGCCATCCAAATAGGGCGGCACTTAGCTACATGCAGGCACAAACACCTTCTAACACATTTCAGGACTACCATCTAAATATGGTAGAAACAACATGTACACGGGCACAAATACCAATGATGCATATCAATCCCACCATCCAAATAAGATGGAAACTAAATATGAGCAGAGTCAAATCTTTGCAGATGCATACAAAGCCTGTTAGACAAATACAGTGGCAAGAGAGAAGATGAATATCCCTACTCGTGATTATGAAGACCACCAGCCAAATACAGTGGCAACATGAGAAGATAACCAATGATAGACTTGTCCTTCTATCCTGGCATAGGAGAACTTACAGTATATACTAGTGACTCAAGGAGGACTATAGCATGAACCAACTCTTAATCTGACATCAGAATGGGCCTTCATACCCATTCCACCCAAAGATGTATCCTAGAAAATCCTAGAAATGATGGAATATCAGATGTTGATTCCAGACCATATCCTCCAAGCATGCCAAGATATCATTGCATCTACGGTAAAGGAGAGAAATCAGGCCCACGACCTAGTTTCCTCGAACAGAATGACTCACTCCAAAATGAGTTCATCACTCCAGAGTAGTTATGCATCCCTACTTCAGTACAGGAGGGTCGACAACAATATCCCGTGACATATGGACAATGGGATTGGGAACAAGTATATGTTCCAACTGGGGGATGTAGATCCAATATGGTGGTTGCCCCAGGGTAGGCATATATCCCTGCCAAAACTCAAGATGCCCGTTGTCGTATCCTGATGACATTAAAAGACCCAAAAAGAAAGGGACCCATATATGAAGGCCATTACCAACAACAGATGGCCTCGAATACTTGCAAGAGAGTGTCCAAGAATGAAAAGCGCCAAAGGAAAACAGAAAATGAAGAGCACATACATGATCCTGCTCTGCAGGAAGCTGGAGTTCTCGACTCCCTCAAACATATATCAACAATGGCTCAAGACCTAGTCATTCCATTACCAAATTATAGAAGTGGCAGTTGCAATTGTGAATGTCCTCCCAGCAATATCACTACCAGCAGCTCTGAAGGTCCTCCATAGAGCACCCACGGGGGCTTACTCGATGGTTCAAGAATGATCGATCAAGAGATCCTATTTACTTATGCGCGTTGGGGTATCCCTCCCCTTGAAATTAAGATCAGACAGCAAGAAGGTCCCCCCCTTTTTGTCGTCCACCCTGATAGTCCTCTCCATGGAATACGTTGTAGATATGATTCTACCTATAGTCGAACGGCAATTCAAGATGGTAGTCCTCGCCGTGATGATGTTCATTGTGAAGACCCTCCCCACAATGACAGTTAATATGATGTTACTCCCCATAGTAACATCAAGAAATGATAAGGTTCCCCCCTCATTTCAATACATCCTGAAGGCCCTCCCCAGGATGTGCACTACATAAATTCTCCCTGTAGCCAGGTATCAAGTCATGATTCTAGTCCTTGCTATGATGATAGTCATTGCAAAGTCCATCTCTATAATGAAAATTGTTGTGAAGTTCCTCCCCTTAGTGACATCAGGTAGTAAGAAGGTCCTCCCCTTGCTACAGCCTGCCCTGAAGGTCCTCCCCAAGGTATACGCCATAAGGAAAATTCTCACGGCTAGTCATCAAGTTGCAATAGTATCCCTCGCCACTGTAGAACCAGCTACTAAAGTCCTCCCCACAACCAAAATTCATACTGGTAACAAGGTCCTCTCCTCTCCAGAACAAATTTGAGAAAGTCCTCTTATGCAGAGGCACTCGTAAAAATGGAGTCAGACACATCCAGAACTCCATCTATAGCGAGTGATATTCTTTCTCAACCATAGGATGGACTAGGCCCACAATCATCTTCTGAGCTACCCCTAGGGCATATACAAATCAATAAGGCTCTCAGAAAACTGATCTCTTGGAATGAAATTATTAAGAAGCGGTCGATCTAGGCATATCAAGTAGAGGAGCCTCTGGAAGAATAACAACATGATATGTTTCTTGTGAGAAAAAAAACTATCTAGGGATAATATACCAGTGATGTATATTCCTAAGAACACTTCTCACATAGACATATCAGGAGATTTGTCTGGGGAATGCACACATGAAATTTTCCTCAATATATGGATGACTCTTCAAACATTGAAAGAAAAAAATCCAACCCTATGAAGGGTATGCGGACCATGTCAACACAATAGGGGAGCTTCGCTATTTAATTGACCTAGAAGCCCTCCTGTCCACAAGGTAGCCACAATTAGAAAGGTGAAAGAAAAACCTTGAACTGTCTTACCTCCATGCACTACAAAAGTTCAATCGCCTCATTGGAAATTCCTTGGGTGGAGTTCAAATTCAGGTATGGCGAGATCATGGAGCTCAACACTTTACCCCACATACCGTCCAATAGGTCCCAATGGAAATGACAACCTATAATTTCATCACCGAGAGGTGGTAATCAAAGGAATCCCCTTCTTAGAAAAAATGGGATACTCAACAAAAAATGGCCCTGAGTAAGTCTCAAAAGAATTAGGACCAAAAAGATCAAGCCATCGAAAATATTCTAATTCAGGAAACCAGGAACATCCAGCATGCTTCCCACCTATGGTAAGCCAACCAGTAAGCAGTGATCATGTCTTGAAAAGACCATAGACTCTGTGTAGACCCAATTCCATATTCATATTAAACCCGCATGGGAATATGTGAAATTTAAAGGGTGTAAATATCGGCGGCTACCTCCGTGATACGGGAACAACCCCAACCCACAGGGCCGGGGAAATTTTTAAATGAAAATTCCCCCGTAATACCAAAAAATCTAGGTTGTAGCGCATCAACGGGAGAACGAGAAAAACCCTAGCCTATAAGTCTTGGGGAATTTTAACATAAAATCCCTGCACAATAGACACCTTTATTCCACTATCTAGGAATAAAGATGGACATAAGAGTTACCCATTCCACCCCTTCTCATGGTTCACACCCTCTGAGACAAAGGTGCATTACAATGTCAGACCAGGGCACCCTTTGGGTTAGTCTTCACTAACAAACCTAAAGAATACTACTGAATAAAAGGAAGATGTCTAATAAAGGGTGCATGAATCATTCCTACCATTCGGCACCGAGTACACCACCCCCAATGTCGTATGCCTCAGTGAACGTGGTGAACATCAACCCCACTAATCTCACAGGAAATGACGCAGGGGGAGAGGATGTGAAGGAAGAAGTTTTCCTCTCATAGGCATCCCACACCGAACTTGATGGTGTGCATGCCTGAAACTAGAGGGTGTTCCTAAATATGGGTTCCCCCTTAGTCAATTTGACATTACCTCCAACATGAAACCACAAAAAGGAGAAGAGTAAATCCTAAGTCATCAATGACCCCCCTTCTCTTACCCCTGAGAGCGTGTCCCTCTCTCTCGAGGAAAGGTTTTTCTAAGAAAGAGGAAGAAATGAAAGAGCTCAGGAGAATTAATGTCAACATACTTCGAGGGAGCTATCTTGCCAGATGTGTTCCCCCCGTGGAATATCAACAGGTGATCCTAGAAGAGGTTCCCATGCCACATGCACTCATCCTGATGAATGAAGCCAAACTTGAAGGACCATTCAACCTGGTCCTTGAAGATTATCAAGACTTCCCCCTGCTATGAAGGAAGTCGAAATATATCCAGGTAAACCCTCAAATGATACCCCTGGTTGGGTATAAACCCCAAATTCCAGCAGCGTCTGCATGCCTAGTCTTTGCCACTGCTGCACCAGCTCAAGATCAATCCTGAAAGGATATGCATCAAGGTCTCTTAAACATCGTCGAGCGGCTAACAACTCAACTAGAATCCATGGAGGGTTGGCACACTCCGATAAAACTAGAGCGCAATCCCTACCCCGAGTGGGTGAGAAATGTTCTACCACCATCAAACTTCAGGAACCCCGTATTCCTAGTATTCAATGGATCGGGGGACCCGGAAAAATATTTGATTCACTATGACTCTTAATACAACCCCATGATGGGAACTCTAGATTAGCAAGAAGCTGTAAAACTCAGGTGCTTTGTATGAACCCTGGATGGATCATGTTTCGTATGGTATACTAGCCTACCGACCAATTCAATTATAAGATGGGAGGACCTCTGGCAACAGTTTCTCTTCCAATTCAGTTTAACATCACCCAAGATGACAATTAGTGATATCATGAACAATAAACAATGAGAGAACAAAAGAGTCTTAGACTTCATTGCTAGATGGAAGGACTTGACATATTTCCTGAACAAACCACTCCCCCAGGATGAGATTCTTTCTATGTGTATCGATAACCTTCATGATGAATTGTGAACACCGCTCATCCCGGTGAAGTACACCAGTGGGTTTAGAGACTTATCTTACATTTCTAAAAGGATAGAAGACTCCTTGAAACTGACCAACCTCAAGTCCTGAATGGCCCCATCAGCCGTAGGGAAAAGAACGGGAAAAGATGAAGCAGATTCGGTCACGCTTAAGCCACCCTTGGGAACAACACTAGTTGCAAGGCCCCCACCGAACCGTGTGGGACCCCTGGAATTCCAACATCCACCCCCACCTCAGTAAGATGAGTGATGGGGTGTTAAATAAATTATTTCAAAGAAATAAGAAATAAATTTTATTTTTTTGAGACATCTAGGTCTGTGACTATTTCATAGCCTTTATAAATTGCAATTTCCTCTGGAAGCCAGAGCCAATGCAAGCAGAGGAAGTAGGTCTCGACGACTATCCAAATTATTTTCCCTATCACCGAATACTAGGAAATACCATCTAGGAGTTATTTGCTTTCAAGGATATCCTATAAATGATAGTGGATTCTAGGTAAGTCAATTTGGGCCCACCACCAGCACAAGTGACATGTGTTTCCACATCAGACTCAGTAGAGGAAGATGAATGGATGACAGTCGCCAGTAATAAGGAGAAAAAGTTAGACAACTGGATGACCTGGTAGACCGTCAACCAAGTCCATGAAATCCTCCAGGCATTGTTGAAAAAACCAATTCTGCCCCCCAAAAGCTCCTAATACAGCACAACCATCCTCCTCAGCCTTGCGGTCCTCTATAGGACAGAAGTTCAAAAATAAAGACCAAGAAGATAATATGACACCAAATCTAATGTCATTGTTGACACTTTCAGACTTCATACCAACAGTCTTGGCACAACAGGCACCATCCCGCCAAACAGTACAACGGGCACCGCCCCGCCAAACGATACAACGGGCACCGCCCCACCAAATGGTACAATGGTAACTTCTCCTACAAATGCTACAACGGGAATCTCCCCACCAAACGGTACAATGGGAACCAACCTACCCAATAGTACAACTGGAACCTCCCTGGCAAATGGCACCATCATAAGGAGATAGTCAGACAAAAAAATTGTTGGATTAAGAACTGATCTTCAGCTCCATTAATGTCACTCACTTGATGGACACCTTCTTTGATGAAGACTGTGGCCACAAACCTAAATTACCATGTCCCAAACTGGAGATCCGGAGTAAGAGGCCACAGAGGCTGGAGGTTTCCTAGAAGTCATGATCTTGGCAGGAGTCAAATTCCGAGCCATGCCACAAGTCAAACTGTTAACATCGTAGAAACTCGTGGAAGGACCCTCTGATATACACCCTAAGAATCAGAATTCTCCTTCACCCCTGTCGGATGAAATCCAATCCCAGATATCTTAGAATATCCATTAGGTTAATAAAAAATACCAAATCACCCAAGGAATATCGACAGACTAGTTCAACCAAATGTGGAAAGGAATATAGCACTGCCGACCCCTTTCACAGAGGCTGAACCATCTACATCCAAATCTCAAACCCCTAAAGTGTCTGTAAAATAGAGACCCCAAGTCAGGAAGTGCCGACCTTTAGAGCAGAAGAATGATATCTTAAATCTATTGGCTTCAGTACCAACAAATCTATCAATCCTGGATTCATTGAGCCTATCTGTAGATCCTAGGGAGGCACTCATCGAATCATTTCTAAGTCCCCAGGAGTTCGAGGCTGAAGTAGCAACAGATGAAGTCTACCATATGGAGACTAGTCCTAAATAATGTCATGTCATCATCTCCTTTACAGACAATGATGAAGATTCCATCATTAAATGGCACATAAAACCCTTATATGTGTCTGACAAGATAAACAGAATTGATGTCTGGAGGATCTTCATCGACCACAGCTCTAGAGTTAACCTCCTCCCACTGTTAACACTTCGTCAACTTTGATATGATGAAGATAGATTGACACCCCACAATACAAATATGTTGGGATATGAAAAAAGTGAGCAGAAACCTTTAGGATGAATCAATCTTAAAACATGGCTCAGAGATCGCATGTCAGATTCTGATTTCTTGGTGGTGCGGCAAAGTATGGACTTCAACATTCAATTAGGGGGGCCTAGGCTACATCATCACACTACAATTCCATCCTCATAGCATTGGTGCATCAAATATTGCAGTAATGGTAAAAATGGGGCATTACACGGTGATAAATCCCCAATTGAGTCCTATGAGTCACATTATATCGACGTCAAGTTCTATGATTTGGAAGGAAAATATATTTCGGCCAACAACGTTGATTGGATAAATGGCCCGAATGGATTGGAGATGGCTCATGCCGACCCCCTCCAGCAACTTGGGGAAGATTATGTACTACCCATCAACCAAGTCGAATCCATAAACACTAGTCTAGGTGTAGACTTATTTTTCTGCATGGTCTCTGTTATGGCCGCCGAGTCCAATGACTAGGAAGAGTGGGATGACTCCCACGATGATAGGGAAATACCTATAAAAGATGCTCTCTTCCCATCCTTGGGACATCAAACCACCCTTGCCTCACACACTAAGGAAAAATATGATTTCTCTTCCAACATTGGAGAGTTCTTCTCAAAAATACTTTCTCCATCGGAAGAGGAAGATGACGAAGATGATGAATAAGAAAAATAAGAGGAAGAAGACCTCAAATATTACCCTCCCACATTTGAAGAAGGTGTCTCCACCACAATCAATGAACTTAAGGAGATAAATTTGGGGACCGAAAATGACTCGCGACCCACTCTGATCAGTGTGGACATGCCTTCCAAGGAACACATGGCATATACCTCCTTTCTAAAGAAGAATTGAGATGTGTTTTCCTAGAATTACACAGAAATGCCAGGCCTTAATACTGAGGTCGCCACCCACCATCTGGGCTTACCAAAAGATCATTGGGGCTATAATCAGGCAGCCGGAAGGACCTACCCAATGCATGATACCAAAATAGAGTCCAAAGTTGACAAGCTGATCAAATACAACTTTATACGGGAGGCCCAATATCTGACCTGGATGGAAAAAATAGTTCTAATAAAAAATAATAATGTATAGATTAGAATATGCATTGACTTGAGGGACCTTAATCAGTATTTCCCAAAAGTTGACTTCCTGGTCCTAACCACAAAATTGTTGATCGATGCAACAGTCAGATATGAAGCTCTCTCTTTCATGGATGGCTATTCTGGATACAATCAGATCTAGATGTCCCAAAGTGATGAAGAAGCTACTACTTTTAGGGCCCCTCAGGGATTGTTCTGTTATAATGATATTCCCTTTGGTCTAAAAAATGCTGACGCCACATATCAGCGCGTCATGCATTGCATCTTCAAGCCCTTCTTGGGAAAATTCGTCGATTGTTATGTCGATGACCTGGTGCTTAAATCATGACAGTGTTCGAACCACCTGGTTGATCTTGAAATTGTATTCAACCAATTGTGATAGCATAGTTTAAAGATGAATCCACTTAAGTGCTCCTTTGGTGTTACCACAAGAAAATTCCTTGGATTCATTATACACCATCGTGACATCTAAGTCAACCCCGAGAAGAAAAAAGTCATTCTTGGAATGTCCCCGTCTTGCAACCTCAACAAGTTGATATTTCTCCAAGGTAACCTTGCCTACATTTGGTGCTTCCTAGCCAGCCTAGCAGGTAAATGTTTACCATTCACCAGTCTATTGAATAAAGGAGTTATGTATGAGTGGTTTAATGATTTTCAAGAAACGTTCGACAATATTAAAAGATATCTCCTAAGCCCACTGGTGATCATGCCACCAGTTGAGGGGAGACCACTCATTTTATACGTAATTTCCTTATAATGGTCATTAGGTTATGTCCTCACATAGAAGAATGATTCCTACAGCGGGAACAACCTATACTACCTTAGTCTGACAATGATCGATGCTGAAACTCGGTATTCGAAAATTAAAAAGAACGACATAGACCTGATCTTCGTAGTTCAGAAGCTCAGGAATTACCCACTGCACTATGAGTTCCACCTAGTCTCCTAATGTATCCCACTAAAATATATCCTCAACCATCCCATGCTGAATGGGAACCTATCACGATGGGAGTTCACCCTATAACAGTTTGACATATGGTACGTTCCTCAGAAGGCCATCAAAGGTTAGGAGTAAGAAGACTTCCTAGCAGATCACCCCTCATAAGAAACAGCACCGTTGGATGCTAAAATTTTAGATGAAGAAGTGTTTTCCATTCGGGAGGACCCCCAGATGTGGGAAATGTACTTCGATGGTGCTTCCCGAAGCCCGATAGAAAAAAATGATGGAGGATCCCAAACTCAACAAAGTGGGGTTGGGAGTCATACTTGTATCTACTGAAAATGCCATCTTTCTTTACTCTTTCCTGCTTTCAAAAGAGTTT
Source organism: Viscum album (assembly GCA_963277665.1). Taxonomy (NCBI): domain Eukaryota; kingdom Viridiplantae; phylum Streptophyta; class Magnoliopsida; order Santalales; family Viscaceae; genus Viscum; species Viscum album. The sequence goes on from OY728122.1 coordinate 1,276,962,423, forward strand.
ACAAACAATGAAGTTGAGTATCAGGCCCTCATTATTGGCCTAGAATTGGAACTCCATGTGCAAGACAAACACCTAAAATTAAAGGGTTATTTATAGATAGTCATAAAATAGGTCAAAGGTGACAATGCTATCAATAAAGAAGTATTGGTTCCCTTGATGAACCATTTTTTAGCACTGATGGTAGAATCCCCATTAGAACCAATGTTGACTAATGTCCCCCATTCACAAAATTCCGAATCCAACACACTAAAAAATGCAGCCATAGACTTGGTCGATCCAGACCAGGATGAAACAATCACTAGCATTACTCACTACCGGATGGTATTTCTATTCATCTAGAAAAATATAGAGGAAATCGATGAAATTATCCCCATCTCTGAACCTAATGGTCATACCACCAGTTAGATGACACCCATTACAAATTACCTTCGGCATGGGGAGCTCCCATCAGATAGGGATGAAAAATAGAAATTCCGAATATGGGTAGTCAACTTTGTCTTATACAATGGGGTAAACCAAGATAAGGTCCTCTAGAAATGAGGCCTTGACAGAGTCTTTATCAGGTCCATGGATGGACAAGAAACTACTGCCATCATGAAAGAGGTGCACGCCTGATCTTATGGAGTGCACCAGTCAGCAACCAAGCTCTCTCACCAAATATGAAGGCTTGAGTATTAGTGTCCCACTATGAAACAAGATTTTTCCACATTCACCAAGAAGTGTCAATCCTATAAAATTCATTCCAATTTCATAAACCACCCCTCATATTTACTTCATACAGCTAAGTACTCCAGGCCATTCATCACTCGATGGATGGATGTTGTGGTATATCCTCCCACTATATCCAAACAGTTCAAATTCATACTCACAGCGACCGACATCATTTTCAAATGGGCCGAAGCCATACCCCTTAAAGAAGTTGAGGTGAAAAACATCATCAGCTTTGTGAAGGCCAACATCATTACCAGATTTGGTTTCCATTGTACTATCATGACAGAAAATGACACCAAATTCTGCTATGTTGAGTTGAATAATTAATACAAGGAGTATGGAATTAAATCCAGTTGTTCATCCTATTACCATGTGGCAGCCAATGGGAAGATATAGGCTTTCAACAAGGCATTGTCCAACATACTCCCAAATATGGTTGATAAGGATAAGAAATTGTGGTCAAACATTCTCCTTCATGATTTATGGGATTATCGTACCACGACTCACACAACCACCCAAGCAACCCCATACTCACTAGTATATGGGGTAAAATTAGTTTTTCCTATTGAAATCCGAGATCCATCACTTCGTTTGGACATTTGCGATCAACTATCCATGGACAAGAAATCCCAGAGATGGTTTGATGAATTGGAACAACTAGATGGAAAAAGGTTCCACACTCTACACCATTTGGAAATCTACCAAAATCAAATTGCACGAGCCTTCAACATAAATGTTTGCATTCGGTCTTTCCTTGAAGGAGAAATGGTGTTAGTATTAAAAACCTCGATGATACTCTAGAAGAAGCCCCCAAATCTTGTACCAAATTAGGAATGACCATATGTCATACATAGGGTCTATTTCAATAGAGCATACGCCTAGATATCGATGGACAGACAGATCATCACGGCTCCCACAAATGTGAAGTTCTTGAATAAATACTTCGCGTAATGAGTAAAAATGCCTCCAATGTTAAGGTCTAAGCTCTATGACCCTAAAATATGAGTTTTAATACCCTCCAATGTCAAGTTTCAAGCTCTATGACCCTAAAATAGGAGTTATAATACCCTTCAATACCTAGGTCTGAGCTCTATGACTCAAAACTATGAGTTATAATACCCTCAATACCTAGGTCCAAGCTCTACGACCCTAAACTGTGAGTTATAATTTCCCTTATAAGGCCATCGTCCAAACTCTAATACCTTAAACTATGAGTCATCATTCTAGCCACATGATGTTAAATTATATAGTAATAGTCCATGGAACATTACATTAAACTGAAATACCATGGTCTAAACTCTAAGACCTTAAACTATGAGTCATTATCCTGGCCACATGAGGTTAAACTATATGGTATTAGTCCATGAAACATGATGTTAAACTGAAATTACATGTTCCAAACTTGAATACCATAAACTATGAGTCATCATCCTTGACACATGACGTTAAAATATATGGTATTAGTCCATGAAACATGGCCTTAAACTAAAATTCCATTTTCCAAACTCTAAGACCTTAAACTATGAGTCATCATCCTTTCCACATGACATTAAACTATAAGGAACCCATCCTTGAAACATGAAAATAAACAACATAATCTCTTATAGAACTACATATGGCTTGATTCCTACCCTCGTAGGATATGTAGTGACGCCTCGATTCTCAATCTCGGCCCAGCCACCATTAAAAAAATGCCTCCATCATGCCCCCTATCTACCCACATTTTTAAGGGAAACCCTTATCACTCCTTGTTTCTCACATCAAGTGAGACTCCCATGATATTAGGATTAGTGGTAGGGATTCTCTTACAAAATTGAACTATAGAGTAACATGGTAGACCTAGAAACCATGATGCATAGAACAAAAATACCCCTACCCCTTTGACTGATCCAAATCATTACAGGGTACATAAAAAAATATGTACAACTTGATTACTACCCTTGAGGGATACATAGCGATGACTTGATTCTCAATCTTGGACGAACCCCACCAGGAAAGATAAAGAAAATTCCCCCATCATATTCTCTACATCCCCACCCTTATGAAGGAGACTCTATGACCACTCTCTATTTCTCACATCAAGTATAACTCATGTGAGCTTAGGATCAGTGGTGAGGATTCTCTTACGCAATTAAATCATAGGGGAATATGGTAGGCCTGACACCCATATCATGTGGAACCCAAATTCCCTCATGTGTCCCTACACATTGAGAAAAAATTTGTAGGGAGCATACAAAACGAAGTATGTCTTGATTCCTGCCCTTGAATGATACATAGTGATGTCCATATTTGGCATCCCAACCCATATACTAGAAAAAAATCCTCTTTTGCCCATACGTAGGTCATAATTTTATGTGAAAGTCTATGGAAGGTGCTATTACATGACAATAATGTGTGAAATTCTTCCAGAGTTATGTGTGGCCTATCCCTCGGTATTATGGGATTCCACACATGCCTCTCAGTCATAATAAGTCAAAAGATCCTTCTTCCCCCTATACATATTGGTCAGAACTATGTGTAAGTTCAAAGTAGTTCATGGTTAACCATGGTATAGGTATTCTCACATTCCCAGGCATATATCTTCTATTTGTCACACTCCATACCTTGGGAAAACTTGGATCCCCATAATCATGCAAGGCCATCTAAGATAGAAGGATAGTGTCCTACATATACCTTTTCTTGACTATACATATCATTCCCCAGTGGTTCTGCATATGTTTCCAATAAAAATTTCCATCAATCAAAGGAAAATTCTTCCTTAGGAGAGTCCTCTCTTATCTCAGTAATACCAATGTCTTACAAGCCCCATGTCATCATTCATAATTCAAGTTTCCCCCATGACTATGGTTTACACCATCTGTCATCACTCATGTATAAGGAATGACGTAACATCCTGAAAACAATTAATATAAAACAATTTAAGATCTTTATGATAGTATAATTGTCCTCTCTGCCTGACTCTAAACTGCATAGCATCACGTCTTCACCGCACGATGTTAAACTGAAATGCCAAAATCAACCTTGTTGTATGACATTAAACTATGTAACAATTGTTTAACCCAAAATGTACCCTCTAATACTAATTTTTCTATTCCCAAGCATTGAAATAGAATCATCATAATCCCTTATTTCTCACACCAAGCATAAATCATGTCACCTTAGGGATTTTAGTGAGATATCCACTATGGAATTATTGAAAAACAGTCTAGGAATTTGGTCGTAGAAGCATGAATCTAAAAGGCATGTCATTATTCCCTCCCCTATGTGGAACCCCATGTCCTGGTCATGTGATGTTAAATAACCAGGTATCCCAAAGATGGAACGAATGCCTCACCCTGTGTATGAGTTAGATCTACATAAGGGACACCTGATTCCATGAGTAAATCACAGCCCAAATGTCCCCAATATGTTTTTATACACTCTTGTAATATTTTAGACTCTGTGATCTGAGTGATCTTGAATCTACATATCCCTACAAGGCCATCTAGGATGGAAGGCCGGTGTCCTGTGGACACATTTTCTTGACTATGCACATTATGCCTCGGTGTCTCTCCATATGTTGCCCAAAAAAATAGCCATCAATCAAAGGAAAATTCATCCCTAGGAGAGTCCTATCCTATCTAATAATTCCCAAGGGCTTCCAAGCCTCGTCTTATCCCTCTTAATTCAAGGGACCTCAAAGTCATGGTTTACACTTTCCTTTCAACACATATCCTAGATATATCAGAACATACGAGCCAAATTTATATTTAGTCCCTTTTGAGGATTCTAAAGATATCCCATCTATATGCATGAAGGTAATATACATACAAAAGAAGAGTGCCCTTACTCATTTATAGGTTTCCCTAAAGAAGTTTAGTTAAAATTCCTCCTTTTGTTTTCAGGAGCACCCCTCATTGAAGGTCACATACCGTATTCAGAAATTTCCCAATCTCTATAATCATGCATGCCCATCGGATATGGAAGGCTAATGTCCTGAAGACACCTCTACCTAATTATACACATCATGCCTTGATGGCTCTCATATGTTTCCTAAAAAAATGGCCATCAATAAAAGTCAAATTCATCCCCAGGAGAGTCCTTTCTAGCTTCAGTATGCTGAAATGACATTCACGTCTTATCACACCCCCATATTTGGAAAAATCCTATATGATGGCTTATGTACCTCATTCTTCCCAAGTGTCCCTAACATAAAAAATACTCTTAATTTACTTGACCATTCACCAACTCTCCCTCACACAAGTAAGAAATGTACAGGAATAGTTTCCCACTCAAAGCCGACATGAATGTCCCTAATGTCTTCAGACACCAATACTTGGGCCATCCACCAATTGTGGCTATCGATTTCAACATAAATTCAAAATGTTAAAAATCCCACCAGGGCATCAGAAATGGAAGGCCAATGTAGAGACCCAAGATTGACGTACATGCACATTAAATTACTTTTGCGGAATAATTAATAGATAACAAGAACCAACACTCAAGGACTATAATAGTTTAGTGTCTTTGGAAACTCGGAATATAATCTTCTAATCATGGTGAAATATCATCAACATCTCCCATAAATATCTTCCCCTTTTGTTTTCTTACCTAAAACCTTTCTTTAAATCCTGGGGAAAAGAAACATATAATGGGTGAGCTCAAAATCTTAGTAAGGGTAAGCATGGAGAAAATAAAACAAATCTTATACATTTTAACTTAAAAAAACGTGAACATAAAGTTTAAACATCAAAATCTTGAGAAATACATATTGGAAGTACATAAGGCATAAATCATAAAGGAACATTAATCATGAAAAAATAGCATGAGAATAAAAAATGTAATTGTGGAAAACCATTAAGCACATGATATGATTTCCATAGTAGCTAAGGCATTGCTGCCAAGACCATCTTAGTGGACAAAGTCCCATACTGAATCGAGTTTACTCCTCATTCCAGTCCAGTATCACTGATCTGGATTAACTTATCGTTCCATACATGTATATCTGATGAGATATAAATTTTTACCCAATTCATTGGAGGTATATATAGGTCCCACCCATCTCATAATAAAATCATTCTTTCGTGTGCCACAAAATAAACATACATCATTTATAATAACCCAATGAATTAAATGGGTTTCATAAACATCGTCCCATAATAACACAATCCATATAAAAAAATGGATATCATTTCATCATAAGAAGAATCAAACCATGTAAATAATAGATAAATTATACTTGAAACATAATCATACAAAATAATGTCATCTTAGATGGAAAATAGTTTTGACAAAACACTTGAAAATAATTCTTGAGGAAAATATCCTTTCTTCTTTAAAATCATTTTCTTATCACAAAATGCCATTTAATTTTAAAAGAAAAGTATTTTGTTGAAAATAATCATGAAATATTGTACAGGAAGATTCATGAAAATTAGGTGTTATGAAACCATAAAAATCTATTCACGCCATATAAGTTAAAAAAAAACATTTTCCTCGTACTTTTAACAAAAAAGTCAAAAAGTACAACATATGGTAAACAAAAGAATGATTCCTTCCATAACACAAAGTAAAAGTCAAAAAGGGGTAAACATGAATTTAAAAATACATGTAATAATATTAAAAACTTTATGAAAAACATTTTTATGGACATGGATGAAAAAAATATAACCCCAGTAAACACTTATGTATAAGCAATCTTGGATAAAAATGATATTTGCAAAATTATCCCTTACCTTAGGTCCAATTTCTTCCGTACGTGTCTGAAACTCTTGTATAGTGGGTTTAAACATATTATTAACTTGTAAAAGAACCATAATAATATTTATTATATCATATATGATTCACTTATCACTTTATATTACCTATTCTTTTGTCAATTCCATGTTAAAGCAACGTTTTCTGTAAAATCGTTTCATTTATTGTACATGTTTGGACTTGTTGTTCTTGATATTTTTATTACATATATCATAATTTACTTACTTCAAGAATGTAAAACATGATTTATATATCATATATATTAAGTATATATATATATATAATAGATAGATAAATAAAATTAAACACACCGTTCATGGAGACGGTAGGCCATACGTATGCACGAACGCTGTTTTCATTTCTTTATTGACTTGAATGGAAGTAAGTTGATGACATATATATATATATATATACATAAATCCAGTAGAACTATTATTTCATATATATAATTTTTATTCATTATATATACTTTATAATCATTCTTGAATGGTTAACATGGAGAATGAATCTCATCGCGTCGTGTAGACGGTAATCCGTACGAATGCATGAGCGATGATATCGTTCCCATAATTATTAAAAGGAATTGGAGTGGATTATAGAATATCTCAGAAGAAGTATGATTTTATAATAACCATATATAGTTATTCTTTACAACATTATACCTATCCAAGTAAGGTGGTGGTGAAAAAACGGATTACACCACGGCGTGGAGACAGTATTCCGTACGTAGGGACGCCCAATGATTTTGTTTTCTGTAGGATGGATAGAAGGTTAAATGGGGTTGTTTCATATTTATTATTAAATATATGTATATTAGTTATACTGATTTTATTACTTTATAATGAAACAACTAAATAAGAGGAAGTATAATAATAAAGAAATTTGAAAGAATCAGTAGAAGAGATTACCTCTTCTTCGACGCACCTCTTTTAAGTTTCCTCTTAAGGCACTAGAGTTGGTCTTTTGAGAAGACCAGAACCTCTATAATATAACTAAAGAGGTTGAGAAGAGAAATTTTCAGGTTTTTTCCGAGCTTTAAGGCTCATAATTGAGTGAAGAGGATAGGGAAGGAGGTTCCCTTATATAGGAGAGGAGAGGGGCACTTTTGGAAACCTTAAAAATATAAATTAATAATAAATTTAAACCCCAACTAAAAACCTCCAAAAATGACTCAATTAAAATATGAGATGATATAGGGTTTTAATATCATCAACCAATAAAATGTAGACATGTTTTACGTTTATTTTAAACCTTATCAACATGATTTATCCTTATTTAATCTATTTAATTTTATTTGTGGTAATAAAATTTTAAATTGTTATAAATACATACTTAAATGTTGTAAATTTCCCATAATTGGATAATTTATAACCTTATAGACCATATAATTTTCAATTTGTAGTTTTTAAATATTTTTTTTTATTTTTAAATAATTTAATAATATGTTATTTTTATAAAATATGAATAGTGTAAATTTTGACACTATTCATAATTTGAATTTAAATAAAACCCACACAGAAGATATGTTCGAACCAAACTATATAATAGATTTCTAACATGTCATATTCATAAAAAAAATTCATGGGGCACATTAATTTGTTCTTATATTATTTATTTTAATATTTTTAAACCCATTTATTTGGTATATCTCTTAATAAAATAATTACTACAACATTATTGTATAATTATTTAAAATACTTATTTTTTTCATAAAAATTAAAAATAAAATCCATTGATAAAGATAAATATAATATCCTTAATAATAATATTTTTACTCTAATTTATCATCTTAAAATCATAACATTTAAATTGTTATATTTATTAAATTATGAAGGTGACATCTTTGAAATCATTTAAAATAAAATAACATAAATGTCCTAATCGGTTTTATAAGGATCCAAATGGTCCCAAAATCAACCCTTGGATTATTTGGGTATATATAGACTCGACCAATAATGTTTGGTCAAGTTTCTGGTCCTTTTGATAGGTATTTGTATTTTAATAAAAACTATATTATTTATTTTTCACTAAATAAATAATTTCTACATCATTAATGTATAAGCTATTAAGGTAATTAAATATTTATTAAAAATTACAAATAAATTACCATGATAAAGAAAAACATTTTATCTTTCAAATGAGTATTTATAATCTAATTTATATTCTGTATAACCTTATATTAAAAATAATCTAATTATTAACGTTTGAGTGAGACATATTTCACTTTCCTTTAAATAAAATAAATAAAAGGTCTTAATCAAATACAAGTGGGTTCTATTAGATTAAATTTCGACCCAAGTATGATTTAGGTAAAAAATTAATCATCATATTATATTAAAACAAGTTTTAGGGTAATTTTATAATATTATATTTACCCTTAATTACCCAATTTACCTTTAATTATGGTAAATACAATTTACAGTAATTACTATTTATAATGCCTAAAAATAAAAAGTAGCTTATTAACATAATTTGTACCTACTGATTCCAAATATGGAATCCAATTTTACAAATTCAAAACACAAAATTTGCGGTATTTAATTTAAAATTAATCCCGCTGTTGAGAAAATACGGTTTAAAAGTTAAAATTTTGCAAAAGATTGAAATGTTTTTACTTATGAATTCCGTGTAAAATTAATGCTAATGACTTATATTATATTAAATGGAAAAAATATATTCTATTTATACTTTAAAACCATTTAATAGTATAATTTAACCATATAAATTATCTCGATGAAAAAAGTTGTTTTTAATTAAAATTTAGCGTATTTTTACTATTCATCAATATAAGAAACTTATCAGAAAAATATAAAAAATTTATCCCAAGTAAATTTTTATATCCTGATTCAAAAGAAGAATTTTATTTTTGTCAAATTGAACTTATAAACATGTCAAAAACTAAATTTAATGTGGGTGTGCCATCAAAATGTGGCAGAACTGCATTTTTTGAAAAATACTTATTTTACCTGAAAAATTTATTTTGTTCTCATACCAAGTTCTATAAAATGTGTAAGATGAATTATAATGTCATAAAATTCAAAATGTATTTACTACTATTCATAAGGCCTAGTTCATAATAATATTATAGCAACATATCGTTGTTTAGTGAAACTCAGTATTGCGTACAACACATGCTATTGGGGAAGGATGCTCTTGCATGCAACACAAGACAAGAATAGTGTTTCCATATAATATAAACTAATACAGTGTTGTGTATAGCACGAGCTAATTTTTTGTAGCATACAAAACAAGACATCAACGAAATTAAAAGAATATTTTTCATAAAATCTCGGGTTGTAACCGTCAATATCCCATGAAAACCTTTTCTTGACTATGAACATTATTCCCTAGTGGCTCTGTATATGTTTCCCACAAAAAAGGTCATCAATCAAAGGAAAATTTGTCCCTAAGAGATTACTTTCCTACCTCTGTATGCCTAAAGCATCTTCCAAGCCTCATTCATGTCCAGAATCCACAAATCAGGGGTCAAGAAAAATCCCTAATCCATGTTTGAAGGATATTAGATCATTCCCAGCTGATAGTCCCAAGTTAGTGAATTGCCCGGTTTAATATGTTCAAAGCTGTTTGAAAAAAAACATCAATAATAAGTTATACTGGTAGGAATGTGAACTACCAGTGAAAAATACTCCATACTTTCTAGAGAAAAAATCCACAAAGGGAATCTCTGGAAAAAATTCAAGAATTGTTTCATTAACAAAGGGAAAAATTGAGCTATCAGAAAAGGCGTAAAGCTTGTTAGGTAAAAAACCCACAAATGGTGGCCTAGGAAAAAGAGAAGTTATGCCTATTAATCCTGTACCAAGAAGGATTAGGAAAAATTAGGGTAATAATAAAAAAATACACAGAATTTCATGGGGTTTTCCATGAAACCCCAGTAATAGTCGAACTACACTCGCTAAGTCTCATGGATAAGGTAAAAATTAGAGCCCGATTTGATTATTTCAGTTTACTAATTTCAAATCATGGTTTGAAATTAACACCTAATTGAAATGGTGTTAACATGACCGGGAAAAGAAAAGAAGGAGCATTTAAAGGCAAATTGGTTCCATCATATTCTATAAAAATATATGGTGGGGAATCCAAATCCTAGATCCTCTCCTTGTGAGTAAGACAAGACATTTATAGAAGACGTTCAAAAGAGTCTCAAAGACGAATCAATGATTGGTGAGAATCCTCAACGGCTTAGAGAAGCTTCAATTAATTTGAAAAATCAGCCTCTGACCTCACTCATAGTACCTTTACTTCTCTCATGGCTTGGAGGTCAGTTCTCTCTCCCTTTTTCATTTTCCATCACCCCTCCCCAATGGTGGCTACGGCCCAGGCCTGCTTCTATTTGAGCTACTACAGCTTATGGATTTGTTGCTCCACTTACTAGTTAAGTTGTTCTATAAAAGACTCTTTATTCATGAGTTCATTTTTCAACTTCACAACCATTCCATCATGAGTCACAGCTTTGTAAATGATGATTTTTTTGTGTGGAAGCCAGATAAGCTGTCAAAATTTCCATGGAGAGTTGAGATTCAAGTTCCCCAGTTGCTTCTTAAGAAGCAAATACTTGCCTCAATATATCATAAATGCCATGATAGTTTAATCCACTGAAGCCCAGGACAAAAAATTGGTGGTGTATCTTTGGAAGCTTCACTGGAATCTCATCAAGTGGAGTCTAGTAGATTAGTCTCCAAATGTTCCTCCACACTTTTTGCCAAGTGGGACAAAGATTGACTAGGATTACTCAATAGGTCTTATAATCACTCTCTAATGATGTAATATAGTCAGGAATGAATGTCACCAGTGAGGGACTTGACTCGGCAGCTACATCACATATTTACCCTGCAACAACCTCATCTCTGTTAATGGTAATAGATTACAAGCTAGGGGCTTCTGCATCCATTTATAAGGCTTGTGGTTGTGATTTTGGGGATAGAGGGGAGACGACTTCAATACCTCCCACCCCCACAGTGGTGCCACTATCTAAAACAGGTGACGCTACATCTTTAATCATCAATGCTTCCCCGTGGATACGTGGGAAGACTAAAGATCCGGGGACATGCCTGGACAAAACAGTGGCCCTCAAAAAGTTATCGGTTAATATAATACATGGAGGGATGGTCAGTCCAAATAAGGATATTGGTCTTGGAATCCTAGAAGTAGAAAACATAACCACTGTCAAAACTGGGAAAAATGGCACGACAGCCCACTCCAAATTTTTAGGGGATGGAACATCAGCTTCCCAGACTATGACTTCACTGAATCCACTATGTGAATATAAAACAGTAGTCTCTGGAGTGACTCCCTCTCCAGGGGAAAAAGCTGCTCGATCGATATTTATTTTCTCTTTGATATTAGAAGCCCCTCCAAGATCTAACAAGGTCTGGGGATCATCGCTGGACTCAACCCACACCATAAAAACTACCATGTCTCTCTCCCTGAGAGTTAGTTCAGCTCAGTAAAGTGATCCTGCAACTTTTGGATATCTTTCCATTGTCAAGGACGAGATTGTTTGATCAGGAGTAACAGCACCCCCGATCTCTTCAAATGGCCCTGCTTCCCCATTTCTATCAGCCACAACATATGGTGTCCTTTCCTCTACCCTAAAAGGGATAGGAATTATAGATTCCTAGGTGGTCGTCGTCTAGTCACCAATAGGCCCTACGTCAAAGTACATGTATATACCAGTAAGTTGACCAGATAATGGTACTTGGTTCAGTCACCAGGTAAATAGACAATTACTTGTGGCCTCTCATCAAATACGCTTGGACAGTTGAGAGGCTTGCTAGCGTTTCTTTGACTGATGGGGGGATGTCTCCAAAATAAGATCACCAAGAGGAGTTAGAGGAGGAAATGCCTGAGAAGTGTCTATAATAACCGTTTACATATGTTCTTGGGCTCCAGGGGACCCTTACATAGTACCACCTACCATTGAGGGGGATTACTCCCTAGCCACAGAACCTCTAGGAGAATAAGTCAGGGAAAATCCATTTTCTGAGACCCGGAAGGCCCCTAAAAAATAATAAGGAAGTGGGGTAACTTTCATCATCTTGGTAATAAAATAATTTAAGGCCAAAGGTTGTAGATAAGACCTATACTGTCAGCTGTGGAAATACTACCATCAACTCCACATGGTCTGACCAGTAATGCTTGTACATAGGAGCGTGCAAAAACCTATCCATTTTAGTTAAGTAAGATACAACCTCATCAGGCTCTTCATCGGTTGAAATAAAGGTAGGATAATTGGATCCACCAAAACCTATAAGACCAAAGTGTTCCCTTTGAAGAAGCCACCATATATCTTTATTTGAATCACTCACCCTCAATTCATTATATACTATCCAAGACTCTAAAAATGTGGATTTAATTGGGATGGCCAGTACTAGAATGACATTATAGGGGAGAGAAGTAGGTTTCGACAACCACAAACATTTCCCAGGTGTCCCTACAAACTCAGGGTCTCAAGAAGAAGAACGTTTGTGAGATGATGGGAGAAAGTAAGAAACTTTCTCCATTGAAGCCATAGTAGGAATGCCAATGACATCATCATCCTCATCAGTAGTTCATGGTCATGTCATGGAAAGTACCCAATGAGAGTACTTACGGTGACCACTTTGAGAGTGAATGAGGGTGTCGAGGTCCTCCATATAGCAATTCATCCTATCTGGATCCTCATCGAAAGAAATGTCATCCGGTGCTGAAACATATCCAATGCCAGTAAGTTCCACTTACCTAGTCTAGAGGAGCTTCCAGAGATTATTGGGGGACCAGTCATGGGTAGATGAATGACCTTTAAAAATTTCCCATTGCCTCCAAGCCACTAGAAAATCGGCCTTGTAAGGAATAGATGATGGATTCTTGGAAACAGCTCCAACGGCATGTTCGGCCGCCTGTGAGGTCATAACCCCAAATTTCACAACCTTCCTGGGGGGAGATGAAATATATTTGGAGGACTTTTCCTGGTCGAGGGTGTTCAATAAATCTCTTTTTCTTCCCCTTTCCATTCACCTTGGATGCTTTGGAAGTCGTCAAAATAGGCACCAGGTCAGCTAATTGGCCATCGAGATACGACTTAACCTAGGCCTCAGTATAGTTCTTAGTAAGGAAGGTATAGAATCCCTAGAATTTGGATGTCTAGCCTAACTCTGTGTGACCTCTTCGGTGAACAATATCCATAATTGGTGAGATATCCTCATATGTTTCTCCTAGCGAGCACTGTTAAGAGTAGGTGGGTACAACTTCTGAATGCAATTGATTTTTTGACTAAATCTTCAAGGTGCATAGCCCTCTCAATTAAGTTCCCCTACAATATGGTCAACCAGGGCGCCTTTTCACAAAGAGAATAAGTAACCTCAGTTGATAAAGTCTTCAAATGAATTTTTTATAATAATAACAGTAGGGGAATCCTAAGGCTGGTAAGATAAACATTCGTGAACATTGATATAAGCCATTAAGTCCTTATCATTCCTTTTAGTCTATTCCTCTTGCTTATCGTGTGAAGCCCAAGCCATTGGCATGCCCCCCTGGTGCTCTGAAGGTATGGTCAGATGGTAGATTGTGGAATTGGTAAGGAGTTGATAAGGGAATAACCCCCTATGTGGGCTCCCATCCAACCCCAAACAATTTGGAAAGGACCAACCATCTTATTGGGTGACCCCCATTTGCTAATTTGGCCTAGTAGTTGGTATATCTTTTCCAACATTGGGATAGCCAAATTTATGCATTTGCAGGTGGCCAACTGATCATCCATGATAAAGTTTGAGGCTCTTATACCACCAGATTCTCGCACTAGTAGAAGTCACCCTCTTTGGAACATGTCCAAGAAAGCTGCCAGTCGAAATAACCGATCGACGTTAGAGATGATCCCCCATACTCGTTTCTAAAAATTCCCCTCTTATAAGGTAGGCCAGTAAGTACCTTCTCGCCTCCTTGTGGCTTTGGTGGGACAAGCCTTAGGTCTCTACAGATCGAGATCAAGACCATTATGCTTTGAAAAAGTTCCAAACCATTCATCAAATAGAATGTCCTACTTTGGATAGGGATTGATTTCCTTCAGAAGTGCCTTTTCTTGGATAATGAGTTTTGTGGGAAAAGGGGTTGTTCTTTCCTGGTCATCCCAAATGGTGGAGGGTGGAATAAATTCATCATACATGTCCCCAATGATAGGGACTCTCGAAATCAGCCGGATGTCCCAATGGATGATGCCAACATCCTCATTGGTCAAATGGAAAGTGTTGGTATTTGGACTCCACCAGCTTAAGAGCTGTGAAATAAGGGCATTAGGATGATGGGTGTATGTCTAGGAAACCCAAGAGGCCTCATACAGTCCCACATCTTGTATCACTACTCAAAATTCTTCACAACTCTGGCGAACCCAAAAGCCTCCCCAGTCCAAGACAAACGAGACTCCAAGAAAAAGGTCCTATCGAGATGACCAACCGTGCAGTTGATTCTCTCTATCCTTTCTCGCAATGCTCTGGTAATAGTGGGTCATCTGATTAGGATTCTACTACACTACCTCTAAGGTTCAGGTGCGTAGTGCAGAAAATGATCGAATATAGTATCTCTCTGAAGGTATCTCCCCTTGGAAGAAATCAAAGCCTTTAGAATAGAAGTATTAATTATCCACATAGTGGGCTGATTAATCAGGTTTGGCATCAAGATCATTATATCAAACAAAAGGCCAAACCCATAAGAAGGAATCATGTCTGAGATCAGGTACTCCCGTTGACCCACTATGAGTGGATTCTCAAGGGATTGGTGAAACAAAATGACCAAAGTTTTGTCGTCAACCAAAGATGCCATATCCTCCAATATTCTTTTAGTAGCAGAAAGTGGGGTGACAATAGTAACCTCAGAAGAAGCAGTGACATTGGCAGTAGCCTATGAATCTATAATTTTAGCCTATACAGGAAGATCCAGAATCCATTGAGAAGTTAGTCCAATAATTTTTTTGGATAAAGGCTATGGAAGAGTGGTTAAAGGACTCAAAATATGTCCACGTGAAGCTCCGCATATGGATTCTAGAAATAGTATGCGGTAGCCACATCTTGTATACTACATGATACATGGAAGTAACCCTGCCTATAGCTACGATACATGGTCGCGTTCTACCGCGTACAACCATGGTATGAAAACCATCCAAAATGCGTTGGCCCATGGATCATTGGTCAACGAATAGAAAGGTTCACATAAATAGGATCTCATGAACCTAGGACTTGATTAACCTCATATTTCAGAGTGGTGGATTAAAGTTTATGTTTGTATTATTAATATTCTTAAAATTCTAGTTCGCTGATTCAAGTATGGTATGCGGATAGGCCAACTGCATAGCATTATCCCATGCAGAATTTGGATTTTTAGAATTAAAGTTCCATAATACTGTTCGCAAAAATTCCAAATATGGTATGCAGATGGAGATATGGCAAGGAAATCAATTCCTGAAACATACGAGACAGTTCGAAAACGAGATTTTCACAAGGACCACGGTTTGCAAGATCAAGGGATGCCATGGAAATCGAGAATACTTTTCAACGTGAGAAACGGTAAAAGACAAATAAAATGGGCCTCTATATATAGGTGTGGTACCCTCCTACCAGGTCTACCTATTCTACCACAACCTATTTCAGTTCAGGACCAATTCTACATCAGAATAGTCCCCTTTTCGTTTTGAACGGACACCATTCAGATGGGGGGAATTTTTAGGGTCCTGAAAATTCCACCAAGGGAAGAAAATACCCCCATGAACACTTTATAGTAGGAAGAAAATACTTTTACATGTCTAGAAATGTGAATGGACTAAAATTGAGTTGGAATTTATGGAAGAAAATTGAAGGAATTCAAGTTTTCAAGGCTTTTAAGTGGCTTACGTACCGTCACTGGGAATGGTACATGGAGTGGATGGATCGTGAACCACAAGGTATGTGAGATGATCCGAGAACTTCTGGGCCGCGAGGTGATGGCCAACAAGTAAGGAAGATCACGAACTGAGTCAACAAAAGATTCATACATGTCAGGACCATCCATGTACCGTGCCGTGAACTCATCAGTTCATGGAAAAAGCAAATCAGCAGGGTTATACGAACCATTATCACGAACCGAAGCCTCCGTAAACCCTTATTGACTAAGTATTTTGCGGGTTAAGATATTGCTTCAATGGGACTCCAAAAATGGTGTCATGTTCCCAATAGATACGATTTCTTTAATGCTCTATAAAAGGAGAACAATAGAAGTACAGAAGACACACATAGAGGGATACAGGAAGTGAGAAGAATGGATGACCAAAGGTTAAGGGAGACTTAGAGGTTGCACTCCGAATTCCATCTTGTTTCATCAATGAAGCCCGAACCACGAACCACTCCCTCCATAGGTACAGTTGACTACAAACCATAAAACAGGGGAATTGAATAATAATAATAGAACTGTGAACCTGACTATGGAACCATAGACCAAAAGCTTCTCACATATCAACTCCTCACGAACGATGATCCCCCAGACCCCCCTTCAATATGGAGCTTTGCATAGCATACCACTATACAGACTGAACTCAGTGCGACGTACTACCTCGGTATGTGGATGGAACTCAAATTAGTGTGATAGGATGCATACTAATATGGTATGTGGTTGCCTATACCCATGCCCACGTACCACATTGATATGTGGATGGCCACTCTTCCAGCATACCCCTATGTTATGCGGAGCCTCCTCCATCCCGTATAAAAAGTTAGTACGCGGAATGGGGGGTTTTCGGATATTGTTCCTTCCGGTTCCAACCTCACCCCTCCACTACCGTCCAATCCTCCGTGATCCCTCTATTAACCAGTCCTCTGACATTAGGCCAAATCCTCCTCCAAAGCCACTGAACCCATATGACCAGACCATCGGGTGCATCAATGCATCCCATTGAGTCTACATACCCACAGTAAGCAGAGTCACGAATGCCCTCCCCACTATGGTGTGGTCTTTTAGAATTCCTGTGGGGCTACATTCCCATGGTAACCCAAATCCCAACCTTTGGATGCCGACATGAACCGCCCCGATCTTGGGACTAAGGGTGATCACTTGGTTTTCTATTCAATGAGGATTAGTGATCAGTCGAATGGGTTATGTTCACTCCCCCCTTTGACGAGGACGAAACTCCTCCCCTTCCTAGAACATGCTCAGGGACCCTCCCACTAAGGTAAGTCCCCAATTTTCTAAGGCATGGTCACATGACCTTTAATGTCATCTCACATTAAAGGGTACATTTCTCTATGCTCTCACCCGTGGTCACCCCAACCTCTTTCGATGTGGGCTCTCCTTCCCCTACCAATAGGGGAGGAGGCATGTGCATTGATTAATCTTTCACATCCTCCTGTTTATCACACTGAGCATGAATCACATGTGCTTAGAGGCTTGGGAGGATTACAACATCCACATGATTTTGAACTATGAGAAATCTTATTCCCAACCAAATCAGGATATATAGGGTGCCTACCAGAAGGCCCGAGCTCAACAGGGTTCCCCTAGAAAGGGTTTCACCCAATCATGTCCTGTCAAATGGGAAAATTCTATGCGTAAGACCCACACAATCCAAACTACATGGGTTCTAATTCCTCTCCCGAGGATACGTAGGAATCCCTCCTTGTGGGCCTAATCCCAACATCAAGTCACCTTCCATCCCCCTAGATGAATATAAACTCCAAACCGCCTTATAATATGGCTCAAGTCTGCATCAACTCCGTAGCATCAAATATATGCATGCAAATAATGATTTTTCAAACCAAGGGTAGCCCGTGAACACAATATTTGGGAATGAACCAAGTATTTATGAACATATGAACATGACTTAAATGTATAAGAGAGTCCCGAAACAGGCAACAATCCTCCCCCAGAAGGGTGTAGTGAGCCTGACCTCCCATCCTCTCAACCAATGGAGTCCTTAAGTGTTGTTGTCCAAATCGTCAGTTGATGAGCTCCTTCTTTTTTAAAGAAGGTCTATGAATCATGGATACCAGGGCCATTGGGTGTTATTGGCTCCATGAATAAACTCGTTGGAGACCATCTGAGGAAGTTATATCTGAGGACCGATTGCGTGAGTGCTTCAACCCCACGCAATCGCCCACTGGGGCCAACAGTTCCCACAGGGTTAATTCAAACTTCTTTAAAGGATAATGACATTGAACTGGTCAAAAAAATTGAATAGTAAATACAATGAGAACTCGGCTCTATAGAAAATGGGACGGGTGATGATCCTCTTCATGCCATCTCCGCCCCACCTGTAAATGCGCCACCTCAGAGACAGAACAAATATCCTCATCATTAGGATGATAAATTTAATCCTTTCTATAAAATATGTTTGGGAAACTAATTGAAAAAATAGTGGTGTTCCACCTTCCTTAATAATTCCCAAATCCATCTTTTCTAGATCCATATGCACAAGATCCTTGTCAATTCTCAATTTTTTTCAGAACTCCATCATCCTTCCTTCTCAATGCATGCTCTACCTTATTAAACATCCCTGTTTGGTAGTGTATTGAACAATCATAATCCTTGAGAAGTTCAAGCCATCACATTTTCCTCATGTTGAGTTATTTCTAAGATAAGATATATTTTAAACTCTTGTGATCGGTATATATCTCACATATATCTCTATAGAGGTAATGTCTCCTTATCGTTAGAGAAAATATTATAGTCTCTAACTCAATATCATGTATTATGTAGTTCAGTTCATGAGTTTTTAACCACCTTGATGCATAGGCAATAACCCTGTCATTCTGTATAAGGACACAACCAAGTCCTTTCTTTAATGCATCACTATAAACCAAAAACCACCTTTTCTTGCTGGTAGATTACAAATTGGAGAATTAACTAACCTATTCTTCAATTGTTCGAAACATTATTCACATTCTTTTTTCCATACAAACTTAACCCATTTATGAGTAATTTTGGTTAATGGGTCAGTTAATTGGGTCAAGTTCTGAAAAAAATCAATAATAACCTACTAAACCAATAAAACTATGTAATTCAGTTATATTCATTTATGTAGGATATTCCTGATCTTCCTTTATCTTCATAAGATCAACTGGGATTCCATCCTTAGAGAAAATATGGCTAATAAAAGAAATGGTTTGAATCCAGAATTCACACTTTCGAAACTTCCCATATAACTCATTTCTTCTAAGAGTGTTCAAAACAATGAGTAAGTGATTCTCATGATATTCATAAGATTTTGAGTGTTCCGATATATCATCAGTAAATACCACAACAAAGTCATCAAGATATTCCTTAAAAACTCTATTCATTAGATCTATGAAGAAAGAGGGTGCACTAGTCAATACAAAATTACTGTAAACTCGTAATTCCCATACCTAGTTTGAAATGATGTATTTGGAATATCTTTATTCTTAACACGTAATTAATGATATCCAACCTGAAGATCAATATTTGAAAAATATCGGTCACCGTGAGGTTGATCAAATAAATCATCAATGTGAGGAAGAGGATACCTTTTCTTTATCATAATAGTATTGATCTCCATATAATCAATGTACAGCCTCATAGATCCATCTTTATTTTTAACAAAAAGAATAGGATCTCCACAAAGAGAAACACTAGGGTGAATAAATCCCTCACTACTAAACTCCTCTAGTGGTTTCTTCAACTCCACTAATTACACTATGGTTATTCTATATGAGGTCTTTGATATAGGCGATTCACTATGAATTAAATCAATAGAAAACTCAATTTCCCACTCTGGAGGATGTTAAGGTATATCCTCTAGAAACAAATAAATGTATTCTTGAATAATAGGTACATACTAAGTTTGATTATTTCTGTCCTCATCCATTGATATTATTTCCCCCCCCCCCAAGGATTTCATTCAATAGATCTACTAGGGGTGGGTCTATATAATAATCAAATGATGATGTTTCTTATTTAATGATAAGGGATTATACATCATTCTCAAACATTGTAACATCCTTCTTATTGAAATAGATTTTCCAATCATAATTTGAATACCAATCCATAAAAATAATTATATCTAACTCAATCTTAGTAATGTTGATAAGTTCAACAACTAAAGCATGTTTATTTGTTAAAAATGGGATATATCAAAACATATTTATTATAATGATACTCCCCTTATAAGTTTGGACTGAAAACTCATTTATTAAATAAAATTGTAAATTCATAATTTTATTAGAAAAATAATAAGATATACAAGAATGTGATGATCTAGAATTAAATAAATCATTTTCTGAGTTTGGGGAAATGATTAGAGTACCTACCAACACATCATTAATAACTTTAACCTCATTAGTTCTGATCGCATAAGCTTGGACTTTCTCCCTTGTCCTTCTCTGAGGAATGTTTCTTTAAAGTATAGTACATTCATGTGAATAATGTCCTATATTTTTGAAATTATTGAATTTAACATTGGAAGATTCTTTCATTACCTTGAAATTATGGGTTTGGTGGACTTCTTCTCCACACTTGTAACATATTCTCATTCCCTTTAAGAAAGTACAAGTGGTTTTCTTCCAACAATTACTACAAGTTGAAAATTCAAATCTTACCTTTTTTCCCATTTCTTTATTTCCTTTTCTAGATTCTTCAGTATCCCTATACTTATATTTATTTCCTTTAAATTCATAAGACTTATAGATTTTATTTTCTACCTTGATACCACATTAGACTAAATCTTCATATGATGAGAAATTTTGGTAGACCAATGCCAATCAGTGGAATTGTTTTAAACCATCAAAGAACCAATCAATCTCACTCCTTTGGTTATGTATGTATTCCACATCATGTCTTTATATCCTTGGGATATTAACTTCATACTTTTTGATATTCTCATCCTCCTTTTTCCTCAGAATCAGAAACTTCCATTCCATATCCACTCAATGTTCATGAGAAAATTATTTTTATAAGAAAAGTTATTTAAAATATCTACATTCCATGACTACTATTTATTCCTCCTTTATGATTCTAATCAATGACCACCATTGATCTGCATCTCCCAATAGAAGATAAATATCCCTAACAACCTTGTCCCTTTCATTACATTCCAAAATAAGAAATATCTTCTCTAAAGAACTTATCCACTGCTCTACTAAAAATGGGTTTGTAGTCTAATAGAATGATGAAGTTTGTTTTCATATAAAGAGTTCTAACACTACTACTCCATATTGTGGATTCAGATGCTTCATATGGGTAAGGTTATTATTCAAAAACTAAGTAAGCAGTCCCAGTATAGTAATAAGTTTCTCAGTACCGGTCGCAACTCTAGAACCAACATCATTATCATGCATAAGAGGGAAGTTCCTATATAGGATACATGTGTTCATGAGGTTTCAATTAATTTCACTAAATCACATTTCTAAATAATGTAATAAACTAAATTAGGTTATGAATCAAAATGTATAATGTCGAACTAGAAAAACACTTAACATAAATTAAAATTTTAATCACGTCTAATCTCATAATTATAAGAATGGTTTCTTTGGGAAAATATTTACATTTAAATCCTTCATAATTGTTTGTAAATAAAATTTGAATTACCCAAAGAATATACCTTAGGATTGTTATACTAAGTGCATAGTAAGGCCTGTTTTTGTGTACTAGTTTACCCCGAGTTAGGCCCGAGACACCTTCTCAGAGTTGTTAGTCCTATGTATATATCTTTCCAAAACACATCCAGTTGTAGTAACCAGGTAGGTATGTATTTCTAGGAAGATACACATAATCACTACCTTACAAAAATTATAGTATATTATTATATACTTATCCTCAAATTCTGTCTTAGGGTTTTGTTCCCTAATATATGTTTTCAAAATATACTTTCCAGGGTTTCTATTGAAATTCCTATGATACCTACTATAAAGACCCTAAACCAAGTAGACTGGAGACGGTTCCTTAATTTATTTCTTTGGAATATAAATAAGGAAGAAGTATCCTGAACGACCAAATAGTTTAGTAGTTTTGGAAAATCAGATTACATATATGAACTTTAAATTACAACATGAAATGAAATAAAACATATTAAATTATTTTCAATCATACATAAACACCTTTATTATACCTAAAGGTCAATCATAATACACATCTTCGCATCCTAGAGAAAAATAATACATAAGATAGGGGATAGATTAGATGCTCAGTAAGGGTAATAAATACAACATAAGCATAAATAAACAATAACGTGTGGGGAATGACTGAAAACAAATGCCATTAAAAGTAAACATGAGCATAATATACTATAAATATAAACTGATTAAATAATTCCATAACAATACTTAACCACGGATATTCTACTAGTTGAATAATAACATGGATTATCAATTACATGTTTCATAATGAGGGAATGCATAATGTGGTACATCATAACCATACATTAAATTCCTCGTACCAAGACCATACATAAATTGTTAAAAACACAAACTAGTTTTTCTCATGAGACCTACTGATGCATTGAGGGTTTCACACCCCGACCGACACTTCATTTTGAATTGATTATTTTTTTGGGTTCTTTTGTGGGAACACGACCATGTGCGGTGACCGTGCGCGCGACCCTACATGCGACCCTACGCACAACCCTGCGCGTGACCCTGCACTTGACCGTGTGTGATGTCTGTCCTCAACAAATAATTTTATTATCGTGGTTGATTTTATTATTTTAGTTTTCTTATTAATATTAAATTTTTTAGAATTTTTTAGGATATAAATTTATCCTTATTTTTATTCTTATTTCCTTTTATTTTTTCTCTTTTTCTTTATTTTCCTCTTTTCCTTTTTTTCCTCTCCATTTCTTTCTCTCCTCTCTCCCGTCGCGCAGGCCTCTCCTCCCCTAACCCTAGCTGCTCTGCTCCTTCTCCCGGACCACCCTCCTCCTCTACTTCTTCTCCCGGACTGGCGCCGCCACGCCCTCCTCCTCCCTCTCTGGTCAGCCACACCGCCCACCTCACCTCGAGCTCCCCTACATCGCCCCCACTGCCTTGCACGGCCGGACCCATTCAACAACTCCCTTCCGATCAGTTTTCCGGTGCGACGCACCTCCGACCTCCCTTCCCCTTTCCCAGTTTTCCATCCGCACCTTCTCCGCGGGTGTTTTTTCCTTTTTTTGGGTTGTTTTCTTGATTTGGGGATTTTTGGGTTAGTGTTCCATGTTTTTTTATGGTCCAATTGTGATATGTTTGCTCTGATTCTTCAATTAGGACTTATCAGGGTTTGGTTGTAGTGCGATTGAAGTGCGGTGAACTTTGTGCTCGAATTTTATGGTGTTGGTCTATATCGAGGTTACTGTTTTTGCGTATAATTAATGTTTGATGGATTAATTTTCTCATTTAGTTAATCTATCTTGTTTATAAATTATTTTTTTTGGTGCGGAATTAGTTTTTATGCGTGTTTATTATGCGTTTGATTTTTAAAGTGGCATGTTCATGTGAATTTTGTGTGTCTTGGATGAAAACTTATATTGAATTATTAATTGGTGTTTTGTAAAATTTTGCAACTAGTTTATTAAATATTACAGTGGTTTCAGATTCTATTTTGAAATGTTTTTGGGGTGTGTTTGGTCATAAAGAAAGTTTTTGAATGAGTTTTGTTGGTAAGGACAAGTGTCACTTCCTGAAATTTGTTTTATAAACTTTTATTTATGGTTTATTAAATTATGTCACTGATGGGAAACATGTTTGAAAAATGCTTTAGTGTGCATCTTATTTCAAAAGGGTGTTTATATGTGTAAGTGGTGGTTTTTTTAATGATAAGTGACTTTAAATTGTGCAGATGGTTTAATTGAGTATGTAACCTATGAAAATTGAGTTCTGAAAGATTTTTGGTTTAGTGTGTAAAGCAGTGTCATGGTCTTTAAAATTTTATTTATAAATTTTTAAAATTTTTTATTAAATAATTATTAAGGATGTAAATTTATCTTTTTTGACTTGGGTAAAGGTTTCCATTTTTAAATGTCATGCGGTTGTTGCAGTGTGTCGTCAGCGAAAGTCTGTGACACTGCGGTTATCAGGTTGCGCATGGTTATACGCAAGTGAGAAGCGATTCATGTCATCATGATTGAGTGGCGAGTCAAGGTAGGTCCCCCACAACACTCGCCTTTAAATTTAGAATTTTTTAATTTCTTGATATTTTATTAATTTTAATAAATTGGAGATAATATAAAATAATTAATTTTTAAATGGTTATTTGGTGTAAAAAAGAGCCATTTATTTTATACACGATACTTGAAACATTTTCTTGACGGGCGGACACCTAGTAGTGAAAGAATCCCCATTTGGCCTTTAAACGTAATTCCCAAAATTTTAAATGTAGTTCTGGTTTTAAAGATAAATGATTTCTTCTGAACAAGTGATTTGGGTTTTCTTGAGAATGAGAAATGAGATTTTTCTTTAAAGTTGGTGAAGGCCCGTTTGGCAATTTAACAAAATAAATTATTTTGGAAAAACTCACATTGGAGTTACTCAGGGTTGATCGTTGGTGTGCGTTGATTTCATGAGTTGTGTGTGATGTTTTTGCCTCGTGACTGATTGATTTATATTGTGGATTCACTCCTTTTTATTGCATGTGTTGACATGGGAACCTGGCATAGTGAGTGAATTTTCTGAGAACGATTATTGCACTTGTTTAGATTACGCATTGGCTAGTTTCCCCAGAGTAGAGGAATACTGAGTTATTGCTACTATGGGGATTGGGCCCCTCGGTTAGGACATGTAGGGCTAT
Source organism: Viscum album (assembly GCA_963277665.1). Classification (NCBI taxonomy): domain Eukaryota; kingdom Viridiplantae; phylum Streptophyta; class Magnoliopsida; order Santalales; family Viscaceae; genus Viscum; species Viscum album. The sequence goes on from OY728122.1 coordinate 1,276,987,596, forward strand.
GCCGGGCATTAGGGATTTATGACGTCATCAAGTGTAGGCATGCCTTCAGGATGAGTCACATGTATGGTATGTTCTAGATTGTTCACGATCTCCTAGGTTCGTCCCATGTTTCATTTAGTGTTTATTTGTGTGTGGTGCACGATTGAGAAGTCTAGTTCGGTTGCTGGCTCATGTGTGCCATTTTTTCCATTGCCCTTGGTGTGTGTTGTGTGTTATGTGTAGTTTTCCTTTTTGGGTAATAACTAATGTTTGGTTTTCTAATTGTACACAAAAATGTTTTAAAATGCAATGCACCGGTTCCTTTCAAACATTTATTTTTTTTAAATTATAAAGTGAAATGGACTGATACTTGTTTTAGAAATGAAATTGTGTGTGTGTGTGTGAAAACCAATATCTTGTATATTTAGTTCAAACCTGGAATTAATAAATTTCTTTATTTAAAGGCAGTGTATTGGGAATAGTTTTTTGGGCATGCCTACTGAGTTTTAATACTCATGCCTATAGTTCTTTTCTGTTTTTAGTGTTTGTGCAGGCTATAGCTTGGGTGTGTTCTCCTTGGGTGACCTTTGGTCGTGGGTTGGAGAGTGACCCGCAAGGTCACACAAAGATAGTGGTTGTCTCTTTTGGTTAGTTTTATTTTCTTTTGTTCTTGTTTAGTTACTTTACTTTGTTTATTTAATTTGCTCTACTCTGTTTTATTTCTGCTGCTTTATTTACTTATTTTAACTGAGATAAATCATTCCCACCGTCTCTGTTGATTCCATGGAACTTGTCGCCAGCCCGGGAGGATCGGGAACGTCTCTCGGGCCATGTCGCGGACCGGCTCGGGTGACCGATTCAGGGTTGATCTAGGCTGGTTCGTGACAAAATGGTATTAGATGAGGTTTTGTTCTTGTTCTTTGGGGTTTCAGGAACATTGGAGATAGGACCGTCAGTACTCGAGGGGTAGGTGCGGGAAAAGCGTCACAAATTCTTACCTGTTTCGATCCTCGAGTAACCAAGGGTATTTCGGGATTTATGTTTTCGGATTTGGTCCTTGTAAATGGGGGATGAAAATAGGAGTGAACCGGTACTGCACGTGGTCTCCCGTGGAGTAGCGACCCATGTGATGCTCAAGAGTACGGTTTGAAATTCCTAGTGGTTGGTTCTTTCCTAGGTCATGGTCTGCCAAACCATGTAGCTAGATTAGACATGACCACTTGTCCTCTGTCTAGGTGCTTTAATGTTTGCGATGTCTTGCCTCTGTTTTGGGATTGTGGTGAAATTTGTTTCCTTTAAAAAGGGAAGCGTACTTTGGTGTTGCTCTTATTTTATTTTTGTGTGTGGTTGGCATGATTTTTGGGGTGCGTTTCTATTGGAATTTGGCGTTGATTTTTCGAAGTAGAATTTCTAAAAGAATGTCTTGATTTACTTGAAATTAGAGTGAGTTGTTTTATAAATGGAAAGCATCTTGAAAATTTGTCTTGAGATTTTGAAATAGTTTTCAAAAAAAAAGTGTATTTTCGGAATATTGAGAATGTTTTATTTTTGAAAGCGGAAGAACCTTTATTTGTCCAGTGGTATTCCTATGGATGCTCGCATGAACATGTGGAAGTGATTAATGGATAGTTGGTGGATTGTGTGGATGGGTTCCTAGGTGGCATGGAAATGAAAATCTGTGAGGCATCCAGAAATATCAGCGGTGAGTGATTGACTTTAAAATATGCATCTTGTTTCCTAAAAAGTGGGGTTTTCTCTCAAAAGAGTTTTTGTGCTTAAATGGTTTTGGAATTGGAAAATGGTTTTGAGTCCAGAGTGAGAGCAATGAATTCAAAAGAGTTGTTGGGTTTTATTGTACTGTGTTTGGTTTTCAAGCAGGTGTTTTTATTTGCAGATTAATTGATGTTTTAAATTGAAATTGTTTGATTTGTGTCCGATATATGGATGTTTGATTTGTGATGTGTTAGGATTTTTGGTAGGCTGTTTTGTGTTTCTTGTTTCAGATATTCCCCCTAGAAACATCCCATGGGTTCCAGCAGGTCTCTTTCAGTTCTTGGCCTGGCCTAGACTCAGTGGAGTGGTAGAGTTGGGTTCTGCTCGATTGTGTCAGCCTTTTGTAGATGCTGAGGTCAAGTAATTATTGTTGAATGCTTTGCGAAGTTGGGAGTGTCTTCGGTTTTTGAGGAACCCTGAATGTTTTGTGGTTGTAATTTGTCTCGAGTGTGTTTAGAGGAGCGGGACTATACCATTAAAAAATGATCGTCTCGTTCCACTATGAATGACTATTTCTTGAGCGATCCTCAAGAGTACCTTCATCTTGAGGGTGCACCTAAAGAAGTGAAGGAGAGAGAAAGTGGTAGATATCATAGGTGCTGAGCCAATCAACAGGCGACGGTTGAGGTGTGTTGACCTTCCTGATGAGTTAGTTTCATGTTTCCCAGGAATAGTGTGGAGTAATCAGTTTAAGACTTGCAATAGTTGTGGTCTTGCTCATATTGTGGTAAGTGTAGGTCCCTCATCTGATGAGGGGTGTGAACAAAAGGGGATTGTTATTAGTGTTCTCCTACCGTCATTTTGTGCCACGTGTTTGATAGACAACTCAATCTCTTATCTTTAGTGTGGTCAATCAGACACTCTTAAGTCGTTCGCTGCAATTCTTATTTTGTATGTTGACGTAGTGGTTGCGTCGGACACAAGGAGAAGTAGGTAAGTTTCTTTTCTAGTGGAGGAAGTTCTAGTCCGAGGTGGTTAACTTATGACTGCGAGGCGGTAGATGATTCAGACATCAGGGCCCCAACCATAGGTCTCCAGCTGAATCTTGCGTGCAGTCAAAACTCGTCGGATGTGGGATGATCTTGGTCTGACTTAAGGCCGCAGTAACTGGTTGGGGATGGCATAAATTCCATTACTGTAGTATCATCTCTGAAGGTTTCATTTTTTTTGTGAGGGGCATAAAGGCCTTGTTTCCTTGTGGTGGTCTTGACTTATGGAAGTTCCTCTCAGGCTTTAAATTGGTTTATAAAATCCCATTCGCAACGAGTGCGCTCTGTTACCCTTCTGGTGGTCGGTTATGGATTAAAATTGTACTCTTTTTGGAGATGCTCATGTCTTGTGGAATTGATGCACATATTTCTAGTTCATCTCTTGGTTATGGGTTTTTGCTGTCAAAACCCTCTAATGTGGTGGAGTATTGGTCTGTGTGGGAATCGTCTGTGTGGGTCAGCCCGTGTTGGAGGTTTCGTGATGAAGAGTTCAGTCTGTATTGCTCAAAGTAAACTGGGAATGCCCGCATGGGTGTCGTGGTGTTAGGAAAATTTTAAAATGGTGGGGAGACCCACTGTGGGTCTCGCCAACGTCTCCTCTTGTGTCAGTGTGGTTAAACTTAGGGAGTTTAGAGGGTTAATCCAGTGTTAGAGGTTTTTTCTGGGTTTGTGAACCATTTTGGTTTGGAGAACCAATATTTGACAAAGATCCTAATATGGTGGGGAGACCACCATTATATGAACTTATGGAAAACCCGGTCTTCAAAGTGTGCATGGAAGGACATTCCCTTGCTTCTACTCCACCCGACCCTAATCAGTGTAATTGGTTCGCTCAGGTAGTGGGTCACCATGCGAGTGTTCTTTGAGGTCTCGAGCGAGCCCTATTGTTTCCTAAGTTAGGGGTCAGAGTATTCCATGTTGAAGTTTTGTTTGGAGGTGAACTTATTGTTTTTGGTTTTTTCGCTTGGTGATTATAGTTTTGAGATCTCTGGAATTTCATGTTATGAGTGTCTTAAATGCTCGGTCTTCGAGCGATGAAGGTTTTGTTTAAAATACCTTCTGTTCTTCGCAGTCTTTCTTGGAACCTTTGGTTAACAAAGTCTTTTTGGGACTTTATGGAGGCAGAAAGTGTCTTGGTGGGGAGAATTGTCACACCCCAACTGACACATTAAATTAAATTGATTATTTTTTTGGGTTATTTTGTGGGCACACGACCATGTGCAGCGACCGTGCATGCGGCCCTCAGCACGACCTTGTGCACGACCGTGCACGGTGTCTTTCCTCAATAAATAATTTTATTATTGTGGTTGATTTTATTATTTTTGTTTTCTTATTAATATTAAATTTGTTATAATATATTAGGATATAAATTTATCCTTATTTTTATTTTTATTTCCTTTTATTTTTTTTCTTTTTCTTTCTTTTCCTCTTTTCTTTTTTTCCCTCTGCCTTTATTTCTCCCCTCTATCCCATCACGCGGGCCTCTCCTCCCCTAACCCTAGCTGCTCCGCTCCTTCTCCCGAACCACCCTCCTCCTCCGCTCCTTCTCCCGGACTGGCGCCGCCCCGCCCTCCTCCTCCCTATCCGGTCGGCCGCACTGCCCACCTCGCCTCGAGCTCCCCCGCGTCGCCCCCGTTGCATCGCACGGCAGGACCCGCGCCTCCCCTCCCTTCTGTCTGGTTTTTCGGTGTGACTCACCTCTGACCTCCCTTCCCCTCGCCCGGTTTGCCATCCGAACCTTCACCGCAGGTGTGTTTTCCCTTAGTTGGGTTGTTTTGTTGATTTGGGGATTTTTTGGGTTAGGTTTCCTTGTTTTTTATGGTCCAATTGTGATATATTTGGTCTTATTCTTGAATTAGGACTTTTATGAGATTGGTTATAGTGCGATTGAAGTGCGGTGAACTTTGTGCAAGAATTTTGCGGTGTTTGGTCTATATCGAGGTTAGTGTTTTTGTGTATAATTAATTTTTGATGGATTAATTTTCTCATTTAGTTAATCTATATTGTATATTAATTATATTTGTTGGTGAAGAATTAATTTTTATGCATGTTTATTATGCGTTTGATTTTTAAAGTGGCATGTTCATGTGAATTGTGGTGCGTCTTGGATGAAAACTCATATTTCATTATTAATTGGTGTTTTATAAAATTGTGCAACTGGTTTATTAAATATTACAGGGGTTTTATATTCTATTTCGATATGTTTTTGGGGTGTGTTTGGTCATAAATCAAGTTTTTGAATGAGTTTTGTTGGTAAGGCCAAGTGTCACTTCCTGAAAGTTGTTTTATAAACTTTTATTTATGGTTTATTAAATTATGTCATTGGTGGGAAACATGTTTGAAAAATGCTTTAGTGTGTGTATTATTTCAAAAGGGTGTTTATATGTGTAAGTGGTGGTTTGTTTAATAATAAGCGACTTTAAATTGTGCAGATGGTTTAATTGAGTATGTAACTTATGAAAATTGAGTTTTGAAAGATTTTTGGTTTGGTGTGTAAAGTAGTTTCATGGTCTTTAAAATTTTATTTATAAAATTTTTAAAATGTTTTATTAAATAATTATTGAGGATGGAAATTTATCTTGTTTGAGTAGGGTAAAGGTTTCTGGTTTTAAATGTCCTGCATTTTTTGCAGCGTGTTGTCAGCGAAAGTCTGCGACATTGCGATTATCAGGTTGCGCGTGCTTATGCGCAAGTGCGAAGTGAGTCATGTCTTCACGATCGAGCGGCAAGTCGAGGTAGGCCCCCCACTGCACGCGCCTTTAAATTTATAATTTATTAATTTCTTGATTTTTATTAATTTTAATAAATTGGAAATATTATAAGATAATCAATTTTTAAATGGTTATTTGGTGTAAAAAAGAGCCGTTTTTTGTATACACGACACTTGAAACATTTTCTTGAAAAGCAGACACCCATTAGTGAAAGAATTCCCATTTGGACATTAAATGTAATTCCAGGAATTTTAAATGTAGTTCTGGTATTAAAGATAAGTGATTTATTCTGAACAAGTGATTTGGGTTTTCTTGAGAAATGATATTTTTATTTAAAGTTGGTGAAGGACCATTTGGCACTTTAACAAAATAAATTATTTTGTAAAAACTCACATTGGAGTTACTCAGGGGTGATCATTGGTGTGCGTTGATTGCGTGAATTGTGTGTCATATTTGTGCCTCGTGACAGATTGATTTATATTGTGGACGCACCCCTTTTAATTGAATGTGTTGACATGGGAACCTGGCATAGTTAATGAATCTTCTGAGAACGATTGCTACACTAGTTTAGATTATGCACTAGCTAGGGGACCCATAGCAGGGGAATACTGGGTTATTGCTACTAGGGGGATTGAGCCCCTCGGTTAGGCCATGTAGGGCTATGCCGGGCGTTAGTGTGTTATGATGTCATCGAGAGTCGGCATGCCTTCATAATGAGTCACATGTATGGTATGTTCTGGATTGTTCACGATCTCCTAGGTTCGACCCATGTTTCATTTAGTGTTTATTTGTGCATGGCGCACAATTGAGAAGTCTAGTTCAGTTGCTAGCTGATGTGTTCCATTTTTCCCATTTTCCTTAGCATGTGTTGTGTGTTATGTGTAGTTTTCCTTTTTGGATAATAACTAAAGTTTGGTTTTCTAATTGTTCACCAAAATGTTGTAAAATGCAATGCACCTGTTCCTTTAAAACATTAAAAATTGTTTTTAAATTATAAAGGGAAATAGACTGATACTTGTTTTAGAAATGAAAGAGTGTGTGTGTGTGAAAACCAATATCTTGTATATTTAGTTCAAACCTGGAATTAATAAATAGCTTTATTTAAAGGTAGTGCATTGGGAATAGTTTGTTGGTCACACCTACTGATTTTTAATACTCACGCCTATAGTTCTTTTCTGTTTTTAGTGTTTGTGCAGGCTACAGCCTGGGTGGGTTCGCCTTGGGAGACGTTTTCCCATGGGTTGGAGAGTGACCCGCGAGGTCACACGGAGATAGTGGTTTTCTCTTCCGGTTAGTTTTATTTTCTTTTGTTCTTGTTTAGTTACTTTACTTTGTTTATTTATTTTGCGCTACTCTATTTTATTTATGCTGCTTTATTTACTTATTTTAACTGGGAAAAATTGTTCCCACCACTTCTATTGATGCCCTGGTGCTTGTCCCCAGCCCGGGAGGATCGGGAACGCCTCTCGGGCCATGTCGCGGACCAGCTTGGGTTACCGGTTCAGGGTCGATCTGGGTTGGTTCGTGACAGAGGGGCTATAGCAGGCCTCATTGGACACTTACAAAGTAAAATTCATTCCTCATATGATAGGAGTTAAACACAATTTACATATACATTTATGTTGAAACTAGCATATGAAATGTAGATAACTTCACTAATCAATAAACATAATCACTAACCATTCAGTGTCATATGGTTTATGGTATCAAGGTAGTACATACATAGTCAAACTAATAATAAACCATTCAATAAAACGTGTTATATGATAACATAAAATATTAATCCCAATTAAACATAATAATCAACATGGGTGTTGAAATAGATGAAAATACTCCTAGAAAATCATCGAGGAATTCTTGATAGAAATACTATTTTACTTTGAAAAGAAGATTTATTTTGGAAAAATATTTGTATAAAACAATAAGTGAACTAAGATATTATTTCCAAAATAAAATTATTGATTTTAGAAAAATAATGGTGGCTTAAAATATGTTATATATTGCACTTGAAAATATGTAGGAATTTGAATTGTTCCCTTAAAACGGGCTTGTGTATCAAGAAGAATTGAAAAAGATATGTATAAATCATGTAACTCCCGATCAAAGAAAGAAGGATTATTATTTGTACCCATATATATAACATTGAAACAGAATTTAGGATGGTTAAATAATAATAATTTATAATGTAATTGGGGTAAATAGAGAGAGAAAGCATAATCCTGAATGAAAAATTGATGTTTGGGAAGGAAACCATACCTTATGTCAGAATGTGTTCTGCACTTGACCTTAGTGTCATAGATAATTAAATTCAATGAAATAAATAGTAAATTAAGTACCTAATTTACATTTATTTCATTAATTATTGTTTTATTAAGTTCATTTATGGCCTTATTAAGGAGTTATAGGGTTTAATTTCGTCATTCAGGCGCATTCATTTTCTTGGTTTCCTTGATCAGTTCGCCTGTTTATGAGTAATTAAGTTCATGTAAAATTAGTATAATTATCCAAAATTAGAATTATATGTTATTAATGAACAAACAGAAGAGTAATTGGTATTATGTTTTTACATATATTATTATTAATCATTAAATAACATGTTAATGATAATTTTTTAGCTTAATTTTAGCAGTTTTTCGATCACAACGAACTAGTTTTGTTCTATTATTTAATATAATATATATATATATGTTGGTTATAGAACATTAAATAAGATATAATTTATATTTTATAATTTGGTTAAACTATAAAAATTGTTTCATGACCATCCTTGAAGGATAAATTGAAGAACGAAAGTTTGTCGTCCATAAAGGTTATAAATCGGCACCTCTTGGATGATGATTTTGTTTTTAAAATAAAATAAAGAGAGGCTAATAATATTTATAATGGATCTTACACTAACATGATATAATTATAGTATATATATTATACTAGATTTATAATGATCACTTGGATAGAGTATGTGAGGAGAGTATAAGAAAAGAAAATAAATTGAAATAAAATTAAAAGAAAAAGGAAGAGGATTTACCTGTGGAATTATCCTCCTTGAGAACCTCCGTAGAGAAAGGGGTTTTAGTATTTTTGTAATAACAAGAGATACAGGATGTGGGTAAGGGTCTTGGGAAGAGTATTGGGTTTAAATTTGATGAGGATCAAAGCTTGGAAGGTGTGAATATTAGGGGTGGTATTTATAGTGGAGGAGAGGAGATATTTTTGAATATTTTATTCATTTGTTTATTATTTTGGCTCAGGACTATGATAGTTTTAGAATTATCAAAAAATATATTAAAATAATGAAGATAATTTATAAATTATGTTTCATCCATAATTCATTATGTTAAGAATTGTGTACTTAACTTATAATTTATAAATATCACAAATTACCATATTTTACTATTCACCAAAAATTCAACTATTTAAAAAATCCCAAAATATCACCCTTACCATATTTTGATGTGTAGAATAAAAAAATGAACCCAATTTCATGAAAATAATTTTCTAAATATGATAAATTTAATTTTTAATAAAAATCCTATTTTACTTGAAAAATACATATTTTAAAATTATAAAATATTTTATAAAACGTTGAAAAATTAACTAACGTCTCATAAAGTTATCTCATAATCATGAGACAAAAAATTATTAAATTATGAATAAATTTTATGAAAAAAAACTTTTAAATAATTATATTAATTATAAAATTGGAGGTAGATATTTATGACTTACAGAAATACTAATAATTAAATAAGAAAATTTTAAATTATTTATTTACTTATATAATGATATAAGTATATCATATTTTCACTTAGAAGATGCCTAAATTTTATCCATACTTTCATAGTTGAAGTTACTATTCTACTAGTCATATTACTATTCATAAAGGTAACATTACTATTATAAATGGTTAACTTACTAGTCCTTCATTATAGGTTCTCTAATTTCTAGAAACACTTATTATCTCATTTATTCATTATTTATAATGTTTTTATTATGTTCTCAAAGTTTTTTTTGTGATTTATTCAATATAACATATTTATAAGAAGGGAAACACCATTTATAAAATTTTGGGTTGTTATATCTCATGCCATTTGAATTATCCAAACTCTAACCCAATCACTTCTCAAATTCACTCCCCTCGTCATAGAGGCCTCAATTTGGGCAAAAAGGAAATCAAGCAAAACCTTTTATTTAAACTGAAAGGAGGTACATAAAGAATATGTAACATTCATAAATGATCATTTTTTGTTTTATTTATTTATCCACCCCATTAAATTCCACTTATACCATGATTATATAATATCCTTAGTATCCTAAAAATATTGATATGTTTTTATGTTAATGGTATGACCTAAACCACACAATCTTTTTTCAAATGGGTTACGAAATCATCATTTGTGTATATGGTGGACTACCTCCTCACAAACCGATGTCATTCATTTTTACATTACTTCCTATCAAGGATATGAAAAATGATGGATATAAGGTTAATGTATTTTATTTTCAAAATAATTATACCTATAGAGTAATTATATTATATATACCCTTTTTACATTCTAAACCACAGGGGATACAATAACATCGCTCATGTATACGGCAGATCACCACCTCCTGAAGTGATGTGAAGCATTTTTCAATAATTTGATATATGTAAGGTAATAAGGGTAAAAATAATAAATATATATATGATATAAATGAAACAATTATAATATTAATTATATAATTATATTTCTTAAAATATAATATATCATTTTCATTATTACCTTTTCACACTCTAAAAAAGTGATAATGTTGTTCATGGATGTGTGGACTACCACATCATTGAAGAGATGTGATTCCATTTACATCACAAGAATGATATATATAAGTATATAAAATTAAATATCATTGTATTTATGATATAATTATCATCATATAAAGTTAAAATATTACCTACCTTATTTCCATAATGATTATTGAAAAATGAAAACATTACTCATGCGTATGTACGGTCTACCGTCTCCACAGTTGTAACATTAGTTCATTTTTCATAACCATATTTCATGACTAGTTTTAAAATTATAATTTAGGTATAAATATGATAATTATTTCATTATTATTATTCTTCATATGTTTAAATAATGAACATTTTTTGCTATAATCAACCTACAGAAGTCATTTTTGACACAGAAGATAAATATGGTCAAAACATTCGACTTAATCATAATTGATTAAGTAATTATATATAGATAGTTTATAAGTGAAATAAAATCAATAATAAAAATTTAAAATGTTATCAAGAAATTAAATAATTAACATAATTTTATTATTCAGTAATATGAATAACAAGCAAGATGAATTAGACTAAAGGTAAGGGTTTTTCTCATCTCACTTTTATTTCTATGAGATATGTGCCATATTCCCCACTTATTATTATAGTGTAGTGAATATACTACCCATGAATTAATTTTATGATTATTTTAATTAAATTTATATGGATTGACATATCCATTTTATGATCTCTCCTTTAAGGGTTTACAATTTCAAAGTTACCAAAGCGGTAAGGTTTTTTTGTCACAATTTGAATTCTTGACATGTCTGTTATGTTGTACACCTATTTTATTTTATGAGTTTTATATAATGACCCTTTGTAATATTATAAAATTAATATCCTCATTTTCATGATATTATAATATTAATTTAATGTTATTCCTCCATGGGGATTAAAATCCAAAGTTACCAAAGTGGTAAGAGTATTTTGTTACAATTTCATCATTTATCGAGATTGTGTATGATTAAGTCTCCAATGTTTAAATTTTAAAAATCTCACGTTTTATCTTATCCTATAGTTATTTTTGATATTTTAATGTAATAGTACCATTTTTATACTCTTTGATACTTATAATAATTTGGAAATATTTTTAATAAAATCTAACTTTTTTTCCCTCTCTAACAGGAAACCTTTTTTCTTCCAAAAACATGTTTTGTTAAATGTTTTCAAAAATATTTTTAACCTTTTAAAATAATTAATTAAATATATTTCTACCAATTTTTTCTTTTTACAAAATAAAATTCAAAAGAATATTTCCATTTCTTTCTGAATAAGGTACTATTTTAACTTTGTTACCGTGCAAAGGGAATGTTCTTTACAGCATGTATAGAATTAGCTACTGACACGATCACCATTTCATTAAAGCTTATTGTGAAATTTTACACGGTTTTTTTAAAGAAAAAAATTTATTAATATTTTTGAAATTATTGGTTTTGTATAAAAATAATTTTCAAATAAATGGATTTTCATGATTTTTTATAAATTGGTTTTGAAAATAAAAAAGGATATTTTCTTCAAGAATTTTTTTAATGATCATTTAATGGTATTTTCATTCATAAAAGTAAAAAAACGTTTTTTTACTTATCCTCTACTAGGGATACTTGGTATCGATACAATCCTCATTCTTTATCTGGATGTAATAATATTTTTTCAAATAGATTGTTATGAAACATGTTTCCTTTTATTGGTTAATCATGTTTCAAATATATTATTATAGAACCCATTTATTTTATATGGTTGAATATTGTTTCAAAGAGTTTGAAATAAAAACCATTTATTTTCTATGGGTTAATTGGGTTATAAAATAAAAATGATTGTTTTAATGATTTTTAGGATGATTGTATACTCTTTGTAATTTATTCTTTTTGTGGTTCTTGGATGATACTTATACGATGGGGTGACCAAGATAGTTTCAGCTGATCACATTATAGCTTATATGATGGGGTACCTTAGATAGCACCAGGTGAGCTCGTTATAGATTATAGAATGGTGTGGACCAGATAGCATCGGGTGAGCTTATTACACCTTATATAATAGGATGGCCCAGATAGTATCGAGTGACCCTATTAAAACTTATATGATTGGGTTTCCCATATAGAGCATGCAATCCCATTAAATATTATTTGATGGGGTGGCCATATAACTATGGGTGAACCCGTTATAGCTTAAATACCGAGTGCACCTAGATAGCACTATAATGCATTGGGTAATGATTATATTAGAAGTCGGTTGAATAGTTATTCCAATTAAAAGGGTTCTGAAAGGGTATTATGAAAATGATTCTTTAAGTTACCAAAAAGGGTTTTAATTGCTTGTTATGGGTTTGTAATGTTTCTCATGATCAATATTGAATCACACGGATTATGATTATTTATTCTGATGACTCTTTCCTTTTCTATGATTTCATATTTGATGATCGAGGTATTGATGGGTATGATTTCTTATATGATTCTATCATGCATTCAGATTATGTCATCATACCCTTATGCACTTCTTATGATCATTGATGATATTCAATTACTAATTCTTATGTTTACCCTTAATAAGAATTTGAGATCACCCTTATTTTGTTTCCTTTTCCACATGATTTAAAGAATGATTTTGAAATATTATATGTCAAGAAGGTTTTTCATATGGATGATTATGATGTATTAATGTGAAAAATAAAAGATGGGTAAAGTGGGAGAAATGATCTTTTAAAGTCATGTGAATTGTTCATGTAAGAGTTTTTCCTGATTCTATAAAACTATAACCCTAAAATGTCCTTGATGTTGTAATTGATCTAATTTTTCCTTTTCATGTCATATGGTTTAGATGAAAAAAATCGGTTCATAATTTTCAGCATAAAATCCAGAAGTGTAAAGTTTGTAATTTTAGCATCAAATCCGAGAGTGTGGGTTCTGGGAAGTTATAGTTAAATTCAAAATTTGTTTTAGAAAGAAAAATTAAGTTCCCATATAATAATTTTGATCTTAGATGTTATGAAATGTTTTATAATGTTAGGGTTCATATTTTATGATTCCGTTTTCAGAATTATTATGGATTTTCGTACCAATATGGTGAATGAAATTCAGAAGGAAATAAAATTTTGTTTGGTTCTAGAGCCATATAAGTTTCAAAATATAGTACATATTGATATGGGATCATCTTTTCAAGAAAAAAACTTGAAATTATGAGTCTAATCCCAAATCAGAACCACTTGGAAATTATGATTTTTTGAAATATATTAAGGTGACCTTACATCCCATGTGGAAGATAATAAAATTGAATATGTTACAAGATTTATGGATATTAAATCCGATTTTGGAAAGTTAAATAGTTTTTTATCTAATATTTTATTTGGTTAAATCATTGTTGTGTGAAGGGAATGCATTTCCTATAAATTTCTATGAAATCAAAAAATATATCTTACAATTTGGGCCTTTATTATAAAAATATCTATGTGTGTTTAAAATACTGCATCATATATTATGTAGACCATGACTCATTATCTATTTTTCAAACATTTAGATAGTCAAGGTACAAAGAGATATAATATGGAAATTCCAGATTTATTCATGTTAAACAATTGAGGTATTTTCTTGTTATATAAAGACTACAACATCTATTTATGTCTCATAATACAATATCATTGATAACATGGCATAGATCTAAGGTTTTTTCCAATAAAATCCTAAATCATCCTTGTGATGGTGGTTCATAGAAACACTTTGATTGGGTTTAACTATCTTTTTCTTCAAAACCTCATATTGTGCAATTGGGTATTTCTACTGATGGTTTCTTTCCATTTGGTGTTCACAATAGTCTATATTATTATTAGTCTATTTTCATAATTTCATAAAAAATACCTCATTATATGTTGATGAAAGAACCACACAAACATATATATATATTTGGAATTAATAATTCTTGGGAATTCGAAAAATAATATCAATATTTATTTCATTCCATTGATTGATGAGTTAATTTTATTATGAAAAGATGGTGTAACTACATATGATGTAGTTACATGTTAAAATTCTATACTCAAAGATGTACTAATATATAAAATAAGTGACTTTATGGCATAAGATATGTTATCTTGATGAAGTGAACATGGTCAAAATCTTTTCCATTCTTCATGGATGACAGAAAAGCAATTATATTCATTAATGGAAGAAAGCCTTATTTTTTTGATTATCATCAGATATTTCTTCCTGTATATAATCCATTATGATGAAATATATATAATTATACAAAAGGTATAATTTAAGGAGATGAACCTCTAATAGTGATTTTGGGTATTCATATAAAATCCATTGTATCTTCATTACCACATATTACATTTTGACCAACTATATACCAATAAAAAAAATTTGTGGTTTTGGGAGAGATCATAATTGGATAAGTATTTTTTTGGAATTTTCCATATTGGGAAGATTTTTTTGGTTTCACTTGTTAAATTTAATTAATATCAAGAGTAACTATTTTAATAACATATTCTATACAGTTTCGGACACACCTGATAAGGCCAAATATCTTATAAGGGAATGAGTAGATCATTCTTAAATTTGTAGACATCTTGAACTTGAGTTGTTTGAAAATGAAAGGCCATAGAAATTAATTAATCCAAAATAAGTACATCAACTTTATAAATAAATTCAATTATTATTTGGTTAGTGGGATAAATATTTGAGTTTACTAGATGGATATGGTTTTAATTTTTCTTTTTTCATAAAAATGGACATATTAAATGGTTAAAATGTGATGAATTACATTTCAACATAAAAGGACTATTTCATATTGGCCTCATCAGTATACTGAATTCTTCAATATGGGATGTGTTGAATGAAATATCAAGTTTCTTCTGAGAAATTTTTGTGCAAGAAACAAACTTTGACGCACAATGTACACTAAAAAAATATGTTATAATTTAATGTTAATTGGAAAAAAGATTTTCATCGGCCTTTTCTGACTCAATGAAAAATTTAATATTTGATTTTCTATATGAAGATAAATGTGGTGGGTCAATACAATTGTTATGGATGTACCCATTTAATAGATTTAAGAAAAAATAGAATAATAAGGTATGTGAAAAGACATCAGTTGAAGGGTCAATTATTCAAGCATACTTATATGATGAAATTTTAAATTTATACTCTTTATTTTTAATCTAAATAACCTTCAAAACATAATATAAGGGGCCAAAATGAGGGAAATGTTGATTGTTTCACAGACCACTGATTGTTAATATTTAATTATTATGAGCTTTTTTTGGTGTTAATCATAAATGGTGGCTTTCATATGAAGAATGTCACAGATAAAATATATATTTTCTTCACAATTGTGAATAAAAGACATGATTTGTAAATTAAATACTACTTTTAATTACATTTTTTAAAATGTTTTTTAAAATTAATTTATATTAATTTTTTTATAGAATATGTGATGATCATATCAAAAAAATAATTCACGCAAATTACCCCAGCTACACCTGAAGAACACTGATATTGTAATTTTTCCTACTAGTTTTAAAGGCTAGTAAGTTAAATTTTTATGATCAAACATATGAAAGAATTTTGTTATTTTATATATTTTAAATTATTTTTTTGTTTATCTGGGTATCAAAACCAAGAAATAAAATTTATAATCGGTTATATGCACTGATTTATCCAACATTCATATGGGTCAAATATTATCATGTTTATATGATTAATGGATTTCGATTTCATACACATATATATGGTGAAAAAAATAATGGAAAAATGGTATTTGTTTAAAAGGTTATTATAAAAAAGAAAGTGTAGTTAACTTTTATGGGATGATGGATAAAATAATTGACTTATATTATCCGAGGAAGAATTGTGTAACAATGTTTAAATATCATTGGTTTGATATTAATCCGGGGTTACATGTTCATCCATGATATGGAATCATTGATATTAAATATAAAAATCATTTTATAGAAAATGAACCATTTTTGTTGGCATATCTAGCACATCAAGTTCATTATGAAAATTAATATGTTTCTTCAATAGATTTAAATTACTAGTGGAGTATAATAAAATTGAAATATCATTAGTTTATAGAAAATGAAAGTGGTTCTTTTTAAGTGATTTTTTTTTAAATTTTGCAAGAAATATTACTGAATATATCTCTTAATAAAAGAGATATAAATATATCTGATGACACCCCATAGTTAAATAATGATGGTGTTGATAATGATGATGATGTAACTATGAATTTCATATCAAAATAGATGATAAATTTGATGCTTGTATAGAAATTAATGATGTTGATGAGGAATATTAAGATATTGACATATATGAAACTGAAGATGAAGATGAATATGAAGATGAAGATGAATAATTATGTATTATTTATTTTCAATAAATATTTATTAGTTTTTCATTTGATAGTTTTATTAATAGTTATTTACTCATAACATTATTTTCGTCCATTTTATTTAAAAAAATTCTATAATTTTTAAATTATTTATATTATTTATAGATTTTATAATTTTGTTATATAAATAATTATATTTTTTAGATAGCTTATGAAAATTATTATTAAATGATCTGTAGCTTGATTGAGTGTGTGTTACCTGGTAATGAGCCTCCTAATTCTTTAGCTGAGGGTGTTTACCCAACACTGTCTGGTAGGATGGTTTAGGGCCTTGCATGATTGATAATTTTGGATCATATTCCAAAGAAGCATCCATATCTGTACTTTGATCCTCATTGAATTAAGTAAGTTTAAAAATGAATTTTATTTACTTTTCATTTAATTTATTCAATTTATTAATTATGTTACTAATCATTCTTGCCTTCATAGTTTTTTACATATGGTTGTTTGTCAGGAAAGTTCTATTTTTTGGAGCTAATTTTTACTTCATATATTTCATGGGATCAACTTTCTATATAGTTACATCATCATATGTTCAATCAACAGTTGGTATATATAAATAAAACATGTTTTTATTTAAAATGTATATAATTTTTAGTCAATTAAATTAGTAAATATTTGTAGAATTTATGGTGTCTTGTTGATGAGAGTATGAGTCCCACTATTTGAGAGGATTGTGAGACATTCATGTGTGATCATATCCATCAGTTTTTATATAGACTTTAGAGGATATCTATGAAGAGACAATCTGTTACTATATTTTATGAGTCTCGTAGGCATCATCGACTTGATTAGATCACCACTTAGGCTCGGTAGGGATTGTTCATGTACTAAATAAGAGAAAATTTACAAAGGAGATCTTATTCCTTTCAAAATAATCTAGAGAGACAAGTTTTCACACATAGAGATAGAAATCATAATTTCATTAAACATCATCAATATTTGGTAAGTATTATTATTATATATGTGTGTGTGTATTTTTAATACTAAATTTATATGATAAATTTATGAAATCTTCATTTGATACAACCATTATAGAGTATGATGTGTACTATATGATGTGCACTAATAATAGTATTAGAAATATTATCAATGATTGAAAATGACATATTATATTTCTATTTTTTTCATTTTTTAAAATTAACATAATATTATTTTGATATTATTAATTTCAATTTATTTTTTTGTAGGTGAAATATGTGATAGAGGCTTATCACATGTGCAGGAGTTAGGCCAAGACAAGTGGTGGAGATGGGGCCTCATGTGAGTGGAATTTTAATGATGTGTCTCAGTTGTATGTGATAATTAATCATCTTCAGAATGGCCAGGTGATCAGTATAGCTTTACAATCAACCTTGAATAGTTACTATGGCAGTGAAGCAGTTGAATCATATTGATATAAGGGTGAATCATCATTTTTTTCATCATTTTTTGTTATGGATTATGAGATGAGGTTGTGAGATCAAGATGGGGTTACAAATAAATTTACTAGATAAAGGTTAGAGCAGAGACACTAATAGGAGGAACAATGATGATAGGAGGAGCAACAACACGAGGATATAATGGAGTATATAAAATGAATTACACATGGCATAGGTATGGAGTTACCTCTGTATTCTATACCTAACCACCCACCCCCTTAGTGACATTATTATTTTATTTTTTTCTATTTCAAATTTCATGTATTATATTAGTTTTAAATTTATAATAATTTTTTTATTTATCTTATTTTAATTTATT
The DNA here is from genome assembly GCA_963277665.1 of Viscum album. Taxonomy (NCBI): domain Eukaryota; kingdom Viridiplantae; phylum Streptophyta; class Magnoliopsida; order Santalales; family Viscaceae; genus Viscum; species Viscum album. Next base: position 1,277,005,976 of record OY728122.1, read on the forward strand.
TTTTTCACTATAAGTTATTTATTCCTAAATTGGTATTCCATTACAAATAATCATAGAAAATAATTTTTGTGACAGAATGTTATATTTCATCAAAAAAAATTTTTTTTTGAAGTATATTGACTCTATCACAATTACTTTTTTTGTGATGCAATGAGAATTCAATTAAAAAAATATTGAAAAAATATTTATTATGGTGGAAAAATTAAGTCACAAATAGTATCACCATGGGGTTAATTGTGATGGTCCATATAAAATAATTTTATTTGAAACGTTATTCTACTCAATAGAGTATTTATAATATATTTCTATCATAAATAGGTTTTTTATAATGGAAATATGTTGTAAATAACCCATCATAAAAAGGTGATTTTCTGCAGTGTACCTCAATCAGAAGCTTTTTGAACCACTATACAAGAATCAATAAAATGAATAGTTATCACCAATCTAACACATTTTAGGAAAACCGAATCAATATAAACCATCTCAATCAAAATATATCTCTTTACATAACATCACCGAGAATTAAAAATAGGGATAAATAAGAGGGAAAGGTTTTAAACACATCGGGAATCACATAATATTAAATATCCCTTTACCAAGGATCAAATAAAATTATAAGGGGTTGAAATACCTCTTAAAATTTTATAAAATCATCCTAAGGATAGAGAGAAATAAGAGAATAATGATGGAAATTGGAGTTGATCAAAAATTTATACTAGGGATGGAGAACAGCCATTCTTGGAATGGCATACTGATTTAAACCATGAATAATCAAGGAAACCAACAATTTATGATGTGAAAAGAGTCTTCATTCCATGAATATTTCAATTAAAACCCCTTCTAAAATCCATGTCACCAGATCCTAAAACACAGGTAAGTGTTCACACTATGAACAAGGACTTTCATATCATGAACAACCTTAAGGTAGAACCACCCAAAAACCATCTCAAAAACATCACATCATGAACTAAAACTAAGAAAACTCCAGAAATAAAACCTAAAAAATCATGTCATGAACTACCTTCACGCCTTTAACTAAACCACTAGATATATTCAATCATAATTGAAACCATGAACTACTATCCTAGTTGAAAGTTTCAACTCTAAACCACCCATCATTCTTCAATCCTCCATTAAGATCATAGATCATCCAGACTAATCAAAGTAATAGGTCATAATATCTGGACAGTCATACTAAAATTAGATAAAAAATTTCTACACTAATTTACCCCCATTGAATTTTTTTATATGATCATCTAGACACTTTAAGTGGTATTAGAGCACCAGGTTACACATCTAATTGTATATTTTCTTTTCATTTTTTATAACCTCTTTACATGAAGTAAAAATTTGATAAAGTATGTTAGATTTACCAATAAAAGAAAAAGTAATATATCTCCATCAATACTCACATGGAGATTTATTCCACTAAAACTTTGAATAACATGAAGAAAAATAAATATAGGAAGTTAAGGAAGATTACTCCTTAGAAATAACATAAAGACGATACACCACTATTTAAAATTAATCAAAGTGGTAAGTTATTTTTCATACCTATTAACAATCATCCTTTGGAAGAATCAAGTTCAGACTTTAAAGAGTTTGATTCTATTAAATTAGTTAAAGACCTATACTTTGATGTTAAATTATATTTAAATAAAGTTCATATTGAATTTTTTACTTATATATTTTAGTTTTTCAAGTATCTTTCTGATGAGAAGACATAACTAGTAACATATAAAGAAGCTATACAAAAAATCATTGACTAAGAAGTTTTATGTGTGAAAAACTATCACCCAACTTGTTGAAGCCAAAGAATATAATTTATTTTCATATAAATAAAAATTAACCCTAGATTAATAAGCATTAAATAAAATCAATTGAATAGAAATATTAGATGAATAAATGATTCATTCAATTAATAAAGTCATTAGTGTCAAGGATTCTCAATTTGAAACTAAAGATAGACTAATAAAGGAGCTTGATAATTTTTTATAAGAAAGGTTTCAATTTCTGGAAGATCTAATTAGAAATATGAGAAGTGAATGTAAATATATATTGAAATCTCCTAAAAATCATAAAAATAATCTAAATCTATTTTTTAAGTTGGAAATAAATTTTAGAAACTTGTAAGTTACTTAAGCATAATCTTCTCATGAAGCAATAATGAAGCGCTTTTTCTATGTACGTTTCTAAAAATAATATTGCTTCTAAAAAGAATAATTCTAGTGGGAAGAAGTGTTTGAAATTTTCAATGGATTAATCTAAACTAATCTCATAGTAAAATCTAACCCATACTCTAGAAAATTTTCATTTCCTAAGAAATGTTTCCATGAAATGTATAAGTTATAATTCAAATTCTTGACAAGTATGGATGGAGAAAATTTTTGAAAAATCTACCACTTCATCAATTGTGGATATGAGTAAGAGAATGAATCTTATTTCCCCAGAAGGATCTCAAAAGGAATGTGTCTTTATATAAAAATATAAAGGTACTCTTACTATCTAGGTTAATGATCAAAGGAAGAAAATTGGGATTTTTAGCTTTTTTCGATGTTGTGAAAAGTTCAGACACAAGGATATTGATTTTTGGAATAAAAAATATGTAATTAAAATAAAAATAAGGCCTTCATTATGGGGAGAGTTAAGTTTGACAGAATTTCATTTAATTTCAAAAAAAATCCATAGAATAAGGTAAATTTAATAACTTCTAACAAATATGAATTTCTTGAGAAGTTATATAAAAGTTGTAATAAAAGTAGTCATTGTGATGATGTGTATTATTTTACACTTAACAAGCATGATTAATTTACTACTAATGTAATAAGTTTTAAAAATATGAAGAAAAAAGGTACGAAATATTGTGAGACTACCTTAGGGTGTAGGAAAAAGAAGATACTAAATAATACACTCCTAAGAATAATGTAAAGGAAAATGCTACATAAAAAAGGATATTATTATACCATGAAATTATATTCCATGTCATGGATAGTTTAAATCAATCAATGAAAATTAAATTTAAAGGAATAGAGATTAAATAATGAAGAAAATATTTCTGAGAAAGAAACAGAGGGATTGTTTTGGTGGAATAAATCTCTAAAGCTGAAGTTGAAATTCACGAAAACATGCCTAAAATATTAAACTTAAGTAATCTTGAGAAACCACGTGGGATATTTAAGAATGTTATATATATACCGAAATTTTAAATACCGAAGCTTGATGTACATGAAAATTGCATTACTTTTTCATAATACTTAATACATTACAAAAAAAATATGTCGATAGACTGTATTAGATTAGTGCCTTTAGGAACTTAGACGACATTCTTTTAATTTGGTGAAATATATTCAACATCTACTATAAAGATCACCCCCTTTAGTTTTCCAACCAAAAAGATTTCTTTATATCTTAGGGAAAAGAAAAAATATGATATGGGTGGCCTCAAATTCTCGGTAAGGGTAAACAAGAAAATTATCAAACAAAATATGAAAATAAAATTGTAATACCATGAATATAACTTTCGAAAATCATACCATGTATAACATATATCAATCACTTGAGTCATGGAATAAATATTGGTAGTTTATAAGGAATAAATCATAAAGGAACATGAGCCATGAGAAAATAACATTGTTATAAAACATAAAATTTCGGAAAACACATAAGCATAGAAAATAATTTCCTTATTAGACAAGTATTATTTTCAAGACCATCATAGTGGAAAAATTCTTTTACTGAACCGAGTTAAATCTTTTTTCCATCTTTTTATTACTGAACAACGATCATTTATCATTCTAGTCCTATCTATCTCATGAGATATAAATATTTTCCCTATTCATTGGAGGGACATATAGGTCATACACATCTCATAATGAAATCATTATTATGTGTTCCTTAAAAACAAAAATCATTCCTCATAGCATAACCCAAGTAATAAAATGGATTTCTTAAACAACATTTTATCATAACATAATCTTTGTAAAAAATGTATTTAATAAAAATAATTACTTTATAAACATAATAAAAACATATGAATAATAGGGATTGTATACATGAAACATAACCCTATTAAATAATTCCATCTTATATGGAAAATAATTTTGATATAACACTTGAAATTAATTCTTGAGGGAAATATCATTTCTTCTTCAAAAACGTTTTCTATTCAAAAAATTCCACAAAATTTTAATAGAAAATAATTTATTTGAATATAAACATGAAATATTGTAAAATAACCTTCATGGAAATAATGAATTATGAAAAAATAAAAAACTATTCATGCCATATAAATTAAAAGAAAATATTCTTCTCATACTTGTCAAATAAGTCAAAAAGTCCCTCATATCGAAAATGAAAAAATATTCCTTTCATAAAGGTTAATAAAAATTAACCTATGTTTAAAATTGAACTAAAACAATTGTATAATAATAGAAATAGTATTTTTTAATACATATTTAGTAAACATGGACATGGATTATAAATATACCCTAATAAATACTCACGTATATACAATCATAGATAATAATGAGATTGAAAAATTATCCCTTACCTTAGGTTTGGGATCCTTTATACATATACAAACCTCATTTATAAGGGTTTAAATAATATCATTAACTTATTCCAAAAACAAATTAATTTTTATGATATCCTAAATAAACATATTATTACTCGTTTGTTAATAACATTATTACTCATCTTTCAGGTACTAACTGCTTTATTTTCTTAGGCATGTTTTAATGATTAAGTTCTTATTACTATTCTTAGGTTATAGTTATTTAATTTATAGAATGATATTAATATAATATATATCATATTTTTTCATTCTATACATTTATATAATCATTCTTTAATGCAGATAATATAGAATGATCATGGAGACGGTAGGTCGTGCGTACGCATGAGCAACGATATCATTCCATTAATTGTGAAATGGTTTGGAAGTGGATGGTATATATTTCTATTCATAATCCATAACATGTTATAATAATCATATATAGTTATTATTTCCATCATTCTACCCTTCCAAGTAAGGTGGTGGTGAAAAACAAATTACACCACGATGTGGAGACGATAAGTCGTACGTACACACGCGTGGTGAATTAATTTTTCATAGGATGGATAGTAGGTATAATATGGTTGTTAAATAATAGTAATAACATATAAGTATATATTTTATACTGTATTTATTACTTTATAATGGAAACAACAAAGGAATATGAAGTATGAGAAGAAATTATTTTGACTGAGTCGGTAAAGGAGATTACCTCTTCTTCGGTGAGCTCCCTCTAGATCTCCTCTTAAAGGAACTAGAGTTGGTATTTTGAGAAGATCATAGCATCTATAGTGTGACTTGGGAAGATGAGAATGGAAATGGGTAGGGGATTCCCGAGCATGAAGTCTCAAAGAGAAGTGAATAAATGAGGGAGGATGTGCCCTTTTATAATTGATGTGAGGGGCACCTTTGGAATCTCCAAAAATATTAATATATAATAAAATAAAAGCCTATAAAAATATGTCCAAAATATCATATTTTATAATATTAGATGATTTAGGGTTGTAATTTCATCATCCAATAAAATTTAGATAAGTTTTTCATCTAATTTATACCTTATCATTTTAATTAACCCTTAGTTATTCTATTTTAATTTTAACTAAGGTAACACATGTATCAATATTAAAAGAATGTAGTTTTTTATAAATTTCATGTCAATTAGGCCATAAATTAAAATTTTAGAATATTTTCAACCATAAAAAATTATTTTTTATTTTTTAAAATATTTTATGATTTTCAAATAATTTTATAAAACATTGTTTTGAAGAAATATAGTGTCAATTTTTGACACTATTCATTTCATAGATTTTTTAAAATGTCAAGATAAGATGTTAACCTCAAAAAAATTATTTTATTTATATGGGTTAAAGGTCATATATAAATTTTTTGGATATATTAATTATCCAAAATTATATTTATTTTAATATTTTTGTAAGATTGATTTTATATTTTCTTAATAAAATAATGACAACATCGGTTTTCTGTAATTATTCAATATACTTTATTTTTTTGTGTAAAAATTAAAAATAAAATACAATAATGAATATAATTCTTCTATATTTCATAAAAGTGATTATAGAAGAATTTATCTCTTGGAAAATCCAACATAAAAAATATTATATTTAATAAAACCTAAATGTGAGAACATTAATATCACTTAAAATAAAATATTATAAGTTTCATAATCTTTTCTATATGCCTCCAAATGCTCAATAACTCAATATTTGGATGATTATAGTAAAGATATAATCAACCAATAATATTTTCTCAAGTTTTTTGATCCTTTAATAGTAATTATCATTTTAAGAAAAATTATTTCAATGATTTTCCATCAATTAAATAATTTTTTCATCATCAATTTGTAATACTTTAAGTAATTATTTATCTTCTAAAAATAAAAAAAATTACAATGATAAATAAAAAAATTTATATTTCAAATGAGTATTTATAGTCCAATTTAGCTTATGTATAACCTTATTTTAAAAATGATAAAGTTATTAAAATTTGAGTAAGACATATTTCAGTTTTTTAAATATAATATATTAAATATCCTAATCTCATCCAAGTGTCTTAAAAATAATACCATTTCAACATAAAGATGATTTATGTTGAAAATAACTCTTCCAACTATATTAGAAAAAGTGTTATAGTAAGATTATAATATTATATTAACCCTTAATTACCAGATTTACCTTTCTACCATATTAATAAAAACTATTGATGTTGCTATTCATAATGATAAAAAATAAAAGAAAGGCAATTAAATAATTCAAACCATCTAATCAGGTTCCTCCCTTCAAGAGGAAAATAAATCACCTCCAAAAAAGAATAAACACTGAGACTCTGCACTGCCATCAAGGCTAGATAATCAGAAACCTTATTCCCCTCCTGCCACATGTGAAAAAGGACAGTGTCATTATTGATGATGTTCTTATATCTCCGCAGAATATAGATAATCTCATCAACTTCCACTTCATCGCTTATTCCAAAAAATGAAGTTCAATTTTTAATTCATGAAGCGTTAACAGATCATGCAATCCATGAATAGAATTATAGGTCATTACATCTATCTTTATCATAAAGAAAATGTTAGTACACGTTATCAAATATGCATAAGTACACTTATGGTAAGATAATAATTTATTCTAATAAACTTAATCCAATGTTTAACTTATACATTCCATAAATTGATAACCTTACAATCCTTAAGAATGCTGAAATTTCAAAACATTAGAAATATGTGCACTAAATAGGCTTAACATTTATCCCATATATATCAGAAGGTATCTCTTGTTGGTTACATTCCAAACATTTGAAAACCTTCATCATGTATTCTCTTAAGTCATGGTAATAACTTGAATTACCATATATCCTTATTGAAAAAAATTAATGTTTCTTTATTCAAAAGATTATTGGATATGTTCCTTAATTCCAAAAAATTTGTATACTTCATCCATGATAGCATAACCCTCTTGAAACAAAAATACATAATTTGTTCACAAGAATCTAGTATCATCAAATTTACTTATTCATACCCAACATATATTTATCTAAACATCATTATCGTAACATAAGGTACATATTAAGGGTTATATTTCCTTTCATGTGTTCCCTAAATATATCACCTTACATTTAAATCAATCTTATAGGTATTTACAACTATTTAACACATCATTTATAATCCTTAATTAAAAAATTATACCAAAAAAACATATATATTTCATGGTTTTTATAACATAATATTTGAATTCTGAAACATATACACCTCAATAATCCAACATAATTCTTAAACCATTACTCAATATACATCCTCTTAATATTTCAAAAAATATGAATCATATATTATTATTCCTCAACCTTAATCTAACCAAGCTTATTATATTTAATGTAATCAATAATGCTATAACATCCCATACCTTTCACATGTCATTTTCAATATCTTTATCTTTAGCAGTATAACTAATACTCATACAACCATCTGGATTCTCTACATGAGATTTACACTAGAAAATAAATTTTCATAATTACCATACTTTTCACATCTTAAACATTCAATGTTAACTATGTACCATCTAGTTTTTAATATTGACTAAGATAAGAAAGAAAAGTGTGAGAAATAGTTATCATAGATGAAAATAACATTACCAAGGGAAATTACTTATAATATTTCAATTAAAGATATCATAGGTTTAATCCTAGGTTATTCATGATTGTTACCAAAATTCTAGGATTGTAACATATATATAGACTTATCCTTAGGGACATCCCTAAACATATCCTTAGAAATATCTATAGGGATATCACTAAAGTTTTCACATCCTCATTTAAAAAGTATGACTAAACCTTCACTATAATACGAACTGTAAAGATCCAAGCTTGACATACATGAACATTAAATTACTTTAGAAAAATACTTAATACATTACACAAAAAGACATCAATTCCACATTAGTTTAGTTCCTTTGAAAACTTAGAACACATTCTTTTAATTTGGTGAAAGATCTTAAACATCTCCCATGACAATATTCCCCTTTATTTTTCCTACCTAAAATCATTCTTTATAGCCTGGGGAAAAGAAAACATATCAAAAGGATGAGCTCAGATGATCAGTAAGGGTAAAAAAGGAAAATATCAAACAAAACATGAACATAAGAATGTAATAACATGAACATAAATTTTGAAAATAATACCATGTATAACATATATCCATATCTTGATTCATGGAATAAACCTTGGTAGTTCATAAGAAATTATTCATTAAGGAAGATGATCCATGAGAAAATAACATTTTTATAAAACATAGAATTGTGTAAAACCCATGAGCATATAAAATAATTTCCATATTATCCAAGGATCATTTAAAATACCATCAAAATGTATAAAGTTATTTATTGAAATTATTTCACTCCTCATTCCATCCCTATATTACAGAACTGGGTTTACTTACCATTAAAACCCTACATTACTAAACTGAGATCATTTAACATTCCAGTCATGGCCATATCATGAGATATAAATCTTTAAATAATAAATTTTAGGGAGATATAGGTCCCAACCATATCATAAAGAAATAATTATTATGTGTTCCAAAAAAATATAAATCATTCATCCTAGCATAACATAAGGAATAAAATAGGTTTCATAAACATCATTCCATCATAACATAATCCACGTAAAACCAATTTATTTAATAAATATCATTACATCAGAAAAATAATCAAACCAATAGAATAATAGGGATAGTATACATGAAACATAACCCTGTTAAAGACCCCCATCTTAGATGGAAAATAATTTTGATAGAACAGTTGAAATTAATTCTTGAGGAAAAAATCCATTCATCTTCAAAAACATTTTCTTTTCTCAAAATGACATAAAATTTAAAATGAAAAGTTTTTTTGTTGAAAATTAACATAAAATATTGTAAAATAATAATCATGGAAATAAGGTGTTATGAAAATGTAAAAATCCATTCATGTTATATAAGTTAATATAAAACATTTTTCTTATACTTTTGTCGAATAAGTCAAAAAGTACCTCGTATCAAAAATGAAAAAAGATACATTTCATGACATTTAATAAAAATTTAACAATGGGTAAAATTTACTTAGAAAATTGGAGAATAATATAAAAAATATTTTGGAATACATTTTTAGGAAACAAGGACATGGTTGATAAATATACCGCAGTAAATACTTACTTATAAACAGTCTTAGATAATAATGATATTGAAAAATTATCCAATAACCTAGGTCTGGTTTCCTTTTATAAGTGTCCAAAACTCCTATATTAGGGTTTAAATAATATAATTACCTTATTATAGATTCATATTAATTTTTATGATAACATAATTAACCATATTATTACCTGTTTGTTAACAACATTATTACTCATCTTTTGGGTATTAACTACATTATTTTCTTATGCATGTTTTGAAGAATAAGATCTTATTACTATTCTTAGGTTATAGTTATGTAATTTATATAATGATATTAATATAATATATATCATATTTTTTCATTCTATACATTTATATAATCATGATTTAATTAATATCATGTAGAATGAATCGCATCGCATTGTGGAGATAGTAGGTCGTACATATACACGAGAGATGATATCATTCCATTTATTGTGAAATGGTATGAAAATGGATGGTATATATTTTATTTTAGAATCCATATCATGTAATAATAATAATATATATTTATTATTTCCATCATTATACCCATCCATGTATGGTGGTGGTGAAAACATATACACAATAGTGTGGAGACGGTAAGTCGTACGTACGCATGTGCGGTGATTTCATTTTTTATAGGATGGATAGAAGTGAGAATATGGTTGATTCATAATCATAATAAAATCCCAGTATATATGTGATACATGAGTTATTACATTATGTTGGAAACAACAATCTAATAGTATGTACAAGAAGAAATGATCTTGAGTGATTTGGTGAAGGAGATTACCTCCTCTTCAACGAACTCCTTCTATATCTCCACTTAAAGGCACTAGAGTTGGTCTTTTGAGAATAAAATAACCTCTATAATATGATTAGGAAAGTTTATAAGGTAAATGGGAAGGTTATGGCCTAGATTTAAGGCTTAAAGCGAATTATAGAAATTGGGGAGTAGGGGCCCTTTAAAAATTGAGTTGAGGGGTACCTTTAGAATCTCCAAAAATATTAATTTATAATAAAATAAAATCCCACAAAAATCTTCAAAAATACATATTTTATAATATAATAAGAGATAGGGCTGTAATAACATCAAATAATAAATTTTAGACAAGTTTTTCTATGAATTTATACCTTACCATTTTAATTACTCCGTAATTATTCTATTTTAATTTTAACTAAGGTAACAAATGTTTCAACATTTAAAAAGTGTGGGTTTTAAAAATATTATGTCAATTAGGCAATAAATTAAAAATTTAGAATATGTTAAACCATTTAATAATTATTTTATATTTAAAAAATATTTTATGATTTTTAAATGATTTAATAAAACATTACTTCGAAAAAATATCAATTGTGTCAATTTTGACACTATTCATTTATTGGATTTTTTAAAATATTAAGATAAGTTGTTAACCTTGAAAAAATATTTTATTATATTCATAATGGGTCAAGGTAATCAATAAAATTAATTTTATATATTAATTAATATAAATTATTTTTTATTTTAATATTTTTAATAACATTAATTTCATATTTTCATTAATAAAATAATTACTACATTAGTTTGGTATAATTATTTAATATACTTATTTTTTGGGTGATAATTAAAAATAAAATAACATAATGAAGATAATTCTTATATATTCATTAATAATACTTATAATATAAATTATCTCTTGGAAAATCCAACATTAAATATGTTATATTTAATAAAACCTAAATGTGACAACTTTAACGTCACTTTATATAAAATATTATATGTGTCATAATCATTTCCATATGGATACTAATGGTTAATAACTCTAAAATTGGTTGATTATAGTAGATATATACTTGAAAAATAATATTTGGTCAAGTTTTTTAGTCCTTTAATGGTTTTTATCATTTTAATAAAAATTATTTTATTGATTTTTAATTAATTAAATAATTTTTGTATCATCAATGTGTAAGACTTTAAAATAATTATTTATTTCCTAAATTTTTTTTAAAAAAAACTCCATGATAAATAAAAACATGTTGTATTTTAAATTAGTGTTTATAGTCTAATTTATCTTTTGTATAACCTTATTTTAAAAATGATAAAGTTATTAAAATTTGAGTAAGACATATTTAACTTTTCTTTAAATAAATTATCTTAAATGACCTAATCACATCCAAGTGGATCTAAAAGGATAGAATTTATACCCAAGGATGATTTAGGTCTAAAATAACTCATCCAATTATATTAGGACAAGTGTTAGGGTATTTTTATACTATTATATTTACCATTAATTATCTGATTAACCTTTTTACTGTATTAATAAAAATTGCTTGTAATGTCCCAGATCCGGGTGCCACTCCATGGGTGCCCTAAACCCGGAGTGTTACATGACCTCAAACACATTTTCCCAAATTCCATAGGTTGCCGACTAGTAGTGAGGGCCCATGTTTGATAGTGGGAAAACTATGTCATCATTTGTCAAAGTGTAGTGCAGCGGAATACAAGAACAGACATACAACAACAGTGGAAGAAGTAAAACATACATAACTGAAATGAACAACTACAGTAAAAAGTACTAGAAGTCATATATATATATATATTAAGATGCAGCATGTCACTATTCTATAAAAATAGCCAGAACATGTTAAACAACAGTACAATATGATACAATGGAAAGTACAAGTGCATAAGAAAAAAACAGAACAGCCAGCAGCATCGTGAGCCTGAGCTCGGTCCCATGCTCCCATACACCTCAGCAACACTCATGTACCTATATAGGGACTCTTTCCCTTATCCATACCTATAGAAATATAGTATGTTTGGGCCAAAGACATGACCCAAATAGGGTGTGAGAAATGAATCCCAGTAAGCACCCACCGAAAATTTGTGCCCAACTGTCAGTGTAAATGTGCAACAACGGTGTGCAGTAGTAAATGCAATAAACTAAGCAGTACTAAAAATTAACTAACTCTACCAGTAATATTTCCATTTTAATATTAATTTAACCATTCAATTTAGCACCAGAGTGAATATTCTAAGTAAACAGTCGGTGTCCTCAGACATGAAAACACTTACCCTTAAGTAAACAGAATCACAACCCGTAGGTAGTTGCCTATAGGCATAATAGATATTTCCCATAGGCGTACGAAGTGTCACCCTCAAGCACAGAATCTACATCCCTTAGGCACAGAAGGAGTTGCCCTCAGGCTAAACAGAACACAACCCTCATGCTAAATAGAACACTACCCTCAGGAGCAAGTAACCGGGCTGAGCCCAACAGATAAGCAAGCAATTATATAAAATTCATCTCAAGACAATTTAAAGCATGCTACATTTTACGTTATACCCTCAGGGTTACCTGGCCCAACGGCTAAACAGAGGAATGCACCCTTGGGGAGGTCATGGATCCAAGCAGTGATCCCAAACAGTAGTTTTACAATTTCATTAAATTACTTATGCAATTATAGGTATCTAAAACAGCCAAGGCCTCATCCACACGACACCCCAACATGGTTTTTTTGTGCATTGGTAAACAAAAATGCACAACAGTTGGAATTGAAACACTAGACCACCTACCTTGATCACCCCTGATTCATATATGTGAACGACGCTCCTCGGAACGCCTGAGAACGACGTAGATCTGAGGAAAAAGAAAACTCTTTAAAAAAAACATCCAATTGGGAAATAATTGGTAAGAACGGTTCAAGGAGAGTGGAGGGCTTACCCGTACGGTTCCAACGAGATTTATGGAGGCGGAATCGGATTCTTGGTGTTCGATCGGGTGATCTCCAAAGTTTTGTCCGTCCTCCCAAGGTCTCCTCTAGTTCTAAGCCTTCCCTATGAACAGGGGAGGCTACTTCCCATTTTAAGTGAAAAAACAGACTACACGGCGTGTACTGTTGAGTACACGACGTGTACTTTTCATTTTTTTGAACTATTCAGTACACAGCGTGTATTCATGATTACACGGCATGTACTATTGCTTAGCTTCCACCACCTTACTATTTGCATTCCCACCAACTACACAACATGTAAACACCTACTACACTGTGTGTAGTCAGTTTGTACACCCATCATCATCGACCGATCTACACGCCCTGTGTACTCCTTCCACACGGCCAAAGTACACGGCGTGTGGAAATGTACACAGCCTATAGTCACAAAATTTAGGATTTTCTCCCATTTCCTTATTTTCTAAAAAACACTTAAGGAAAATAGAAAAGAAGAAACATGTAATTCAAGAATAAGAATCTGATTCTTACAAACTTCCCCCCTTAAAGCAATTCGTCCCGGAATTTCCCTTCCAAGGGTGTTAAAGATAATGCTCAGAATAACTCTGGCCACTGAGCATGTATGTTAGTCTCCCACTCCCAAGTTTCATCATGAACTCAGCCATGCTGCCATAGCACCCATACGAGAGGAACTGACCAACCTCAAATAACCTTCGTGCTCTTATCCAAGATACGAATCTGATGCTCCTCAAAGGATGCATCAATTTGAAGATCAACCTCCTCTAGATGAAAGATGTGAGATAGGTATGAGTGATAACGGCGTAGTTGAGATACATGGAAGACGTCATGCATGGCCCGATACCTCTACGGTAACTGCAACCGATACGCAACCAACCTGACTCTCTCCAGAATCTCAAATGGCCCCACATACCTCGGTGAAAGTTTACCCTGTATCCTGATTCTCCTGTGTCCAAACCTCAGTGAACCACGAAAAAACACCTAATCCCTGACCACGAACTCCAAGGGTCATCTACGGCGATTAGCATAAGATTTATGATGATACTACACAGTAGCCATCCACTTCTGTATCAACTAGACCTACTCAGAAGTATCCAGCACGAGATGTGGTCCCGGTAAAGCTGCCTCACCTGCCTCCATCCAGCACAAAGGTGATCGGCATGGCCTACCATATAAAGCCTCGTAAGGTGCCATCTCAATAGTTGCCTGAAAACCATTATTATATGAAAACTATACAAGGGGTATATGCTTCTCCCAAGATCCCCCAAAGTCTAGGATGCATGTGCGCAACATTTCCTCTAGCACCTGTATCGTATGCTCCGACTGAACATCGGTCTGAGGGTGGTAAGCTGTGCTCAGAAGAACCTATGTACCATGTGCTCTCTGAAAACCCTGCTAGAAACGAGAAATAAAATGAGCAACCCTATCTTAAACGATAGAGCGAGGGACCCCATGAAGACATATAACCTCTTGGATATATAGCTTTTCAAGTTCGTCAACACTGAAGGTCTCCTTGATCGGCAAAAAGTGAGCTACCTTTGTGAGTCTGTCCACAACAACCAAAACGACATCATTGCCTCAAGGTGACCTCAACAACCCAGTCATGGAGTCCATCGCAACATCATCCCATTTCCACTCTGTAATGGGTAACTATTGTAACAGTCCGGCTGGCCTCTGATGCTCCACCTTCACCTACTGACAGATGGAACATCTTGTAACAAAACCAGTTACTTCTCTCTTCATACCCAGCCACTAGTACTGACGTCTCAAGTCACAATACATCTTGGTAACTCTAGGATGAACTACCCAATTGGAGGCATGAAACTCTCGCGTCAAATCCTCATGTATATCCCCTAGAACCCACACCCGTCCATGGAAACGCAGTACCTCATCACCAGCTATCGTCCACTCAGGAGGAGGGTCCTCACTTTCCACTGACTCTATCACACCACGGATTGTGGACGCGCGAATTGCGCATGGGTTATGAAACTGCGTGAAAGGGACACAACTTTTCCCTACACAAAGTTAGTGTTGGGTGGCACGGTCTGAGCGTAGTTTGCTAAACCGCACGCTCAGCAGCACGCGAGGCGTGCAATTGATCGACTTTTAAAATGAATGATTTTGGTTTTTATTATTCATATTCTTATTATTATTATTCTTTATATCTTAATATTTATATTATTTATATTGTTATTTATATTACTACTATTGTTATTATCATTTATATTATTATTATTATTTTATTATTATTAAAAAACTCAAACCCTAATCTACCCTAGAAGCACGGAGGCCCACCTTCCCATTTCATGTTTTTTTCTTCTTTCTTCTTACGGTGCCCTCCCCTTTCTTCTCTATACTCTGGTGCTCCCTCCGCCTCGCCCAACCTCCGCCCCCAGTGCTCCCTTCGCCCTGCCCTTGTTGGTATCCCCTCATGTCGATCTGGCTGCCTACCTCAATTCGTTCATGAAGCCAACTCCCTCACCCCGACCTCCCTCCGCCTCTGCCCCCCCTACCCGGCTCCTCCCCAGCGTTCTGTCGACCCTGCACCCTGTGCCGCTTCCGGCGCTCGCCGCTCCCCGCTCCCGCACTCGCGCATCCCGACCCCCCCCCCCCCCGACTCCACCTCGCCATTGTGCGCCTCCCATGCCAGCCCTTCCAGTGAGCCCACTGCCGGCCAGCGGCCTCCGGCCCCCTCCAGCACCCTCCTAATAGCCCCGCCGCCGGCCAGCGGCCTCCGACCCCCTCTAGCGCCCTCCAACCGAGTTCCGACGATGCCCACCTCCAGCCAGCATCCCTCCAGTCATTGTTCCCTTCAGACAGCCTATTCGCAACCCCCCGTGGTATTTTTTCATTGTTTTAGATGTTAAATATTATTAGGGTTTGTTGTTCAGGGGTTAATATGGTTTTATTTGGTATTATTTTCATTGCGTATGGTGGTTTTGTCTTCCCGAGGTGCGGTCGCGGTACGAACGAGGTTCTGTACCATTTTTAGGTGGTCCACCCACATTGAAGTAGGCGATTCAGCCTATTATATTTGTTTGACGAATTAATTTGCGTGTTTAATTAATTTAGCATGTTATTTAAATTATTTTTTTGGTGAAAAGTTTGTTTTCAACATTTGTTGAGTTTCTTCACTTATTTGAGTGTATTTTTGTGGTAAACCTTTGTTGCACACCATGATAATGTTCTATTAATTGTCTAACTGATTTATTAAATGATTGTTGTGCGGCAAATATATATATATATATATATATATATATATTATATTTTGTTATGCGTTGATGTGAATTTGATCATAAAAGTGTTTTTAAGGGGTTTAAGTTGGTTTCGTGTGTTTAAAGTCACGACACACTTTTCAAAATTGTTTCGTAAAGTTTTAAATGGTTTATTAAATAATTTTGAGGCTTTGAGTTTGGTTTTGAAAATTTGTTTAGGCGCATGCACTTTAAATGTATATTTCATCGTGTTGTGCTCTTTTGTCTAGTTTTGCACTCTAAGTGTTTTCTTGAAATGGTTCGTTGGCTTGGTGTCGTGTGGTTTTGTTAACACTTTGTGGATTTTTAAAGTGACCTAATAAATAATGTTGATGGTGTGAGTTGTGTTTCGAAAACGTTTCGAGGTGGTCCTTTCGTTTTTTTTCTTGTTTGGATTGTTTTAAGTCCGTCTTTGTGTGATTTTAGTTTTATGTGTTTATTGCAGCTCGTTCTCAAGGTAGCTCCGCAATATTTCTGTCATCAGCTTGCGCTTTCTTGTACGCCTACGCGAGGCATGTCGCGCCTTTGTGATTGGATTGCGAGCTGAGGTAGGTCCCCCACTGCACTCACCTTTATATTTAGAATTCATTAATTGCTTTATGTTTTATTAATTTTAATAAATGAGAAATAATATAATATAATTAATTTTTAAATGATTATTTGGTGTAAAAAGAGGCGTTTATATTATACATGACACTTGAAACATTTTCTTGACGAGAGGACACCCAGTATTGAAAGAATTCCCATTTGGCCTTTAAACATAATTTACGGAATTTCAATTGCAGTTCTAGTTTTAAAGATAAATAATTTCTTCTGAGCAAGTGTTTTGGGTTTACTCAAGAAATGAGGTTTTTCATTAAAATTGGTGAAGGCCTGTTTGGAACTTTAATAAAATAAATTATTTTGGAAAACCCACTCAGGGTGATCATTGTTGTGCTTTGATTGCATGAGATGTATGTGATGTTTTTTCATCGTGACTGATTGATTTACATTGTGGACGCACCCATTTTTATTACATGTGTTGACATGGGAACCTGGAATAGTGAGTGAATCTTCTGAGATTGATTGTTGCGCTAGTTTATATTATTCACTGGCTAGTGGCCCCATAGCAAGGGAATACTGAGTTATTGCTGTTATGGGGATTGGACCCCTCGGTTAGGCCATGTAGGGATATGCCGAGTGTTAGGGCATTATGATGTCATCGAGTTAGGGCATGCCTTCAGGATGAGTCACATGTATGGTATGTTCTGGATTGTTCACGATCTCTTAGGTCTGACCCATGTTTCCTTTAGTGTTTATTTTTATGTGGCGGATGATTAAGAGGTCTAGTTCGGTTGTTGGCCCATGTGTTCCACTTTTATTTTCCATTTCCCTTAGTGTGTGTTGTTTGTTGTGTGTGGTTTTCCCCTTTGACTAACAACTGAAATTTAAATTTCTAACTTGTTCTCATAAATGTTTTAAAATGCAATGCACCTATTCCTTTCAAACAATAAACATGTCTTTAAATTAAAAAGGTAAATGGATTGTTACTTATCTTAAAAATGGAAGTGTGTGTGTGAAAACCAATATTTTGTATATTTAGTTCAAACATTGAATTAATAAATTTCTATATTTAAAGGTAGTGATTTGGGAATAGATTTATCGGGCTAGCCTACTATGTTTTAATACACACACCTATAGTGTTTTATTGTTTTTAGTTCTGTTGAAGGTTCCAACTTTAGTTGTTCTCCTTGAGAGACGTTGGTTGTGGTATTAGAGGGTGACCCAAGGGGTCACGTGGAGTTTTGGTTGTGGTCAGGTTAGTAGTGTTGTTGGTTTCTCTTTCTTTATTTTCATTTGTTCAATTTACTTCCATTTCTTAATTTATTTTCTTTTGGGCCAAATCGTTCCAACCTATTTCCTTTTGATGCCCGGCACTAGTTTCCAGCCCGTGGGAATCGGGAACGCCCTTCGTGCCATATTGCGGACCGGCTCGGGTGACCGGTTCATGGTTGTCCTGGGTTGGTTTGTGACAAAATGGTATCAGAGGAAGGGTGTTATTTGGTATGTCTGGTAGATGGAGATTAGGTGTGTTGGGAATTGAGAGGTAGGTATGGGAAGGATGTCATGAACCCTTGCTCGTTCCGCACCTTGAGTCACTAGGGATAGTCTGAGAATTGAGTCTTTGTTTCATTATGGGTTTTTTTGGATTGAGGGATGACAATGGAGGTAAACCGATGCTACATCGTGTTCTCACATGGAGTAGTCACCCATGTGGAGTCTGGGTACACGGTATTAATTCCTCCTATTTGTTGACACTTACTTGGGGCATGGACCACTACCATGTCGCCAGGTTAAGTGTGACCGCTAGTCCCTCACTCCGGTAGTTTGATGCAAGTTGAGTGTCGTTTTAGTTCTGTTTGGTGTAAGTGTGTTTTTGGAAATGAAAGAGGGTTTTTGAAAATGTGACTGATTTCTTTTAAATGACTTTAAATTTATGAAATGGGTTTTAAAATTGAAAGCCTTTGGTTTGGAAAACTGGTGTTTGCTTGGAAATTGGTCGAGAATGGTTTGGGGTGAAACCTCAGGTACTCCTTATGAATGTTTGCACATGTGAGAGGATGCGTGGAAAGTGAGTGTTGGTGCGTATGAATGAAAGTGGATGAAGACATGTGCAATGGTTCATGGGATTACCTAGGTGTGTTTGAAATTAAAGGCTTGACCTTGTTTTCTAAATTGGATGTTAAAGAGGAAAATGGTTGTGGAAAGTGATTTTGGTTTGAAAAGTGGATTTCGTATTTTGAAAGTGGCCTTGAAGAAAGGTGATTTTGAAATATAAAGTGAAAAAAAAATTTGTTTTTTGTTGGTATTTTTTTGGTTTTTGGGTTAGATGTTTTTGGATGAAAGCGCTTTCAATGATATTGTGTCGGCTTGATTTTGGTATTGGCTCTGTGTTTTATATTTTGTTCAAAACAAGCAACCCAGAACGGTCCCCAGAGTTTCTGATAATTCATGCCTAGTTTTTGGTCCTTCTCGAAAATTGTTTGTACTTAACAGTGACTGGGGTCTGTTAAAGGTAGTTATGTGGTTTGAAGAGGTCGAGTGTTCTTTTAGGATGTTGGGAACTCCCAAACCTGTTAGGGTGCATGCTATTTTGGGTCTATTTGATGGTCCAGCTCTGGACGAGTAGGAGTTTTTCTCCCCGCCATTACTGCAAGTTGGGATAACGTGGGATTTCATTAAAGTCGTCTGCGTCCGATGTTTTATACTTGAAGAGGGAAAGATACAGAAATTGTAATATCTCATGCGTATTAAATAGGGCCAACGGATGGTGGAAGTGTGTGTTGAAAATTTCAAGGAACTTGTGTCTTTCTCTAGAGGTAGCGTCGTAGGATTTGATGAAGAATCCTCCCTTCATCAGGGGTCTTTGTCCAAAGATCAAAGAGCTGGTCCTGCTTTTTTGGGGCGATAATTTTGAGAAGTTGGTACATGAGGTTTTTTAGTTGAGTTGGTCTCTCGAGCACAGACAGTTGACAATCCACTGTATCCAGTTGCTCATGATGGTCCCCCATCTGGTGAGTAGAGTGTGTTAGATGGATCTATTTCTAAAGAGTCCTCTGTAGTGACTCTAGTTTCCAGTTCGACATTTTTTCCAATGGTGTGTCGTCATTGTGGACATTTAGGGCATGCAAATCCATCATGTCACACCCCACTGAGGACGTGCCATCATTGCAGGTGTCTAGGTCATATAGAGAAGTTTTGCAGGAAGCGTCGCCTGAGGAAGAAACTGTGACCAAAAGATTTTAGTTCTTGACTGTGAGGCAAGAGATGCTTAAACCATCAGATCCCTAACCACAGGTCTTGGGGTAAAGCTCGCGCGCAGTCAGAAGTTGTCGGTGGTGTGACACCTCAGTTCGGGCTTCATCTTCCATGTTGGAAACGAAACATTTAAAGTCCTTTTGTTCTCATTCTTCCACTATTAATGTTTTGGTGTTGTTGTAGGTCCATTGGTTCGTCGTGAAGTTGGTATGGGCATGTTCATTTGTAATCCAAACAGTCTGGTTTGTCTAAATGATGATTCTCTAAATCGTAATTTTTTCTTTAAAAGTCTGTTTGAACCTTGTATGGGTTAAACTGAGTTTGACTGTGTTCGTTTAGAGATGTAAGTGCCTATGGAAGGATCGACGTTTGTAGTAATGCTCGAGTTTAATTCGTGGGTTAAGTTTTCCTCAGAGGTTCCTCTCTAGTGTTTAGGGTTTTTGGTATATGTTGAGAGTTCCATGTTTTAGCAGAGATTTTGTTTCGATTGTGCTATAAAAGTTAGTTGGGATTGGTTGGGAGTTCCTGTGTCGCCCCCCCCTTCTCGGGGTGATATGTTTGTGCGTTAAATTTCAGCGCTCGTCAAGTTCTTGTGGTGGGGAGAACCCTCTTATGTTCTCTCGTTCTCTTATGTTGTGTTTCCCTTCAGTATCAATTGGGAATGGATCCTTGTTATGTCTATTGTTTAGCTGAGTGCCTTTATGGGGGCAGAAAGTGTCTGTGGTGGGGAGAATTGTCACACCCCAGCTTGTGGACACGCGACTTGCGCACGGGTTATGAAACTGTGCGGCAGGGAGACAAATTTTCCCTGCACGCAGTTAGTGCCGGGTGGCACGGTCTGAGCATGGTTCGCTCAACCACACGCTCAGTGGCACGCGAACCGTGAAATTGACCGACTTTTAAAATGAATGATTTTGGTTTTTATTATTCATATTCATATTATTATTATTATTCTTTATATCTTAATATTTATATTATTTATATTGTTACTTATATTACTACTATTTTTATTATCATTTATATTATTATTATTATTATTGTATTATTATTTAAAAAAATAAAACTCTAATCTACCCTAGATGTGCGGCTGCCCCCCCTCCCCTTTCCTATTTTTTTCCTTCTTTCTTATTGTGGTGCCCTCCCCTTTCTCCTCTGCCCTCCGGCACTCCCTCCTCCACGCCCAACCGCCACCCCCGATGCTCCCTTCGCCCATCCCTTGCCGGCAGCCCCTCACGCCAATCCGGCCGCCTGCCTCCATTCCTTCCTGCAGCCGACTCCCTCGCCCCGACCTACCTCCCCCTCGGCCCTCTACCCAGCTCCTCCCCAACGCGCCGTCGACCCCACACCCCATGCCGCTTTCGGCACTCGTCACTCCCCGCTTCTGCACTCACACAGCCCGGCCACCCCGGCTCCACCTCGACACTGCACACCTCCCCTTCCACCCCTTCCGGCGAGCCCACCGCTGGCCAGCGGCCTCTGGCCCCCTCCAGCGGCCTCCAGCCGAGCTCCAGAGATCCCCGCCTCCGGCCAGCTGCCCTCCAGCCGTCGTTCCCTTCAGAAAGCTGATCCGCAACCCCCCGTGGTACTTTTTCATTGTTTTAGATGTTAAATATTGTTAGGGTTTGTTGGTCAGGGGTTATTCTGGTTTTAGTTGGTACGATATTCATTGCATATGGTGGTTTTGGCTTCCTGCAGGTGCGGTCGTTGTGTGAACGAGGTTTTGCACCATTTTCGGGTGGTCCGCCCACATTTGAGGTAGGTTATTCTGCCTATTAAATTTTTTTGATGAATTAATTTGTGTGTTTAATTAATTTATCATGTTATTTAAATTATTTGTTTGGTGGAAGGTTTGTTTTGAGCATTTGTTGAATTGCTTTTATTATTTGAATGTAGTTTTGTGGTAAAACTTTGTTGAGCACCATGAAAATGTTCTATTAATTGTCTAACTGATTTATTAAATGATTTTTGTGTTGCAAAATATATATATACATATATTCGAGTTTGTTATGCTTTGATGTGAATTTGATCATAAAAGAGTTTTTTAAGTGGTTTAAGTTGGTTTCATGTGTTTAAAGTCACGGTACCTTTTCAAAATTGTTTCGTAAAGTTTTAAATGGTTTAATAAATAATTTGAGGCTCCGAGTTTGGTTTTTAAAATGTGTTTAGGTGCACGCACATTAAATGTATATTTCATCATGTCGTGCGCTTTTGTCTGGTTTTTCACTCTAAGTGTTTTCTTGAAATGTGTCGTTGGCTTGGCATCATGTGGTTTTGTTATCACTTTGCGGATTTTTAAAGTGACCTAATAAATAATGTTGATGGTGTGAGTTGTGTTTCAAAAATGTTCCGAGGTGGTCCTTTCAAGTTTTTTTCTTGTTTGGATTGTTTTAAGTCCGTCTTTGTGTGATTTTAGTTTTATGAGTTTACTACAGTGCCTTCGCAAGGTAGCCCCACGATATTGCTATCATCAGCTTGTGCTTTCTTGTACACCTGCACGAGGCATGTCACGCCTTTGTGTTTGGACTGAGAGCTGAGGTAGGTCCCCCACTGCACTCACCATTAAATTTAGAATTCATTAATTGCTTGATGTTTTATTAATTTTAATAAATGAGAAATAATATGAGATAATTAATTTTTAAATGATTATTTGTTGTAAAAAGAGTCGTTTATTTTTTACACTACACTTGAAACATTTTCATGATGAGTGGACACCGAGTATTGAAAGAATTCTCGTTTGGACTTTAAACATAATTCATGGAATTTAAAATGAAGTTCTAGTTTTAAAGATAAATAATTTCTTCTGGGCAAGTGTTTTGGGTATACTCAAGAAATGAGGTTTTTCTTTAAAATTGATGAAGGCCTGTTTGGCACTTTAATAAAATAAATTATTTTCGAAAACCCACTAAGGGGTGATATTTATTGTGCGTTGATTGCATGATATGTATGTGATGTTTGTGCATTGTTACTGATTGATTTACATTGTAGACGCACCCCTTTTTATTGCATGTGTTGACATGGGAACCTAACATACTGAGTGAATCTTTCGAGAATGATTGCTGCACTAGTTTAGATTACTCACTGGATAGTGGCCCCATAGCTGGGGAATACTGAGTTATTTCTGCTATGGGGATTGGTCCCCTCGGTTAGGCCATATTGGGTTATGCTGAGCATTAGGGCGTTATGACATCATCGAGTTAGGGCATGCCTTCCGGATGAGTCACATGTATGGTATGTTCTGGATTTTTCATGATCTCCTAGTTTCAACCCATGTTTCCTTTAGTGTTTATTTTTATGTGGCAGACGATTGAGAGGTCTAGTTCGGTTGTTGGCCCATGTGTACCACTTTTCTTTTCCATTGACCTTAGTGTGCGTTGTGTATTGTGTGTGGTATTCCCCTTTGACTAACAACTCAAATTTAAATTTCTAACTTGTTCTCAGAAATGTTTTAAAATGAAATGCACCAGTTCCTTTCAAACAATAAACTTGTTTTTAAATTAAAAAGGGAAATGTACTATTACTTGTCTTAGAAATGGAACTGTGTGTAAAAACAAATATTTTTTATATTTAGTTCAAACCTGGAATTAGTAAATTTCTTTATTTAAAGGTAGTGCTTTTGGAATAGATTTATCGGGCTAGCCTACTGAATTTTAATACTCACACCTATAGTGTTTTCTTGTTTTTATTTCGGCTGTAGGTTCTAGATTCAGTTGTTCACCCTGAGCGACGTTTTTTGTGGTATTGGAGGGTGACCCAAGGGGTCACGTGGTGTTTTGGTTGTGGTCAGGTTAGTAGGGCTGTTGGTTGCTCTTTATTTATCTGCATTTGTTCTATTTATTTCCACTGCATAATTTATTTTCTTTTGGGCCGAATCATTCCCATCTATTTACTTTTGATGCCCGACACTAGTTTCCAGCCCATGGGTATTGGGAATGCCCTTCGGGCCATGTCGCGGACCGACTCGGGTGACCAGTTCAGGGTCATCCTGGGTTGGTTTGTGACAGACTCCCATAGAACTAGGCCTTCTGAAACCGATAGCTGTCTCATTCTCACTCTATCCAGGAGGGTTGAAGTCACAGCTAAAGATGAAAGATAGGTCTACCCCTGACTGTCGTCCACCTCCAAATGAATCTCAAAGAACAAAACCATAAGCTTCCACTCACCATTGGCCTCATGAACCGCATGTGTCTGAGTCTTCCTACTCAGTGCATCCGCGACTACATTACCCTTACCAGGTGTATAGGAAAGCTCAAAATCGAAGGACTGAAGGAATTTGACCCACCTTCACTGTGTCAGATTCAGGTCACGCTGAGTAAATATGTACTTGAGATGTTTTTGGTCAGTGAAAACCACAAAATTCTCTCCCAAGAGATAATGTCTCCAACAGCTCAATACATGAACAACTGCAGCCAACTCGAGAACATGTGTTGGGTAATTCCTCTCATGTGGCCTCAACTGCCGAGACCCATACACAACAACTTGATCACCCTGCATCAACACAGCTCCCACCCAATACCTGATGCATCATAACAAACTGTATAGCTCTTTCACTCCTCTAGGAGTATTAGGATTGGTGCAGATGTCAACTTTCCCTTCCTCTCCTAGAAGTCTGTCTCGCAAGCTTCTGACCAAACAAACTTCACACCCTTCTTAGCCAAACTCGTCAACGGCGCTGCTAAGTGAAAGAAGTCCTATATAAAATGCCTGTAGTAACCAGCCAGCCCCAATCAACTCCATATCTCAAACACGTTCTTAGACTTCTCCTAGGAAACTACAGCTCTCACCTTCTTTGGGTCTATAGCAACTCCTACCTCTGAAATTATATGACCCAAGAAGTGAATCTGGACTATCAAAAAGTGGCACTTTGAGAGCTTAGCATATAGCTGATGCTCTCTCAGTGTACTCAATACAATCTCAAGATGGGTAGCATAGTCATGTCGAGTGTGAGAGTACACCAAGATATCTTCCATGAAAACTACCACAAAAGAGTCTAGATAGGAATGGAACACACGATTCATCAGAGCCATGAAAACTGCTGGCGCGTTCGGGAGTCCGAACGGCATAACCAAGTACTCATATAGACCATACTTACTCTTGAAGGTTGTTAGAGGTATATCAGACGGTCTAATGTGCATCTGTTGATATCTGAATCTCAAGTAAATCTTCGAGAACACTTGTGCACCTCTAAGTTGATAAAAAAGATCATCAATCCTTGGTAAGGGATATCGGTTCTTGACCATCAACTGGTTTAGCTTTCGATAATACACATAGATTCTGAGGGTACCGTCCGCCTTCTTTGCAAAAAGGACCGGAGAACCCCATGGGGAAGTACTGGGTTGGATAAAAACCTTTGACTATAACTCCTCTAACTGTCTCTTGAGATCCTTTAATTTAGGTGTAGCCATCCTAAGGAGGAATGGATACCGGTGCCACTCCTGGCAGAAGATCAATAGATAAATCCACCTCACGCTCTGGAGGTAGACCTGAAAAGTTGTCCTGGAAGACATCCAAGAAACGATAAACCACGGGAGGGATGTACTTCTGAAAAGTCCCTTGATCATCTAGATATAAACTCGCAATATCGTCTATGACTCCACCTCTCCCACGATGCTTTGGTCCATCTCAACTCGCCTAAACATCCAACTCGCCTTTGTATTGAAACTCTCCACCCTCTGGTGACGTGAAACACACCCTAAGACGATATTAGTCTACAAAGGCTTGAATGGGAACCAACCAGTCCATCCCGATAATGACATCATAGCTCGTCATCTCCAAGACATAGAGGTCCCAAAGGAAGTGACACCCACCAACCTCAAGAGGGCACTCCCTGCACTGACACACACCAGCAGTTGTAATCCCAAACGGAGTGTCTAGCATCATAACATCAGAAGAATAAGAAACACAGAGCCCAAGGCTCTCCACAATAGGCACAGATACAAAGCTATGTGTAGCACCCATATAGAAAAGTACTGATGATAAGACAGAAGCTACTAGAATAGTACCTCTGACAGTAGAAGGTGCGGGATCCTGCTCATGTTGGGTCTGTTGCACTGCATATGCCTGCCTAGTGCCGCAGCCCCTGCGACATAGCCTGGCTACCCTAAGCTGCCCCGCCCTGCTGCCTCTGAGATCCTGGTGTCTGGCTAACATGGCCACGACCACCATCTCTGCCTGCACGCCCTGACGTATTTCAGTTTCCCAATTGGTAAGAAGCTGATGGTCCTGCTCCCACACACGGAGTCTATACAGAACCCCTCTCACTAGCCAATAGTAGAAACGCCCTGCAAAAGTGCTGCAGATGACCCATCTTACCGCAAGCTCAGCATTCCACTGGGTCACGTGGGCACTAAGGCCTCTTGTGCCCCTCTTTACCACATGATAGCATATGACCTAGCCACCTGAAACATTCTTCTAACAGGTACTGCCAACATGAGAGAAGTCCTTTTGTCTCTTCCTCTTACCAGTAGAAATAGTACCAGAAACTGGTGTCGTACCGCCCTGGCCCACACCACTAGATTCCCGCAGATTCTTCTCGGTAATCAGTGCCTGGTTCACAATAGCATGCACAGTAGGCAACCTGAAAACATTCACCAGTGCACGGATGTCATATCGAAGACCATCCTCAAAGTGTCTAGCCCTCAACATCTCATCTTCCACCAAACTGGTGAAAAATGATGAAGCTCGGTGAAATGAGAAGAATAATCCATCACTGACATAGTGCCCTGCTGTAGATTCATGAACTCTCGAGCTCTATCTGCCCTTAGCGTCTCTGGAAAGAAGAATTCATAGAAAGCTGTCGGATAATCTTCTTATGCCATGTCTCTGTGATGCGCTGACTGGGTGGTAACATCCCACCACCTCTTGGCGGAATCACGTAGCATATAAGTCGCGAGCTTGACCCTCTGCCCTGGAGGCATCTCAAGATGATCAAAAGTAGTATTCATAAAACCCAGCCAAGACTCTGCAGCCTGTGGTCTTCCATCCCCTAAAAATGTAGGCGTATTCTGCTACTGGAAGATACGTGTCAGCTCTGCCATAGATGTGGCAGCCGGCGGTGCTCCCCGAAAGGTCTGCATGAACCACATAAAGCCTTCATGGAACTATGAATTTGTGCATGTGTCCGGTATAACGGCTGGAGCCGCATCTGGCTCTACTAGATGATCCACTGGTAGCCCATGGCCTACCATCTCTGAAGTATAATCGTTGCCGCTCTCCTGACGAACAACGTGTGTTCGTCTCGATGGCATGACTCTACAAGGTCAAACACACACCTTAGATCAAGATTATAAAAGACTAAAAACAAGGATATGGAGAAGGAATGTTTTCAAAATTTACAAAACTTGACTACACGGTGTGTATAAAACTACATGACGTGTTCTTGCAAGCCATTCACATGGCATGTACCCCAGTTTAAACTGGCCATGTAACACCCCAAACACACGGCCTGCCTTCTAAATACATGGTGTGTACCTAAATCCTCCTTCCCTGCCCGAGTCCTTCTAAACGGCTAAGCCACACAGATCACTTTGAACAAGACTAAATGGCATGTATGGCATATATGGGGTGTGTTATGGTTTAATTTCCAACTTCCTGTTTCGTTTTTTTACACGGCCGACTACTCGGCTGACACCACACATTGTGTGACACCCGCACACGGTGTGTACACCACCCCATTTCCCAAGCCACATGGCTAAGTCCACACGGTCTCCCACCGGTAAGGACTACACGACGTGTCCCATCGGTACACGGCATGTTCAAGAAGAGGTAACACCGAACCATGTTTGTTAGCTACACGGCCGGGTGCCCAGGCCAGACTACATGTTGTGTTCCAAGGTGGACACGGCGTGTATGTCTCAAGGTCTCCTCCGTCCGTGTTTTTAGTTACACGGGTGGACTCCGGGTCAACACTACACGGCGTGCACATCCGGTACACAGCGTGTTTTTTCCAAGACTTTCCCTACCTAGTGTCTCCGCCCACACGGTCTATGACATAGGATGATTCTACATGGCGTGTACTAAAAATGTTTTCATTTCTTCCCAAATAGAAGAACACACGGCGCGTGTTTGAGGAGCTACACAGTGTGTATCCTGGGTTTTTCGGACAGTAAGACTCAGATACTACTCCAGAACCCAGAAAATACTGAAAAACAACACCTATGTGCCAAATTCCAATCTGTGAGGGCCCATACTCCCTGCGAATCAAAGTTTGACAGCTTATACATGTTATACACAAGTAAACAAGTCAATGATCCACTAAATTCCGGTTATTGAGGGCCCATACTCCCCAAAAACCTAAGATTGGCATCCATCCACTCAACAGGCTCACCCAAAAATACCCTATCACATAGCAGGTATTTATCAAAGCAACTATCATAACAACGTGCTTTTCTAGCACAACGACTATCACAACAACATGTAATTTCTAATACACCTACATGGCATGGAACTATGCATGGCATGTGATTTCTAGAATGTGCCTAAATAATTCATGAGATGGCATACCCTCATCTCATCGGGTTGCAACTAAATAGAACCCATGGATAACATATAAACAGCACAATTACAAGTGCATCACCCAACAATGAAAATCAGATCAACTGTAAATTGTAAAATCAATAAAATTGCAATAACGATGAAGGTCGGCTTTTCCCTGTAAACGGGTTAGCTACTCCCAGGCATAACTTATTACCAAATACCATTTCTGTCCTATCCCTGACTAAGGATCCAAATAGTTAGTCAAAGAAAAGAAACCTCCTTCGATACCACTTTGTAACGTCCCGGATCCGGGTGCTACTCCACAGGTGGCCCGAACCCGGTTGGTCACATGACCTGAAGCACATTTCCCCAAATGCTAGAGGCTTCAAACTAGCAGTGAGGGCCTATTTATGATAGTGGGGAAACTATTCCCTCATTTGTCAAAGTGTAGCACAGTGGAATACAAGAACAGACATACAACAATAGCGGAATAAGTAAAACATACATAACTGAAATGAACAACTGCAATAAAAAGAACCAGCAGTCATATATATATATATATTAAGATGCATCATGTCACTATTCTATGAAAACAACCAGAACATGTTACACAATAGTACAATACAATACAATGGAATGTACATGTACAGAAGAAAAAAATAGAACAGCCGGCAGCATTGTGATCCTGAGCTCGGTCCCATGCTCCCCTACACCTCAGCAACACTCATGAACCTGTATAGGGACTCTTTCCCTTATCCATACCTGCAGAATTATAGTCTATTTGGGCCGAAGACATGACCCAAACAGGGTGTGAGAAATTAATCCCAATAGGCACCCACTGATGGTACGTTCCCAATTATCAGTGTAAATGTGCAATAGTAGTGTGCAGTAGTAAATGCAATAAACTAAGCAGTATTCAAAAGTAACTAACTCTACCAGTTATATTTCCATTTTAATATTAATTTAACCATTAAATTTAGCACCACAGTGAATATTATAAGTAAATAGTCAGTGTCCTCAGACATACAAACACTTACCCTTATGTAAAAAGAATCACAACCCATAGGTAGTTTCTCATAGGAATAATAGATATTGCCCTCAGGCGTACAAAGTGTCGCCCTCAGGCACAGAATCTACTGCCCTCTGGCACAGAAGGAGTTTCCCTCATGCTAAACAGAACACTGCCCTCAGGATAAATAGAACACTGCCCTCAGGTGCAAGTAACCGGGCCGAGCCCAATAGATAAGTAAGCAATTATATAAAATTCCTCTCAAGGAAATTTAAAGCAAGCTACATTTTATCTTATACCCTCGGGTAACCTGGTCCAACAGCTAAACAGAGGAACGCACCCTTAGGGTGGTCCTGGATCCAAGAAGTTATCCCAAAAAACATTTTTACAAATTCATTAAATTACCTATGCAATTATAGGTATTTAAAACAGCCAAGGCCTCAGCCACACGACACCCCAACATGGGTTTGTTGAACATTGGTACACAAAAACACACAGCAGTTGGAATTTAAACACTAGACCACCTACCTAGATCGCCCCTGATCGATATACGTGAACGACGTTCCTCGAAACGCCTGAGAACGATGTAGATCTGAGGTAAAATAAAACTCTCTCAAACATAAATAACTTCCCCTCGGGAAAGAATTGGTAAGAAAGGTTCAAGTAGAGGGGAGGGCTTACCCGTACGGTTCCAACGAGATCGACGGAGGCAGAATTGTATTTCTGGTACTTGATCGGGTGATCTCCAAAGTTTCGGTCGTCCTCCCGAGCTCTCCTCCATTTCTAAGCCTTCCCTATGAATAGGGTAGGCTACTGCCCATTTTAAGCGAAAAAATAGACTACACGGCGTGTACTATTGAGTACACGGCGTGTACTTTTCATTTTTTAACTGTTTCTTCGGTAGCTTCTTTACACCGTGGCATTGTTCATCTGTCGACATGAGTACACATAATGTATTCATGATTACACATCATGTAGTGTTGCTCAACTTCCACTGCCATATTGTTTTCCTGTCGAATGACTACACGTCGTGTAAATACCCACTACACGGCGTGTTGTCAGTTTGTATACCCATCATCATCGACCGACCTACACGCCCTATGTACTCCTTCCACACGGCCAAAGTACACGGCCTGTGGAAATGTACATGATGTGTAGCCACAAAATTTAGGATTTTCTCCCATTTCCTTATTTTCTAAAAAACACATAAGCAAAAGAGAAAAGAAGAAACTCGTACCTCAAGAATAAGAACGGGGTTCTTACATTGCTCATGTTACTATTCATAATGCCCAAAAAAATAAATATATTTATATAATTAGGGCCCAAAATCTAAAATATGGAATAAAATTTTCAAATTAAAAAAAACAAAAGTTACAGTAATTAATTTAAAATTAATCCCATTGTCAGAATGAAAAAACATATTTTAAAAGTTAAAACATGTAAATGATTGAAATGTTTTAACATCAAAATTCTATGTAAGATTAATGAAAATGACCTACATTACATTAAATAATAAAAATATATTCTAGTAATAATTTAAAAAAATTCAAATATATAGTTTAACACTATAAATAAATTTTATGGAAAAGTATTTTTAAATTCTATTGCATATATTTTTACTATTCATCAAAACGTGGTACTTATCAAGAAAATAATAAAAATTCAATCAAAGTGAATTTTTATACTCATATTTAAATGATAAAATTTAATTTTTCAAATATAATAAAAAATGTGTAAAAAATTGAATTAAAATGGGTGCTCCATCAAATGGCGACAAAACAACATTTTTTTTGAAAAATACTTCTTTTATCTGAAAAATATAATTTTTTCTTATATCGTGTTTAGAAAACATATAAGATTAATTTTAAAAATTATATTTAATATATTACATTTTTTTAAATAAAATCCATAAATAGTGATTTTATTATTAAATATACTCACTTATTTACATTTAAAAAGTTTTTCAAAAAAACATTTCCTTTTATTTAGAAAGGGATTTATTTTAATTAATAATTAATTAATCACCATAGAATTAAGCATATATTCATAATTCAGTTAATAGTATTCAAACCCTCTATTATAATGGCTAGGTTATAAGGTAACATAATAATATTTAGTTGTTCACTTAAACTCAGTCTTGCATGAAATGAATTCTATCAAAAGAACTTGAAATTGTGTGTAACTCAAGCTAGGCATAGTATTGTATATACCACAAGTTAATATGGTTTTTCATGTATCACAAGGTTATATTGGTGTAGATTAAAAAATAGTACATCAAATAATTTAAATAACCTAAATAAATAAAATAAATAAAATAAAATAATTCTATCTCATTAAAATATCAGGGTGTTATATAAATAATGATTAATTATATGGCCAGTAGAATATTAAGAGGTAAATAAACTAGATAAAGAACAAGAAAGTGATAGTGTTATGATATATGTTGTGAAAAAGTAAGTTCCACATGTGAAGATAGATGGAAAAATGATGAAGACCATACTTCCCCAGGAAGTATATATTTGGAAAATCAAAGGAAGGGAAATCATAAAGATTTATCATAAATTAAGAGCTAAATTGAAAAAAATTTATAGATTTATAAGATACTCTCAACATTGTTTCTCTCACTAATAATCAAAAGAGAAACCTCCTTATTCATATATATGTTGTGTTTATTTTCATTGTGTGTGATGAAATTCAGGGGGAGAAAATAATATATGTTAGAACATGTGAAGAATTTACATCTAAATTATATGTCACTCATAATGCATTTTTTCAATTGATATCATCCATGATTAAGGATATGAAATCACATTACCCCTTAAGGTGGATTTGGGATTGAATAGCTTATATATGTTTATATATCATGAAAATATAAAATTCGGGTAAGTGTAGGAACTGGTGATTCCAAAAAATTTATTAAGATGATATGAAAGGGATAAACTTTAAAAAAAATTGAATTTGAAGTTCCATACATTATATTTCTGGTTTTTGGGATTTTAGACCCAGATATTTCAAATGATTTTGAGATTCCATATTTTGAAACTCTAGAAATTAAATATTTTCATTAATGATGTATGTTGATTATATCCACTTATCCTTAAGTAAAAAATCAATTATAAAACTAAAGGGTAGATATTGAATATTTGATTATAAGATAAAGGTAACTTGAAAGGATGAAAATGGTTTTAGTTTGACTTATTTTAATGCATTTTTTAGTTGTATGTATGAGATTAGTTAAAAATATCTTGAAAAAATAGTGAAATAATTTTTATGAGTTTTCATCAAATGTTGAATTGTTTAATAAGGATATGAAGATGAAATTTATGGATATTGTAAACATATAATAAATTAATTTATAGCTCATTTCTTTAATAAAAGTGATTCCACTCATCTCTCATGTGAATCAGGTTTCTCATTCAACAAGGAGATAAAAATGAAATTTCAAGTCCTGATTAAAGTATGATATGAGCATAAATTTCCCTTAATATTGAAACTTTTTATTTATGATAAATATGATGTGAATGAGGGGATAATAATATACTCCTTAGAGATATAATAAAGCGAAACATAATCTAAATATACCCCCAACAGAATTAACATGTGAAGAAAATGAAAAAACACTGAAAATAGAGCATACCTGGTATGCATGTATAATGACCTCTATCTTCCTCTATATGGTATACATATTATTGATTATCAAAAAAGATATAAGTTAAAACATCCTACATCCATAGGTAATCCATTCATTAAAGGAATACATGATCATATCACGGGGATTCTCATACACATAAGTGGTGTTATTGCCTTAACCTTGTAGTGATGAACAACATATCAACAAGAAGAGTTCCTTTATGAACATTACATGAAACTGGTGATCATTAGTAAAATAAAAAACACTCAATAAATAGGTTACCCTCACCAACAAAAATTACTCATTCTATTTTTTAATTAGTGCCCGATTCTCTCCATTCATGAGGAGTTTCAGGTATAAAATCCCAAGATTTTAAAATAATACCATGTTTAACAGAATGAAACATCGAACTTAAATAAACCATGAAATATTAATATTTAAATGTTATAGTTATAAAATAGACATTAAATTGCGGGTTTTAGTTGAAAATAACCACATTATGAAATATATATAAATTTTATACTCAATACAATTTTATTGGTTAATTCTTTTGAAATCAACGCTCAATTTTCAATAATGTTATTTTATGCTTCAAAAATAAGTTTTCTTCAAAAATGTTTTTTATTTCTTTTTTGAAATAATAATATAATAAATATATTAAACTTTTAGAAAAAAATTGATAAAAATCATATTAACTTTAAAATCAACATAACAAAAATATCTTTTGGTGAAATTTTTGGATTTTTTTTTAAAGAATGTTATTTGGTGATTAGTGAAAAATACTGATTTTTGTAAAATTATCATATATTTTTGTTAAAAAGTTACATTATGATTTGAATATGATATTAAATTAATATAATTATCCTTTATTTATAAATAATATAATTAATTATATAGTAATAATATTTTTACTTTTTTTGGTATAAGATCATTTTTGGGCTTAAAAACACATTTTTCAAAAATCTATTTTTTGTTGTGTTTTTTGTTTTAATCCTAAATTATCTTCTACCACTTATAGAAATTTAATCTTGAAAAATTGGTTCCATATTTTCAATAGGTTGTTATAAATTTTTAAAATATATTTATTTTATTTTTAATCATTGTAAATAGTAATCATGGTATAATTCATCACAACGGTAAAAGGTAAAATGGGTTAAACAAGATTAAAATTATTGGTTAAACCCTTTAAATAACTCTAAATATTAATTTTTTCCTATTTTATGAGTGGTTTTGGGACCAATTTATTCTTAATGATTTAAATAATATTTTTAAATAATATTTTAAATTGGGTGCCCAAGCTTGACTTTTATAAAAATAATTTAAATTTTGTTCAAATTGAAAACTATTTTGGGTATTTTTATTTAATGGAATTTATGTAAAATTACATTAGTTTTTTTATTGATAAAAAATTACCAAAAAATTATTTTATTATTATTTAACAAAAAAATTCATGGAAACCTATTTATTACTTGATTTCAAGGTGAAATAAATTTTACTCTAAAATTGGGTATTTTACCATAAACTTTTTTCATTGCATTTTGTGTTCTTATATTTAAATTAATTTATAAAACATATATAAATTTAATATGATAAAATGGATTCAAAATTTTTAATTTTTAGTTAATTTTTTTTATAATTCATCTTTTAATTTTGGTCATATAATTAATTTATCAAAGTAAAAAAGTTAAGTTATCACGATTAAGGTTAAAATAAGTTTAAATTGGTTTAAGTAGGAGATAAGGAATAAAATTCATAAAAAATTGTCTAAATGTGATTATTTGAGTTTATTTTGATACTATAACACCATATATTCTAATTTTTTGATCCTTGGTTCCACTTGACCTGATTATGATATATATATATATATCATTTAATCTTCTAAGAAATTCCAAGAATGCCCCTCATATCACTTATAAAAGGGTACCTACTCCCCTCTCATCCTCACACCTTTTGAGCACTATATCATGGAAAATAACTACCCAAATACCTTAATAACATTCATTACCATGGTATAGAGGTATTATTTTTGTAATAATACCAATATTATAGGAATTAAGCTTTAATGAAAAGAAGGTTTTCTAAAGAAGAGGTATATTTATTAACCAAATGTTTTAGTTTTATTTCTTATTCTACCTTCTTAAATTATTATTTAAACATTATTAAATTTTTATAAATATATCTTTTATAAAATAATATATTTTTTATGTCAATGTATTATCCTATATCCGTCTCCATCTTCCATAAAATGAATAATGAATCCGTTGTTTTTGTGTAAAACGGACTACCACCTCACAAATCTGTGAAATTCATTTTCCATCACCATCTTGCATAGTTGGTTATAATGATGGAATTAAGTTATATATAGTATATTAATGAAATAATAATTATTATATAAAGATAAAATAATACCTAATTTCTTTTTATCTTGTTCTATGAAAAATGGAAGCATTACTCATGTGTATGTATGATCAACTGTCTCCATGATTGTAACATATTTAATTTTTCACAAAATTCATTCATGGTTGGTTTTAAAATTATAAATGATGAATAAAAATGATAATTATTTAATTATTATTATTATTTTAGATATGATGTAATTATTTCCTCTTTGAACAAGGTCAGCATACCAAATTCGTTTCTAAATTATGTACTAAACGTACTCAAAACATCTGATGTGGACAAAATCGATTCATTAATAAAATGTGTTATTAATGTAAATGAACTAAATTATTTAATTATAATGTATCAATACATTAAAATTTTATTAATAAATAAATTAATAGATATAATTTTATTATACGAGTTTTAAAGTACATATATCATATCTGAATTCGAAGTTAGGGATTTCATCTCAATTTCACTTTGCTGAGGAATATTTTAATGTTATGAACCTAATTTATAATATATGGTCTATATGTTTCCCATTTATACATGGTATATCATGAATATATCATACATAAAATTATTTTTAGTTTCAATTGAAATTATTTCATCTAAGGGAATTTGACTCGAAAGTTACCATGTGGTAAGGAGTTTCATAACTTGATTTCTATTCATTGACTTATAACTCTTATTTATTGATTTTTATATGTGATGATTATGTGTAAATTTATATATAAATTATTTTATTATATATTTAAAATTATTTTTTTGTGTATTTACATATGTGAACATAATCAGTTCATGAATTAATTATCACTTCAAAATTTTTGATCTTTGTAAGTGTTTTCTTTGTATTAATATCATTTTCTTGAGACCTCATTCCTATCATGAACCATAATTTATTTTTATAGCTTACTTAATACAACATGAAAGAACTTTTGACTATTACTTCATGAAATTCATGGTATTTATAGATCCATGTAATACTATTTATTTTAATTACTTTTTATTTGAAAATTATTAAAGAGGTAAAGGATTTATGTTTCAATATCCTTTATTTTTTGAGATTATTTATGTTCAAGGTTCCCTTAGAAAAAATAATATCTCTTATTTTCTTAAACCACATATATTTTTCTTATACTCTATTTATGAATGTTTTTTACATGTTTTTTTCCATTTTCTCCCTAATATATTAAATAAACATCAATAACGTTTTTTATAAGTGATATAGATCTTGTATCTTCTTTTAGATTGGGAATAATTCTCTTCCATATCCATGATATCTTAAAAAATTAATGAATTTTAATTTATAAATTAAAATTATTTCATAAAGTTATTTTACATGATCTTTAACCTTATTTTAAAATTTCTTAAATGAATATTTCTTAATTCTTTCTACATGGTTCACATTTGACTCTCTTTACAAAAATTTGAAAAGAATATTTATTTTTAAAAATTACAAAATGGATGGATTTTCCCACTATTGTGATGAATAATTTATTTGAATATTCGTTTATCAGTTTTCAATGTTATTTTTAGAGAAAATTATTTTTTAAATTATTTTTAAATTTTTAGTTTTTTAAAGTGATTTTTAAAGTTGAAATATAATTTTTTAAACAATATATTTAATGTTTTTTTTATGGTTTGTCTATTAATCAATGACAACAAGCCTTTATGTTACTTATTCTCCACTGAGGAAATATTTTAATGATACTATAGTTATTCTTTATATTTTTAGAATATGATTGTTTCAAATATATTGGCATAGAACTCATTTCTTTTCCATAAGTAAATCAATATGTGAAAGAACAATTGTTATTGTTATGTTGAAAAGTGAAAACTTTTAATTATTTATCTCGTGAAATGATATATGGACATTATTTATGAAAGTGATATTGGGGAGTGAATCAAAATCCTTGAGATATTTTTTCTGATATGTTACACATGGGTCTATTATATCCCTCTAATGCATAAGGTAGTGAAAATGGATTTTACTGAATATAACTATCTCTTAAGAGGATATGGAGATAAAAAGTCAATAGGTTTATCCTAATAGATTATGGTAATTTTCCAAGTAGGTTATCCCATCAATAATAGTTATTTTATGAGTGATATGATGATGATTTTACAAGATACCAACATGTTTTCTCTAGGTTTTGTATGAGTTTTAATGTTTCCTTTGATCAAGATTGACATCACATGGATTGTGATTATTATGACTCTTGTCTTTCATATAGATTTATTCCATGTAAAAAAATTTATGATCCATGGTTTGATGGGTATGAATTATCTTATATTCTGATCATAAACATTGATTATATCATCATGCCCTTATGATCACCTGTAACACCCGTCGGATCATTGGTACATCAAATTTTGATTTGTATTTATTTTTTTTGTTAATTTTTGGATCTCCTGGGTGAAAAAGTTTTGAAATGGTAGTTTTTTGGGAGGACAGACCAAAGCACATGGTTGGAACATGATTTTTATAACTATGCAGCTAACCAGGAGAGTGGTGTTGGGTTTGAAATAGTGCATTTTTCATAGTTTGATCATGGTTTTTAAAAACAGGATAATCATAGGGGAAACCATGCAACCTATTTTGGGTAAGTGGTAAATATTTAATAGTTGGCACATAGATTTCCTAACCATGTGTCCAATCCATGAAGTTTATTCAGATCACTTGAATTTGGTATTTTACCCAATTATCCCTACCGATTTTCATACCATTTTACCTAATTTATCCTACCTTGTATGTGAATCCCCTCCTACATTGATTGGAATCTTATTTTATCTCATATTTAGTGGATTCTCCTTGGGATATTGGTGGTTTTACTTTAGGTGAGTCCATTTCCTTGAATTTTCTTCTTCATTTCCCCATTTTCATGCTCGTTCTTCCATTTTCATTTAACTATGGAACCCTAGTTTATGTCAATGGCATAACCTTGGTTTTTCATGGGGGTTTGGTTTTTTATTGTCGATTAGGTGTTTGAAGCCTTATTATACCTATTCTAGGTGGTTGTCGTCAAAGGTGGCGAGGTTATAACGAATTTTGAGGTGGGTGTCTCTATTTAAGGTTTTTTGGCATGTATTACCTTTAAATTATGAATCCCCTTTGGTTTGTTTTTATAAAATTACCATTAGATTGATTTATGTTTTATGTTTATACATTTTTTATGCTTTATGGCTTTTTTTGGAAATTTGGGTGATTAAAAAGGGTTTTTTAAACGGTGGTTTCATGAATGCACCCCATGTGTTTGATAAAATGGATCAAATACATTTTATGGTTTTCAATGTATTTATAAAATTGGTTTATAAATGGTTTTACATTTTAAATTTGGAATTTTGGATTATGAAAATGGTTTTTAAACTTATTATTCATTTATGAAATTTCTTATGATGATGTTGGCATGGAGTAGTACCTGGGTTAACCAGGGTCATAGTAATGGATTTCCAAGGTACTATGATATCCTTTGGGTATGAATACCATGAGATATTCCATTTGTTTCCAAGGGACAGTGACAAACTTTGGGTAAGAAGATCCTAAGAACTTCCATTTGTTATTGAGAGACCTAAACATTGGGAGAGCTCTTGGAGTTGGGCCCTAGGAAGACTGTGAGAGATTCCACCTTATTTAGTCTGATATCATACTTTGTTTATACTCACTCACATTAGACCCATATGGCTAGATCCCTAGGTGAAATACTCATATCTTATTGGTTTATATTCTTTATAAATTTTATTAGTTCTATGTTTTATGTGATGATATGTGATATAACCATTATCATTTATTGGTTATATGATGATGATGTTTATGCTTACCCTTATTATTATTTATTGGATATGTTGTGCTTGTTGTGTCCGTTGGATTTTATTCTTTATTAAATCCATTTTGAAATTTATTTTGGGAAAACTTATTTTATTTGAATTGTAAAACCAAAGTGTTTTCAAAGGATTATTTTAAAGTGGAATGTTTTCAAAGTGGTTTAGTTTTGAAAATAGTTTTCAAATCAGTATATTGGTTTGAATGGGTAAATTCCTTAAATATATTCATGGTGGTATCTTATTGGTATTTTTGTATCATCCTCTACATATGACTTTGGGAATATGCGGACTTTGTTTTGTAGGATATAGGTAAAGAAAAGGGCACCATATACATGGGTGTATCTTCTTGATTATTTTCACCCATCATTTTATTGGAGGAGACATGGTCTCATAGGGATCGGATCATGTGGATTTAATTTGGTATTTTTTTACTTTATAGAATGTATATATTATAATTTTTTATCATTTACCCATTTCTTTTGAGTTTTTATCCTTTTATTAGAGATACCATGTTTATTTATTATTTTTAGAATGTTATGCATATGTTGTTCTCATAGTTTGTGGTATTTTTTTTATTTTCAGCATTGTTATGGTTGTTGTATTTTATCCTATTGACTCTAATGTTACTGGGGTATCTATCCCATTTTGTCGATGGATCATGATGGTTTACCTTGGGTAAAACCATTCCCAAAAGATTTTTAGTTATTAATGGTGCCTGTCACCAGCCCATGTCGATTGATAATGTGTTTTGGGTCATGATGCAGGCCGATTTAGGTGAAAGGTCGGGTTGACCTGGGTTAGTTTGTTACAAAATTGTATCGTTGGGGGTTCTATTTGGGATTAAATGGTAGATGGGATCTAGGACTATCATGAATCAAGAGGTAGAGGTGGGGTAGTTCATTCATATCTCTTTTCTATGTAAAACATAGAGTTTCCATGGGTGTTATTGGATTGTGTTGACATTTTGGAGCTCAGTTATGGGTTTTTTGAGGATATTTTGAGGCATTCCTCAGTCGATGTTGAGTTATAAGGTGATAATGGGGCCTTTTTGAGTTTTAGTGTGAAACTTAGAGGTCTAGAGATTCACATGATTAAGGAACATGCATAGTAGTGCCTATGCATAGTCTGTATGCCATTGTCTTCCAACTCTAGTGACACCCACATAGTTGGTGCGCATTTTTACTGACTGTGTGGCTAAACCATGTCCTATGATAAATACTTATATTTTTTCTTGTTTTCATTAGAGTTGATTTTGATTATATTGTAACTTGTTGAGTCCCTTTTTTGGTGGGTTCTTTTTGGTCTGTTTGATGTGATTGATATTGAATTGTTCTTGATAGAGCCTTTGTTCTGTGGCTTATGGGTGATGCCTCCTAGAATAACCTCATCCCAGAATAGAGAGGATGATTTAAATAATACCTTGTAAGAGAACCCTGCTCTTGATCTATATTTTGTGGAGTCGATGATTTTTATGATCCAAACCTTGGGTCCAGTGGGTGGTCAGGTGTAAACACAGCGATGGACCATGCTCAAGAGTTTATGAGACAAAAAAATGATGTTCTATGGTGACAAGGGATCCAATGATCCTAGAAAGTGGTTGGATCATATTGATTAAATATTTGAGTTCTTGAATACCCCCGAGACCTTTAATGTGAGATTCAACACTTATGTGTTCGAAGGATTTAGTAGGGAGTGGTTGGAGTTTATGG
This sequence comes from Viscum album, assembly GCA_963277665.1. NCBI lineage: Eukaryota > Viridiplantae > Streptophyta > Magnoliopsida > Santalales > Viscaceae > Viscum > Viscum album. The sequence continues at coordinate 1,277,047,519 of OY728122.1, forward strand.
TGGCTGAAAACAGCATGAGGATCTCACCTGGACCACTTTTAAGGTGTATTTCAATTACCAGTTCCATACAAAGACATTGAGGATGGAAACTTCCTGTGATTTCTTGAAGTTTGAGCAAGATGATTGTTTGGTTATGGAGTGTGTTGCTCAATTTACCGAGTTGTTTAATGTTTCCCTAGATCTCCTCATGAATGGTTACCTCAAGGGTCAGTGTTTTGAGATGGTCTTGAAGCCTAAAATTAGGTCTATACCCATTATCCTCTATTTACCAACCTATTCAGAGGTGGTTGAAAAAGGTGGATTTTGTAGAGGTAGATCTAACTATAAATACAAGTCTTAGTTGTTTTATTTCAATGGGTAGTATCTATATATTTTTTTCAAGACATAAGAAGAATTAGGATAATCCTCATAAACTTAATGGTAATAATGTTCATCAGTCATCAGGTATAGCTCATGTGGAATTTATGAGGTGTAAAATGGTTTTCAATTCACAGTGCTAGAAGGGTGGAAACACTAATCCTAACTGCCCAGAGACTCTGAGGGAATTTCACCAATGTAGGAGTCTATCACATCTTCAACTCTTTTATTAGTTTGGTTCATGACTTATCAGTGTAGGTTTCATGCACTTCAAAGATTATTGGGTGTAGTATGAGGATTCTAAGGGTGGAGGATCTTGTCCCTAATGTAAGGGGGTTCTCACTAAGGGAAAAAGGCTTAGGGAGTTTCATATCTATGTTTTCTCTATGTATTATTGGATATTCTAGATGATTTGGATTTTGGGTCACCCACTGTGAGAGGTGCATTGTATATTTCTTATTCAATAGAATATATTTTGTCTGATCTTGGTTCTTCCCAATATTTCATTCCTCTTAAACTACTCAATGCTTTGGGTATGTGATCAGAAATGATTCCATTTTTTATGAATTATCTATGCCTGTTGGATAGAAAGAAGGATATGTATTTAAATTTACTAGAATTGCATGTTTTAATTACTAATGTGTAAGTTTTTTGGGATTTCCACATGTTAGACTTGTACATTTTCAACCTCATCATTTGAATGGATTCATTAATCATATTCAAGGTGATAATTGACTATTATTGATACATGGCCCATTTTCTTTCTCAAAATGGGAGTAATAATGTCTTTCAGGGTGAGTGGGATCCCTGATCTGAGTGGGCAGGACAAGTTGCCTCATAAATGAGGTTAATTTAATGCTAGTTTATAGGTTTCTTCTTGATTTTTCTAATTAGAGTTTAGTATGATAATTTCTTGTAGTCGTGGATAGGTTCCCATATGTGTTCCCATAGGATTTTTTGAGATTATCACCCTAGTTATAGATTGATTATACTATTTAATTTCACCCTAGGATGAGCCTGGTTTGCTTTTCACCTTATCAGATAGATCTAGATAAGGGAAGGAGATGAATGTTCCGCAGGAGGATCTATAGGGAAATGGATATATTTATCCCATTGTGTCATGATGGGATTAGCTAGTGTTATTTTGATAGAAGTTGGATGGAAATATGTTAATTTGAATAGAATATCATAAGATTAAAAAGGTGAACCTAAAGAATAAAAACCCATTTCCTAGAATTGAATATCTCATTGAACAGATCAGAGGATCCTGGTGGTTTTCAATGGCCGACTATATATTAAGGTACCACTAGTTGAGGATATAGGAAGAGGATGTTCTAAAGACTTAATTTTGAAGCTTGTATGGGAATTTTAAGTATTTGGTTATGCCCTTTGGGATTACCAGTTGTCATTTGGTATTTATGCAATTCATGAATTAGATCTTCCACCACTTTTTATACTTCTTCATGATCATGTTTGTTGATGACATCTCAGTGTATTCCTAGATAGAGGAGGATCATACTGACCATATAATGTTTTTTTTGGTTACTTTGAGGGAAAAATATCTATGTTCCAAGTTTTACAAGTTCCATTTTTGGATCTACAAAGTGATGCTATTTGGAAATGTGATTTCTATGGTAGGTTTTTTAGTGGATCCATAAACATTTTGAGCAGTCATGTCTTGGGAGTGAACTAATAATGTGTTTGAGATCTAAATATTTCTTGATTGGATTGGTATTATAAAATTTTATTCATAAAATCTCTATGATAGATTCCCCTTGATTGACTTAACTCAAAAGGGGTGAGGTTTAAGAGGGATTAGAATTTAAAAGTTATTTTTAGAAATTTTAGACCCATTTGACATCCATGCCATATTTTATTCTTTTTGTTCCTAAGAGGACTTATGAAGTATATTGTGATACATTCGGTGTGGTTTTTGGGTGTGTATTGATTTAGGATGACCATGTGGTGGCCCATTCCTCTCAGCATCTATGTCCACATGAGTAGGATTATCCCACCCACAACCTAGAATTTTTAACGATGATACATGCACTGAATACATGGTGACACAACCACTTTAGGGAGGATTTTACAGTTTACTCAAATCATAAAATCCTAAAGTGAATTTTTACATTGAGGGACCTAAACCTCAGAAAAATATATTGGATAGAATATCTTAAGAATTTCGATTTCTACATTCCTTACATGTCCTAAAAGGGTATTATGGTCACTAATGGACTGAGAAGGAATATTATAGTGCATGAAGTTTGATAATCAATAGATGAATGGGTTCTAATGAGTTTTTTTCCAGTTCTAAGTTTAGAGGTGTAGGAGGATAGAGAGAAAGTGGTATTGGCTAGTGTGAAGGTCACAACCGCTATTATTAATCAGGTTAAGAGTGAGAAGATATCTGACCCTGAGTTCTAGTATATTATAAGACCCTTAAATGGAGGGGATACCTAGGAAGATTGGTCTTAATATTCCAAAGAGTCTCTCCTTTTATGGAAGTGACAGATAGTTACTATGAACATGGGGATAGTGGTTATGTAGGAGGCACATTTTTCTAGTTGGTTCATTCTGCCTAGGGAAAATATGATTTTTTATAACATTGTGGTTGGTATTGGTGTCCCAAAATGCAATGTGTAGTAGAAGACTTTATTTCTAGATGCTTTACCTTCTATAGGATCAAATCTGAGCATTAGAAACAAACAAGGTTATTGCAGCCACTTCCCATTCCAATGTGAAAGTGGAATGAGATCTCTATGGACCTCATGATCATAAAACCTCATACTTAAGAGTGGGAATAATTTCATATGGGTGATTATCGATTGTTTGAAAAATTTAGGGAACTTTCTTCCCATCAGGGAGTCAACTAAGGTAGAGGATATTGGAAGCATTTATGTCCAATAGGTAGTTAGGATCCATGGAGTTTCCTTACTAATAGTTTCTTAACAAGATGCATATTTTAATTATCAGTTCTAGAAGGGACTCCAGGAGTCCTTCAGAACATGGTTGAGATTGACCACTATGTATCACCCATAGATAGATGGTCAAACCAAGCAGACCAACCAAACTCTCCAGAATGTGTTGTGGGTGTATTCACATTATTTAAAAGGTTCATGGGAAATAAAACTATCACTAGGTAATTTTACATATAATAATAGTTATCACAACTCAGTTAGGATGGACTCATTTGAGGCATTTTATGGCCAGCTATGCCAATCCATACTATGTTGGGATGAGGTGAGTGAGTGTTCCTTGGCAAGACTAGTCCTCATTTAGGAGATGACTGATAAAATGTATAAAATTAAAAAAAGGTTATATAGTGCTCATAGTTTCAATAAATCATACGCTAACCATAATCCTCACCCATTGGAGTTTTAGGTTGGTGATCAGGTTTTTCTTTGAGTGTCTGTTCATCTTGGATACTATTGCTTGGGAAAATAGGGAAAGCATGAACCATAATATTTTGGGTTGTTTTTGTTTTGGAGTGTCTTGGAAAGGTATCCCATTAGTTAGAGTTTCCATCATGACTTAACTTTATCCATGATGTCTTTCATGTGTCTCAATTGAAGAAATATCATCTAAATCCATCTTATTTATTAGAATAGGGATATATGGCATCTGATCCTGATACCACCATTTTGGAGCATCCTATTGACATCTTGTGTTATCATAATAAGGTGATATATTGTAATTTGATCCCATTGTTCGATGTGTTTTGGAAGTAAGGTGGTGATAGCCAAGATATAATGGACCATGAAGATTTAGTGAGAGAGTAGTGGCCTCACTTGTATTCTTTTATGAATATCTGAGGTCTTTCTTGGGGGTAATGGAATGGTGTAGAGTTAGTGACACCCTTCAGGTCACTAGTACATTAAATTTTGAGTTAAATTTATCATTAAGTTTGTTTTTGGATTTCCCAGGCATTGGGGTTGAAAATGAGAGTTTTTTGGGAGAAGAAAAACCAAGGTGCATGATTTGAACATGGTTTGTCTAATCATGTGTCTAACCATGCGAGGGGTGTTGGGTTTGGGATGGTGCACTTTTCATGGTTTGATCATGTTTTTTAAAATTGTATAAATCCTAAGGGAAACTATGTGGCCTATTTCTTGGGAGAAATTTTCTCCCATATAGTTGGCATACAGGTTTTAAAACTATGCATTTTATCAATCTCACTTAAAATTTGGTATTTTACAAAATTTACACTATCAATTTCTATTCCACTTAGTCTTATTTCTATTCCATTATGTGTGCATCCCCTCCTACTTGGCATAAAAACTTATTCCCTCTCATATTTTATGGATTATCCATGGGATCTTGGTTTTATGACTTGGGGTAAGTCCGTTTATTTAATTTTTCCTCTTCATTTCCTTCTTATCATGCTTATTCTTCCATTATCATGGACGACTGGAACCCTAGTTGGTGGGGTTGGCCGAACATAGGATTTTGAAGTAGGTTTTGGTTTTTTTCCTATGTATTAGGTGTATGACGCCTTATCCTACCTTTTTTGGTGGTTTTCATTATAGTTGGTGAGGTTGGTAGTGTTTTTTTGGTAAGTCACTCTATTTAAAATAATATTTCATGTATTTCCATTAAATTATGAATCACCTTCAGTTTGTGCTTATCATATTTTCATTGGATTGATTAATGGTCGATTCTTATCCCATGTTATTATACTTTATATCTTGGTTTAGAAATTTAGGTGCTTAATTTTTTTCTAAATTAGGGTGGCATGTGTGCACCCCAAGAGTTTGATATAATGTCCCAAAGAGATGTCATGGTTTTAAAAGGGTTCTTAATTTTTTTACCTTTTTAAAGTTTTTTTATTTAAAATGGGTATATTGTATTGTGAATTTTTTTTAAATGGTTATTCATTTATTGAAATTTCTTATGATGGTGTTGGTATGGAGTAGCACATGGGTTAATTATGGTGTGATTAAGGGGTTATCCAAGAGACCATGACAACCTTTTGGAAGGAAGACTATGAAATATTTCATTTTTTATAAGGTTCCATGAGAGACTTCAGGTAGGAAGATTGTGAGATATTCCATTTTTTTCAATATATTGTGAGAGACCTTGTGTAGGAAGACCATTAGAGCTTCCATTTGTCAGCAAGAGACTATGATAACTCTTAGAGATTGTCTTTATGAAGAATGTGATAGATTCTAGATTTTTTAGTGGGATTGCATATTTTTTTAGACTCCATCACATTAAAACCTTGTGTTTATATCCCTAGGTACACTTACTCATGCCAATTTAGATTATATGCTTTATGAATTTTATTAGTTCCATGTTTGATGTGACGAGATACATTATTCTCATTCTCATTTATTGGTTATATAATTATGATGTTTATGCTCACCCTTATTATGACTTGTTGGATATGTTGAGCATGTAGTGCCATTTGGTCTTGTTTCTTTATTTGATACATGTTGAAAGTGTGTTTGGTAAATCATGTTTTATCTAAATTGTAAAAACAAAGATACTTCAAAGGTTTATTTTAAAGTGGATTTTTTAAAGTTTTTTAGTTTTGAAAAGTGATTTCAAACTAGGTATTGGTTTTTACATGTAAACGACTTAAATAGATTCACAATGGTATCATATTGGAATTTGTGCCTCACACCATTCATATGACTTTGGGAATATTTAGACATTGTTTTTCATGATACATGTAAAGGATTTGGGACCATGTACCTAGGTAGATCTTCTTGATTATTGATGTATTTAATTTTCTTAGAGGAGACATAGTCTCATAGGGATTGGATCATGTGGAGTTGTTTAGGATTTTTCACCTTCTAATATGTATATATTGGTATTTTTGTGCCTTTTCCACATTATTATTTAGTTTTGAGCCTATGACTATAAATACCACACTTATTTAGCATTTATGTAATTTTATTCATTTGACATTGTCATTGTTTGTTGTATCTGATTTTCATTTACTGTGTTTCTATAGTAATTATATTTTATCCTATTGACTCTAATGTTCTTAGTGTGTTCATCCCATTGTATGGATGGTTCATGCTTGTTTATCATGGAAAAAACTATTCCAAATATATTTTTTGTTATTAATGATGCTTTTCTCTAGCCTGTGGTGATCGAAAATGCACTTTGGTTCATATGGTGGGCCCGCTCGGGTGATGGTTCAGGTTAAACTAGGTCGGTTTGTTACATCACCTTATAATCACTGATGAAAATCATTTGTTAATTATTATGATTACCCCTGCTGAGTTTTTAAACTTATTATTATTATGTTTAATATTCCCTATGTTGTAAAGAAAGGTTTTAATTTTATTTTTCCTTAGAAATTTACTAGATATAAAGAACTTAGTGGGATATGATTTTAATTTTCATGAACTAATTATTTATGTATCCAAGTTTTTATGTAAGATTTTTTCCTAGTTATCTTAAACTGTAAACCAAAATTTTCAATGGTTATGTAAGTAGTGAAATATTTTAGTTTGATGTTATATGTTTTCAAGGATAAAAATGGGTCATGTTTTTTGGTATCAAATACATAAATACAGATATTAGGTTTTAAGCACAGTATTTGGAAGTTAAAGTTTGAGGTTCTTATAGTTGGTATCAGATTAGGGTTTAGATAAATTTTGAGATTAGGATGTTTTCATGTGATTTTAGCTTAAGAGTTATGGATACCATCACTTGTTTATAATTTTATGGTTGATAATAAGTTCAAATTCTTAAATACCCATTTTGAGGTTTTATGTGATGGTATTTTAAGGTAATTAATTATATTTTGGGAGAAGTTTTATTAGGTTGAGGTATATGTAACCCTTAAATTTAATGTGATGTATTGTTTATAAATATTTATATTACATTTTTGGGTTTTATACTAAAAGGTATGGGATAACCTTTGAGGTTAAAAAATTCTTTAATGTTGAGGTTATTCAGGTTATTTTTGATAAAAGGTAATTTATTTATGGAATGATCTACGTAGAACCTTTGGTGTTATTATTGAGGGTTTGGTGATTAATTTTTTTCATCATATGATAGATTATTAATTTTATATTTTATATTACCTTATTCTATCCATTTCAGTTCTTTTAATATATTAATATAGGAGGAATAAATTTTTATCCTTTTTTAGATTATGTGATCTGATAGATGTTGATTTTAGTACTTCATGCATGAAAAATTCATCTTGAATACTCATAGTTTGGAGAAAAAAATATTATGGTGTAAATTGATTAAAGGATGAAACTATAGTTGAAATTTAAGTATATTTTCTAATCTTATTTGTCTAGATAGTTAAAGGAATTAATTAACTCTAGGAAAAGGATATTGATATTAAAATATAACCATAATATATTCATTTATGATGAATCAATGGTCTTTTTCACATCTCTTTGGTTTAAGATTTTTTGGTCATTGACATTATCATGATCACTCAATTTCTTGTAATCAATGTTCTTTGTCACTCTCCATAATTACTTGGAAAATAAAATTTTCCCCTATGTCCATATTTTTACTTCCCAGGAATGTTCTTCTAATTAGAAACCTAGTATGTGTTATTCCAAAAAAACAATTACACTTCCACTTCCCACATTTCAAGAGGAAGTTTTATTAACCCTTTTGATGATATAGTATTTCAGAAAAAGAATTGTAAAATTTCAAACCAATGATTACTAAACTTAAGTTAAAATTACGAGGACACCATTTATTAAAGGGATATAATGCAATATCTTGAAATTTCAAAAGATCACTATGTTTGATGGTGCTCAGTAATTAGCATAAATGAACCATGAGATATTAATATTTAACCAAACTATTAAATTGGTGGGTATGTATAAGAAATAACCACATTATGAAATATATATAAATTTCATATTCAGTAAAAATTTATTTATTAATTGTTAGTAAATAATCACTAAATTTTTAGTAAAGTTATTTTATGATTCAAAAATATGTTTTCTTCAAAAATGTTTTTTTATTAATTTTATAAGATAATATTATAATTAATTTCTAGAAAATTTATAAAATTTATTTGATAAAAATGATATTATTTTTGAAATAATCATATCAAAAATATAATTGAGTAAAATTTTGGGATTTTTCTAAAAAGAATGATTTTTTCAGTGAATCGTGAAAAATCATTTTTTATAAAACTATAATTAATTTTCATAAAAAAATACCATTATGATTTGAATTTTATATTAAATTAATATAATTAACCTTTAACTAGTAATAATACATATAATTATATAGTAATCATATTTATACTTTATTTTGTTATATGATCTTTTTGGGCTTAAAAACGAATTTTTCAAAAAACTATTTTTCGCTCTGCTATGTGTTTTAATATTAAATTATTTTCATCCACTTATAGAAATTTAAATGTGAAAAATGGATTAAATTTTTGGAATTAGTAGTTTCAAATTTTTTAAATAGATCTCTATTATTGTTAGGAATTATGAATAGTAATGTGGTTAAATCTATCACATCGGTAAAGCATAAAATGGTGTAAACAAGGTTAAAATAATAGGGTAAAACTTTAAAATAACCCAAACACTATCATTTATCCTATTGTATGAGTTATTTTAGAACAAATATATTCTAAAGGAATTAAATAATTTATTGTAAAACATTATTTTTAAATTTGGAACCCAAACATTACTTTTATAAAGAAATGATATATTTTATTCGAACTATAAACTATTTTTGGGTTTTTGAATTTAATAAAATGGTTTGAAGATTCCATATGTTTTTTTCTAAATCCAAACTATAAAAAAATTAATGGAAATAAATTTATTACTTTATTTCATGGTGAAATAATTTTTACTCTAAAATCATGTATTTTCCTAAAAAAACATGTGTTTTGTGTTCTTGTATTAAAAGTATTTTCTTCCACAAGTAGAAATTGGTGCTTTTAAAATGGATTCCTAATTTGGAATATGAATTTAAAAATATTTTTATATGTTGCATTTATTTTGGTCATATAATTTATTTATCATGGTAAAAATATATGTTATCATGATTAAAGTTAAAATGAGTTTTAAGTGGGGTAACTAGGAGATAATGCTTAAAATGTGTCCATCAATTGTCAAAAAATGATATTTGAGTTTATTTTTACCATAAAAAAAATTATATTCTAATTTTTGGTTACTTTTTTCTAATTTACATGATTATTATATATATATATATAATTTAATATTTTAATAAATTCGAAGATTTTCCCTCCCCTCACTTATAAAAGGGAACATCATATCCTCTTTTTATCACACCTTTTTAACACTCTATCTCAGCCAATACCTACCCAAATACCCTCCTAAAATCCCTTCCAATATACTATAGTTATTATTTTTGAATAATACCAACCAAATAGGTCTTAAGTCTTAAATAAATGTAGGTTTCCTAAAGAAGAGGTATAGTTTTTAAATGAATGTTTAAGTTTGATTTCTTATTATACCTCCTTTAAATGCTATAAAAGATTGATGAAATAATAACACAAGTATATTAAATATAATTAGATGTTTTTATTTTAATGTAATAACCTATATCCATCTCTTTATTTTATCAAGTGCAAAATGAATCAATCGTCCATCAATACGGCTGACAACTGCCTCACAAATCGATGTAATTGTTTTCCAAAACAACTTCTCACAGTTCATTATAATGATAAATTTAATTTATATATATATTGAATTAATTAATTATTTATTATTATTTAAATATAAAATAATACATACCTTCCTTCTATCATGTTCTTTAAAAAATGAAAATGCTACTCAATTGTATATATGACCAACCATCTCCATTATTGTAACATAGATCATTTTTCATAATCATATTTCATGGTTTGTTTTAAAATTATAATTGATGAATAAAAATTATAATTATTTCATTATTATTATTCTATACATTATTTAACAATTACCTCTTTGACTATGGTTAACATACTCAAGTAGTTTTGAAATTATTAATTGAACATCCTCAAAACACCCTGTGTGGAAATAATTGATTAAGTAATTAAACATATCATCAAAATAAATGAAATAATTGATTTACATATAAAGTATTAATCCTATAAAATTTTATTAAAAAATAAAATAATTGAAATAATTTTATTATACGGGTGTTAAAGTACATACATAGAAAGTCTGGAATCATGGTATGGGATGTCTTCTCAATTTCCCTTCATTGAGGCATGTTTTAATGTTACAAACCTAATTTATTTTATACAATGTATTTGGTGCCCTATTTTGCATGTTACATCACAAATCTATCGTATATCATGTTATTTTAATTTTCAATTCAAATTCGTTCATTTAATGGTATTTGAATTAAATGTTACCAAGTGGTAAGGAGATTCTTATAATGGTTTCAATTCATTGAGTTATACATATTCTTCATTGAATTTGATATTCCATGATTTTGTGTGAGTTTATCTATAAATTGTCTTATCATGTATTTACACTTGTTTTATATGGATTTAAATATGTTCACATAGCCACTTCATGGATTAATTATCACTTCAAAAGTTATGAACTTTACAAGGGTTTTATTTGTCTCAATCTCATTTTCCTGGGACATGATTCATGTCATGAATCATTATTTCATTGTATGGTGTAATTAATACCCCATGAATTAATTTTAAAATTTTAATTCATGAAATTTATGTAATTGTAATATCCATATCATAATATTTATTTCAATTAATTTTTTATCAAAAATTACCAAAGTAGTAATGTCTTTATGTTTCAATATCCCTTCTTTTCGAGATTGTTTATATTCAGGGTTCCTTTGAAAGTAATAATATGCCCTTATTTTATAGAACCAAATATCTTTTTTTATCCTCTATTTATGAATTTGTTTTAAATTTTTGGTTTCCATTTCCTCCCTTATTCATTAAAGAAACACCAATAAATTTTTTTATAAGTGATATCGATCTTATATATTCTTTTAGGCCAATAATCTTTCTCTTACATATCCATATTTTCAATAATTTTATTTTATAAACCAATATTATTTCCTATAGTTATTTTACATGACCTTTTACTTCTTCTAAAATTATTGAAAAGGAAATTTCATAACGTTTTCTATATGGGTCAGTTTTGAATCACTTTACGAAAATTTGGAAAGAATATTTATTTTTAATTTTTACAACATGAACAGATTTTTCATTCCTTATAAACATTATTATCTTTAAATATTACTTTATAATTTTAAAAGTATATTTTTAAAGAAAATTATTTTAACAATTTTTTTTCAAATTTTATTTTTTACAAGTTATTTTCAAAGTGGAAAGGGTATTTTTTTAGGAATGTTTTTAATTAAATTTTATGGTATTTTTATTTATAAATGACAACAACTCTTGATGTTACTTAACCTCCACTCGAGATATATTATAAATATTTCATCCTTATTGTTTCTCTGGATGTATTATGATTGTTTCAAAGTTATTTTCATGGAAATCGTTTCTTTTCCATGGGTAAATCAAGCTATGAAAGAACAATGGTTATTGTTTTGTAAAAAAGTGAAAGTTTTTTTTCTCATGATATTCTACTTGGAAATTATTTATGAAAGAATTATTGGGGAGTGAACCCAAATCCATAATAGATTTTTCTGATATGTTATGGTCTGTTTTATTATACCCCTCTAATTTATTGGGTAATAATGTATAATTTGACTAAATTTAAGTGATATCACTCTTTTGTATACATATTTTCATGGGTTTTAAAATGTGTTTTAGTTGGATGTTATTTTATTTAAAATGAAATTTATAAATGGTATGATTGTTTTTTATGGAATATCCATCAATGTGGTGAAATGAGGAATTTTGTGATAGAAAATTCAGAATTGTGGGAAGTTGTAGACACTTCATGCTGTATTAAGACAATGGAAGATTGAAGATGGATTGAATATATAATGGGGTAAGAAGAATGGAAGAAACTAGGAAACTCTTGATTTATGATGTTAATGTAATTTACATCATGCTTCAGGAGGAAATGATGCACCAAAATTTATGTCACCCTTTCTTTCTATAAAATGAGGTTTTATGAATTGTATAAGGCCACAACATATAAGATTCACATTGTAAATTAAATTTATGATGTTTTTCAAGATAAAAAATATTCAAAGAGAATTTTTTGCATATTAATGTTGTAAAAATAATTTATTCCATAAGTTATTTAAGGATGTAGATTTGGAGAGACAAAGTATAATGTCCCCTGATCCGGCACTCTCTCACTAGGCTAGAATGGGTTAATTATAAGACGTCAGGCATGCCTCCCTGAACACTAGAGGCTGCTGAATATCATTGGGGGTGTGATAAGTATAGTGGGTAGACTACACCCCCTATATAGAAAGTTTCAAAATAGTGGAATAATCCAGTAATAATAATAAAATATCAAAGTGTGGAAATAATGGAAATAATATAATATAATGAAAAAAAATTAATAATCCAACTGAATAATCAATTAAATAATAAAGGGATAATGTAATGATATTCTAGAAAGTAAGTAAATGTCATGCTAGGAATAATAAAAATAAAAGTCAAGAAAAATCAAATAAAGACTCAAAATTCCCAGGTCCCAAACCCCATGTTGGTCTCATCTCCAGACACCTGACCATCTAGTAAGTAATAATCAACAACAAAGTTCCTTTTCCTTGTCCAAACCTACATCCATGTAATCTTATCTGGTACCAAAAGAAGACCAAAATAGGGTGTGATTATAACTCAGTAGGTCAACACCACCATGACTAAACAAACTAGTCTAATAAGAAGTGTATACAATAAAGTGATAAACATGTGTATTAATTAATTCAATAATTAATAAAATAAAACAACAACTAGTTTCCACACCATGAAAAAATATCTTCAAAAACATATCACAACCATTCCAACCACAAACATATAACCATGGTAATATTACCTACTTCGACATCATGTCGGAATATCTATAAGCATGTCTCATAACCATGCCAACCATAACCATACAACCATGGTAAAATCAAAATAATTCGGGTCAAAGACCTATAAGAATTTCAACATATTTGTCAAATCTATCTAAGCATTAAAACATGGGACAAGGATTATCCAACACAATATAAATATTATAACATATAAGTGTTCATGTGCCAGGTCCATTCTCAATATATATAATAATTAGAACAAGGACCGCAATACATGCCCTAAAACATTGATATCACAATATCACATCATAATCCTTTGTTGGGAAAAAATCCCTCAAGGTAACATTGCAGTATTTTTGGGTTGGTTTTGTTTGTTGACAAAGCAGGTTTTCATGGATATTTTTCAAGTTCCCGAGAAGTTGTTGACAATCAATGTTGACAAATAACGATGACAAAGGAAAGGACGATTTGGAGGCGGTACAAAAGAGCAGTACAAGGTGGCGTCGTTTCCCAGTGTTTGCCAAATTTTTGGGGTCCAAAATTTAGAGTTTGGCGAGCATCGCGAAAATAGGATTTCCATGAAGATCTTAATTTCATAGGGAAAAGGCATGAATTTCGCGAAGATAGGATGCTTGGTTTGGAAATCGCGAAGACCAGAAGAATGGAGGCGGTGATGCTTCGCGATTACGTCAAGCTTCGCGAACGGAAGAGGCTGAAGCGCATCGCGGTGGTGAAGGGATTTGCGAGTGAGCTTCGCGGAGAAGGCGTGAAGGAATGTTGGGCTTCGCAAGGGAGATTTGCGGCGAAGTCTCGAAGGTATGTTGACAGTGATTCTTCGCGACTACGTCAAGCTCCGTGAATGGAAAATTGTCATGGAGCTTCGCGATTTGGACAGAATTCCTGCAGAAACTTTGGAGCTTCGCGATTTGTGATGACGTGGCGTTGACTTCACGTGGAAGGGACGAGGGTCGGTGGAATCGCCTATAAATAAAGGCCGACCCCTTCGAACGAAGTAGAGAGCATTTTCATAGAAGATCATTCGCTCTCGATTTGCGGAGGTGGTTCGTGAAGGCAGTGTGCTTCGCGAAAGAGGAGCTTCGCGGCGGCTATTGTATCTCCGCGAAAGTTGTGTGCTCCGCGTTGGCTCAGTGAGCTTCACGAGAGAAGTTGCTTTGCAACGAGTTGAGCTTCGCGAGAGATCTTCGCGAAAAGGCAGGAGCTTCGCGAAGGCTTGTCGAGCTTCGCGAAATTGGGAGCCTAGCGAAGTTGAGTTCTTTGCGGAGGTCTTTCCAAAGGTAGTTTCCCCAGTGTTCAGAGGCAAAGAGGTATTCATCTACGTATGAAAGTTTAACTTCAATAGAGAATCTACATATAGAGAAAGATGCATTCCTTAATGGAAATGAAGAGACCTAGAGGTCTATAAACTGTGAGTGAATCCCTTCCAAGAGCAGTGAGCTTAGGAAGAGGAAGAAGGTGATCCTCTCCACTGGTAGTGAGCCAGAGAGAGAGAAACAGGGAGTGACCCTTGCGAAAGAAGTGAGCTGACCCTAAACATTGTATAGGCAGTGAGCCTGGGCATAGAAGTGATCTAGCCTGAACATTATAATCCATAGCTAGTGAAGTATAGTGGAATTGGTACGACCGGAAACTTGTCGGCGTATGCTCCTTGGACATAGCCCTTTGCGGTGAACCAAGTAAAAATCTCTGCGTCTGCCTGCTAATTTTCCTGCATTGCATTTAAAGAATCATCATCAGATAAAGGAGAAAGTAAGTGATCATAACATACACATAAGTGCAAATAAAGTGACCCTTGTAATAAAGAGGTCAAGATCCAGCGGGGCAGGAAGAACATTGAAAGAGAATATCCATACCCTGATTCACCCCCCCTCTCAGGGTATATAGGCCCCTATTGGTCCTAACATCCTTAATGGTTAATTATGTGAATTTCCATTTTTCATTCTATTATCTCATCCATTTTTATCACAATTTGTCAACAGTAAAATAAATATTAAGTAATCCATAACATTGGGATTCTATATCAAGAAATCACCTAAGTTCTAATGTCATGATAAACACACTTTAATCCATTATCCAATTCAATTATATTCATCGTTCGGTCACCCAATGGGTATCCATAAGCTAGGTCAAAAACCAATTTAAGCTAACAAACAACATGAAATAATCCCATTCATTATTTAATTACTTCAAATGCACATTACATTGGTTTAATTACAATGTTTCATATACTTGGTAATTATAAAATCCTATGGTTAACATTTAGACCCCATACCTTTAACTAATGATCAAATAACACTTCCAATAGTAAATACCTATGAGGAAGTAAATGAAGATGATTTCCAGGAGGATCCTAGATAAAAATTGATGAAGATAAAAACCAACAAATCACATGGTCAGGGGATTCCACTGAAATTGTTGGAGAACAAAGGAAGAGAATAGAGAACGTAAGAAGAACCACATACCTAGGGATCTATTACACAAACAGGATGTCTGGAATAGAGAGAGGTGCTCTAAAATCACCTAGAGGGTCACACCAGGTTTAGACAAGTATGTTACACCAAAGGGAATGAGATTAGACTCACACACTACACCTTTTAGAAAAACCTTCTCATTGGTTTACATGATGTGTAATTCAGTTACACAACATGTAATTATTTTTAGAGGGATATTCCAAAAAACTTGTCACCTCAGATTATTATTTATTCCGAGTAAAAATTACTCAACATGTAATATAGTTACATGATGTATACTCTCTTTATGTCATGAATCATTTCACAACCCACAACCATTAAGAAAATGTACCTAGAAATAATTACACAGTGTGTATTACAGTTACATGATGTGTAATTGATTTGTAGATAGTTTTTCAGACCAATATATTTATGAAAACATAAACCCTCTTTAAGGATTCTGAACTTACCAAGAACCCATGGTAACACATGATCCATTTATTCTTAAACTCCATTAATTTAGACTAAAATATATCCCAAGACATTAAGTCATTTTCCCCAATAAGAATCTCCATCATTGAACAAGACATGACAAAAAATAATCAAATGAAAAACTTAAAGAGGGTTATAACTAGAAAAATATGGGATCTTAAAACCTCCCCACCATATAATAGTTCATCCTCAAGATACTCCAAGAATCACTTTGGGGTCTCAATGAACAATTCTGGCCACTGTGTTCTTATATCAAACACCTTCTCCCAGGTATCCTCTGAAACTCTCCCATGCTACCACTACACTCGAACCAATGGTATTGTCCTACTCTGAATATATTTCTCACTATGATCAAAAACCCATATCGGATACTCCTCAAAGGACTCATCTATAAAAATCTTGACATATGTTATTTTTATCACATGGGAAGGGTATGGGTGATATCTCTAAAGTTGTGATGCATGAAATACATCATGCATGTAATTATAGCATGGTGGGCAGGCTAAATGGTATTCCACTGGATCAACCATTTACATTATCTCAAATGATCTGACAAACTTGGGTGCTAGTTTTTCTTGTTTCCTAATATGGAGTTACCCTAATCTAGGTAATACTTGAAGGAAAACATAATGAAAAACCTTGAATTCTAGAGTTTATCTCTGATGGTCAGTATATGAATTATTCCTTATCTTCATGGTCACCAACCACTATCTAATAAACTAAAAAATTTCAAACATCTCTTGCACAATCCTTGGCCCAATAGGTGTTGAATAACCAGCTTCTATCCAAAAAAGAGGTGAATGGAATGCTCTTCCCTACAAATCCTCTAAAAGAACCATTTTGATCGATTCCTGGAAGCTATTTTTATATGAAAACTCTATAAGTTCCATATGTTTCTCCTATAAACAACCAAAATTCAAAACATAGGCTAATAAAATATCCTCTAGAACCTAAATAGTCTATTCATATTGACCATCAGTCTGAGGATAATAGGTTTTTCATAAAAGAACTTGAAATCATAGAGCCTTATAAAGACCCTACTAGAAACATGATTTGAAATTTGGATCCCTATCAAAAACTATACTCCATAGAACACTGTGAAAATGAACTACCTTACACACATAAATACTGCCCAAATAATCAACTATTAAGGTCACCCAAATAGGTAAGCAGTGGGATAACTTCATTAATCAATCCAAAATCACCCATATGACATCATTATTATAGGTTTTCCTTGTTTATAATATCACGAAATCCATAGTGACATCATCCAATTTCCATTCAAGAATAAGAAAAGGCTGCAAAAGCTCAGTTGGCCTCTGATGCTCAGCTTTCACCTGATAATAAGTGAAACATCTAGCCTTGAATCCTGCCACCTCTTTCTTCATTCATGACCACAAGTACTATCTATGTAGATCACGATACATGTTTTTCCAAATAGGATGTACCGCCCATCTAAAAACCTGAAATTCCCTCATCATCTCCTTGTATAAGCCCATAAGAACCCACAATCATCCATATAAAGAAGATAATTTACACTACCAAGAGACCATCCTAATGGTGTCTCAACACTATACAAGTTTTCTCTCAGAATTGATCCCTCCAGATCAGATAACTTCTTGGTCTTGATTTTCTCCAAGAGCATGGGTATAACAGATGTCGAATTCATAGTTACTCAACCATGAGACTCATATAGATATAGATTAATGTCTTTAAATATATTTATTATCTTCCACTCACCAGAAGACTCTTGTACTACCTCTAACTATGTCTTTCAGTTCAATGCATTGGTAATGATGTTCTCTTTTCAGTGTACAATCAAAATCAATGTTAAAAGACTGATGATATTTGACCCACCTCCTTTACTAATGGATCTAGTATCACTGAGAAAATATATATATGAGGAACTTGTAGTATGTGTATACCACAATCCGTTTACCCATCAGATAGTGTCTCCAAAATATCAGGGAATGGACCACTATTGCTAACTCCATATAGTGAGTAGGGTAATTCCTCTCATGCAGTCTCAGCTTCTTAGAGCCATAAGCAGCCACTTGATCCTCTTGCATTAGAACTACTCTGAGTCCCACTCTAGAAGTGTTACATTACACAATATATGATTTACCCATCATAGGTAAAATGAAGATAGGTTTTGAGTTTATAATACCTTTCAACTTCTGAAAATAAATACTGAAAGTATCCAACCAAACAAACTTCACCCCTTTATTGGTCACCCCAAACATCGGTGCTTCCAAATGAGAAAAATCCAAGATAAAGCCCTGATAATAACCTAATAAACCCATAAAGCTAAAAATATCAAATTAATTCTTGGGTTGTTCCCAAGATATGATGATTGTACCTTTCTCAGGATCAATTAACACTCTTTCCTCTGAGATGACATGGACCATGAAGTGCACCTTATTAATCTAGAAGATACATTTGGTTATCTTTTCATAAAGCTGATGCTCTCTTAATGTACTCAGGATGATGTCAATATGTCTGGAATGATCTTTTGTTGACTAGGAGTACACTAATATATCATCGACAAAAACCACCAAAAAATAATCTTGAAAAGGATGAAAGATCCTATTCATTAAGGCCATGAATATTTTTGGTGCGTTGGTCAAACCAAACAACATCACTACAAACTCATATAAACCATACTTGCTTCTAAAATATGTTTAAGGTTTGTATATTGGTCTCACCCATAAATGGTTGTTACCTAATCTCAAATCATTATTGGAGAAGATCTTAACACCTCTCAACTATTCTAAAATATCATCAATGTGTGAAAGAGTATATCAATTATTCACTATCATTTGGTTCAACCTCTGATATTCAACACATAAGTGCAAATACCCATCATCCTTCTTAGATAAGAGAACTATAGAACACTAAGGAGATATGAAATCTCGTATGAAGCCTTTATAGTCTAGATCTTCCATCTGAACTTTCATCTCCCACAACTCTACTAGTGCCATTCTATAAGGTGGGATAGAAACCATCTTTACTCCCAACATGAAATCGATCATTTACTTGACCTATCATTTTAGTGAGAATATATATAAATAATTAATTAAGACATCTTGAAAATTTTCTACCACTATAATAAATAATCTTGATTCATTCCACCATCATCTAGAGAAACATCTGCTATTTGATCCACGAGACAATCCAATCTATACAACATTATCCCTCCATGAACAGCCTGAAGATTCCACTCACCTTAGTGAGAATAGATCTCTTCTTCTGAAGATATTAAGGTAACTCTCATCCTATATCATTTGATATGATCCAGGTATATAACTAACCAATCCATATCAAAAATCAAGTTGAAGCCTATCATTTCCAACATGAATGGTTCCCAAAAGAAACGGTAGCCACCAATCTCTAGAGAACACACCTTGTAACATTTGATATTTTCTAACTACACTCCCAATAGTCTGTCAATGGTCAAAATACCATCCAATATTTCTAAATAAATTCCTAAAACATTTTAAAAAATATGAAATAGAAAATAATTTTATTCTCCAATATCAAAAAAAATCAAACTAAGGTAGATATTACAAGAATCGTACCACTAAGAGTAGATAGTCATGCATCCACGTTAGCTGAAGTAGTCTGCATAATATATAGATACATTATCCCTATTCCCTATACTCAATCCTGACTACCCTGAGCTATTTCCCCTACTTGGTTTTGCTTCTCCTACACTAGGGTACCTTGTCCCTAGCCTTGACTAGAATGGCTAGTTGAACTCCAGCTACTAGCCTATTGTGGGGTAGTTGATCCCTTCATGTGCCTATCCTTATTCCCTACCACTGGTCTTCTATAGAAAGTTTACATGAAACCTATAAATATGACCCATTATACCATAGGTATGACACTTGAATGCTGGTTAAAAACACTACATATGCATGTGGACAAACATTCCACACTTATAGCATCATAATGAAACATAATAAAAATATGATTTTACACTTACCTGGCTACTTTGACCACTACTACCTTGGTGAAAACTATCACAATGGTTCTTATTGATACCCAAATAAGAGCTCTTGGTTCTCCCTTCTAAAAAAAATTTGCAACTGCTTGGGGATTCTCTCAGATACCCATATTTGGTGAGTGCCTAGTTCATCACGTCCTCAAAACTACTCAAACAAATATTGTTCACCTATGACTTGATCTCATAGTGAAGACCATCCTAAAAATTTCTCACATTGTAGATCTCTTCAGCTACCACTAATGTCGCTAAGTGTTGTTGGTCGGTTAAAATTCCAACATAGTCTAGCACTGACATTCCCTTCTATGTCAGATGCATGAACTCACAAGCTTTTTCATCTCTCAATGTCTTAGGATAGAAATGGATCAGTAAATTCATCTCAAATTCCTTCAAATATAGCTAATCCTTCTACCCAAATTACTCTAGAATATCCCACCGATTCTTGGTAGTTCCATGAAGCATATATGTAGCAAGCTTAACCCTCATATATACAGGTGTCTCATGATGCATAAAGATTTTTCAGACTAACTCGATCCAGAACTTGTCTGCCAAAGGTCCTCCCTCCCCAGTGAACATAGGCACATGGTTAAATTGACACTCTCTTATCAACTCCTACATAAAATGAATGGTATGAATAGTCTCCATTTCCATAGATCACATGACCCTGAGGAAGCTGTAATGAATCTGAACATCCATATGATCCTTATGAACTACAGGTTGCTCTGGTTCAACTAAGTTAGAAGTATGTTGGTTACCACTCCCATAAAGCTCATGTCAAAGATGATGAGGACGTATTTTCTCAACAATAATCCACACACCTTAGAGTACTGGTTAACAATAAGGTCAGCATCAATAGGTGACCATAATAGATAACCAATGACTCGTGGTCTCTCTAAAAATGGTTTACAAGTAATTTAGCATAACATGTTAACTAATTTATTTTTTCCCTTGATATAACAGATAACTCATATTATAGTTCACTAGGAAAGTATACATCACATGGAAATAAGTATGTATCAATCATGAAAAATCCTTGTCAATATATCCCTATGTTCCTGTTATGATGCATACATGCTCATCTCACACTATATCGGGTTGTGAGTAAAAATATTAAGAAGAATTCACATCACACAACATATGAATCAATCAGGGTGAAATAACATCAACTATAACAAGTGAACAATATAGACAACAATTTTATCCCCGAGCACACAGATTTTCCCTCTTACATGTGTTAGAAACTACCATGAACATGCTCATTACCAAGTCCCAATACATCCTAGTTTCATATATACCTTTCCCAAATAGTAAAGAAATAGAAAAGAAACTTGGTGGGCTCTAATACCACTTTGTACCATCCCCCAATTCGGCACTCTCTCACATGGCCAGATCAAGTTAGTTATGATACCTCAAGTGCACTTCTCTGAACACTAGAGGTCACCAACTAGAAATGGGGGTGTGATAAGTATATTGGGGAGACTATACCCCCTGGATTTATATTTATAAAACATCACGATAATCCAATAATAATAAAGAAATATAAAAGTGTGGAAATAATGGAAATAATATAATGTAGTGGAAACTAACTTATAAGACAACTGAATAATCCAATAAATAATAAATGAAAATTTTAATGACATGATGGAATGTAACTCAATTTCATGATAGGGATAATACAAATAAAATACTAATAGACTCAAATAAAGTACCAATATTCCCCGGTCTTGAACCTCATGTCATTCCCATATCCAAACACTTTCCCATCTAGAAAGAAATAGTCAACAACAAAGTTACTTACCCTTTTCTAAACCTACATACATGTAATCTACTTTGGCACCAAATGGTGGCCCAAATAGGGTGTGAGTATAACTCAGTCAGTTATGGATAAACAAACATATCTGAAAATAATTGTATGCAATAAAGAAATAAATAGATGTATTAATTAATTCAACAATTTATAAAATACAACAAAAACTTTGTTCAGTCCCACGCTAGAATATATCTGAGCATGTCTCACAACCATGCCAACCACAACCATATAACCATGGTAAAAAAACCCTATTTTGGTGTATTTTCATAATATCTATGAGCATGTCTCACAACCAAGTTAACCACAACCATATAACCATGGTAAAATCACAAAAATCTGAGTCAAATCCCTATAATAATTACAACATTTAGTTCAAACACCTATAGGCATTATAACATGGGACTAGGTTGAGCCTGCTCAATATAAGTATTGAAACATCCGATTAAAAACCCTATAAGCATTAAAATATGGGACTAGGCTGAGACCAATCAATATAAGCATTACAACATAAAGTTTTGATGTACTAGGTCTATTATTAATATATAATAATTTGAACAATGGTTACAAGACATGCACTAAAAATATGGATATCACAATATCACATCACAAGCCTCAATGGTTAATTATGAGAATTACAATTTTTATTTCAATTAACTCTTTCATTTATATCATAATTAATTGACTTTTAAATCAATAAACAATAAACCCTGGATTAAGGATTCTATATCATAAAATCACCTAAGGTATCATGTCTTGTTAAACACACTTTAAGATATTATCCAATTCAATAATATTCAAGGTTATCTCACCCAACCAGTAGCCATAAGCCAGGTTAAAAAACAATTTAATCTAATAGACTCCAAGGAATAATCCAATTCATTATTAAATTACTTTATATGCACGTTATGTTGGAATAAACATAAAATTGCATATACTAGGTAATTATCAAACTATTACGTTAAGATTTAGACCCCCTACCTTTAACTGATGGTCAAACAAAACTTCCAATGGTAAACACTCATGAGGAAGAAGTTGTGGATGATTTCCAAGAGGATGCAATATAAAAACAAATCAAGATAAAAAACAACAACATACATAGTTAGGGGATTGCACCAAAATAGCTGGAGGTCTAAGGGAGAGAAGAGGGAACCTAAGAAAAACCACTTACCCATGGATAGATTTCACAAATTGGAAATCTATAATAGATGGAGGTACTCCAGAATCACCTAGAGGGTCACCATAGGTTGAGATGAGAATGTTATACCAAAGGTAATGAGATTATACTAATTCATCATACCTTTTAAAAAAATATGCTCAGGTATTTACATGATGTGTAATTCAATTACATAATGGGTAATTATTTTTAGAGGGATACGCCAAAAAACATGTCACCACAGATTATTATTTATTTAGATTAAGCATTACATGAAATGTACTATTTTCAGGTTGTGAATCAGTTCACAACCTACAACCATTCACAACATGTTCCTGGAAACAATTACATAAACTCTATTACAGTTACATTATGTGTAATTGTTCTGCAAATAGATTTTCAGCCCAGATTCCGTATAAAACCCAAACCTCCTTTAAGGATTCACAACATACCAACAAACCATGGTAACACATGAACTGTTTATTCATAGAATCCATTATTTAAAACAAACATATATCCCTACAATTAAAGAAATTTTCCCAAACAAAGGATATCCATCTCCGAATAAGACATGACCACAATGGATCAAATGAAAAAATTAAGGAGGGATGTACCTGAAAAAAAGATAGGATCTTAAACAAAGACGCAAAATTATGATCATAAATCATACATTTACATCATTAATATGAAATAAATAGAAAAATAAAATATTTTATATTTCATAATTTTGGAGGAATCAATGATGGTTTGACTGTTATGCAATTGGGAGGCCTATTTTAGAAGGGTCATACCTATGTAGGATTGTATCATTTAGCTACCAATGGTGAACTACTGCATCTAGGGTTCCATCTCGGGGATTGTTCATCATAGTTAGGTTTTTATTATGCTTTTTTATTTATTTTTTATTTTTTATACATGTCAATTTATTTACAGTTTAATTCAATTATTATTTCTCTATTATGTTTTTTCTATTATCTCGGGTATGGGAATTGGTTTATTCATCATCGACAATTAACTGATGATAGTTTTCTAAACCCCATGGGGGACAGTGAAATCAGATAAAGGGGGTTTGTACCAACAAATTATATTTTTCATTTTCTCTTAAGATAATTTTATTCAATACTATTTTGTTTCACATGTACATTTATTTTATTCATTTTTCATTCATTAGAAAAATACTTTCAATTATGAACGAACACCAAAGTGATTAAGGTAATTAATTTAGGACCATTGAATTAGACTATTCTTATGCTATTGTAAATATATTCTTAATTTTATTTAGTTATTTTAATTCATCATACCATGATGAATTGAAATTATAGGGTAGATTTATAGTTATTGATCATTTCTAATATTGATTCAATTGAATCGTTACACAACTATATAAAATAATTTTTTTACAATTGATGTTGTATTAATTTATTTAGTAAACCACCCCTATAAATTTATTCCCCTCTATTCTTATTTTTCATTTATATTTATTTATTTGATTTGAATCACTATTTTAATTTAACAAAATTAATTGAAATAGGGGAGACACAACCATTAGTCAAAATTCATTGTTGTGTTCCCTGATCTCTATGGGATCAACCCTATACTACCAATATGATACACCTTTGTAGTTAGTGTTGTTTAAAACAATATAATTTTCTAATCTGATCACACTTGTTCATAATTAATAATAATTCATAGGTTTCTCAAAAAGTAACTCTTAAGAGTTTATGGAGTTAACTGGTTAGTAGGTTTCTCCTAATAGATTATGGTAATTAACTAGGTGGGTTATCCCATCTGTAAGAGTGATTGTAAGAGTTACATGATGATGATGTTCCACGATTTTGATAAGTTTTATCTATGTTTTTTATCAGTTTTAATATTTCCATTGACCAATATTGGCATAACTTGGCTCATGATAATTTTGACTATTTCCTTTGATAGATCTTTATGCCATGCCTCATGTTTTATGATCTAGTTTTTTATGGATATGAGTTCTCTTAGGTTACAATTATAAACTTTAATTATGTCATCATACCATTATGCTCACTTTATTCTCACTGATGACATTCAACTGTTAATTCTTATGTTTACCCTTAATAATATTTTTAGCTCACCCTTCATATGTTTCCTTTACCTCATGTTATGAAGAAAGGATTTAAGTATGTTGTGTCTAAGAAGGTTACAAGATATGAAGAACTTAGTGGGAGATGATGTATATTTTTATGAACTAGTTTTTTATATATCTATGTTGTTATGTAAGATTTTGTATTGATTCTATAAAACACTAAACCTAAAAGGTCATTGGGTATTTAAGTGATCCAACATTTCAGTTTGATGTTATATGTTGTGAAGGGTTAAAATTTGGTCATGTTTATCGGTATCAAAACCAGAAATGTAAAGATTATATTTTAATCACTAAATCTATAAGTGCATATTTAGGGTTGTTATATCAGGCACTGATAATAATGTTATGTGATACTACCTGTTGGTGTATACTCTTCAATGAATAGTTAAATATAGATATTCATACATTAACTAATCCTTTTCGTGGATTTATAACCATATAAAACCATTAGTGAGTGAGTTTTTAACCATACAAGTAGAGGGAGGTTATACAGGTAGTTTATGATTGAAGCACAAGCTACATAGCGGTCCTCATGTGTACAGACTTCACATGCATGTAAGTTTAAATGCATCATATGCATGTATTTTATATGAAACATAAGCATGTAAGTGTATATTCATGTATTACCTAAAATAAATGTATATAATTTACATTAAATACATGCATTTATATTAAGTGTGCATCTAACAATCTCCCACTTACACTAAAATATCACTAACACTTCATATCAAACTTTACAACTCTTTGTGAATCTGTTTGAAAATATTTTTGGATATAGTTTTTCAATCTCTCGTCATTTTGGAATAAAAACTTTGATAAAAAAATTAATCCTTATCGAAATTACAAACCATGTGACCCTACAGGACTTAGTAGAATTGAAAATATATATGAAATCCATATTTCATACATGTAAGAAAAGACTTTCCTCTAGAAAATAATTGGTGCTACTCAAGCTACTAAGGGGTTTAGTGTGATATCCACCAAACATACTCATATTTTTATATGAACATGTACACCATAAGATATATAATACACATCATATGTATATGTATATAATCCCTTTTTCTAGGTATTTAAATGACCAAAATATACCGTACAATTTCAATCTAGTATAAGTCTCTTATCTTTCATTGATTCTCTAAAAAAGACTAACCAGGTAAATGAACACATCACATGTCATTCAAATATAAAATAAGTACATCACATTTTTCTTATACAAGTATTTGAACACATCATATGTGACTCAAATAGAAATGGTAATGTATTTCCACAGTCTAAATAAATCAAGGTCTAGATATCTTTACTTTTCATAAAAGTAGGAAAATCCCATCTTGGTTGTACTTCAACTGATGACATGGTTAAAAACATACTCAAAACCCCCTAATTAGCTAAGACACAATGACTTACAAAAAATGTATCTAAGTATAAAGGTTATCATTCTATGTATCTCACCAAAATTACGTAAGAGGTATTGATAATAAGTATATACCCCTAATTATATTGAATATTTCATGACATACCCTGACATATAATTTGGAAGGTCAATCCAAGTAATAAGTCTCTACATATTAATTCATGAATCTTTTTTTCATATCTCATATAAAACCCTTTATAAGGAGAAAAATATTCTATTCCTGCTAATATTAACATTTCCTCATATCCCATAATATTCTCTGATGATCATCAGTTAAGGACAACCCAAATTCATACTTTAGGAGGATGTTATCATTCAATTATTCATGAAAATTAAATTGAAGTACGCATTAAAGAATGATATATGATGATTTCCTTTATTATAAAACCATGATGTATTTTATATTCTTGAACTCTTTAATAATATATATATATATAACAAAAACATACATTAGTGTCATTTTATCATATAGTATGTGATAAATAACTAGAATAACCTAATGTTTTCTACACTTTTTGGGTTTTTCATAAGTGATTAAAACTATATGTAATTCCTTATAGATATCTATATGACCACCAAATAAAACACTCCCACTAAAATCTTTAGTGGGTAACATTTATATATATATTTAGTTTTTATAATGGTGAGACTTAGGAATCATGTTTCTAATGATCAATACCTTGAACATATTCAAACTCCTTAACTCCACAACAAAAAATGTTATGCTGTTGTTGAAACTTTTGTGATGTTTTTTTATTTATCAAAAATACCTATTTAATTGTGATAATTATGAATTTATTATTCAATGGTATTTATGATACATTTTTATGGAACACTTTCTACTATGTGTATCAAGAATATTTATGTAGCTGATCTAATGGGGATATTGAAGGTTAGCTTGGAATGTGGAATTAAATCATCCATAACTTTCTAATTTTTGGTTCTACTTTGAAATTCAATTAAAATACTATAAATTAATGCTTATAAATCATTTTGAGTGATCAATAAGTTATTATGATAATTTTTAGTGTTTCAGGAATGAATTTTAAGTATTCTAGTTTCAATGATATGTGTAAAGGTAAAGATAGTACATACATAAAGGCCATTCTTGCATAAAATCAATAATCATAGTAAATTTTGGATTTATTCATGTGATAGTTTAAACACTGTTCAATAAATAAAGGCATGGTCAGTGGGTTGTACATACAATTTATTATAATGCTCATTTAGTCAATTGGGTGTCTACATAAAGTTGATTAAAAGACATGATCATTTGGTTATACATACAATCAATTGAAATGATTGTGTGGTAGATTGTTTCATTGTGTGTGGTTAATTGAAAGGAATAGTTTATTTAAATGGTGGTTTCACATGTTATATAATCATGTTATATGGTTTGTACATGTGTTTGATCCATCGATACAGTCACTTTTCTTCTTCTCGTGATTGATATTTATGGAGTCTACTAGGTGAGAATATGAGTTTTTGAAATTTATATATTCTAATGAAATTTAATCAGATGTTTTTTTATGAAATTGTATTTATGAAATTTAGATATCATGATCAACAAAATTATCATGATTATATCTAATAAATAAAGAGATCAAGATGAATCCAGATAGTGAGTTGAGTTCCACATTGTAGAAGAGGGTCCCATATAGAAATACAGAATGAATCTATGCACACATGGATTGATATTTTATAATATTCAAATGAATTATTTTATTAATAGATAATAAAATAGGGAGATAATTTCTAGTTTTTAAGGAATTTAATATCAATATCATGTTATTTAAATTGTCCTTTGAAATGATTTTTTTTCAAGTCTTAAGGAGGACTTTAAGTCAAAGATAAATGAGTTTGAATAAGTTTATTTATGACACTGAGATTCAAGGGAGACAAACTAAGAACATCCATATAAGATTAATGGGTGATGAAAAAGAATAATAGCTACTTTTTTGGAGTTTATGAGGAGGCTCATACATTTATATGTGGACATTCTTTGGGATGGGTTTTTTATTCTATGGAAGATAATATTTAACAAGTTGGTGCTCGTACTTATAACAGTTTCGAGATTATACTCTTTCTTATATATTTTATTGATAATAAAAGATTATCCATGTCTGTGGGATAAAAAACATCATACACTAGGGATGTAGTCATCCATATAGAGGTAAAACCATGTTTTTCTTCATCTCTAATCTACTTGAAATGTTTAGTGAGGTCTCTATTGAATAATCATACATGCTTATGGGTTTGATATGAAAATAATTTCAAGGAATTAAGTGACCCCCAGTGCTTTCTACACTTTTTTTATTCGTTTTAATTTGTATCATATCTAAGAACACACTTCAAGATCTTAAGGTGGTCTACTATGGATAACCTCAACTTAGTCAATAATAAAGGAGTTCCCACCTTTGATGGAAAAATATCTCACTTATGGAGGGAGAGGATGATTACTTATTTTTTTATCCCAGGTATGGGATGTTCTTTATGCTACACTTAATGGTTTCATTATAATAGAGTAAATCACTTCTTGATCTCCTACTAACAAGAGTAATGGTGAGAATTATAGAAATTATGGAAATGATCTAATCTTTTAATTATTAGAAAAAAAAACTAAAAATGTTTATGGGATGAAATATTGCTAATGAAATTTGGTAAAATTCCATAACATCTATGAAGGTAATAAAAAGGTGAAGGAAACAAATTGTAACTTGGTAGATAATAGTTTGAAGATGTTATAATGCAAGAAGATGAATTTTTAGATGAGTTTTTTACAACATTAATTGTTATTGTAATCTATTTTAGAGGTTTTGGGGAGAAACTTGATGATCATAGTATTTTCAAGAAGCTCATGAGATTTTTACCTAGTAATTATTATGTTAAATAATCATCATTATAAGGAAAATATATAAATGAATTTACAATTGATTAGTTTCATAACACTTTCATCAATCACAAAATGAGAATAGGAGATACTTTTAATAACAAAGAAAATAAGGAGAAAGTGATTGCTTTCAATACTCTAAAATAATTGGAGATTTATGATAAATAATTATTCATAGAGAGAATAAAATATGGAAGTCTATGATGAGAAACTTCCTTTAGTGTTAAGAAGATTCACCAAATGAGAAGTAGGTAAGTTCAAAGGCAAGTGGTCTTTCAAATGTTTTAACTATGAAAATGTTGGTCACTTCTCTGGTGATTGTACCATGACATCAAATGATGAATATGAAGATGAGGAAACCAAAAGGGTCACATTATTTAAATTAAAATCATAAAAAAATTCAATCATGGGTGAAAAGGAAGAATACAATGTGTCCAAGATTTTGTAGAAGAAATGTATTATTTTATGTAGAAGGGGGTTTGAATAGTAATGAATGTAATGATTATGAAAAGGAACATTCACAAATATCTTATATAGTTATCATGGATCAATAAATGGATGTAGATAATGCATCAAATGATGATTCACATAGAAATAATGAATATGTTGTCGAAGAAGGTGAGTCAACTAATGAATATACCATGATGATAAAAATTAAAATGTTTTAAGAATTAATGAAAGCATAACTCACATATCAAAAAGAAATCGGAATAAATTAAATAGGTTTAGGATGAGAAATATAATCTTATTTAAGAAATGGAAAAAATGAAGCTTTTGAATTCATATAATAATAGTATTATTAATAATATGAATTCCACTATTGTTCTCAAAGATACATATACTAATAGATTGAAGTAAAAAATATTGAATTTCAAAATCAGGAAGAGAAAAATGATTGCATAATTAATAATTAAACCTACGTTAAATTTAATAATATAATATAAAAGAAATATCAGAAATAATATTCATGTTAGTTAACATGGTGTTAAAATTATAGTTGAAATATCATCCTAGAAAGAAGGATTGAATTCTAAAGGAATCAGTGGAAAAAACAACAACCTGCTATGTCCAAAAAGTTGGAACAAAGACTAGAGTCTACACATATATGGAAATATAAAAATTATGGTAAAATATTCATTCTATACCAAGATATACTAATAATATAGATGCAATATGTTTTAATGAAATCATCTCAACATAGGCCTGAAAAAGAGCAAAGAAAATTTCATAGATAGACTTGTAACTTCTATCAAAGGATAAGGTTTCAGGGTTATTTTTGGTATTGTGATGTAAATGGACACAAATCATATAACTTTTGGTGTAATATTTATCTTCTTTATCTTAGGATAAATAATGGTTAAATGGGGATACAACTATTGATTGTAGAAAATAGATTCAAGCATCGACAACCTAAATAAATAATGGGATAAAAAACACTGAGAGTTTTTAAGAGTCATGTGGAAGATGTTTTGAAAATTAGTACTCATAAAATGAATTTTTAACAATTATATCATATAAATTTAATATTCATCAGAATTCAAGGAATAATAAGATTCAAAACAATAAGATAATATTATAAAGGTTTCTTTTAAGGCATGTTAATCTAATAATACATTGATAATGGATAACATTTGTTCATATCATATTAATAAAAATATAAATTACCTGAAGAATGTGGATAAGTATTAGGAAGGTTTTTTCACCTTTATAAATGACATATCGCTTAAAATTTAAGATGTATTAAGATGAAGACCTAGGAATAACCAAATTAGTCCTAAGAATTTTTTATTTCTTTGTATCCTAATGAACAACCTATTAATTGTATCATAGATTTTTTATGATGTAAATGAAGTTATTTTTTGAAAATGTGGATTTTTTATAGAGAGGATCAGATGTGGATTCGTTATCTCAAAGGGAACTATAACCCAAGGTAATCTGTACCAAGTTAGGGAAGAAAAATCAAGTTGTTACTTTAGTTGGAAACCTAACAATAGTTTTTGTTGTTAAAGATTAGATTATATTCTCCAAAATAAAATGGGGAATTGAACATAGAAGAAGTTGTGATAAAATTCCCTATATTAAAATAAGATACTACTGCAAATTTAAAGATGTGAAATAATGGTAAGAAAATTAAAAAAACTCACAATTGTCGTGACATTGAAACAGATAAACTTTTATAGGTGGTGAATATTTATGTGTGTGGGCCAATGATAAATATTTAAACATGTATAGATAGGTATTTCATCACCTTTAGTGATGATTTTACTATAATATCATGTATTATGTTTCTATCCTATTATTCTCAAGATTTAGACAGGTTCAGAAGCTTCAGAATGATGGATAAAAAAGAAACAATTTTATCATTAAAGAAGTTGAAATCAAACAATGGTAATGAATATTCCAATATATAGTTCTCAAAAAATCTCAATAAACAAGGGATTAGACATGATTTTAGTTCCCCTTACACCCCAAAAAAATATGGTAGCTAAAAGGATTAATAAAAGGCTCACTTAAAAGGCTAGATAAATTCTTAATGAGCATGATAAATTAATATTTATCTAATTACAAGAAAAAAACTACTCTAGTTTTTCAAAAAAAGTGGTTTTTATGCCCAACTCTAATATGTATCCAAATGAAATTAGGTTCAAGAAGAATCCCTATGAAAAAACTATATAATGTTTGGGATTTTATGTTTAATAAAAATAATGGTAATTATTTTAAAAAAAGTTATATGGAAAATAATATAAGGCGATATTCTTTGGTTATACACCAAATGGATGTTCTTATAGATGTTAAAACAAAACATCAGAAAAACATTATTCTAATGATTTTGTTGTGATTTAAAAGTAATAATATGTCTAGAATTATGATATTATTAAATATGAGGATGATGTTTCAAATGATGGATCTGTAAAACAAAATAAGAGAATGTATAACCCGAGGTTGATGATACTGAGTTTACATATATAAGGGACAATGATAGAAATTATATGCTTAGAGGTGCAGATTCAAGTCATAGGAATAATATGGATACTAAAAATATAATAGGTGATCAAATTGAATGTGTGAATACTAGAATGATGATAATGGTATTCAATCATACCAATCTATAGTCTATGGTTAATCCTTGGACAATTGAGGAAGCATTTGAACATAAGGAGTGGGTTCAATCTATGAATAAGGATCTTGAACAGAATTGAAAGAATTAAAATTGGTAACTAGGTCAGATAAAATTTAAAAATAATTTTATTGGATCCAAATGGGTTTTTAAAAACAAGCTAGATGAGAATGGTTAAGTGTCTAGAAACAAATCCATGATATTTTGAAATGTATACTCATAAATTGAAGGGATTGAATTTGATGAAACCTTTTCACTAGTATCCAAACATGAGTCTATAATAATTATTCTTTCCATATAATCCTAGTGATACTATAAAATATTTTAGATCTTTGTTAAGTTAGAATTACTGAATGGTGATATTGATGAGTCAGTTTACATGGAGCACCCTAAGGGATTTATTCTTGACTCTGATGATAGTAAGCTGTGTAAGTTAAATAAATATATTTATGGATGGAAATGGGCTCTAATATTTTGTTATTTAATAATTTATGAATATATAAAGAGAATGGAGTTCAAAAGTGGATAGAAACTAGTATGTGAAAAAAAACCAGCACCACAACACTCTTTGTGATTGTGTATGATAATCACATAATATTTTCAAGAAATGAAGAAATATTTTGTGAATAGTTATCAAGGAGAATAAAGGAAAGGTTTGATATCTATATGATTGGATAAATATTGTTTTTCTTTTATTTATAAGTTATATAATCCATTGGAAATATCTTTATTTCATCAGGAAAAGTATTCTATAGAAATCTTGGAGAAATTTGAAGTATAGGAATCCAAGGGTGTGTCCACACCAATTCAAGTGGGAACAAAACTAAGTATGGATGATTAAGAACAATAAATAAATAAGGAATATTTCATAATATTTATTATAATTATTATTTATTTAACATCCCCATACCTAATATTTTATATGATGTCACTCTTCTTCTGGTAGAGTTCTTTTAAAATAAGTTGTGTTTCATAGTAATCAAAGAAGAAGACATCAATTACACTGATTTCAACCAAAGATAAGTATGTGGATTATTTATAGGTATAGCCATATAGATGATGTGGATAAAGAAATAATTTAATGATTTAATTTTCAAAGATGAGTACCCTTTGATTTTAGGTTGTGATAATTAATGTTCTATAAATCTATCAAAAAATATCGTGTAACATTCCAAGTATAAACATATAGATATCAAGTAGTATTTACTAAAATAAAATGTTTTAGAATATATCATAAAGATATATTTTTTTACTTTCAAGGAATATATGGATGATATTTTTACCAGACTTCTCATAGTAGAGTAATTTGAGAAGCTAAGGATGAAAATGGGAGTACATCTAGCACTTAAACACTGAGGTATGATGTTTTTTGAGTTTCCTCCTCTAACCGTACATATTTATCTTTGAGGATATTTTTTTGTGGGAGAAATTCATTTCCCCTATATGTGAATTGTTTTAATATGTGTACTAAGTGTTTTAGTAAATAAATTAGTTTTAATTAAATTTTATTCATTTATTGGTTTAAGAACAATAGAGTTGTGATGAGTTGTTTATATAGACAAAATTAATTATTGATTTGATCACTCTTATTTTCTATAAAGAGTTAGCTCATATAGACTTAGAGTTGATTATTACATGAGAATTTAATTTTATTTTGTTGGAATGTATCCTTAACTTATGTTCTCTTTGGTTTTATTATCAATAATGGTGAGAGGAATGAGTGGTATTACCAAAAATACAAATGAGAATATTGTTGAACATTTGGTGATGTTGATTTGTTTTTCAAAAATGACTATTTAATTATGATGATTATGGAACTTTAAATCAACTATATTTTTGATAGGTGTTTATGGAACACTATCTAATACATTTATAAATAATATTTGAGTAGACGTTCAAATGGGGATATTGAAGGTTAGTTTGTGATACTAAATGAAAACATCCATAACTTACTGATTATTGGTGACACTCTGAATAGGTGGTAAAATACTATTAAATGATGATTGGTTCATATTTTTAAATTTTTTATGTGGTTGAGAAGTCTTGGAGATATGTCTTATAGGTTCTAGAATTAATTTTATGTATTAAGGATTTAATGAACTAAGTAAGGGTAAACACAGTACATGTGTAAAGGTCATTATTATAGTAGATAAATACTTTCAATTGATCCTATATTTATTATTATAGTGTATTCAATACTATATGGTAATTCAAGAAAGAAACAATCAATATTTTTTACATACAGACAATTTGAAGGATTTTGTAGTCGATCGGATCTCTATGTGTGGTTTATTAAAAAGAACAGTTATTAGGTGTACATATTGTCAATTAGAATGATCATGTAGTATATAGGATCTATACATGTGGCTTATTGAAAGGAATAGTTGATTGAAAGTCATGTTCAATTTATATGGCTACTTTACATAGTTGATATTCATGATTTATAGTTTGTACACGCAGTCAATCCATTAATATAGTCTCTTTTCTGCTTCACACAGTGGATCTTCCTCGAGTCTGCTAACCAAAAATATAGGTTTCAAGAATTTCTATATTCTGAAGAAATTTAAATCAAATTATTTTGCTGAACTAATATTCATGGAATTCAAATATCATGATCATCTAAATGATCAT
Organism: Viscum album; assembly: GCA_963277665.1. Classification (NCBI taxonomy): domain Eukaryota; kingdom Viridiplantae; phylum Streptophyta; class Magnoliopsida; order Santalales; family Viscaceae; genus Viscum; species Viscum album. The sequence goes on from OY728122.1 coordinate 1,277,082,847, forward strand.
GATTCTAGCTAATAAGGAAGGATAGATTTCTAAGGGAGAAACTGGACACTGAGATGATCATTATTATATAGAAGTAGGTTCTATGTGGCAATAAATCAGAATACATGCATGCATGGATTGAGATTTTATAAGAGTTAAATGGAGTGGTTTTTATGGATATTAAAATAAATAAATAATTCTAAGTCTTTAGTTAATTTAATAGGAATATCACAATATTTAAATTATCTTGTGATAGGAAAGTTTCTACAGTCTTAAGGAGAATTAAAATGAGGAACTTGACTCAAAGGCAAATGATTTTTAATAATTCGACCTATACTCTCAATATTCAAGTTTATTTTTATAACTATTATGGAAATAATATTCAAACAAAAAAAATTTGAATACAAATAATCATAAAAAATTTACAGGTGTTGATAATTTGAGATAATTATTGATGCATAGTTGTATCGAGGGAGAAAATTTGAGAACAATTAAAAGGATTTTTGTGTGAAGAATAAGAATAAGAAGATGCAATTATATGGATTCAATGATGAGGTTAATAAATTCATTTGGGATCATTATTAAATATGGGATATTTATTCTTTTGAAGTGAAAGTGTAACTAGTTAGTGCCGGTACTTGTATTAGGTTCAAGATCATACTCTTTCCTGTATATTTTCTTGATAATAAAATATCTGTTATGTGTTCATGGGAAATAAACCACCATACACCAGGGGTAATCATCCTTTGGGAGTAAAACCTAATTAAAAACATGTTTCGATTCATATCTTATCTATTTTGAATATTTATTGAGATCTGTGCAGAATAAGAAGAAGGTTATATAGGTCTAATCTAAAAATAATTTCATAGAACTGATCCATCCCCCACCATCTTAGTGATTTCCACACCCATTGGATGCTTTTCATATGTCAGCTTATATTTTCTACTTATTACTCTTTATAATCTTAATATTACCATAATACTTGGAACATATTCCATCAAAATTTTCCTTGAAGTCAATGTAACTATTTATATTGTTACTAACTGACATATCCTAAACTACTTTAGGATAAAGTTACATTCTCATTAGTATAATAAATAAATATACCCGTTTATGCTTAAATTTAACATCATACCATATTTTTTAATTATATTAAGTGTAAACCACTTTATTAAATTAACTGGAATGATCCTTTATAAGATATTGATATTCACATTCTCACGGTAACTAAATTCCACTATTTACATTTTTTATTGTCACATATCCTAAACTCTTTAGGATATTAGGTAAAAACTTCACTTTAATCTTGGATAGGTATAATATTTTATTTTTTAACTTTGTATTCTTAAGTCAAAAAAATATCCCATGACAATCCTAACTCTGTATTTTTTTTCAAAATATCAAGATAAGAAACATAAACTCCTTTGTGTTTGGAAATAACTCTTATTCCATTTCATCATTAATATTTTAAAAAACTATTATTATTACATCATATATAGTATTATATGTGTTTGGATCACTTTCTTGAAAATAAGGATATTCTTTAAAATATACTATCGATTAATGGTTGTGGGAATACCTTTCCTCATATTTTAAAAAATATCTATATAAACACTCTATCTTATAAAAACACATTTATCCTTATATAATTCTCAAAACATATTTTATAATATTATAAATCATAAACCATGTGTATTGAATTAATCATATCATTTTTTTCATAAAAAATCATTGTTATATGAGAACACCTTTTATAATATAAGAGAAATAAGATAAATATGCACAAATTTTTACTTAGATTCATATGACCTTGATTTATTCCTCTACATTCACATCCTCGAGGTACTAACTCTTTACTTCATAAATTGAATCTAAACCATGAGATATATCAATTATTCTGTTTATTTTGTACTCTTGAATATTTACAACACTTATAAAATATACATTAGGTAAAAAATTCCTTTCAAAACCAAGGAATCGATATCTATAACACTAATACATGATATAGACATTCCATGGAGTTTTATGAACTCATTAAATTACTATATATAATCCCAATATATTGAATTATTACCCATTATTATTCTTTATAACTCTAGGTTTCAATGTCCTTCAGCTAGTTACTTGAAGAAATATTTTTGGAATTTCCTATTAACTTTTCTTATTTCTATTTGAAAATTTACCCACTTATACCCAATAAAACAATGGCACCCCACAGATGAGACCATATTAATTACATGAAGAAAATATTTAATTATAATACATTACCACAATTTTTTAGGTTTATAGTTTTAGAGGATTAGAAAAAAATATGAACTAACAAAACTCATGTATTTTTCAACTAATGGCCATTTTTTCAATATATAATCAACCTTTAATCTATAAAAAGTCTTCAAAATCTACCACTAATTCTCCAAAAAATATACTCTTATATAAATTTCATATTTTTTTATCTTCTTAATCTAAGGAAATGGAAATATAAAAAATTGGTGAGATCAGATTCCCATTAAGGGTAAACATAATTGGTAACAATAAAAGATCATAAGTGAGGATAAGATGGTCATATAGTTATAATCAAGATACATAATAAAATCATTCCCAAAAAATATTAGATCCTAAAACATGGTTTATGTCATATTACGTATATTAACATAATAAATGAATCAAGAGAGTATAGAAACATGATTCAATAAAAATGATCCATAAGATCATAACATAGTCAAAACAATAAGCATAATGTTATGGAATAATCCTTAGAAAAAAGAAAAATCACCTTCATGACATGCACACTTTAACCCATGCTTATAAAAAAATTCAATTGTTTATATTTATACATGTATCATTAGATACATACTTTTAACCAATGAATTATAGGGAAATACTGGGCCCTACCTATCACCATCCATAGATATGAGTTCTGCTAAAATTAGTCATCATCATATTATAAATAACCCATGGAAATAAAATAGGTTTTATATCTTTTTAAATTAGAATCATATAAGAATTACTTTCATAATTTCATCAATAAACGTGATAAACCCATGAAATATAAATTGGTATCCAATCACATTAATTAATTTTCTAATTAAATTACCTTAAAATAAGATAACACATGATATTTACACTGTATATATTAAGGGTATATGATTTAGTAAAAAATCCATGGATAAATTGATGAATGGAATCTAAGTGAACAACCTTAAATCAAAGGAATAAAAAATAGGATATTCATAAAGGAAAGGAATTAATAGAAAAAATATGGTCATACACTGAATATGATTAGGAAATAAAAAGGAACTTGTGGATCATTTATTTAATAGAAAATAACATTACATAATCCATCAAGAGAAATAATGTGGACGATATCACTTAATAAATATCCTCAATCAAGCATAAAATATGTTAAAGGATAATTACTCTAATGAAAAACACTTTTTAAGAGTTCTAGAAAAATTACTTTGGAAATAAGAAATATCCTTAATCTTTTGAATGTATTTTGAAAGAAAAATTTTATAAAACACAGAGAAAAATAATTACTTTTGTAAACCTTTAAAATATAGTGAGAAAATTTAATATAAAATGAAGAATTAAATAGAACGATATGTTCACATGGAAATTCTAAAAGAATTTCTTTTTTAAAAACAACCCATATGGAAAACATTAAAATGATTTTCATTTGAAAAAATTTGCAAATAAATTCAAGGTAGTTGAAAATGACTGTTTTAAATTTTTGAAAAAAATATATTGATATCCACAAAATATGGATCTGAAGATAAAATATGAGGGAAAAGGAATTTTATTTTTATTTTATTAAAAAAACCCTTTGTTGAAAATAACATCACATAAAAATATTATATTAATTCTAATTTAAAATAATATAAAGTGGAAAGAAATATCACTATGGATAAAAAAAGGGGAATAAAATTATTATGATATTGGAAATAAATACTAAATAGATTCTCCAAATGGGTTATCACATTTGAGAGATCTCATCTTTAAAATGAGGTTGGAAAAATAAACCTTATATCTTTAGTAACATTCAAATCCAAACCCTTGAAGGAATAAGTGCTTGAAAATAAAATTAAAATACCATGAATAAAATATATTTCATGATATAATATAACAAATTTATAGTATATACACCTTATAAAATTAACTTGGTTCATAATGAGTAATAAGTCTCAATAAATAGGAATTGAGACCAATAAACCCTTTCAAGAAATATAATGTTTTTGGTAAGAATCATTTCATAATAAGGTTATAAGGAATAATTGTAAAACTATATAAAAAAAGAGAGGAAATACAATAAAAATTATTCATTATATATAATAAATTAAACCTAATACAATATAGTTCAATAATAAAGTTGGTAACTCAATGGAAGAAAAATGAGTTAGGGTAAACCCACACAAAATTAGAAAATTTCAAACCAAAACACCCTGAAAGATTTTATTTTGTAATGTCCGGACCAAGATTCCACTAAATGGAACCCTGAGCCAGTTGTTCACACACCCTCACGTGAGCCTCTGCATATGATAGAGGATTTTTACTAGGAGTGAGGGTCTAGTAAGTCATTCATATTGATATTATAACCTCTTTTTTCAAAATGAAACATCAATAGAAGAAAACAACAATAAAAAAGTGAGTAAGCATATAAATAACTAGAATAATAACAAGTCACATGGTAGTCAAAACTAGAAACACAATACTCTACTAAAAAGGGAAAGCATGCTTTGACAACGCAAGTGTCAAGTGTCTACAATGAAACTAAAATTAAAGTAACAATAACTCCAAAGCGGGTCCTGAACCACATCTGGTTCCCTCAACCATCCTCTATTCCCAAAAAGAAATATATCATAGGTTCTTTCCCTTATTATGTCCTACAATAACAAAGTCTGCTCTACTGTCGATCAGGAGGCCCAAGTAAGGTGTGATTACGACTCAGTAGGCCACCACCAATGGTTTCTAAAACAAGTACAGTCCAAAGGATGTGTATGAAATTATATTAAGCAATAAATACTTGGAATACTTAAACAGTTACCACATTGTCATTTATTCCTTAATCATCACATTATACACGATTTCAATCCGTGTATCCCATTTAAATCGTAATTCATTATTTTTAATCATTTTTCATGGAATGCCATATCAAGAACCCCAAATACTATTCAGTGTATATTGAAATCTCTAACACCCTTCATCACATTTGGTGTAGATCATCATGTCTATCACCCCACATCAAAAGTTCTTGGATAACTATTGGGGAGGAATGCCATGTCCAAGTCCCAACATCTCAATTGGTCTAGAATTCCATGTCTAGAACCCACATTCTCAATCATTTAAATCATTCATTAATTCACAAGAATTAACAAAATTGTTCTCTTACTAATCCAATGATTATTAATAAAAATCAAATTCCATTAGTTAACTCAAAAATTAACCAAGTACACAATCCATTAATTAATTCATCAATTAACTAATCAATCAACAAAAATATTATTCCATAATTAATTATTTAAAATTAATTATCCAAATAAAATCTCAACTTATCATAATTAATTCCACAATTAAATATCATAATGAAACAATAAGGCACATAATTAATCCACCATTAATTATCTCACATATCCAATCCTCATCTCATAATTAATTCCCCTGGATTAATTATCTTAAGCCCAACCAAATTAAATATCTCAATTACAATATCTCAACCAATAAAAAAATTCCACAAATCAATTACATATTTGGGAAGCCCCTTTGTTCTGTGATTAAATCATCAATTAATCATTTATATCTCTAAATCATAAACAAGTCAAAGCACATTCCTAATTTTCCCAATTTTGGAAATAATTTACTAAGGGATGCTATAAATTCATCAATCTCACATACACTTATCAAATCCATGACTATAGAAGTTCAATTAAACAACCTACCAAGAATTTTTACGGATGTTATCCCAAAGGAAATCCACAAAATCTGTGCGGCTCAACGATGTTGATCAAGATCCATATCTAAATCCCTAAACCCAAAATTAAGATCAAAAGCATCTGTATCTTGAAAACCTAGATCTAGATCCACAATCTTAGATATAGATCTCAAATCATAGTTTTAGATACATGGAAAAAGTGGATATATTCCATGAAAATATCAGCGTAATATAGAAAAAAGAACAGAAGAAACAACGAGATGAAATCCACTTATTGGGAAGAGAGAAGATCTTCAATCTGGGCTTTAGATCTCAAATAATGGTATTTGAATCGCCTTGGAATCCTTATGGAAGGATCAAAGATCCCCTAGAATTAATTAATACCAAGACTAGGTTTAAATAGAGGGGTCTTGGGGGTTCTAGTGATTTAAAAACTAATTTTGGGATAATAAAAACCTACACGCACAGCTTCCTGGGTAGGGGCGAATGGTTAGGGTAAACCATGCACCAACTATTGGGACCTCTCTATCCAAGTTCACACAGTTACCTGGGTTTAGGTGCATGGTTTTTCAAACATTGTGCAAACCGTGCATAGCCATATTTCCATTAATGTTTCTTAAAAACTCACCCAAACAAACCTCAAACCAAAACTCTAAAACAAAGTTACTTAAAAATAAAAAATAAGTACCAGAAAATTGGCCTGAGATGACTTTGTAAAAAGGTCAGGATCTTACAATCTCCCCACCTTATAACTGCTCATCCTTGACCTTCACTCCTGAAAACCACTAAGCTTCTAAGACAAAAATATTTTTCTATTGATCCCTCATGTCTACTTCATGTTCCCAAGTTTCCTCTTTCACACACCCATGTTGTCATAACACATGAACTATCAGTATGGTTTTTCCCTACAACACTTTCTCACCATGATCCAATACACGTATTAGATGCTTCTCAAAGGATGCATCTATCTTTAGGTCAACCAAATCTACATATATCACATTATAAGGGTCGGTTTTATACTGTTGTAGTTGTGACACATGGAAAAAATCATGCATAGCTCTGAATTTTTGTGAAAGGGCCAATCGGTATGCCATCAGCCCGATTCTCTCCACTACCTCAAACAGTCCTATGAACTTCGACACCAACTTACCCTACCTCTGTATCCTGTGGTGACCCAACCTAGGTGAAATTCGAAGGGAAAAATGATCACCCTCTGTAAACTCTAGGGTTCATCTCTATCTATCATCATACAACTTCTATCTACTCTGAGCTATAGCCATACATTTTCAAATCAACTGCACCAACTCTGGTGTATCTTGTATGAGACTTGTTCCCAATAGCTATGACTCACCCACCTCTATCTAGGATAGAGGTGATCTAAAATTTTTTCCATAATTTTCCTCATATGATTCCATATGTATAGTTTCCTGATTACTATTGTTATATGATAACTCCACTAAATCCAAGTTTTTCTCCCAAGAACAACCAAATTCAATCACACATGCTCGCAGTTTATCCTCTAGAACCTGTATTGTATGCTCCGACTACCCATCTATCTGTTGGTGGGAATCCATACACAAAAAAACTTGTGTGCCAAGTGCTTTCTACAATCCCTACTAAAAGAATTGAATAAAGCACGAGTCATGATCTGAAACTATATTCTGTGGCACCCCATGCAAATAGACTATCTCCCGAACATACAATTCTCTCAACTATTCTATTTTAAAGGTTTCTCTTATGGGTAATAAATGTTCTACCTTCATTAGTTGATCCACAATGACCCAAATAGAATAATTCTTACTAAATTTCCTGAGAATACCTACCAAAAAATCCATAGTTATGTCATCCCACTTCCATTTCGAAATAGGAAACAACTACAATAGGCCTCCAGGTCGCTGATGCTCTACTTTCACCTATTTATAGGTGAAACACCTTGTTACCGACCCTACTATCTCCTTTTTCATGCCTATCCACCAAAACTATCATCACATGTCATGATATGTTTTTTTCACCCCAAGATGTACCACCCATTTTGAGGAATGAAATTATCGCTTGAGTTCCTCTTGCATACTCATTGGCACAACAACCCAATTTTACACATAGATGATCTCATCATCATATATCAACCAGTCTAAAGGTGTCTCCCCACCTTTAAGGATTTCCCTTAAGGATAAACACTCTGAATCCTCATACTTCCTATCTTTGATTCATCCCAATAGTGTAGACTCCATTGCTAATGAAACCAGAGTCTTCTTCTCCTAACTCTCCTGAACCACCACATGCATTTTAGCTAGCAAAGTCATCATCTTCCACTCCACACTTGACTCATGTACCAACTAGTCTGAGTTTTCCTGCTCAAGGAATTAGCCATATTATTCCCCTTTCCAATTGTATATGCTTGTTGAAAATCAAAAGACTACATATAATCTACCCATCTTCACTTTGGAAGATTCAAGTCACATTTTGAAAAGATATACTTCAAGATTTTGTAATCTATAAAAACTATAAACATTTCACCCAAAAGATAGTGTCACCAAAACTTAAGATCATAAACCACTACTTCCCATTTTATTTTGTGTGTGGGGTAATTATTTTCATATGACCTCAACTACTGAGACCCATAAGTAATGACTCGATCCCCTTGCATCAACACAACTCCAAGTCAGATCCCAGAAGCGTTACAATACACCGTATACTCCTCAACTATCTCAGGAAAGATCAAGATTTATGTTGATGTCAAGCACTTCTTCAACTCTTGTAATGAATTCTTGAATGCTTCCATCCATTCAAATTTTACATTTTTCTTTGTCAAACCTGAAAGTAGCCCTGCCAATCGAGAAAATTCCTAGATGACTCTCTACTAATATCTAACTAATATAAAAAATATTTTGACATCAAAAACATTATTGGGATGCTCCCAAGAAACCACTACCTAAAAATTCTCTGGGTCCACTTCCACACCTTCTTCTGAGATGATCTGCCCTAAAAAGTGTACCGTGTCAATCCAAAACTGACACTTAGATAGCTTGGAGTATAATCTGATTAACTCCCAGTGTAATCAGGATGATTTCAAGATGTTGGACATGGTCATCACGAGTCTTAGAGAACAAAAAGATATCTTCCACAAAAACCACCACAAACTAGTCCAGTTTTGGATGAAAGATATTGTTAATCAAGTCTATACACACTACTGGAGTGCTTGTCAACCCAAAAGGCATTATGATAAATTTATAAAGGTCATACCTACTCCTAAAATAATCCATCAGTATATCAGATGTCTGAACTCTCACCTGATGATATCTTGATCTAAAATCTATCTTTCAAAGCACACAATCCCCCTTTATCTAGTTAAATAGATCACTGATACATGGAAGAGGATATTGGTTCTTCATGTTCATTTAATTCAACTTCCGGTAATCAACACAAAAGTGTAAATTTCCACTTACCTTCTTTGCAAACAAGACAGGTGATCCCAAGGCGACATACTTGGATGGATAAACCATTTATCCTCCAACTCCTCCAACTAAGTCTTGAGATCTTGAATCTAAATCGGTGCCATTTTGTAAGGTGGAATAAACATTGGCTCAACCCCCAACATGAGCTCAATAGTAAATTCCACATCTCTATTAGGTAGAAACCCTAAGAAGTATTTGAGAAAGACATCTTGAAACTGTTCCACAACTTGTCGAAGGATGTCTTTCCTACCACCCCCATCATTCAACAAAAGACTAGAAACATGGGCTGTGAGCTCCCCCAGTTACTAAGTAATTGGCCCATCTCGACTTTCCTGGATATCCCACTCTCCATGATGAACATACTGGTCTTCCTTAAGAGACACAAATTTCAATCTCCTATGGTAATAATCGATATGGGATCGGTATGTGAATAACCAATCTATACCCATAATCAATTAGAATCTCATCATATCAAGGACACAGAGATCCCAAAAAAATGATACTATCTGATCTCTAGTGAACATCCCATTCATTAAAAAATATCTCTAGACCATGTTCCCAATGGTTTATCAATATTCATCACTCCACTTATGGACTCCACCTCTAGGATCAAACCATTAACAAGATTTGAAGATATAAATGAATGAGAGGAATAAGTATCAAACAAGGAACTACCTAAAGTAGAAGCTACTATAATAGTACCTATCACTATCGATGGCCCAACCTTGCTTTCCACAAGTATAGGTTTCACTGCATGTAATTTTTTTTCCCCTATTCCCTGTGGTATCGTCCGACTCCCCTGAGTAGCACCGCTTTGCTAATACGGGTGCTCATACCCAAAAGCACTACATCCACTATCTCTATAGACTCTTCCAGTATAACTCTAACTACCAAACCTATATGGTGTACAAGACCCCCTTCCCATACTCTAACTCTGAGCATCTTCTCCTTCAGCACCACCCTATCACCATTTCTTTCAAAACATCTATAGGTTTCCCATCATTCTGCAAAACTGGAACTCCATTGGTGGTCGAGGAAAATGTGTGTGATATTGTCCTGACCTACTACATTGGTGAAAAATCACATGAGTATGATCCTTTTGAACTATTCCTCTTTATTATCTGAATTTCTTTCCAATGTCCTGACTAAGGTTCTCGTGATAGTGCTTCATGTTCTTAGAAGGTGCACTCCTTGATCGTCCAGTGAAAACTACCCATCTTGTATTGAATGCCTCCTTAAAGTTACCATCTGATATGAGATCCCAATTCACCACTTCTTAGAACTTATTTAGCCTAAAAATATTCACATGGGACTTAATTTCACATCTATGTTTGTCCTAAAAATGTTTATTCAAAGTAGCCTCATCAGTCACCAATGTTGGAGAAAAACACAGTAAATTTATGATACATTCAACATAATCCATTTTACACATGCTTCCCTTAGTCAAATAAATAAACTCTGAATCCTTCTCTAATCTCAGTCTCTGGATAGAAGTGTTCGAAGAACTTCTCCATAAAGTCCTTTTATAACATATCATCTGTATTTCTAGATCGTACATGAATTCCCCACCAGTGCTTCACTAACCCCTGCAGTATATAAGCAATCAAATTGACCCTCAACTCATCTGGAGTCTCCAAATGGTCAAGTATCATCTCTATGGATTCAATCCAGAATTCATCTCCCTTAGGTCCACCCTCTCTAGTAAAAGTTTGAGGATACTACAGCTGAAACACCCTTGTCAACTCAGACATGCTTTCTGAACCCGCCCTGGGTCTATCTCCATGAATTGCATGAAATGTGAAAATTTCTCTTGGAACTGCTCCTCTAACTTCTCTACTTGCACCAACAGTGCCTCAAGTTCCCTAAATAGAAGTTCATTCCGAGCCATACCCCTTGGTCTCCCTCTCTACAAGAGCCATGGAGAAATATCTTTAAAAGTCCAAACACATGTATTAGGTCTCATAATGCAACCATATAACATTTACATAAGAGGAGAAATAAACACAAAAAGTTTCAACATTGCCTTTCCGCCTTTCTAGCCAGGCTGTTAACATTGAGGCACTACTACTACCCTTAACCATACTACTCCTTGGTCTTGGTTAACAAGGCTACTCATATTCTCATTAATTATTTCAACCATTAATTAATCACATTATCTAAAATTAATTAATTCAAAAATTAATTAATTGATCATACTCATTTAATCAACCAAGATTCTCATTAGACACCCATTTATTCTAATTTTTCATCATTATTTCAATATCACGACAAGAAAAAAACATTTCAAGTTCCACAACTTACCCATAACCCATTTTCCTATGAGTGCCTAAAATGATTCATGTCACAATAACCCTGAGTACCTAGAATCATGCATACAAACTCAACTATCATGCCTCTTTAGGCCACGAATCAAAGTTCATCAATTGTAAAAACAAATATCACACCACACCACAAGTGTGTCACCCAAGGTGAAATAATATCCAACTGTAAAAACAAACAACAATCACAACAATCCTGCCCTGAGTACCCAGATTTCTCCCCATACATGGGTTTCCAACTCCCATTTAGGAGCTCATTACCAATCCCTGAATATTCCTAGTCTCCTATCTACCTTTCCCAAAATAGGAATACAAAATAATAATAAGGAAATAAAAATCCTTTGGTACCACTTTGTAACGTCCCAAACCCGGTGCCAATAAATGGTGGCATGAGCTGGTTAGTCACACGCCCTCAAGCATGCCTCCATATATGCTAGAGGGTGTTGACTAGAAGCAAGGGCCTGGTAAGTTGGTGAGGGGATACTAACCTCTTTTATCAAAATGAAACAGCAATAGAATAAAACAACAATAAACAAGTGCATAATCATATAAGTAACTAGAACAATATCAAGTCACATGGTAGTAAAAATAAGAAATACAATACTCAACTAAAAAGGGAAAACATGCTATGGCAATGCAAGTTCAAGTGTCTATAATGCATCAAAAAGTAAAGACACAATGACTCCAAAGAGGGTCCGGAACAATGTATGGTTCCCTAACTCTTACTCTATTCCTAAATAGAAATCTATCCCAAGGACTTTTCTTTATCCTAAAATGCAATAACAAAGTATGCTCAGGTGCCGATTAGGCAGCCCAAGTAGGGTGTGAGTAAAACTCAGTAGGCCACCACCAATGGTGTCTAAAACAAGTCCAGTATAAATACAATGTATGAAATTCTATGAAGCAATAAATACAGTTCATAATTAAATAGTTATCACATTTTCATTTATTCCTTAATCATTACATTAGACCAAGTTGCAATTCATGACTACCATTTAAATCATAATTAATTATTGTCATTCGTATGGGGTTTAACTCCATGTCAAGTACCCCAAATCTTGTTCGGTGTATATCACCATGTCTAAAAACCCTCATAACTTTCGGTGTAGATCACCATGTTTATCACCCCCACATCACAATCACTTAGTTAACTATTGGGGAGGAATGCCATGTCCAAGTCCCAATTTCTCAATCGATCTAGAATGCCATGTCTAGCACCCAAATTCTAAATCATTTAAATAATTCATTAATTCAAAATAATTAACCACATCATTCCCTCACTAATACAATGATTAGTTACCAATATAAAATTCCATTAGTTAACCCAACAATTAACTAAGTACGAAATCCATTAATTAATTAAACAATCAGCCCAAATCTTATTCCCTAATTAATAATTCAAAATAAATTATCCAAATAAAATCTAAATTTATCATAATTAATTACATAATTAATTATCTTAATGAAACAACAAGGCACAAAATTATTCCACCATTAGTTATCTCCTATAGCTAATCCTTATCTCATAATTAATTCCCCTTGATTAATTATCTTGACCCCAACAAAATTCAATTTCTCAAATACAATATCTCAACCAATAAAAAATTCCCAAATAAATTATCTATTAGGGAAGCCATTTTGATCCATGATTAAATCATCAATTAATCATCTATATCTCTAAAGCATCAACAAGTCTATGCACATTCCTAATTAGCCTAATTTTGGAAATCATTTACTAAGGGTCATATATCTCACATAAACATATCAAATACATGACTATGGGAGTTCCATTTTGACCACCTAACATGGTTTTTTATGGATGTTATCCCAAAAAAAATCCACAAAATCTAATCGGCACAACAACGTCGATCAAGAATTGGATCAACATCTCTAAACACAAAATTAAGATCAAAAGCATCAAGATCTTTCAAATCTATATCTAGATCCAAAATCCTAGATCTAGATATCAAATCATAGATTTTAGATACCTGGAAACAGTGGAGATTTTCTTAGAAAATATCAATGAAATATAGAGGAAAGAATATATGAAGTATAGTGATGAAATCCACTTACCGAGAAGAGAGAGGATCTTCAATTCGGGATTTAGATCTCAAAGAACGTTGTTCAAATCACCTTGGAATCCCTCTGAAAGTCTCTAGGATCTCCTAGAATTTGTCAATCCTGAGCCTACTTCGAAATAGAGGGCTATTGGGTGTTTCGGTGATTTAAAAACTAATTTTAGGACAATAAAAACCCACTTGCAAGCTTTCCTGGGTAGGGCCACATTGTTAGGGTGAATCGTGCGCCAACTGTATGGACCTCTGTGTCTAGGTTCACACGTTTACCTGGGTTTAGGTGCATGATTGGTCAAACCATGAACAAACCATAAATAGACCTATATCTATTAATTTTTCTTAAAAACTCACCCATACACACCTTGAACCACATCTCCAAAACAAAGCTACTTAAAAATAGCAAAAATTACCTAAAAACGGGCACGATAAGACTTTGTAAAAGGGTCAGGATCTTACATATTTAAAATGAAACATTAAATACCATTAATAACGATAGAATCATGGTAAAAAATTAAATTCAAAGAAAATATTTCATTCCAAATAAAACATGGTGAATAATAATATGTATATCTCAAGGGACTGAAAATTGAGATAAGAAACCCTTATTGTGGTCTTAGTTTTCTCTGTGCATGTTCCTAACTTCTTAAAATATCAAATTAAATTTCTTAGATAGATTATTATATCCATTATTAATATATATTTTATTTACTAATGTCTATTTTTTATCATATTTTATCAATTTTTTATATATATTTTTCTTATGTTTTTTATTTTGTGTGAAAATTGAATCGATGTTGGCTTATTTCAATAATATTAGTAATCAAAGAAGATATTTTAATAATAAGTTACATAATTTATATAAAATTTTCAGAACCATAAACCAATAATTATTTTCTTATTAAATTATAATAATATTATTATTCATGTTCCTATATTCATCCATATTGGAGTTTTATAGCACCGTTCATGTAGGTGGTCAAACAAACCCAAACAAGAACATGTTATACCTTGACGGGTGAGTATGGTTAAGGAAATGTGTGATATCAATATAATATAATAAAAATTATATTATATATAGACATTAAGTTTTTAAATATTATTCTAATTGATTTTTATAAATAATGAAAATAAATATGAAAAATGAAAAATGTTACCTTGTGGAGGCGGTAGTCCTCACAACACAATGTTGACATTTTCATTTCCCAAAATATTAGAGGGAATGAAGGTAGATTATAATTTTCACTTAATAATAATTATTATTATATTATAAATTCCACATTTATTATTAAATTCCATCTTTATAACTGGTTAAGAGAGGTAGTGGTGAAAATGGAAGATATATTTTTCATGGATGTGGTAATCCACACAAGGCACGATTGACATTCTTTTGTTTTTATAAGTGGATGGGAATGAATAAATAATGTCTCTTACATTAATATAATAACACTTTAGTATACTAATTATACTTATTTCACTATATTAATACGGTTATTTCAGTTTTGGAATAGAAATATTAAGAAGAAAATGTGAGGAATAAGTAATACTTACTTCGAAACCTTGAACTTATTCTTGATCAACTCATTCAAAATGAAGGACATATGAAAACATGTAACGACCATAGGATTTATAAAATTTATGAGACTTATGGGAGATTATTTTTTTAGTTATTTAATGATATTTCTAAGGTAAATTGGGGGATTTAAAGGGTGTAAGTGATCTCCTTTTATAAGTGAATAAAAGGGAACTTTTTTGAATACCCTTTACATTTCAATGATATCATTACACTAGTCCAGGTTCATGGAATCAAAAATTCATAAATAATTGAGTGTGGGGTGATATTTGGTAAATAAGTTATCAAAAAAATTATTTACAAACAAGTTTTAAACATGTTGTGATTCATTTACTCTTATATTTTCACTTTTTACTTTTTTTGTTTCTACTGAGGTAACTAGCTTTTATCCATGTAACATAAGTTTTACTAAAAATATAAAATAAAAATTAAAAAAAAAATTATGTTTTCTTAACCAAAATTTAATTTCCATTTATTTTCATTAAAATTATATATAATATAAATTTACTTTTAAATCAAAACATTTAATATATAGAAAAGCTGTTTTTGTAGAAAAATGATGTTTAAACCATTATGTGTTCTTAATATTATTTAGTATTGATTGAAAATTAAATTTTTGTTAGTATAATTATATATTTATTTAAAAATAATATTATATTAATTATTTTAAAAATATTTATTTAATTTATTAGATAAAAAATACACAATGTAAATAAAACAAGTCTTTGAAAATAACTGTTTTATCATTATCACAGTAATTAACTTTAATACTATAAATCATAATTTTATTAATAAAAATAAAATTGAACATATTAAATAATATTAAAATTTTGATTGAAAATATGAAATCTATTTTTCATATTTAATTCCTTCAAGTGATAAAAATTAATTTTTAAAATAAGCGAATAAAAACAGTTCCTAGAGTAAAAAGTACTTAAGTTTACAAAAAATTAATGATGGGTTTTATAAATTCAATATAGTATTTTAAATAATATATTTTACTTTATAATATATATATTTTTATAGATGAAGTATTTCAAAAACATTTATTTCAAAAAAAAGGTTGTACTAGCTAAATCGATATATTTTTCGCAATTCACCTAAAAATAAATTATTTTAGAAAAATATCAAAAATTCACCCCAAGGTTATATTGAAATTTTAAATTAAATAATGTATTTAATTTTACAGAAATTATAATTCTAAAATTTATAAATTTATCTTTTAAATGAAAATACTATTTAAATGAAATATTTAATTTATTGAAAAAATTCCATTTTAAAACTTTGAGTGTTCTTGATACTATTTTGTAAGAATTTATAATTGATTAATTTATGTTAATCTAAAATATATTATATTATTGATGTAATATTCTTATCTAATATAGAATGGTTCAATTTAATTTTGTTTTAGATGAAACTATTAAGATAGTATTGATTTAAGGAAAACACATAGTGAAATTCTAGGTCGTTAGATTCTCCCCCCTTAAATAAATTTTGTTCTCCAAATTTTAATTATTCCAAAATAATATAATATCTAAGGGTATCCATAAAATAAAAATGACCTTGTTTTTAATTTATAATTAGGTTTAATCCTCACCATCCTTGGTATGACTAGTGGGCTTATCTTTTCCCTCATTATAAGAATATAACTAATGTAAAGTTTTTATTTTATCCATTTTTGATAAATTAACCAATATAATGGGAATAATATTTTATAGGTTTGAGAATCATACTTGTATTAATTAGTGTTTATTGGTTTATTTTTAGATGTGATTTTCCTATCTATGAAATTATCAAGTTCTCTATTTCAAGAGAGTTCATCGAAGCCTAATATCACATCAAATTTGACTGAAGGAAGAATAATAATATTTTATAGGAAGTGTGTTCCTATAAACATATATTAGAGAGGATTTATATACTTGGGATTAGTAATAGGACCACTAAAAGATTTTATTAATATTTCCTCATCTAGTCGTCATGGTCAATTTTTTTAGTAAACATTCTTGGTATAGAGTAGTAAGTTATACAAGATAAAAATACAAAACTAACATTTATTGTGTGGGTGATCAGTATTCCGCATTTCATATCATTTTTAACCCACTTTTATAGTTATTGTTTCATATTGTCTCCCTTTTATAGAAAATTATTTGTTTGTATCATTATTGTTGTCCCTTATATTTGGGTATTGAATTTCATAATGTCTAAGTTCCCCACATTTAAGACAATGAAATGTAAGTGGTACATTAGGATGAACTCTTTTTTACTTTTAACATGTATATTGATATATTCACTTTTCCTTAATAATTATCTTCTATATTCCCTCCTTTTACACACATAAAACTTCTCCTAAATCTTTTAAAATGGTCCCCTTGGTGATTTCTTCCACATTCTTGAAATTAAGGGAATTGAATCTTCTTTCCTTCATCATATTCATCACCTAAACTTACATGAGACTCAATCCTTATCTTCTTTGGTGATTTTATAAATTTAACTATGTTCACATTATTAATAATAATTCTTTATAACAAGGATAGAATAATCATAATATTTGTTACTCTATATCCTATCATGTTAGGTTTCTCATTGGGACAATATATGCATTGTCCATAAAATCAATTCTTAACTTGGTTATTTTATGTTTCATTAATTAAAAAACCCAAAAGGATTTAATCATTAGTGATGAACACCATAAAATATTTATTTTATGATAATTACATGAGAAATTCAACCTCAAAATATCTTACTTTTTTAAATCATTACATTAGTTTTTAATTTAACATAAATCACTCTTGGTTCAATCCAGCTTTCTTTATGTTGGGTTCTCTCATATTCCTTAACCTATTTACTTATAATAAATCATTCGTCATGCATTTTAAAGAGAATTTTATTAAATAAATTTTACCCACTGGGAGTGTTTGGCCAGGTATACATTCTTAGACCCACTCATCTTGCACCAGAGTGAAGATTGAGTTGATATTCAACCAGCCTCTTTCAGGGTGATTATCCCTAAGTGAATCTGTCCCACAACTACATCCACGTTTCTGTATATGGATATGGATAGATTTTCTAGTATAACCACTTAATATTTACTTTACTAAAACTTTGGGATGTTATTATATATTTATACTTATCCCTTAGCCTTATATTTAGAGTTTTAATTAAATTTATATTATCCCAATCCCTAAAATATTCAATATTTCTTCAACTAACATAATGGGTTATTTATACCTTTTAAATTATGGTCATGCATAACTTTTCAACCCATAAATTATCTTCAATAAACATCCTAACATCGAAAGTTGTCTAAAATATTCCTTGATACTAATTATGGCGCCCCATGGCTTATACCATCTCAATTGCATGTCTTAAATAAAATATTTTATTACAATAAATTCTCACAATATTTTTCATTTATAGTTTTAGATAATAATAAAAAAACATAAACTAACAAAACCCACATATTTATCAACTAATGGACATGTTTTCAATATATAATTAACTTCTTAATCCATAATAAGTCATAATTATCTCCCACTAATTCTCCACATAAGATACTCTAACAGACATTTCATAATTTTCTTATCTTCATAACCTAAGGAAACTGAAACAAAAGAAAGGGGTGATCTCATATACTTATTAAGGTTAAACATAACCAATAATAATAAAATATAATAAGTTAGAATAAGATTAACATATGGGTATAATCAATATACATAAGAAAATAATACTCGAAGAATATTAGATCATAAAACACAAGTAATGGTATATGACATGAATGAACATAATAAATGAACCAGGAGAGTGTAGAAACGTGATTCAATAAAAATGATCCATGAGAGAATAAAAAGTATTAATAATAATCATAACATTATGGTACAAACATTATCATATGTAAACATCACCTTTTTAAGTCACACACTTCCACCCATGCTTTTGAGACACTAACTTGTGTATGCATACACATGTCTCATAAGATATAAACTTTTAATGAATGCATTAGAGGTTGATATAGAACACCACCCATCAGCATTCGTACATATGAGTGACACTAAAATCAATCATAATCATATCATAAAGTACTAATGAAAAAAATGGGTTTCATATCCATTTAAAATATATTCATATAATGAGAACATTTATAATTCCATCAATAAACATAATAAACCCATGAAATATAAATGGGTATCCAGTGAAATTAAGTTACCCTCTATGTAAATTAACTTAAAATAAAATAACACATGGTATTTAAACTGTATAGATAAAGGGTATATGGTTTGGCCAGAAATTTCTACTATCAATCGATGAATGACATCTTGGTGAACACCCTTCAATCAAAGGAATCAAAAATAAGGTATTCTGAGAGGAAAGGAACCAGAATAAAGATTTTGGTTAAGTAATAAAAATAATTAGGAAAGACAAAGGTAGTTATGTATAATTTATTTGATAGAAAATAACATTACATAATCTATCCAGAGAAAGAATTTGGATGGTATCATTTTATTAATATCCTATATTAACCCAAAGATATTTCAAAGGACAATGTCTTTGATTAAAAATAATTTTTAGGAGTTCTAGGAAAATAAATTTGTAAGTAAGAAATATTCTTGATCTTTTGAAAACATTTTAAATAAAAAAAATTAAAACTAAGAGAAAAATGATTTATTTTAGATACCTTAAAAATGTAGAGATAATGTTTTATATAAAATGATAATGGAAAAAATAATGATATGTTCACACGGAAGCACTAAAAGAGTTTATTTTTTCAAAAAATGACCATTATGGAAAAAATTTAAATGATTTTATTCATAAAACATTTGTAAATAAATCCAAGTTATTTGAAAATAACCTTTTCAATTGTAAAAAAAATATAGTGATATCTAAAAAATTTGGATTCAAAGTTAAAATACATATGAAAAAGAAATACCTATTATTATATTAAAAATACCTTTTACTGTAAATTACATTTCTTAAAAAGATTATAGAACGTAAAATTTAAAACAAGATTAATAGGAAACAAGTCTCACAAAAGATAATTATAGGGGAAGAAAATGATTTTGATATTAGAAATAAATAATATACAAATTTCCCAAATGGGTTATCACATTTGAGTGATCTCAATTTTAAAATGAGGTTGGGGAAAGAAACCATAGTGCTTAAATAACATTCAAATAAAAACCATTTAATGAAGAATTGATTGAAATTGAACATCAAATACCATGAATTAAATATATTTAACGATATAAGATAAAAAATAGGTTTTATATAAACTATATAAAAGTAAATTTATCCATAAAAAGTAGTATGTCTCAGGAAATAGTAATTGAGACTAATAAAACCTTTCATGAAACATAATAAGTGTGGTGAGAATCATTTGACATTGAGGTTATAAGAAATAATTTTAAAATCCTATAAAATAAGGAATAAGTTCAATAAAAATTATTCGCTAGGTATAATAAATAAAACATGTAACAATAAAGTTCAATGGGAAAATGGGTAACAAAAAAGAAAAAATTGAGTTAGCACAAACCCATATGATATTAGAAGAATTTGAATCAAAACCCCTTGAAGGATGTGATTTCAAATAAAACATTTCCATGAATAATGAGAGGATTTTCACAACCATTCCCAGTGGGACCTATGACATGACTCCCAATCCCACATCTAATAAGCTAAGGGTTTGTGACTAGCACCTAGTAGGAATATCACTAACATGGGAGGAATTTTCTATATACCTGTACACATGCACATATCTCCAAGTCCAAAAATGATGAAATGTAAAAACCACTGAGAAAAAATGCATGCATACTAGTATCCCAATCAATAGTGTATGATAGGAAGTAAAGTACATTAAAGTAAAATGGGTCATAATACAAACCCACCAAAAGAAAGAGTCTGTAAACTACAAAGTCCAACCTATAAACAAAATAGGTACTGGGACTGCTGCTCAATGTCATAAGAACACCTCAACCTGCATGAACACACAAAGCTCTATCTGGTCATGATCTTCTCTAGACTCTTTCAGTAGATTTCTCATCTTCACAAGACACAACATGTGTGTAAAAAGACAGTATAGGGGTGAGTATAATAATACTCAGCAAGATACCCCAAAACCACAAATCAATATACAAAGGAAGATACAATCATCTGTACAAAATATATTTATACAACGAATATAATAATAATATCCAGATATACTCAAAACAAGACTTGAAGTCTAGAGGTAAGTCATAACTACCACATACCACCACTAGGGATTCATCTCGAAGATTCTATGAAGCACTCGTCCATGAGAACACACTCCTGAGTCTGATATCACTGATGAAATCCATCTAAGAAGTATTGTTCATATTGAACCATTATGAGAGAGATACTCTAATAGATCTGAACATAGATATGATACCACTGATAAGGATCACTACTAGTGCCATTGGGTGATACCAACAACTCCGTCTAGATTAACCTCCTAAGTAGAGGATAGACACCAAGTGAAGTTGGTCACATCAATACCAAGGACTATACTTAGGTCGTGAATAGTGAATAGAGGATCCTACTCTAGGCCTCTCGAAGGGGATTCCAATTACTCTATCAAGAAATTCTTATTGAAGGTATCATACTCCTTTGAGTTGGAAACAATACCCACCAACCATCATGAAAATTATCAAGGGCACAAACCCTAATGAAACTTGTCCAAGATGGTGGATAAGAGATTTAAGCCATGTAGAAAGGTATACACAGTGTGTAGTAGGGTCACACACCGTGAACCTTGACCCCAAGTACTGCCTGTGTACATCAGACCATGTCGTTAGAACATGTCATGTAAAAAGAGACTACACAACATGTATAAAGACTTACATGCCATTACCTTCCATCTGGGGTCCACCCAAGTACTCTGGTCATGTACCAGTACATGGTTTCAACCCATGTAACTCTTCTTGTGCACCAGCACATGGGGTAATCTGCATAACCGATTCAGTCAAGCCGTGTGGGGGATTACACACCGTTTCAGAACCCCATGTACTCCTCCTTGTGTCTGTGTATATTTTCAGATACACACTGAGTCTTGGGGAAGGTTCCACATGTCGTGTGATAGGTGTTACACTCCGTGTGATACTTTACTGCTTCCTAAAACCCTATCAGTCACTCAGTGGAGCCCACACACTATGTATTCCTAAATATACATCTTTTTTATAGGTATTTTCCAAATACCCTAGTTCGTGCTCCATCATATTCCCCATCACTCTAGCCACTGATCCCAACAACACCACATCATGATTCTCCAGATCTGAGGTCATCTTGTCACACCATCACTGAGTCGATAAGATTTGGGCCTTGAATCAACTCGAAAAACAAGATAATAAACATTCTTCATTTCCGATGAAGAACGAGAAATTGGCACCCCCCATCATTCGATCTGTAGCTGCAACCACCATCGCACCTCCGTTGAGTCTTGTTGATGTCGAATCTTCAATATCGAATCATTTCACAATGAAATGAAGGCTCAATAATCTTTTGTTCTTAAACCACAAAGAACGCGAAGAACGTGAAGAATTTTGGGGGGTAAATGCACAAGGAACATCCCAAGGAATGAACCTCAGCATTTGTTCATTCCCCCATCGATCCATTTCAAATGAATGATCAAGAAAACCCAAATTAGTTCTAATAATAAAACCCCGACAATAAAATCCTGCAAAAAAGACCCATCCCTCCAAAATGATCTATATTCTAGTCAACTTGTTCATTGATTGATCTGTGTTCATCATTAATAATAAAATGGGGAAAGAAATAAAAACAACACGCTCAGCCTCAAGGTTGGATAGTTTGCTGAAGAAGAATATTTGTTGCATCATCGACGTTGGTGATATCTGTTAATAATGGCATGTGTCGATCTTCATTCCATGTTTCATCATTGTTTCCCTCTAAGGTAATTCTACAGGTTCCTATCTAGAGCCTCCAAAGAATTCCAGGGTTATGAGATTAACCATGGATCCCTGCTAATAGATTTATTTAAAAATAAATCGTCACTACATCGACAAAACTGAATGAAATAAAATAAATAGTCAATATATTTTATTCATTGAAATGCCTGAAAACTAATTTTCATAGTCGACCCACATCGACTGATGTTAGGCCTCACCCAGGGTAAAGAAGCTGCTTTAAACACAATAGTTCCCTCATATTTCGGATCTGAGAACCCATTCAAAAGTTATTCCTCTTTTTTAGTAAAACTGCTCGCTTGTGCTATTTAATATTTTAATATTATCCAAACATTTATTCTGGGAACACCAAGCCTCAGAATTGGAGGTCTTCTTGGTTCCTAGTATCAAATTTATTCTATAAAATATTAAAACAATACATGAAAAAATCCAGGACATTACATTCTCCCCACTTTGTGGATTTACATCCTCAAAAATCCAAAAACATGGCTACTTAAAAAGATGTGGGTACTGCACATGAATCTGAGCCTCCCACTCCTATGTTCTCTCCTAGAGAAACTTGTTCTGATACTAGACATGAAAGAATGTAATTGTACATTAAAAAAGGATCATCTCCTACTGAACCTTGTTCTCCACTGGGTACTCTACAAAAGTCACTCCATCGTCAATGTCCAACTCTCCCCTGTCGATGAGGTGTGATGGGTCATGCACATACCTCCTCAACTATGATAGATTGATGAAATCATGGACTTGAAGCAACTTCAAGGGTAGATATAGGTGGTATGCCACCTCACCATCTCTATGTAGTATCTAAAAAGGGCTGATGAACATCAAAGATAACTTGCCACCCCATCCAAATATCTACAACCCACATTGAGGTGAGACCCAAAGGAACACATTATATCCCATATAGAAAACTATAGGCCTCCATATCCTATCATCATATGACATATACTAGATCTTTTTAGCCCTCATCCTCTCATGGATTATCTACACCTTCTCAGTTGTAGCTCACAACAACTCTAGGCCCATGAGTGTTAACTCTCCTAGGTCAGTCCAGCAAAGTGGTGACCTGAAGGGTCACTCGTACAAAGCCTCGAATAGTTCCACGCCAATGGTGGATTGGTATCAATTGTTGTATTTCAACTCCATAAGTAGTGGGTGTTCCTCCCAACTATTACTAAAGTCCAAGATACATATCCCCAGCATATCCTCCGGAACCTGAATGGTGCTCTCCATTTGGACATCCGTCTGGGGATAAAACATTGTGCTCAAGCACAACTGAGTCCCAAAGACATCCTACAATCCCTTCCATTACTAGGATGTTAAGCGACCATAGTGATCAGAAACTATCATCGATGGGACTCCATGTAGTCGAACGATCCCTTATATATAGAGGCATCCCAACCTCCGTATTGAACTCTAATCTCAGATAGGTAGGAAGTGGGCTGACATGGTGAGTTGGTCAATGATTACCTAGATGGTATCATGTCCCAAGGATGTAAGTGGAAAACCTATCATGAATTCCATAGATATCTCATCCCACTTCAACTCTAGCACCTCAAGGGGTTGAGCCAAACCCACTGGAACTTGGTGATCAACCTTCCCTTGCTAACAAGTAAGGGACCGAGAAATGAACTCTGCAACTCCTTTCTTCATTCCCATCCAAAAAAACTGATGTCGGAGACCTTGGTAAATCTTCTCCACTCTATGATGTATTGACAAATGGGATGTATGAAACTCCTGCAGAACCTCCTCCTATGATGCTACTAGTATAATTGTGTGTTATATATAAAGGAAAAAGTGCACCCCACCTTGTGAATATCCATCTGGCGTATATCCTATGGACATCTGAGCACATAGAGTCTCACATTCAGTATCCCAATGATGTGCCTCCATGAATTTCTATAATAATTGAGGGGTGGAAACCATCGATTAGAGGTAAGATTCTCCATATTCATCCAAAAAGGATAACTGTAATGAGACTGACTACTCTGATTACTCGTTCAACAACTATGAACTAGATCTCCTGCTAAGGTCATATTCCACCATAATCCCCTTTTAAGGATTTTAGATAATCTCAATTTTATATTCTGGGAGGAACTCTAGCTATTACCTCTATCTCAAGTTTATATCCTTATAATAGAAGATATACATGAGACTCTTGTGATCGGAGTAGACGATAAACTTCTCATTAATCATGTAGTGTCACCATATCTTCAATACGAATACTACCACTACCAACTCAAGATCTTGAGTTGTGTAGTCCTTCTCATGTGGTCTCAACAGGCATGAACCTTAGGCAATCACTATTTGCCTCTGCATTAGGATGCAACCAAGTCTTCTCCCTGATTCATCATATAATACTACGTACTCAACACCCTCCTATAGAAATCTCAATATTAGAGTGCTCGTCAAACTCTATCTCAACTGCTGAAAAGCCTAATAGCACTTCTCTTTCTATACAAAAGGATACCCATTTCATTTCAAAGCTATCATAGATTCTAATATCCTGGAGAAATTGGGTATGAATATCTGGTAATAGACTTCCATCACCAGGAAGCTTCTCACCTTCACCACACTCCTAGGTAGATCCCATGCTAACACTGCCTCGACCTTGGTCGGGTCCACTGCCACTCCATCTGCTGAGATAACATGTCCTAGAAAGTGGATGGCCTGAATCCATAACTGGAACATTAATAGTTTCCCATAAAGATGATGCTCTCATAGTATGCACAAAACCTTCCTTAAGTGTCTCATGTGATCCACCTCGAACGCCGAGTACATAAGGATATTGTCAATGAAGACCACCATGAACTATTCTAAGTATGGCTAGATGATTTGGTTCATGAGTTCCATTAACATTTTTATAGAATTAATCATGCCAAAGGTAATCACCAAGTACTCATCGTGACCATAACAACATCTGAAAGTTGTCTTCAGTATATCATCATCCCATACTCACAATTAGTGACAACCTGATTGAGGGCCAAACTTAGAGCACCATCGTGCCCTCTCTCAATTGATCAAAGAGTTCATCGATCCTTGGTATTTGATACATTTTATTCACGGTAACCTAGTTCAAGCACTAGTAGTCCACACAAAACGTCAAGATCTCATCCGCCTTTTTGGGAAACAAAACTAGGACCGCCCCAGGTGAAACGCTGGGTCTCATGAAGTCCCTCTTCTCTAATTCCTCCAACTGCACCCTCGGTATATGATGCTCTACGGGATCCATCAGATATGTTTGTGTAGATGTCAGTGTCATTCCGGGGTGTAAGTCGATGTTGAATTTTATATCCCGATAGGGAGGTAATCCAAGAACATATTCGGGGAATATGTCCTCATACTCCACCACCACTACAAGAACCTGGAATCTCATAACATCTTCTGTAATAAGGGTCAGGCTAGACAAGTGATAATTAATTGGATGCACCCTCCTATATAGGATTCCTCCCTACACTTCCTGTATTTCCCTTTCAATGTAAAAGAAAAACCTCATTCCATCGATGTGGAAAAACTGCACCCTTCACCTAAAACAGTCAATATAGGCATAGACCGAAGATAACCAATCCATAGTAAGAATGATGTCATAAGGCCTCAACGCTGCAACCAAGAGGTTCCAACTGAAAATATCACCTTCAATGTTCAGGTAATATTGTCAGCATATATGTGTTATCACTGAGACTTCTCTAGTGGGTGTCTCCAAGTGTAAGGATTGATTGAATGGTTCAACCAAAATCTCTAGGTCTCAAACAATATATGTGGAGAGGATGGAATGACTAGAACCTGTGTCTATCAGTACTATAGATAAGGTAGAAAAGACATAGACTATACTTCGAATCATTCTTAGAGCCATGGGGCCATATGAATCAGCCACATGAAACTATCCATGCACCTCTCCTCTAGCTCCTTGATCATAGAGTGGACCTCATGGGGGTGTGTTGGTAACAAGTCTAAATGTTGACCACCTCCTACTACTCTCCCAACTCCTCTTCAACATCCTCCACACTTTGGATCTAACTTCTCTTGTCATTGTTTCTACCTAGGCGGTCCATTCACTATCTTCCTGTCAGTAGCTCTATGGGTTGGATAATCTCAATCGAGATGTCCTGTAACATCACAAGTGTAGCATAGCCACTCCCTAGGTTGACTAGATCCACCCTATAAACCTTGAACTAAAGATTCCCTATCCTAGGACCTCATCCTAAAATGTCTCCCACATCTGGATCCCTAAGTTCGACATCAGGTCCCTGATTTCGATGTATCTTCACCTTCTCATCCATTGATGACTACCACCAGATGTACCTGCTCATCCAAGAAGATTTTGACCACCAAAGCTTGCTCGATCACTCCATTATAAGTTGAAATGCATATAGTTATAATGTTGGCTCTGATGTCTCTACACAAACCTCACTCGAAGGTATGAGACCTAAAATAATGTTCTCTAACCATATCCATCGAGTACCTGGAATGGTTGGTGAACCTCAATGGCCATCCACCATCATGCTACCCTGATGGAGCTACATAATCTCTTATATAAACACTACTCTTAGTAGAACCGGAGAGAACTCCTCTACAAATAGATTCTCGAACTCCATCTATGAGAGTCACCTCATCATGAGTTTTCGTGGTCAAAATCCATCATCTCCCTATCATACCCTAAAGAAGGATTGCTGCTAGGATCACCATCTAGTCCACTGGTTTCCTCATTAGATGGAAAAATCTGGTCACCACCTCAAGCCAGTCTTTAGCTACCTGAGGGTCAGGCTCACCTCGAAACCTAAGGGTCTCTATCTCTAAAACTTGTGGATCATTCTCATCCTAGACTCCTCATCATATAGCACTGTAGGTACCCTTTACTCCTTCACTATTGGTGGTATAGATATTGCACCACCTAGAGGTAACATTTGAGGATCTATCCCCTATATCAAATCCTTGTCACTAAGGGGGGTCATCCTTGTTATCGAGCTATTGAATTCTAAATGGTATATGTCTTGAGGGAATCTTGTAAGAAAACAAGATGGTCTAGAGTCAATGAGTATGTCTATATAGCTAACTTAAGAAGTACATGGAACCAAAAACCATTTCTATATGATGTATGTATCATTATTTTCCCCACAATCAGTGTTCTCGTGTACCAGGTCGAAAAGCTAGTTATCAAAGTCCTAGTGTATGGATACATCGGCCACCCGCACCAACACTTGAGTCCCTAGCCTAAAAGTTGAACTAAAAACACTTAAATTTTTTACCTCCAACCAATCTCATAGACTCTTGGTCCTAAGGTAGAATCGACCACCTCTAATACCACTCTTTCATGACCCATCCTTGTGGGGATCTTGTCTTGACTCCCCAAGCCCACCTTCAATATGCTAGGGGATAATGACTTGAACAAAGTAGTTATATCACTAACATGTGACACATTTAATATATACCTGTATGCATGCCCACATCTCCAAACCCAAAAATCCTGAAATGTAAAAACCACTAAGAAACAAACCCTTGCATATCGCTATCCCAAACAACATAGTACAATAGGAAGTAAAGTGCAGAAATGTAAATTGGGATAGAATACAAGCCCAAAAAAAATAAAGAGTCTGTAAACTAAAAATTCTAACCTATAAACAAAATAGCGACTGGGACTACATATCTAAGCTGTAGGAACACCTCAGCCTGCCTGAACTCACAAAGCTATGTTCGATCCTAGTCTTCCCTGGACTCCTTCCAAAGGCCACTCATCTGCAAAAGACACGACATGTGCAGGCAAAGCTCGTATAGGGTTGAGTATAAAAATACTTAGTAGGACACCCTGAAACCACAAATTAATACACAAAGGAAGATGTAGTCATCTATACATAGTATATCACTATTAGAAAATGGGCCTATAACCATGGTTTTTCAAAAACTATTGGTATAGGCATAGTATGCAAGCCTATACCCAAGGTTTTCGAAAACCGTGGGTATAGGACCCCCATATACCCACGGTTCTAGGAAAACTATGGGTATATATTTTTTATCATGACCTATACCCATATTTTAGGAAAAACCATGGGTATAGGGTTTTTTAGGGCCTATACCTACGGTTTTCCAAACCGTGGGTATAGCTTTCCCCAATTATGGTGAGAAAACAAATCACGGGACTCAAAAAAAAATCGGGGACACCTATTACCATATCTTTCCCCCGTATACCCATGGTATAGAATAAAAAATTTAGCTATATATATATATATATAAGTTAAGTAGCTGGAGTGGTGAGGTGTTAGAACCTAGAGGAGGAGGTCACTGTATCAAAACCTGTGGCTAAATTTTTTCAAAAACCTATACCCATGGTTTTAAAAACGTGGGTATAGGGCTAGACACGGTGGTAAAAATCTATACCCACAATTTGGAAAATGGTGGGTATAGTTCATGGAACTATAATGATGACTCAATTTCCCATGGTTCCCAAAACCGTGAGTATAGACTATACACACATTTTTGGGGGCTATACCCACATTTTTGAATCGTGGGTATATGTCATTTTTCTAGTAGTGTATTTCTATAACACATATAATAAGAATATATAGATATAATCAAAACAAGACACACAGTCTAGATATAATTCAAAACTAACACATACCACCACTAGGGATTCAGCTCGAAGATTCTATGAAGCACCCATCCGGGAGAACACACTCATGATCCTGATAACACTGATGGCATCCATCCGTTATGTATTGTTCATTTGGATCCATCTTGAGAAATACATGCTGATATATCTAAAGATAGATATGATACCACAGATGAGGATCACTTCCAGGGCCATGGGGTGATACCAATAACTCCATATAGATTAACCTACTATGTAGAGGATCAACACTTGGTGAAGTCGGTCATGTCAATACCAAGGACTCTACCTAGTGAATGAAGAATTAGTAGAGGATCCTTCTCTGGACCTCTCAAAGGGGATTCCAACAACTCTATCCAAAAAGTACTACAGAAGAAATCGTACTCTTATGAGTAGGAAACAATACCCACCAACCTTCAGGGAAATAATCAAGGGAACAAACCCAAATAAAACATGTCAAAGATATAGTGGACAAGAGATTCAAGTCATGTAGAAAGGTATTAAGGGTTTGTATTAGGGTCACGCACCATATTACTTGACCCCATCTATTATCCATGTACAGCATATTGTGTTGTTTGAACATGTCATGTAAAAAGAGAGTACACCACGTATAGAAAGACTTACACATCATTCCCTTCCATCTAGTGTCCACATGTGTACTCTTCCCATGTGTTGGTACATAGTGTCAACCCATGTGGCTCTTCCTATGTACCAATACATGGGGTATCTGTGTAACTAGTTTAGCCAAACCATGTGGGGGAGTACACACCATGTCAGAACCCCGTGTACTCCACCCCATGTCTGTGTATCTTTTGAGATACATTCCAAGTCATGGGGAGGGATTCACACACCATGTAAAAGGTTTCACAAGTAATGTGACACTTTATTTCTTCCCAAAACCCTATCTGCCACTCAGTGGGGACCACACTCTATGTATTCCGAAATACACACCGTGTTAATTGGGATTTTCCAAAAACCTTGGTTCATGCTTTTTAATCTTACCTATCACTCTATCCACAAATATTAGCTGTGTCTCATTAGGAAACTCCTTATTTGAGGTCTTTTGGTCACACCATCACCGAATCGGTAAGATTCCATTTTTGAATAAACTCATAAAACAAGATCTTTTTCATTCTTAGTTTCCAATTAAGAATAATAAATTGGAACCCCCCATCATTCGATCCACTACTGCAACCATCATCATACCACTTTAAAATCTTAACAATGTTGGATCTTTATCCTCGGATCATTTCACAGTGATATAAAGGAACAATAATCGTATGTTTGCAAGCCATGAAGAACGAAAAGAACATGAAAAATTTAAGGGGAGAAATTTACAAGGAACAATCCAAGGAATTAAACTAAGACATTGTTCATTCCAACCTTGATCCATTCCATAAAAATGATCATGAAAAACCATATCAATTCTAATAATAAAACCCTGGTAATAAAATCCCGCAAAAGATACCCATACTGCAAGAACGATCGATCCGCGGGTCAACATGTTTGTTGGATGATCCGCATTTATCATTAATTCTAAGAATGGGAAAAAAATAAAAAACAGCACACCCACCTCGGGGTTGGATCATTAGTTAAGGAAGATCATTTTTTCCATCGTCTCTGTTGGTGAGATCTGTTAAGAATAGTGTCCATCGATCTCAGATCCAGGTTTCGTCATCATTTGTCACCTAGGGAATTCTCTAGGTTTTTTTCCTGATCCTCCAGGTAATTATAGGGTTATTATCTTAACCCTAAACTCCTTTCTCTAGGAATATTTAAAAATAAAACGTTGCTACATCAATGAAACTGAATGAAATTAAATAAATATTCAATTTATTTTATTCATTGAATCTTCTGAAAACTATTTTTCACTGCCAACCCACATCGGCCGATGTTAGGCCTCGCCTATGGTAATGTCTCCACTTTGAATACAATGGTTCCCTCAGATATCTAGTCTGAGAACCCATTTACATGTTATTCCAATTTTTCAATAAAACCTCTCACTCGTGATATTTAATATTTTAATATTATTCAACCATTTATTTCGGGCACGTCAGGTCTCAGAATCTCACATCATCTTAGCGCCTAGTCTTGAATTAATTAAATAAAATATTTATAAATAATACATAAAAAAATCCTGGACATTATAAGTATCATGATGAAAAATATTAAATATACATAATTCTAAAAAAATATGGTGTATAATAAGACTTATGTATCAAGGTATTGAAAAGTGAGACAAGAATCTCTTACTGTGGTCCTAATCATCTCTCCCCATGCACCTACCATCCTGAATAATCAAATTATGTTTACTAGATACCTTATTATAAAAAATTTTAATAAATATTTCATTTAATAATAACTATTTATTATCATATTCTATTTATTTATTATATTT
Source organism: Viscum album (assembly GCA_963277665.1). Classification (NCBI taxonomy): domain Eukaryota; kingdom Viridiplantae; phylum Streptophyta; class Magnoliopsida; order Santalales; family Viscaceae; genus Viscum; species Viscum album. The sequence continues at coordinate 1,277,115,109 of OY728122.1, forward strand.
TTTGTTCTAATGTTTGTTATTTTGGGTGGAAATTGAATTGGTTCCATCTTGTTTTTATAATTTTAGCAATTGAAGATGATATTTAAATAATAAGTTAAATAATTAATATAAACATTCCATAACCATAAAACATTCATGGTTTTATTATTAACTAATAATAATATTAGTATTTATGTTTTCATAGAAATCCATGATATATTTTTATAATGTCATTCATATGGGTGGTTAAACTAACCCAAAGAAGAACATCATATAACTCAATGGGTGAGTATGGTTAAGGAAGTGTACAATTTCATTATTAAATAAGAATAATGATTTTATTTATATTTTTTATAATTTTGAATCATATTTTATGTGGTTTGGATAAATAATTAAAATCAATATGAAAAATGAAAAACGTTACTTCGTGAAGTTTGTAGTCTGCAACACACATGATTAACCTTTTCATTTCTAGTCGAATGAGATGGAATGAAGGTGGATTATTATTTTTAACTTAATAATTTTTATTATTATATTATATATATTTCATATTTATTCTTCAATTCCATTCTTATAATGATAAATTAGATGAGGTGGTGAAAAATGGAAGACAACGCTTCGTGGAGGGGGTAGCCCGCACAACACACGATCAACGTTCTTTTGTTATTCTAAGTTGATATGAAGGAATAAATAAGGGTTTTAACATTAATTTAATAACACTATAATATAATAATTATACTGAATTCATTATATTATTATGTTGAGGGTATGTTTTTAAGATATTTATTGTGAAGAAAAGGTAAGTATTCAATAATACTTACATAGAGACCTTGAACTTCCTCTTGATGAACTCCTTAGAATTGAAGGAATTTGGTGAAATTGAAGTGACCATGGAATTTATTAAATGTAATGGGATTATAGGATTTGAAGATAAATTGGGGTTTCAAAGATATTTATAAGGTAAATTGGATCATTGATTGAGTGGAAGTGATCCCCTTTAATAAGTGAATAAAAGGGAACTTTTGTGAATACCCTTTACTTTTCAATGTTATCATTAAACTATTCAAAGATAAATGACTCAAAATTTTATAAATAATGTATTTTAGGGTGATATTGGGTTTATAAATCCTCAAAAATTTATTTCCACACATGTTTTAAACTTTTTGGAATTCATTTACTCTAATAATTGTTTACTATTTCATTTTTTTATCGGGTAACGAGTTTTTACCCAAGTAACTTATTTTTTTCTAAAAATATAAAATAAAACATCTTAAAAAATTTAGGTGTGATGAAAATAAATTTAATCTTAATTTATTATAATCCAAATTCTAAACAAGAGAAATTTATTTTTAAATTAAAACATTTTATATATTGAAAAACCATTTTTGTTGAAAAATAACGTTCTAACCATTCTATATTCTTAATATTATTTAGAACTGATTACTAATTAAATGTGTGTTAATATAATTATATATTTGTTTAAATATCATATTAGAGTAATATTTCAAATAAAATAATTTAATTGATTAGATAAATTTTACACAATGTTAATAAAATAATTATTTCAAAATAAGACTTTGTCATTATCATAGTAAATTACTGTAATATGAGTAGTAATACTTTTATGCATAAAAATTAAATTTAAATTATTATATAATATAAAATATTGATATAAGTCATGATATCCATTTTTTTAGATTTCATTTCTATAAGTGACGAAAACTGATTTTTAATATAAGAAAATAAAAATAGCTTTAAGAGTAAAAAAATACTTAAGTTTCTAAAACATTAAACATGAGTTTATAAATTCAATATAGTAATTTTAAATGATTTATTCTACTTTACAAATATATATATTTATAAAATTTTAAAAAAAATATTTCATAAAAAATAAGGATATTAACAAAATTAGAATATTTTTTATTATTCACCTAAAAATAAATTATTTTAGAAAAATATCAACAAAATCACCTTAAAATTAAATTGAAATGATTGAATAAAAAATGAAATTAATTTTAGAAAATTAACATTATAAAATATCTAAATATATATTTCAAATGAAAATAAAATAAATAATGAAAATATTCATTTATAAGCATCTATATTCACATATTGAACAAATTTAACTGTTTGTTTATTTAGTAAGGTATTTCTTTAACACATAGAATATTACATACTTAAGTACTCTTCATAAGTTACCAGTCTTTAGAGTTTCTTATATTAAGATTATCATTTCTCTAAGGATTAATATTGGAGTTAATTTTAAGGATAATGATGAAATTTATCTGTAATATAAGTTTATATTAAATGAGTATCATGTATTATATCTTTTCATAACGTAATTTTAATGAAATTACTCCCACTAAAAATGATGATCCCATACATCATATTTATTCAATGATCTGAGATCCATATCTCATCATTACTTACACTAGTTTGAGAATGTAAAAATTCATGGCTATATATGGTAGACAAAAACTTGTCAATTATATCATATATGATTATTTGATAGTTTATTGGATAAAAATTTATGAAAATCCATTATATGGAGGCAATAAATTCTATTTTTATAGTATCATAATCGTCAAGGTTTCCCAGCTTGAGTAACCTAAATAAACTTCGAGAAACATTACACCTAACTATTAGGGTCTCCCATGCTGAATGATTGAGATCTTTAAAAGTGCCGATTTAGAAAGAATATCACACTTATTATTTTTAAAAGGGGTTTTAAAAATATCACCAACATAATAGACATTATATATATATTAATTTCATAATTATTTCAGGTCATTCATTCTTTATCATCTCATGTTTTACTTCTTTTTGTGTGCATGATTCTAACAATTAATTTTGGAATCCTATTCCTTCCACAATATTAATGTGTTCACACCACATTAATGTGTAACTTTTTACGCAACCCAAAATTCTTTTATTCACCCAAAAATAGAAGCTAAGTATATTCATACATATACAAATTCATGTCATGCATAATGTGTATAGACTTTTCATGTAAATTCATAGAGTTATATGATATTGATAGTCTCTTCATGAGTAATCTTAGAGTGATAGATAGCATATACCTTACTTTTCTAGAATAAGGCATAAGCCTCTATAGTGGTGGGTATTCTGACCCCAAGTCCCTCTCCCTAGGGAGACTTTACGGAAGATAGAATTCACTTAATGATATATCTAACACCTAATATATACAAACTCTACTCAAAAACTATTCTCAAATCTTAACTCTAAAAACAAACTGATGTAAAGGTCTAATAAAAACTAAAACTTGTCGAGTCACACCTAGATTATTAAGAAATTCTCTATCTCCTATAATTTATTTATTGCATAAATAAATCATACACATTATTCACATTATGAATAATTTATATAAATGAATAAAACAGTAATAATTTTTAAATAAATGAATATTTCATACATTTAAACATGAGATAAATATTTATAAACTATTCATAAATAGAGGATTACTATAAACATTTTATAATTATGTTAAATATTATGGATATTCCATAATTTTGGGTATACACTCTTTATATCATATTTTAACATATACTATTTCTTATTTTTTATTATCGAAAATTTCAATTTAAATATATGATATTATTATGAATTATAAATATTTTATAATCTAATTTCTATTATGTAAACTATTTACATAATCTAAATATTGCTATACCCAAGGTCCTTCAGTGATCCCCTTAGTTTTTCAACATGGTCGTAACTGGCCTCTTATGTGTTAGGTGTTGTACATCATCCTAAATAAGTATAAATTGTGGAACCACACATACTAAGTCCCACATGGGGAATGGGACAGTCTTAGGCATGAAATATAATTATTGTGAGTTCTTCGCCCCAGTATAAGGAATTTTCATATGAGTGGGATTCCAATTAAAAGTAAATTTATTCATGTGGAACACTATAGTGGATAATATCATGGTTATAGTAATGGTAATAGAACCTAACCCAGCATCATAGTATAGGGGAAGCCTCAAAACCCCTCAGGTAACACTATGGGGAAAATTTTTGGACACAAGGTTATTCAAAACTCCCCTTGGTTTTATGACATTACATTAACTGGCCTCATATATGTCATGTGTTGTGCATCATCTTGAATAAGGCCATATTATGGCATGAAATATCTTATGTCCCACATGGGGCCTAGGGGAGTCTCAGACATGAAACATAGGTCTTGCGAGTTCTTACCCACAATATGAGGCATTTTCAGATGAGTGGGATGCCCAAGAAACAAAATGTGCAAGTGGAACCCTATTGTGTACAATATTATGGCTATAGGGTAGCTCAACCATCTAAAAATTCCTTTTAAAAACTCAAGTCAACCATTACTGAATCATCCTCAAGTTTTCTCACATATTTGAATTTCAAATCATTAATTTGAAATTCCATCTTTTAATGTACCATAATCTTCTACCTGTTTCTCCTCTACCAATATTCTCAATTTATTATATTCTTCAAAATTCCTCAAAAAATCATTGTAATTAATTCATTTGAGTACACCAAAAAAATCATAAATATACACACATTCATAAAAAAATTACACTTCTTACAACATGAAGTCCTTGATTGCCAATGGGAATGAAAATTCTTCATTTTGATATTTAATTTTATGGATAGCATATCACTTTGCTTCATTAGATTTAATTATTTGATGGTCCATTGAATGTGTTTTAATCCAAAATAAATCATTTAATTCATCCCAAAAATCATCCCAACATTTAATTTTGAACTTTTATAAACCTATTCATTCCTTAAATTTTTTAAAAGTTTTGAACTCTATGTGGATTCAGGGAACTCTACACAGCAAGTCTATATAGGTTGAACTATATATTCATCAAATCTACACTTGTTTGGAATGAAATCTATGGTCTTCTCTATAAACTCTCTGATCATTGGAAACTCTACATCTTCCTTCCATCAACACTACATTTGAACCATGCCTTTGAAAAAATTCCAGATAAACTCTACATTCACTAGAATGAACTTATGCAGAAACTCTACCTAAAAACTAAACTCGATGCAGTATGGGTTGAACTTTACGTTTATCCATTTTCCAAAATCCAAGGAACATAATTTAAATTCAAACTTAACCAACTTAGCAATGACTCGTCATTAAATAGTTCTAAGATAACTTTAGTGAACTGAGTGTTGGAAATGAGGATATTGAATAACAATATCATGTTTTCCACAAAAACAATGATTTTCATTCAACATCTTCTAACTGACCCCTTGATTATTTAATAATTACGTCATCATCTCCATCAAAATCACCTCAAATCTATCATGAAACCCTATAATAAACAATTTCATATGTGAAATTCAACTAAACTATCAGAATATTTCACACATGCACATGTTAAATTCATAGCTTAACCCTTATATCCTTAAGATTTCTAAATAAGCACTTTATTTCAATATTATAAGGAATTCCATATAATTTAAAGGTAACATACATTTTACTATGATTTATAAATATTTTAAAAACCATATAAATTTTAAAAATATATTCCTAATATTAAATCATTAATATAAAAGGAATATTGATAATTAATATTTAAAAACATTTAATCAATTAACCATAAACATTTTATAATAAATTTATTTATTTAGTAATTTTATAAATTTTATAAATATTATAAAATATTATTTTTCATTATTTATAAATAATTATAAATGATCTAATTCAAATCATAATTGAATTTCATAAATAAATAAATACTTTATTAAATATGGAAAACAAAATATTAACTTTTCACATTTATAATTAGGCTTATAAAAAACAAAAATTAGTTAAGACTAAATTTATCATTTATAATTAAATTAAAAACTATAAGCATAAAATATATTAACATTTTATACATTATTATTCCAAAAATTAGACCATCCCTTAGCTTGCATGTCTAACCAGTCGAACATTGCTAAGACGGCCAACCAATCTTAAGAATAGGACAACAAGGAGCGGCAAAGGGTATGAGCATGATTAGTGCATGCAAAAAGAGCATGGGGAGACTCTTGGCTAGGGAAAATCACTATGTGGGGAGAAAAAATGGATTGTATGGGTGGGTAAATTCCACTGTATTTTCACGGATACCTACTTATCATCATAGGTAATGAAGCAGCACCCTCCCATGGAAAATTATGATGTGAGACTTGCTCAATATGGGAACTATTCATACCCTCTCATTCAAAATAAAATTTGTGCTCATTGTCAACATCTCACATATCCCAAACTCATGATAAATATTAATTCCATGTGTTAAGTGATTGTTTCATCTGTATACAATGTTATACATGTGCGTTGCATCCAATGATATGCTCAAATGCACATAACATGTTGCACTCACCATGAGTCTTGCATCTCTATGCCAGGCTAAAATTCTTTCTTCATGTCATATATATCATGACCATGCTTCCAATTCATGCCTCACTTGACACTCAAACACATCCCAAAATTACAACGACACTCATCATAATGTCGATCATCACAACATGATGCTCTATTTTTTTAGCATGCAGCACGAGCATCATTATCCAATAAAAACTCTATAATTATCCCTCTCAATCATGTTAACACGTTAACATAATGCTACATATGGATTAAACATATACATATCAATGTTATCATATACAAAAAATTAGAACAATGTTGAACTATTAGCATTTCAAAAACATGTTGTAACACTCGAGCTTCAATAAGAATAGGTTTTTCTTTCTAAAGAAACAATATCATAATTCAATAATTTTATTAAAACAAAAAAAGAAAATTTTATAAATTTAATTTAATGAAATTAATTTCATTTTCGAAATTGTCATGCCAAAATTTTCTTAGGGTGAATTTTTGATATTTTTCAAAAATAATTTATTTTTGTGTGAATAGTCATAAATATTGATTTTAGAAAAAAAATATCACTTTTATAAAATTATAATGATATAAGAATAACTTGAATTTTTATGAAACATTATTTATTGAAAAATATATATTTAATAAGTAATATAATGCACATAAAAATATAATGTTGAACTTAGAAATATAAGCTTAACATTTTGGAAATCTAAGTAATGTTTTTGTTGAAATAAAACTGTTTTTAGTTTTCTCTGTTAAGAAATAATTTAAATGGTTCCTTTAAGTTTTAGTTTGGTTTAAAAGAAAAATATGTTTCATTTTTTTTAATATAATCCAATTAATTTCATTGTAATCAATATTATTATTTATTTTTCTAAAAAATCATTTTTCTACTCAAAATAAACATTTTTATAAAAATAGTTGTTATTGTATTTTGTGAATTTAAATTAATAGAAATTTATGTAACAACCTAGGTACTTATAAAATAATTTTTTTTTTCATTTTGGAATTAAATAGTGAAATTCATTATAAATGTATAAATAAATAAGTGGTATTTAAAGAAATTAAGAAATTTATACAAATAGAATAGTAACCTCGCATATAAAAGTATAAACAAAATTTATTTATCTTATAAGTGAAAGTATGATATATTTATATCATGAAATAAGTAAATTAATGATTATAAAATGATAAATTATGTTTTGGTATTTTTACGAAACATAATTGTTTATTTAAAATTTTATAACTAATATATTGATTTAAAAGAAAATTTATCTTCATAAAATATATTCATAAATTAATATTTTGTTGTCTTATGATTATAATATAATTTTATGAGACCTTATTTAATTTTTCATAGTGTCATAAAAGGATTTATAATTTTAAAATCAATATTTTTAAAATAAATGATTATTTTAATTAGAAAAAAATTCTCATATTTAGAAAATTATTTTCCTAAAATGGAGTTCATTTTTAAATTATACATAAAAAAATTAGGGTGAATTTTTTGTATTTTTCTAAAATAGTTTATTTTTTGGTGAATAGTTAAATATGGTAATTTACGATATATAACAATATACGTTAAAATAAACAATTTATTGATTCATTACTGATGTAAGATCCATAATCTATAACTATCATACTCTATTTTCTGTATTTAGTCTTGGGAATCAAAACTATTCATATTCTTGAGCCAAAATAATAAACTAATGAATAAAATAATCAAAAAACACCCCTCTCATCTACTATAAATACAACACCTCACCACATCTTCTCCTCAAACTTCCAAATCCTTTTAGATTATTTAATTATTACCAAATTCCCTTATAAACCCTCTTCCCCACATCCAAGACCTATGGATCTCACTAAAAAACCAAAACCAAGTGCCTTAAGGAGGTTCTCAATGAAAAGAAGTTCAAGAGGTAAAATCCTATTTCGTTTTCTTTTAAATTGCTTTTCAATTTATTTTATTTTATTATTCTATCCTCACCTCCCCTCATCCAAGTGACATAATAACTCAAGTATCTTACATGTAATTTAATGTTATTTTGTTAATGGGATATTGATATATCTGATTTATATATACCTTTTAAAACATTTTATTCAGTATAAAAACACATTTTAACTGAATATACATTGTTTTGTGGATAAAATGATTTATTTTTATGCTAGTGGTGATTTTTAGATATTTCCCAGCCAAAGTCACTAATCAGGAGTGATTAAAATGAAGGTTAAGATATACACAATGTGTACTTTATAAACACACATCATGTGCCTTTTCCCTGACATGGTTCAGCCAGACCAAGTACATGCCCATGTGGCCAGTAAGAACTTACATATCATGTACCCCCTTATAGATGTGGTTTTTGGATAAAGTTGAAAATACACACCAAGTGGTGGGGTGCTACATGTCATGTATCCCACCAACTGACTATCAACACATTCAGATTCAAGGGGTCGGTTGATAACTCACTTACAAGTATAGAAACACAAGCTAAGTCAATTTGATTTTATTACACATCATGTACTTTATGGTACATTCCGTGTATTCTCAATTTCTATAAATATGCAGGAATCCCCTCCATTTTTTGGGTTGGAAATTCAATGGGAGGTTCTTCCACTCTTCCATTCTAATTTTCCTCGCATCCATTTCATGTTTTCAATTCTATTTAGTATAATTCTCTGCTCCCCCATCTCCCTCTTGTATCCATGGTTGGGAATGAGTTTTGGCTCAATCCGCACATAGTGATCATGGTCATAAGTTGTTAGTTACCTCATGTTGGGGTTGTAATAAGATTCACTTTTGTTGAGATTTAAATTTTTTAATTTTTTTTATTTCAAATTATGTTTTATAGTTCCTTTATTGATTCAATTCTCTATTGATTATTGGTATTATGTCAGAACAATAAAAAACCAATAGTAAAAACTAAGGGAGTTACAGCAGGAGAATAAATGACTATTGGGTGACCCATTTGCTACATTATTTAGGGGTAATATATTACTTTTTTTTCTAACATTCAATTACCAGACCAAGTAATTGATGTTTAAATGCATAATTACGAGTTTTCGGATCAAGAAATGGTAATTGAATTGAATGCCAATGGTAAACAGTTTTCAAAAATAATTTTAATTTTAATGAATGATGATTGAAACAAACCCTAAATAAATTTAAACCTTGAAACTCTAGTCTTTTATTTGTTCAGTTCTTATTATGTTTTTAATTTTATTTTCACATATAGTTTCATTGTTTCATTCTATTTCCCTTCACCATTTCTATTTGGATAATCAACTAAGGCTCAACAACTTTCACTGATCCTATTGCTTATCTGTTCTCCCTATGGAATTGAACCTGAATTCCACTAACTACCTAGTTAGTCATATCATAGGGGATAAAACAAACAAATTATTCCATTTTTACCGCACCTTACAATAGATCTCGTATCAAATTATGGCACCATTGTTGGGGAACATGGAAAAAAACAGCGTGAGTTTGAGTTAAGGTTAGTTTACCCATATTTTTCCTTTTTTTTTCTTTTCCTGATATTTCTTGGAAACCTCAACCCCGCTTCTCTATGGATTTTTATTCAATTGGAAGTTAGTACAATCCACCTTGAAAGGATTTTTATCCATATGATCCATTGTTGTTGTATCAGTTCCAGGAAGAATGTTATCCATACATGGATGATGGGTTTCAATTTAAGGAAAAACCATGTACATTCTTCACCCCACATATTCCTTTATCTCTTTCAAAACCATCTTCAAGTAATGACTAATGATTAATATTGATGATAGAAGACTTTACCAAACACTAGTTGGACCAAAAAAAAATTTGGGATGATATGGTACTATGGTTAAGCAACTTTCAGAGATAATCACTTATATAAATACTATAGTTGAGATAGAAGTTCTGTGTTATGAGAATTTTTTTACTGAGGAAACATGTTATGATGTGCTCCCACCTTTCATTCACCAGAATGTTCTGAACATGATTTTTAAAGCTCAAACATTGAATATGGGGAAACATAACAACATTTTATTGCTGAATTTGATCAATTCTTTCTTTCTAACCATTTAGTTGATTATGCACCTAATCTGGAATATTCTTGTGATTATTTTTAGGTGTTTAGAATTGTGAAGCAAGAATCTCAGGTGGTAGATAATGTACCTAATAAAACAAAGAAACACATCCAGCTTTGGCATCTACTGGCCATGTAGTAAGGCTACTACAAGCTGTCATCTAGACCACCTGAAGGTCAAGAATCATAGATAAAAGATAAAGTCATCGGACATATGTGGTGGTCCTCACAGTGAAGGGAACACCCACCTTCAGATTATGGGTAAGTTCCCATAAGTCAGGTCGTTCTAGAAAGAACTAAAAAAAAGGCACTTACTGGGAGGAAACTTATCCACTCCCTTCTCTCTTATTTTCTATTTTTAATAAATACAAGGTGTGTGCTTCCTCTTCACATTCCATGTAAAAATGTTTTCTTCTGGGAAACTGTTTGAATAAAATGAGCCTACACAGCATGTGGACAAAAATACGTAGTGTGTACTATTATTTTTAATATATATTGTAATATAAATTTTAGTATAAATAAATATCAACTAATTTAATTAACATGGATGAGTCCTGTGTTGATGGAAGGGTCGTTGGAGTGTATCTGAGTGATCGCCAATTTTAATCTCTCCATAACTACATTTGGTACATTGTTCATTCCTTTTAAACCCATTTTTTTATTAAATGGTGTGTGATATGTTTTCAAAATAAAATAAAACCATTTAAAAACAAGCGAAAACCCCACAGTGTGGCAAAAGTTTTTGGCAAGGTTGTACCTAATGGATCCAAAAGACCCAGGTTCAAGTCCAGCCAACTGGTTCAGTTCCATCATTTTTCATATTAATAAAACAACACAACATGTATTTTATTATATTTCATGTGTTCAATGATTTGATTAATAAATTAAAACGTTTTCAAAAATAAGAAATCAACCGGGAGTGATGTAGATTGATTGGAAGATTTATAGCCAAGGGTTCAAAAGATCTAGGCTTGAACTTCGAAAATCTCCCTCCTTCAACCTAATATTTAAATAATTAAAACCACCCATAATGTGTTCTATTTTCCCTATGTAGAGATACATCTATAATTTAAATATATGAAGTTAATAAAACCTTGTATCACTACAACCTTCACTCTAGTGGTTAATGTCTTGCGTTCAGATCAGCCAATCACCGTTTTGAATCACGCCCTGAGCACTAGACCAATGGTTATAGTTCTATTTTAAAAATATTCGAAAAAATAGCATGTATTTCTCAAATACACTACATTTATAGGTTTTATATATATATATATATATATATATATATATATATTATTTTTAAAATTTTTAATTATAAACCATATTTATTTATTATCATAATTTTAAAAAAATCTTCTTACATGTCATTTGGTACCCTCTCCACACCGTTTGGTTCACCTATAAATGCTTATAACCCTACCCAACCTGACATCATGTCGCACACCCCCTAACTGTTTTCTTCTCAATGCATCTCTCATATGTTGATCACCCTCACACCACTCAATATCCCATTTTCCTTTGATTAGGACCATTATTTCAGAACAATCTTGATCCTCAATCTTAAGTATGAACCCCTACGCTCGTTATTTCAAAGTTTTATAACTATTTGGGTGATTTTTGGATGGGTGACCATTATTTTAGAATCTCGTAGTACACATGTTAGATGAAGAACACATTCCATGCAATCCAAGTACACAACCACACACTCTGATTTCAGAATTTCAAAAACACATGGCATGTATGTTCAGTACACATCATGTACAGTGCTACTGCCCAGCCTTTAGGAGCAACCCATATATTAAGACCACACAGAAAAACCCCATGTTGCCACATATGGTGTGTATGTTTGGTTCATTATGTGTATCTTTTTCATTAGGAGTATTCCATGTAAGGGGTGTACACATATTGGAATCTTTGTTTATACACACACCATGTAGGGAATCCCCACAGTGTGTACTCTATTGTATGCCCCGTCAAGGATAAGTACGTGTACGGGAACATACACATACAGTACTCAATGTTCTCACACATAGAGTTTACACATTACTACATGTCATGTACTAAATATTTCCAAAACGCATGCCCACTCAGTGTGTTTATCCAGAATACACGGGTTGCGAACTTTCTCACCCTACACACAATGTATCCTGGATCTACATTCTGTGTACCTTCTTTATTTTTTCTCACATTCCTTCTTTTATTTTTAGTTTTCTTTTCTTTTGTTCTCTTTTTTTCTATCCATTTTAGCTATGGAAAATAGGGAAAGAACTATTGGGAAGCACCTAGTGCCTGCTACTAAAGGAGATCAACCCCATTGGATCAGACTCTGGAGGCCAACGACACCAGTGCTAGATCTTCCAGTGCGTCAGTTGTAGGCCTTGGTGGCACTACCTCTTCTCTTATAGGCACCCACACCTTTGATATCCGCTAATCCAGATGACACTAGGTCACCATATAAGGTCTCGACTAATCATCATTCTGCAACAACTATCCCATCTATAGTAGTTAAGTGCTCCAGAACAGTAGATCTTGCTACCAGTGCAACCCATGTTTTGTCATCCATGATAGTAGAGGCCCCTAATGTGTTTGTGCCAGCACCCACAACTGGAACGAAATCATATTCTTCTATAGAAATAGATACTCAACCTGTAGTTTCAACATTTGTACCATCAATGTTTGCAGCTATGGCTCCACCACAGTTAGCCGCTACAATAGCTCAACTTTAGCCACATCTCTACCTTGTATTTTCTGAGGTAAATCCTACTATTGACAGGTTATAATGATTTTCACAGTGCATGATATAGTTGAGTGAACTATTCCTAGATATCATAGTGCCCTAGTGTTTGGGCATTTAGGAGGAGATAGAGGAGATCCCTAGCCACACCTATTTAATAGACACTCCAAGTCAGAAAACCTATATTCAATGATTTATTTTTGGATTTTGATGTGATATTTGAGTTTTATGGGGCCACCTACCGAGCCACAACTGGTGACACAACCACCACTGTCCGATTTAGGCTGGGTAGACATCACTTTTCTCAGACTATGGTGGAGTTCATCCGAGGGTGTGGATAATACCCCCATCTAGCCACCCCACACCTTATTTCCACCCTCACCCACCCTAAGCACTCTAACCTCAATTCCATGTGGTAGGATCTTGTTGGCTTTGACCACAAGTACACCCCACTCCCCATAAGAGCACTCTCATCATTTATCCTCCTCTTTTTTTCATCCATCGGTGCTTAAACACCATCCTTTTCCCATGCCATGAGGACATGGGTGTCATGTCTGAACGAGGCATGGAGCTTCTCACTGGTATTTTCTAACATGAATATCCCAACCTTCGTTGTCTTGTCACCACCTATTTCCATTCCATGATCCATGGACATCAAGAAAACCTGAATGATGTTATATATGCCAGCAGATTAGCATACTATCTAGGGGTGTTTGTGCCATCACTACCTCATGATCACTTAGTACCTCCTTAGTATAGGGAATTCATCATGATTATTTTTATGAGGATGGTCAAGTTTTAGGGATATGAATTTTTTCTCGTGTAGGATGCCTCAGCTTCTATTGGGGTGAGAGATGACCCACCTGTCCCTGCTGGTGCTGCTGATCCGGTACCACCACCTCTACCCGCCAACTTCCCTTCTCCCCTTATTCCCATTTCTTCCTCCCTTTCATCTTCATCCACCATATCCTATTCTACTCAACTATACACATCCCCACCTCCTCTCACACCCTTTTATAATCTCCCCATACCATTCCTCTTGTTCATGATTGAGTGACACTAGGTTCCCCTGGATCAGACACAAAAATAAATGGCAGGCATGTTGCGCCTAATTCTTCAGCACTTGGGCCTTCCACTTCCACCATAACCTACTCTTCAACCTGATCCCAAACCTTAAAAAGCACAACCTCAGTTCACCACTCTAGCCATAGATTTAGTTCTCCTATCCACGGTTGGGCTAACTTCCACTACTAATGTTGATGGGATTGATGTACCTATTGAGCCCATCATGTAGATCACATACCCGGTGCCTCCAGTTTCCACTACAGAAGCTCCTCTTCCCAATCCCCCTATTTATGACAGTGTCTCCTCTAAGGTGACACAGTGACTAGTTTTTTCACACTTGTTTCATTATATATATCTTTTTTTATATGATTTTTTTGTGATGGATTGAATTCTTGCATAATTATTTTTCCCATTTCTTCGACAGACACAGGTACATTGGAGCATTATGGGAATCACATTTATGACTTCTTTACAAATTTTGACCTCGTCATGAGGGAGTATTATTTTACATGTTTTATTTCCTTGCCTTTCTTTTGAATTACTTCTTTCAATGGTTCCCCTCTTCCTATCCCACTTGTGTTTTCCCACGTCCTCTTCTCTTCCTTCATGTTTCACTTGGGGGACCGTGTTCAATATTAAGTGTGGGGGAGAGTCTCTAACTACACTAGTTTTTTCCCTTAAACTAATCTAGGAGACAACATTAATAGATGAAATATTTTAAAATGTGGAAATTTTTTGATTAATTATAATGATAGATAATAAATACATAAAAGGGAATGTTAAATGTTATATGATTATTGTAAAAATAAAGTATTTTTTGATTATTGATTTAAATCCTTATCCATTTTAATTTATTAGACTGACCATTTTTATTCATTTCCTGACCCGATTGACCCATTTTTATCCCCTTTATCAAGAGGTATTATAATCCCTTTTGACATATTATTCCTTTTACCCTCTTTCTTGATAGATTATTAGGATATTCATAACTACTAGAACTTGTGAGTTTTTCTCTTCAAAACAGGAATATTTTTAATCACATTAAAATGATTGAGGAATTTGATTAATATTTTCACCCCCATTATCCGTGAGACATACCCTACATGTCACCTTTGTGAAACCCTTAGAAACCATGAACTGCCTTGATAGGGAGATTCATTAAAATCCTATTTATCCTTTCTTCCCAAATTATTCAATAGTATTTAATGATTATTCATTTTATCATTAGAATGGAAGTTTGGAAACTCATGGTATATTCTAGTGAGGAACCATGGTACTAAATGTGGGGGAGAGTGCCACTTTTTCATTTGGGAAGAAGGGTTCCAAAACCAATATTCATTTTATTCTTAGTGATCCAGTTATTATTATTTAAAAAAGTCAAAAGATTTTCTAAATTAATTCATTACACTTATTGATGGTTTACAAACCCATTTTTGGAAAAGAACGTATCATGTTGATAATGACCTTTTTTAGAGATCTTATTGAGGATTAATTTTTATTTGAGATTTTTATTTTGAATATCATGATTTATTATTTAATAATACATCCTGTTGTTTAGCCTCTGAGATTATTGTTCACATCATTACATACATAACCAAATCCTCATAATCATTTGAACCTTACTGAAAGACCTCTTGGTTTTTTATTTGATTTCTAAGTGGAGAATTAGAATACTTGCAAGCCTATAGATAGAGTGAATATACATGAGATTGATCATAACTTGGATTAAATTATCTTGAGTAATTGTTATGATATTTTTTGGTGAGGTAAATCATCAAGTGGCATGTGTATTTATGAAAAGTTAAAAAATGTAAATAAAAGAGTCTTTAAATTATTTAATTTAATTGTAAACGAGGTATGATTAGAATACATTTGAAATTAAATTATGTTTTGTGCTTTTTAAAATCCTATTATATGGATATAGTATTTATAAGTATAATTAGTTGAATGCTTCCCATTTTAGTGTTTGGACTCTATTAATTAGATGTTGATATTTTGTTTGAAGGAAAGAAAATGACTAAGTGTGTGGGATTTTGATGTTTTTTATTTGTGTATACCTTTTCCAACATTTTATTGACTATAAAAACATGTTTTCATTAGATATACATTTTTTAGATCAAATTTTTTATTTTGGTGTTCACAATGATTTTCAGATGTTTTCTAGCCAAAGTCACAAATCAAGAGTGATCCGAATGAATGTGAATATATACATGTTGTGTACTTTATAAACACACATTGTGTACTAATTACCCAACATGTTTTGGCCAGAATAAGTACACACCCATGTAGCCGGTCAACTCTTACATACTGTGTACAACCTTCTCGATGTGGTTGGTGGATGAAGTTGAAACTACGTGCCATGTGGGGTGGCATTACACACCATGTGTCCCACCAACAGACCACCGATGCATTGAAATTCAAGGGGCAGCTCAATGGATCACCTACCGATGGAGAAACCCAAGACAAGTCAAGTTGAATTTACTACATGTTGTGTATTTTAGGGTAAATTCCATGTATTCTCAATTTATATAAATATTCAGGAAGCTCCTATATTTTTAGGGTTTTACGTTCAGGGGGGATCTGTTTTCTCTCTTCCATTCAAATCTTCCTCACACCCATTTTGTATTTTAACGTGTTGTTTTCAATTATGTTTAGTTTAATTCTCCCCTCCCCCATATCCCTCTCATATCCATGGTAGTTATTGAGTTTTTTCTCAATCCATACACCATGACCATGGTCATAAGAGTTTAGTTCCCTCATGTTGGGGTTGTAATAATATTTTATCTTGTTATGATTTAAATTTTGATGTATGGATTTTATTGAAAATTATATTTTATAGTTCTTTTATTGATTCACTTCCATATTGATTTTTGGTGTTATGTCAAAATAAGAACACCACCAAAAAAAACTAAGGGACTTACAGTGGGAGAATCCATGACCATTGGGTGATCTCATTGTTGCTTGCTTTAGGGGTAATGCATTAATGTGTTTTTGATCATTCAGTTACCGGACCAAGGAATTGAAGTTTAAATACATAATTACCAGTTTTTATATCATGAATTGGTAATTGAGTTGAATCACCATTGTAAAAAACTTTAATAAATAATTTTAATTCTAAATAATGATGATTACAACAAACCCTAATTAACATGAAACTCTGACACACTTGTCTTGTATTTGTTCTGTTCTTCTTATGTTTTTAATTTGATTTTCATTTATAGTTTCTCTATTTCATTCATTTTCCCTTCACCATTTCTATATGGATAATCGACTAAGACTCAAAAACTTGCACTAATCCCATTACTTCTTCATTCTCTCTATGGGATCGACCCCGACTATCACTAACTACAAATTTTGTCAGATAAGAAGGGAGAAAACAAAAAAACTTCCAATTTGACCTCACCTTATAATGGGTCCAGTATTAGATATCCATTATCAAACCTATCCTCTTCTCGTATTATTCTAAAAAAATGAAAACATCATCTATGATGTGTCGATTTACCATCATCATGGACAATGTGTTTTAGTTTTTTTTTACTACCTTTAATTCTAGTTATAAAACCATTATTATGATTAAATCATATTTTATAATACATATTATAAGTTATATAATGTTTTGGAACCAATATATAATATGATATTAAATAAAATGATAATATTTTCTTAATGGTTGTAAAAGCCACAAAAATAAATTAAATCAGTTTCACTAATGTTTTATCTAATGAATCATTCTCATATCAGAAAACAAAATGATATATGGTGTAATTTAAAATTATAGAAGCATATTAATACCATTTATTTCCACTTCTGTTGTTTTTCTTCCATTCGACAAGAAAATCCATAATGAACCAACCATGGAAACTATGAAATAAATGCACCTAAAACAAAGGAATAATAAAATATTATTAATAAATGACCAGAAGTTTGTTATAAAAATATCATATAAGATATTATAGATATGAATATAGTTTTTTAATATATTAATACCACTCTTTAAATCTTTATTAGGAGGTTTGAACTTTTTTTAAGTAATATGAACCTCAGGTAAGGGATTTTTCTTTAAATATCCTCTTTAATGTTTTTTATGAAATTCAAAGACAATGTTTTTTAAAATAAAATGGCATGAGATTATTTTCCCTCTTTAATGAAGCCTTAATTTTTTAATGACTCTTTTAAAATATTACATGTTTTAATTAAAAAAAAGTATTTCCTTTGTATATGTGCAGTATTCTTTTAGAATGACTGATTTTATTCAATAAATATTCTTATGATGAAATTTTTCATGTTTTATGATATTGTTATGGTTCTTGGGAATTGTTTATAATGATGGTTGGGACCTTTATCTCCCTCAAATTAATTGCGTATGTTTATTTAATAAGTTTAGCGTAATGGTTATTCTTAGTGTAACTAAAACGTTTACATCATAAGGTAGTCGTGAGGGTTACATTGTAAGGTAGTTGTGAGGGTTACAAATCATATAGTAGTCTTGGGGGTTAAAATATTAAGTAATTAGTTCCTCAATTTACCAAAACGGTTTATTTATGTTTTTTATTTTTTATTGAAATATCTTGTTTTCACAAAGTAACTATATGATACTTTATAGGTGAGAAGTATGTCTTTGGGAAAATGATTCCATATCTTTATAAGTGTTCATGGACTAACGGTTCCTTTTCATTTTTTTATGTCCCTTACTAAGATTTTTTTTCTCATCCCATGTTTTGAAATTATTTTCATAGGTTTTAAGAATTAGTGAGGGAAAATAAGATTCTATGTTTAATGGCATGAAACAATTTCATGAATAGAGCTCATGTTTTATTAACAACTTATGTATTATGTAAGAGATGATTATTGTTTTAGTAGTATCCACTTTTTATTCTTATGGGTTGATATGTATGAATTTTATCCTAATTTCCTAAAAAACTAAACCAAAAATATATTTGGGAATTTAAGAATGTGAATTCTACTTGAATTTACTATTTTATGAAATGTTTAAGACCGGGTCATTATAGTTAGTATCAAATAACGGTTTAGATAACTTTAGGGGTTATGATGATGTTAATAGAACACTATAAATGATTTTTACGTTATGGTTATATTGAAATGATATATAATTTAAGGATTAATGTGATTCTTAATCTAATATATATCAGTTCAAAAGGTTTTCCACAAAATAAATAGGGAAGATGAAGTAGGAATGAGCTGACAAAATGATATCCTTTTGAATCTATAGCCTAGAATGGTGGGAATTAGAACTGATTAGTCTGTGATAGTAATGGATTAGTTGAATAAGGATATAAATGGTGGTGGAATCCATGCCAAATAAGATCTAGATCTAACACAAAGGAACATGATAATAGTGGAACATTTTATGAGGAAACACCCTCCTACTTTCAATGGATATTTTTACCTAGTGGTGGCTGAAGGGTGGATTAAATCCATTGAAAATATATTATATGTCGTTGGGTGTTCAGATGATCAAAAGGTTAGTCTTACTATTTATCATTTTGAAGGTGAAGCCGACCAGTGGTGGTAAATGGTCAGGTTTATCATGGATAGTGAGGAGATGGATTTCTTATAATAGGATGAATGTAACAATATTTTCCTTAAAAAATATTTTCCTAAAGTGGTTTGAATTAGGATGAAAAAGAAATTCCATTATTTGAAAAAAAAGAGGAATATTCAATGGTCATGTATGAAGAAAACTTCACTTGATTTTCAAGGTATGATCTATATATTATTTAGTATCTTGATAGTAAAATCAATCATTTTTTACTCAGGATCGAAGTAATGATATCAAAGGGATTTGGCCTCATCTGAATTCCAAAGTTATTAGAAACATTTTTGATGTGTTGAGAGGGTAGAAATTGAGTTTTCTGATGATCATGTGTACTTGAACACTAAGTACAAGAAAAGGACTAGATGGAAAGAAATAGGTAAGAATCAATCAAATAAATCTGAAGGTAAGAAAATCAGGTTTCTAGTTTGTGGGAGGTGTGGTAAAAAGAACCATAGGGGTTTCCATAACAAATTTTGGAAGTGTTTCTGATGTGGTAAGTTTGGACATATGGCCCTATATTGTAATGAAAAATATATTTGTGTTGGTATGTTTAATTCTTATAAGAATACTGTAATGTTTTTCAATTGTGGTGAGATAGGTAATTATGAAAATACCTACCCAAATAATGATCTGAATGATGGAAATTTGTCCTGAACTATCTTGGGTCGACCCCGAACTGGTCAACCGAGCCAATCTGCTAAAAGGACCAAGGGGCATTCCCAATCCCCATGGACTAGAAACTAGTGCTAGAGCATAAACAGAGACACCAAGGGAATGATTTATCCCAATATAAAAAATTGAACAAAAAACTAAATAGAGAATCCCAATATATAAATAAAATATCTGAACTGAACATATTTTACATATAAAATGAAAATATAATAGAACTGTAAAACAAAATCCAACTGAACCTGATGACCATAATGTCTCCATGTAACCTAAAGGGTCACTCTCTAATACCATAACCAACCATCACCCACTGAGATCAAAACCAAGTGGAAACCTACACCAAAATATAAAAATAATAAATAACCATAAGTGTGAGAATTAAAACTCAGTAGGTGTTCCTGGCCAAATCTATTCTCAATACACTTCCTTTAAAATAAAGAAACATAAACTTCATGTTTGAAAAAAAATATATAAAAGTAATCTTTTTTATACATTTTACAATTTAAAGAAAAACACGATCCATTTATCTTTATCATTCCAAATAAATATTCTTTCATAAGAAACAAACATTAACACTTTCAAAGAGTAAGGTGATTATTTCATTTAAAACTAGAAAAATTACAATTAAAAATTTTTCAAAATATTTTATATAAACCTTTGAAACTCAAGGAATCACTTTCCAAAATAAGTACACCACATAAGTGAGTACAAACAATGATCACATAATAAGTGCAGTGGAAACAATCTTACTAGATTAACCGACCAATAATGTATCTCATTCATCCTCTGTAGAAAACTAAGTGTCAAGATACATGGGAAATACTAGGATCTCATTAAATAATCCAAAACATACTATACATCCTAACACATCTTGTAAAGAATGACTCACTCGATAACATCATTAATTCCCAAATTCTTGATCACACCCTACCTATTTTGATCTATGGGCACTATCCAATAAAAACAATAACAAAATATATACCCCTTACCATGGGTCACTATCCAAAGTGAAATCCTAAGCTAGTGCACCAATCTTCCTCAAAAAAAATTCTAGCTCTGTAAGGTTCCCATGTCAAGATTTAAATTAAAGTGGGGGTGAGCCATCAATACCAATAGAGAATACAATCACATAAACATATATCATATATAAACAACTCACACAAAAAATCACCCCTGAGCCACTCCAAGGAACAATCTCTTACCTTAAAACTCATAGATCTTAAAGGAGTCCACACTAAGTACCTCTCATTCTACTCAAAGTAAATGTGTCATGAGGAGTCCATAGTGGGGACATCCCACCCATTTAACATAAATTCATCATAATTATTACAAAATAAGGATATCCCATACATTAAATATAAACAAGAAAAATGGATTTTCTGAAGAGAGTTTTTCAAGCGAGACACTTTACACCATTTTCACACATTGCCAAATATACCTCAAGAACCCTTTTTCAAAGAACAAAATACACCTTTATAAAAAGGTTCAAATACACCATTTCCCAATTCAAACCCATTTTAAAATATTCCATTTAAATACTCACACAACATTTGGAAGCCAAAGACTCTTTATCAAAATACCAAA
This sequence comes from Viscum album, assembly GCA_963277665.1. Classification (NCBI taxonomy): domain Eukaryota; kingdom Viridiplantae; phylum Streptophyta; class Magnoliopsida; order Santalales; family Viscaceae; genus Viscum; species Viscum album. The sequence goes on from OY728122.1 coordinate 1,277,137,146, forward strand.
CATGCCACACACTATCATCACATGCCATATAATTTTCAAGATCCAAACGCCCACCACATTCAAGTCCAAACCATTAAAAAATAAATTTGATAAATCCAAAACAATATTTTTAAAGTCACAAACACGTTTAAAAATCCAAAACATGCTTTAGAAACCATATTCCACTTATAAAATCTTACCAAGAATTTTATAAAACTCTTGGTATGCCTCACATAACAAAACAATGGCATATAATTCAAAAACATTACGAAAACCAACTCATTTCACATAAAAAATATAATTACAAAGATCACACATCACTATTTAAATTATAATGAAGGTTTGAAAATAAAGAAACAAATGAATATTAAATTTAAAGGGAAAGTGAAAAGGTAAACCTACCTCAAATCACATGCGCTTCAATAACACCAACCCGAAACAACTCCATGAAGGTTTGAAGAGCCACGAACTACCAAGATAAACCTTAACCAAGAAAAACCCCAAATTAAAACCCAAAAAACATATACCCTAGATCCAAATGGCCAACGGAGATGAAGAACTCAAGAGAAAATGGAAGGATAAGGAAGAGTAAGAAGAGAAGAAAAGATTTCCTTTAGAAATCTAGCCCAAAACTTGAATAAACCACTTAGTTATAAACTTGGGAGGGAGGAGGAAGCTTAGAGAGCATGTAAGGAGCTCCATTTGGGTCAAAAAAACTAGGATAAATAAGAAATGGGACATTTTGGGTAAAATTATAGGGAGGGTAGAATAGAAATTTCATACTTTTAATGATCAGGAGAGGTCGCATGGTTTTCCCAAATGGTTTTACAAACCAGGGGTAACCATGCGTCCCTCATTTCCCAAGAGGTAAATTTCACATGGTTTTCCCTCATGCTTTACCAAACCATGAACAAATTGTGTGGTCTCCACTATCCGAAATCAATATTAGCTGCATGATTTCCTATGAAATGGTGCATGGTTTCCTCTAACTGTTCTCCAATCATGTGTCACCTGATGTCAATCCCAAAACCCTCACATTTTATCAAAACACCTAGGGAAACTAATGAATACCCAAAGAACCAAAAATAAAAGAAGGATAACCTCAAAATTTAATTTTATCACACCTAGAACATGAGAGAATGACCAAAAAGTCAAAAGATAAACCAGATAAAAGATGAAAACAAAATATGTGGGTGTGAAAATTCTCCCGAGTATAAGACTTTATGCCCCCATAAAGCCACAAAATTTTCCATTTGATTGATAAAAAATAAGGGATTTACATAATCTCAAGATCCAACCACTCAAAACAAGAACACCTCAACCACTACCAAATGAAACTCATGCCTCTTATATGAAATAAAGCAACGAACTTGATCCACTTCTCATTAAACAATATCAAACTCAAGCTACAACATCAAAACCTAGACACAAAAAACCATTGGGTGAGATCTAGAGGCCCCACATTCACCCAAATGGATAGGAACACAAAATTAGATAACACCAAATAGTATGGCGGAATGGAATCCCCACCATTAGAAATAAACTTTCACTAATTTACTCCAGAATAAACCTCAAGGAGATCCAAAGTTGGTCTCCCCACCATTAAGAACCGATCAAATTAATCCAACTCAATAATTTTCAACCCAAGACAGAAACTCCTGACACATGAGGGACCCATGGAAAGAGATAAAACCAAACCTAAAATTTAACCATGATTTAGCATTTCCACAAGAAACAAGTGCAAAACAAAACCAAAACCTCTCCACAAAGGCTAACCACATAAGGAAAACCAAATAGAGATCTACATCCAAAAAGGGACAACCACTAAAATTGAATGAGTTAAAGACCACAAATATTTTCATGACAAGGATAAACTCACAACGGTAAGGAAAAATCATTGTTGGAACATTTAAACCACCCACACTCTAATAGTGGAAACAAGAGTTGAGTTAAGGTTTCCCACACCCCCAGTGATTTCTTGACTGTGTGAAACGCTTCACTCGAGGACTTATGGATAAAGTCCTTATGTATTGAAGCATAATCTTACCCACAGTTAGGAGATGATAATACACTCTCAGAAATCCTTCTTTTTGTGTCCCAAGAGACCACACAACATTCTAGATAGAACCAAAAGAACACAACATACCACTAGTCTCACTTGATCTAACAAGGCACTTTCATCAAGACATATATTTAGAATATATAAACACATCATAATATTTCACCCTAATGAGAAAAATCAACATGAACAAGGCATGTGATGGAACAAACCTCCAATTATAATGGAAAATTTCAGAATTTCCAAAACAAAGGCATACTTACAGTAAAAGAGGAGTTCTAGGTGATCCAAAACAACCACTTCTACAACATAAAGATGATAAAACACTACAAAAACCCCACTAGACACGACCATCACCACAAGAGAAGAATACATAAAAATGGACTTTAAACTAATCCCAAAACATTACTCTACTCTTGAAAATGATCTGGGGTGTTTTTTAATGGGGTGGATATGGCTCCACAGTGCATTCTAGAAACCCCATAATAGAACGGTTGCAAGTGACCTAGGTGTCCACATGCACAATGGATATTTGGAGCATTTGGACACGATGGATTCTTATGATATGGACTATTAAATTGATGACACACTACAATCCCTTACTTGGATGAAGATGATGAAAGATCTAGAGTCCTTTTAATTCCATAACTAGCACCAACTGCTTCAGGTCGTTTCTCCATATTTTTATCAGAATTCCCTTCACCACTTCTAGTGACTAGAGGAAGATCAATTTCCTCAAACACTCCCACTATCTCGGATTCAACATGAATATATTTTCTCAACACATCAAAAAAATAGTTTAAACCAAAATCTGAAACCTTTAATTTCATATCAGGATGAAGCCCATACTCAAAACATTGACTTTTAGGGAATCATCTATAGCCAACTCCAGAAGGTAAGGAATTAAATCCAAAAAATGATGAAATAACCCTAAAATTAATCCACCCCCTTTCTATATACATTACATCAACATTCCCTTCCTAAAATTTACTATCTCAAAGAAATTATATTGAATTAACGAAGCCTTGAAAAACTCCCTTGTAAATCTTCCTGAGGCTTGGTTCGAGATACCAACTTCCACCACTTATAGGTTAGACCTTCAAGCACAAAGGTGGTAATATTAACCTTTAACGACTCATGAAACTCAAGGAAACTGAAGTTTTTTTCTATTTTATTCATCCACTATTACACTTTGAGAGGATCTACTTGACCATAAAAGTGAGGAGGATTAAACTTCCGAAACTCAAGAAAGAACTTTATCAGTTGATCAACTGGAAAGTATTCTAATGGTAAACCACTTATAGAACCTCAAATATCTATTAAATATTTGTGGGGGAATGAAATAGGAAATAATAAAACCAATATATCAATCAAAACCAATTCATTAATATGAACTCTCAAAAATCAGAACATCACATAAACAATATTTCCAAATAAAAAGCGAAGACACCACACAACCACTAGTTACAAATACACCTCAATTTACCTCTTTAAAATACTTTTTAAAGAAAAAAAGTTGTTGGATTACACACTCACTAATGTAATTCCATAGAGCCTTGAACATGAACATTCTGGTGCCCCCCTGAGCACTCATCTGCTAATATCATCAATCAACCACTTCCTCAAACACATCCATGCATGTGATAACTCATGATAGTACCAAAGGTAAAAAACATTTTCCTTTTCCAAAAAAATTATTCAACATATCTTTTACAACATTTTATCCACTTAGAATTTCAAAATTCACAAAACTTTCCAAAATATCACAAACCACCATGTCGAAAACCATTTTCAAACTCTACACATCAAAGCATTTCAACTTTTTTCAAAATAAAATCCCATAGATTCCATCCAAAAATTCAAATTCATCCAATTAAAAACATTTTTAGAAGATCAAAAAATATCATTTCATAAAAATAAATTGATTAAAAATTTATTTAATAAAAAATTTATCTTCTTTTTAATCAAATTTTTGAAACCCTCATTAAAATAAATCTGAAAACACATTTTCCATCTTCCCAAAACCAGACCATCAACACTTTAAAATTAGGTTTTCAAAATTCCAAAACTAGAGTTTTCAAAAAAAATCTAGATTCAAATAATACCCAAATTAATCCACAATGGTAAAATAGTTTCAATTGGTGACTTAGGAATATGTTTATAGGCTATACACTAGTTTTACCACCATCACAAAGAGTATTCTATATTTATATCCCCGGCTTTACATGTCTTTACAGACCCTTCAAGCTCACTGAGACCATTTTCCCAACTCTAATTTTATATCCCAGACATCAAACAACCTATAAAACTAGATAAACCAAATAAAACTCAACTTCCCTAGGAAACTCAAGGTTTGTTTCAGAACATTTTGGCCAAACACTCCCTCAGACATTCACCCCAAGCTCTGATAGTCCTACTCTATCTACCTTAACATCCCAAATAATGAAAGGGTTCTCTGAAACCTAGGTCCTCTAAAGAAATATATTTCTCTGATACCATTTTTTCATGAAACAACATGGGTAAACCCTAAACTAGTTACCTAATCATATTTTAAACAAGGCCCGAAGGGAGTTCCTAATCCCCATGGGATAGAAACTAGTGTTGGGGCATCAATAGAGAAACCAAGGGAATGATTTCTCCCAATATAAAAATACTGAACAAAAAAAATAAATAGAGTATCCTAATATATAAATAAAATATCCAAACTGAACATATTTTATATATAAACTATAAATACATAATAACTATAGAAAAAATCCAACTTAACCTGATGGACATAACTTCTCAATGTGACCCCAAGGGTCAATCTCCAGTACTACAACCAACCATCACCCATGGAGATTGAAACCATGTTGAAACCTACACTAAAAGCTAAATACAAGAAAGAACTATAGGTTTGAGTATTAAAACTCAATATTCATGCTTAAAAAATATATTCCCAAAACACATCCTTTAAAATAAAAAAACATCAACTTTAGTTTTGAAATAAAATATATAAAAGTAATATTTTCCCCACATTTTCAACTTCAAAATAGAACATAGTCTATTTCCATTTTTCATTAAAAATCCAGATTCTTTCCCAAGAAATAAACATTATCATTTTCAAGAAGGTGGTTGATGCATTTATTTAAAACAAGAAAAAGAGGGTGTAAAAATTCCAAAAAAATCCACAAACCTTTGAAATTAAACACATCACTTTCAAAAAGAACTACAACAAACAAGTGAGAACTAACAATGATCACATAATAAGGCCAATGAAAATAATAATATTAGGGTAACCAACCAATAATTCATCTCAATCATCCACCAAAAACAACTAAGTGTTAATAGACATGGGAAATCCTTAGAGCTTGTGAAATAATCCAAAACATATTATACATCTGGAATTATCTCAGAAATCATGCCTCACTTGATGACATAATTATTTCCCACACACTCAATCCCACCCGACCTATTCTAACTAAGAGTCACTATCCCATAGAAACAATAAAAAAATAAATCCCCTAATATGGGCCACTATCTAGAGAAAAATCTTAAGCTAGTGCAACAATCATTCTCAGAAATTTTGCTAACTATGCCAGGTTATCATGTCAAGATTTAAAGTAAAGTGGGGGTGATCAATAAATTTAAACTGATCATCCAATCACATGAACATATATCATATATAAACAAATCACATAAAAAAATAACCCCCAGAACACTCTAAGAAACAATCTCTTTTCTTACAACTCATAGATCTTAAAGGAGTCTACATCGAGGACCTCTAATTCCACTCAATATAAATAGGTCACGAGGAGTCCACAATAAGGATATAACACCCATTAAACATAAATGGATCATGAGTATTCCATATAAATTACATCCCATCCATTCAATATAAATAATGAAAAAGGATTTTCCAAGGAGAGTTTTTCAATTGAAACACATTTCACCATTTTTAAAAATTACCAAACAGGACTCAAGAACCCTTTTTCAAAGAACCGAAACCACCTTTCTGAAAAAGGTTAAAATACACCATTTCCTATTTCAAAACAATTTTACAATATTCAATTTAACCACCCACACCACATTTTCATGTCCAACCCTATTTATCAAAATTCAAAATGGGCCACACACCTTCATCACATGCCATATAATTTTCAAGATCCAAATGCACACCAATTTCAAGTCCAAACAATTCATAAATCCATTTGATAAAACAAAACCACCATTTTTTATTTCATAATCAGATTTAAAAATATAAACCATGATTTAGAAACCATATTCCACTTGCACAGTCCAACCAGATATTTTATCAAACACATGGTGTGCATCATATAAAAAAACAATGGAATATACTTCAAATAAATTATGAAAAATACCTCATTTCACATAAAATAATTATTCCAAAGATCACACATCACTATATTACATACAAGTAAGGTTTAAAAATTTATAAACTAATGAATCCTAAATTTAAATGTCTTGTGAAAAGGGAAACCTTCCTTAAATAATATGCACTTCAACAACACCAACCTGAAAGAACTCCATGAAGGTTCCGAGAGACGAGAACTACCAAGAGAAACCATAACCAGGAAAAAAACCCTTAATTAAAACCCAAAGAAACATGAAATATAGATCCACATAACTAAGGTATAATAGGAACTCAAGAGAAAATGGAAGGAGAATGAAGTTTAAGAAGATAAGAGAAGATTAACCTGTTAAATCTAGACCAAAACATGAAGAAACCACTTAGATATACAGTTGGGAGGGAGGAGGAAGCTTTGAGTTAAAGGGAGGATCTCCCTTTGGGTCACATGAACTAGGATAAGGGAGAAATGAGTGATTTGGGGTAAAAATACTAAGAGGGTATAATAGGAATTTTCAACTATTAATGGCCTGGAGAGACTGTATGGTTTTCCCGCATGGTTTTCCAAATCATGCGGCAATTGTGCATCCCTCTCTACCCAAGAGGTGAATGATTCATGGTTTTCCTGAACGGTTTTCCAAACCATGTTCCAACCATGTAGTCACCACTATCCAAAACCAACATTAGTTTCATGGTTTGCAAGGTAAGGGAATGTGGTTTCATATAACCATGAACCAACTATGCTTCGTCTGTTGTCATGTCCCAAACCCTAACATTTTATCAAAAACATCCAGGGAAACTAAGGAATAACCAAGGTATTAAAAGTAAATGAAGGATACCCTCCAAATTTAAGTCTTCCATTCTCTGAACTATAGAGAAAGGCAAAGAAAATCAAAATATGAACCAGAAAAATGATAAAAATAAAAATCTGAGTGTGAAAAGAGAAGCCAGAATATAAGCAGAAAGGTGTAGAGAAATCCTTTGTGACAATTTTAGTAGATTTTTGAACAACTAATGAAGTGGTATTTGGTATATTTCTTGTTTAATTATATTTTTCTAATATTTTTTTGATACGGGGTCTACACATTCCTTTATTTCTAAGAAATTTTAAATTAAATTAGAAATTTGACCTAAATAAATGAAATCAAGACTTATGGTAACAAAACCAGGGAGAAATATTAAGAAAAAATGGAATTATAATAATTTTCCTATTATTGTCTACAGAAAAAAAAAATACCTAAAAAACTTGTAGTTGTTTCATTAGTAGATATTGATGTTATTTTGGGTATGGATTAGATTTCTTTTTATCATTCTAAGATTGATTATAGAACCAACTAATTTTTTTTATAGAAATATTTTTAGTTTGTATATAAGAATGAACCCATACCATTGATAACATATTTGGAAGTTGAGAAACTGTTAAAATATAGAAATTAAATTTATCTCAAATATATTGTTTAAAATAAGGGAACTGATTGGAATAATGATGTTTTAATTGTAAATAAATATCTAGATGTTTTCCCTAATGAGTTTTCGAGTGTTATATCTAATTGGGAGGTTGAATGTATCATTTTCATATTTTCTGATGCTAATCCAATTTGAAAACCCCCTTATTGAATGGATCAAGTGGAACTATTTGAAATGAAAAAATATTTACAAGGGTTTATTCATAAAGTTTTCATTCATCCTAGTACTTCACCATGGGGGCTCTTATTTTTTAAAAAAATAATGATGTTTCCATGAGGCTTTGAATTTATTACAGATCATTGAATAACATTACTGTTATGAATAAGTATCCATTGTCTCATATCGATGACATGTTTGATCAGCTCCAGGGAGATCAATATTTTTTCAAGATTGACTTTAGATCTATGTATCATCATATGAAGGTGAAGGGGTTTAAATTCCAAAAACAGTGTTCCAAAATAGATATGGGAATTATGAGTTTGTTTTTATTCCCTGATTTTGAAAAATTCCCCTACTATATTTATAAATTTTATGAATAGAATATTCTGTGAATATTTGGATAAATTTTTTATTTTTTTTATTGATGATATTTTTTTTTATTCAAAAAGTTATAAGGATCATGAAAAACATATATGGATTGTTCTACAAACACTTAAAGAAAATAATTTATATGGAAAATTTAGTAAATGTGATATTTGGTCGTAAAAAAATTATTTTCTTGGGAACATTGTAAATAAGGATGGCATTGTAGTTAATCCTGCCAAAACAAAAGTGGTTGATGAATGGCCAAGACCTACAAATGTTACTGAGATTCATAGTTTTCTTGGATTAGTAGGTTATTATATATTATTTTTCAAAAACTTTTCACAGTTATCTAACCCGCTAATTAAGTTGACACAAAAAGGGGTTAAATTTATTTCGATAGAAGAATGTGATTTTTTTAGGAACTGAAAAAGAAGATTGGTGAATGGTCTAGTTTTAGATCTACCTTCCAAAATGGATAGTTTTTAATCTACAATGATGATTCATTTAATGGAATAGATTGTGTTCTAATTCATACCAATCATGTAATTTATTATAATTCAAGACAACTAAAACCACATGAGTTAAATTATCTAACACATGACTTAGAATTATAGGTTGTGGTTTTAACTTTAAAAATTTGGTGATATAATTTATATGGAGATAAATTTGAAATTTATATTGACCATAAAAGTTTGAATTATATATTCACTCAGAATGAATTGAACATGATGTAGAGAATATAGTGTGAGATGATAATGGATTATGATTGCATGATCAATTACCACCCTATAAAACAAAAAAAAGTGGAAGATTCCTTGAGTTGAAAACATCATTCTACATTAACTATGTCACATTTAGAAAATGACCCCTATGATTTGTTAAATTTTTTATTGTAAGTTTTTCATGTAATAAATTCCTCTATTATATTCTAGGTGTTAATGCAATAGTCTCTGTTATACAGAATTAAGCATGCTCAAAAGGAAGATTGCGAGTTATAGAAAAAGGTAAAATTGGTTAAGAAAGGTAAGTTTCCTGAATTTTGTGTTGATAAATATTGTTTCCTGATATTTTTAAAGATATTATGTGTGCCTTTTTATTCATAGTTAAATAAATATTTAATAATAAAAGCTTATAGTTCTCCATTTTAAGTTTATCAAAAAAACACTAATATGTACATAGACTCTTGAGAGTATTAATGGTGGGATGGAATAAAAAGAGTTATTGCTAATTTTACCATGAAATTTTTGACTTATCAATATGTTAAAGTAGAGTGACAACTACCAAAGGTGATTCTTAATCCTTTTCCATTACAAGAGAGTAAATGGGAAAATATATCTATGGATTTCATGGTGAGACTACCAAATACTTCTCGATATAATAATATGTTTTGGGTTCTTGTTGATCTACTGAGTAAATCTACACATTTTATTTTTATTCGATATAACATTTATTTAGACCATCTATATTGATTATACCTCAAATAGATAGTTAGGCTACATGGATTTCCTCTCTCCATTTTATCTGATTGTGATCCCCTATTCACTTCTAACCTTTATAAAGGCCTTTAGAAGTCATTGGGAACTGAAATAAATTTCATCACAACATTTCATCCAAAATCTACTAGATATATTAAGAAAATAATTAAAAACTTTGAAGATGTGTTAAGTGCTTGTTCAATGGATTACTAGGGAATTTGGGATCACCATCTTTCTTTAGTTGAGTTGTCTTATAATATCATTTTTCATTCATGTATACAGATGGAAACTTTTGAGGAATTATATTGAAAGCGATGTAGAACTCCAACATTTTGGGATGAATTTTAAGAAAGTAATTTTATGACACTAAAATTAGTAGAGGAGGTGGATGAGAAAGTGAATATGATCCAACAACACATGAGGATAGCTCCAAGCAAGCATAAAAGTTGTGCAGATAATAGAAGGAATGAACTTTCTTTAAATGTACATGATCATGTATTTTTCAAAATTTATCCATGTAAAATTGTGATGTGTTTTTTTAATAAGGGGAAACTAAGTCCATGGTTCATTGGACCCTATAAAATCCTAGATAAATTTGTATCATTTTTCTACTGAGTGGATTTTCCTCTAAGATTGTCCCAGGTCCATAGTGTTTTTAATGTTTCAATATTAAGAAAGAATATACCAGATTCATCTCATGTTTTGAGTCCAAAATTATTTCAACCCAAATAAAACCTTTATTAGAGAAAAATCCTATTCAAATTTTTGAAAATAGAGAGAATGTATTATAAAACAAGGTAATTCACCAGGTTAAGGTTTTTTTGAGAAACCACATGGTTGAAGAAGCAATATGGGAATCTAAAAATGCTATAACGGAAAGGTATACTCACTTGTTTAATAAGTGAATAAAAAATGTGGGGATATAATTTCCAAAATGAGGGATAATGTTAATACCTAGGTACTTATCAAATATATATTTTTCATTCTGGAATTAAATAGTTAAATTCATTATAAATGTATAATGAAATAAGTGGTATTTACAAGAATTAAGGAATCTATAAAGATATAATATTAACCTCACCTATAAAATTATAAATAAAATTCATGTATCTTATAAGTAAAAATATGATATATTTATATCATGTAATAAGTAAATAAATGTTTGAAAATGATAAATTAAGTGTTGGTATTTTTATGACACATAATTTTTTATTTAATATTTTATAATTAATATAATGATTTAAAATAAAATTTATCATCATTAAATATATTTATAAAATAATATTTCTTTTTCATATTATTATAATATAATTTTATAATACTTTATTTAATTTTTCAATGTCATAAAATGAGTTATAATTTTAAAATCGGTATTTTTGGAATAAATGATGATTTTAATTAAAAATTAAATTTCACATATTTATAAAAAAAAATCATATAATAAAGTTAATTTTTTAGTTATACATTCCAAAAATGGTTAGGGTGAATTTTTGGGATTTTTCTAAAATAGTTGATTTTTTTTGTGAATGATGAAATACGGTTCTTTACGGCATATAACATTATAAGTTAAAACACACTATTTCTTATGTCATTTCTGATGTAATAACCATAATCTATAATTATCCTTCTCTATTTTATTTATTTATTATTGGGAATAAAAGATATACATAGTCTTGAGCCAAAATAATAAACTAATGTATAAAATAATCAAAAAAACACTTCTATACTCCACTATAAATACCAAACCACACCACCTATTATCCTCACACTTCCAAAGCCTTGTATATTATTTAATTCCACCCAAATTACATTAAAAAGTATCTTACCTACATTCAAGACCTATTGGTATCACTAAAATCCAAAAAACAAGTTCCTTAAGTGGGTTCTCAAAGAGAATAAGTTCAAGAGGTAAAATCCTCTTTCGTTTTCTTTTAAATTTATTTTAAATTTATTTTATTTTCTCATTCTATCCTCACATCCCTTAATAAAAGTTAAATGATAACTCTATTATATTAAATATTCTATAATTTTGTTATGTTAATGGAATATTAATAATTAAACCTCTCATGTTCTCTTATTATCATAAACAAATGAAAACATCGTCCATGATGTGTCAATTTACTATCATTATGGATAATGTGTTTTCGTTTTCTTTTACCAGCTTCAATACTGATCATAAAACCATTATTATGGTTAAATAAGATTTTATTATACATATTATAAGTTTTAAAATGTTCTACAATTGATATATAAACATGATATTGAATAAAATGATATAAGATCACGATGGTTGTAAAAACAACCAAAATAAATTAAATCATTTTCATTAATGTTTTATCTAATATATAATAATAATATCAGAAAAAAATTGATATATGGTATCATTTAAAATTAATTAAATATATTAATACCATTTATATCCACTTCTACATCTTTTCTTTCATTCGACAAGAAAATCCATAATGAACCAACCATGGAAACCGTGAAAGAAATGCACCAAAAACAATGGAAATAACAAAATATTGTTAACAAATGAATGGAAAGTTGTTATAAAAAGATCATATAATGTATTATAGATATTAATACAGTTATATAAAATATTAATAACACTCTTAAAAACATTATACATGATGTTTTAACATGTTTGAATTAAGATGAATCTGAGATAAGGGATTTTTCTTTTAAAATCATCTTTAAAGTTTTTTTACAAAATTCAAAAAGAATTTTTTTAACTAAAATGGTATGAGATGGTTTTCCTTATTTCTTTAAGAATTATTTTTTTGAAGTCCCATTTATAATATTACATTTTTACTCTCAAATAAATGGATTTTCTCTTTTATTTTCATAGTATTCTTTTAAAATAAGTGATTTTCTTCAAGAAATGTGTGTATGATGCAAGTGTTCATGTTTTATGATTATGTTCTAGTTCATGGGAATTATTTATGATTACGTATGGGGCCTATATCTCTCTCAAATTTATTTTTTATGTTTATGTTTTAATTTGATCATAATGGTTATTCTAAGTATAATTGTGATGGTTACATCATAAGGTAGATGTGAAGTTTGAATTATAAGGTATACATGAGGGTTACATATAATATGTTAGTCATGATGGTTACAATATTAAGTAAATATTTCCAAAAGTTGCCTAAATAGTTTATTTATGTTTTCTATGTTTTATGGAAATATCTTGTTTGTATAAAGTTACTATATGATACTCTATTTGTGATAAGTATATCTTTGTGAAAATGATTTCATATATTTATAAGTATTTAGGGAATAATGGTTCCGTTCCTTTTTATGTCCCTTATATAGTTTTTTTGTTCATCCCAATTTTTTGAATATTTTTTATAGGGTTTAAGTATTGGTAAGAGAAAACAAGAATCTAAGCCGAATGTCATGAAGAATTTTCATGAATAGAACTTGTGTTTTATTAATAAAAAAATGTATTATGGAAGAAATGGATACTATTTTTGTAGTATACACTTTTTATGATTGTGGTTTGAAATGTATGAATTATGTAATAATTTTATAAAACTCTAAACAAGAAGGATCTTTTGGAATGTAGGAATGTGAATTCTACTTGAATTTACTATTTTATGAAATGTTTAAGGTTGGGTCCTTATAATTTATACCACTTTTAGGAGTTGAGTCATGTAAAATAGACTCAATATTTTTAATAAAAATAATTAATATTAGATAATAATTCTAAAGTAATTTTTTTCATAATGAATTTTAAACATGGTAAATATTTATCACCTCAGTTAAGGGTAAAATGAGTTAAAAGGGTTAAAAATAAAGTGATAAGGCTTCAAGATAACACAGAAAAAAGTATCAGACCACACTACTTGGTTTTATTTCAACCGTACCATTATAATATTCTAATATATGACAATTAGGTTCCACTTTAAAAATAAAATTACTTTATATTATTTAAATATTTTAAGTAATTACTTGTATGTCCCTCCCCTCTCTTATAAAAGGGCACCTCTTCTCCTCCCTTATTCAAAAAAAATTGAGCCCTATAGATTATAAAATAGCTAAAAACCTTCATATATTACTTCCCTTAATTATTACTATCTTTTTATTACCCTAATGACATATTATGAAGGATTAAGGTGTTTTAAAAAGGTGATCTTTCAATGAATAGGTAATCATCTTACCCGACTCTTTCAAAGTTTATTTCTTTTACTTACTCTAAATTTGTTATATCCATAATAACATAATTAATCCAATATGAAAAATATAATCAGATATTATTAAGATTATGGATCAAACATATTCCACCTCATTTATATCCTATAGAAAACTAAAACATCACTCGTGCTTATGTACGGTTGGTCGTCTCCATATAGCACTGTAATTCATTTTTTATCACCACTTTACTTGGATGGTTACAAGGGTGAAATTAATTAATATATATTATATTAATTAAATCATTATTATTTTTTAAAATATAATATATCTTATACCTTTTATCATTTTTTCCATTGTAAAATGATAATGTCGCTCATGCATATGTGTGGATTATCACCACCACAATGTGATATGATTTTTTCTTTTATTACCACCATGTATGGATGATTCTAAAATTGTATATAATGAATAAAAATTATTTTCATTATATTATTAACATTATTTAGATGATGTAACCATTATATAACTCCTTTAACCATGAATAATAAACATAAGTAATTTTAGAGAAATTGACTGAACAACCTTAAAGTAGTCGATGTAAGCAAGAACTATTAAATAATTTAATTTAAAATGATTAAAAATGACCTTAAATTTTTTAATATATATGAAAAAATTTCTTAAGAAAGTATTTAATGAATTTAAAATCATTATACTGGAGGACCAAACATTTACGACTAAGAAGATACCCATGGTAAGGGATTTTTGTTACAATATCATTTTATTCCAAGATTAATTATGTTCATATTTGATTTGGAAATATCTATATGATCCTAATATATTAATAACTATATATTTTATTATCAGATATTTATGTTTGGATTTTAATTTTTTTATTCCATTTATTCTCTTATTGTATGTGGAATCGATAAGTAAGTTACATGCAAGGGAATTTCTTTTAAAATAATCTTGTTTTAAGTCTTCCTTCCAACACCTTTTCTTCCAAGTTGAGGTTATTTTAAATGTTTCATAATGTTATTATTTATGATTAAAAGCTTGATAAATTTCATTTTCAACTATTTTTTACATTCTTTATAAATGATTAAAATGGATTTTTATTCAATGTTTTCCATATGGATTAGTTTCAACTTTTTACATAAGTAAAAAAAGAATGATATTTTAACATGTACAAATTGATTTCAATTTTCCTCCATCATATCCATTATACATTATCATGATTAATATAATTTTCCATATTTATTTTCAAATAAAAACTTTTTTTCAAAATTTTAGGAATTTTTATATAAAATGTAATCAAAATAAAATTGTGTTATTTTCTTAAATGAATGAAAACAATTTTGGAATTGATTTATAACTCTGTTCTTACACAAAGTTACAGGGAATTTATTTTTATTTTTTTCTTCTATTTTATTTTTTAAAGGCTTGGTTTCACTAAAAAACTGTATTTATAATGAATCTATGTTATTCTATAATCCTTTACTAATAATGGATTATACCTTATTTTGAGATCATTCCCTTTATTGGGAACATTTTCTCTATCACTCTCCTTTATTCATTGGATATTATTTTTCTCCGTAATGTCCATATTTTCAATATCATGGTTAAATTTTGTATCATTTCTATTACATTGATGATGTCTCAACCATATAATACTTCTATATATGATATATGTTGAATAAAGTTTATTGAGAATGATTATTTCATTTATTAGAAAAATATTTCATATTCTTGATTCAATACGGATAAATGTTGATTTATAAGATATTTGGAGAATATATTGTATTGATCATTCAATATATGAAGAAATCATAGGACATGAAAGTGATGGGTTAGTCTCGGTTATATATATCCCCTTCATGCATCGATAAGCCTCATGAGATAAAACATTAGGCATTCCATATTAGATGGGTATCTGGTTTACATCTATCCATTTGTTAGGAATAATTTTTTGGTCGAGGCCTTGATGGTATGATTCTTGATAACATGGTTGAGGCCTTGATAGAATGATTAGGAATGTTTGGATTTATACATTTTCTTTATTGAGAATTTATTTTTCATTATCCATGTGATTAATATATTGATATTAGTTATGGATATTCATTGAACTAAATTTTTTGATGGAATTAAATGTGTTTTGATTATCAACTTTACCATATTGATTATTTCATATTTACTAATGATAGATTCTACTATATGTAACCCTTTACAATCATCTTAGCTAACCATTTATTTGTTTTCTTTTCCCTATGATATGAATAAGTATTTTTTGAATGATTTCAATGATAAAATAATATTAAATATTCTACGTTTTAATATTTCCAATGTAATATGGGAATAAAGTATGTATCATGTTTTCTAAGACTATAAAACTAATCAATATTGCATAGTGTGATTCCCTATATCTTGTACAAATGTAACAAAGTAAATACTAGCTATGGATTATTGGATTTGGGGTGTTATCCATGTTCTTAATTTTAAAAAATAAGAAACACATTAATTCGATGAGGAATAATTATCTAATACCACTTGCGAGAATGAGTGGATCATCCTATGATCCCAGTAAGCAATTAAAAATCCAAACACAATCTAAATCTATCCCTAATAGAATCAATGTGTGAAGAAAATGAAAAACACTGAAAATAGAGTATACCCGTTATACCTGTTCAGTAGCCTAAATCTTCATCTATATGGTATATGGATTTTTGATGAGAATAGAAGAAATAATCAGTAGATTCTTGCCACTATAGTTAATCCATCATCCAAAGGGATACATGATCATGTCGTGAGGATTCACACACTAAAGGGGTTTTAGCGCCTTCTTCTGGTAGTGATGAACAACTCCTTGAGAAGAAGAGAGACTCTATGAAATTTGTATGAAATTTGTGATCATTAGTAACATCAAACATGAATTATAAATAGGTTACCCACACCAACAAATAAAACCCCTTCTATTCTTATAAGCAGAGATCAATGCTATGTATTCATGAGGAGCATCTTTCATCGGTAATAACATCATATGTTACTTCCCATTGGAGTATACTCTTCAATGAACACTCTAATCAAGATATTTATACATTTATTAATCAATATCATGGATTTATAACTATAGTAAACCTTTTGGTAGTGAGTATATATCCATGTTATTCGACAAAGGCTATACAACCAGTGTGAGAGTGAAGTACAAGCTATAGACGTGCAATGGTCTTCATGTGTACATGCATCACATGAATGTATTATACATGAATAATATGCAAGTAATTTTATATGACTGTATTATATAAATTAATTTTTTTTAATTTATATACACAAAATGAATGAATTTTAAGTTCACATCCAACATAATAAAGGGGAAATCGAAATATGAAAGTTCATTTACTTCATTTTGTATTGGTTATTTACAATAAATCTAGGGGGATTGAAGAACCCAGTGTATTATGATGGGGTGAGTTTTATTTTTTGTAAAAAGTTTATAAATTCAATTATTAAATAGTGGGATATATTGAATATGAAGATACAGTTTTCTATACCTCTGGAGATGTTATTCTAGAATAATGAAAATTGTGGTTTCCAGAAGGTAATACTGAAAAAGATTGTGAGTTCAGATGATAGAGAAGAATGTGTTTTTGTATGTAATCAAGTTGAGTAAAGGATAAATATGAAGTTAATGCTACTTTAATGTGAAGAAAAATATTTCAGGAATAACTTATATATAATGATTGTGGTGTTGATCGTTTAATGGATTCATGATAAATGTTGAAAGGTTGGTGATTGAAGCATTACCTACTACACATTTTGGCTAATATTGAAGGATATTGAAGTTAGTTGGAATTATTAGAAGAGTTTGAGGAATAGGTTAAGAAGATAATGTGTAAGGATTCACACATCTAATATTTAATTATTTTTAATATGTACTAAATGTGAATAAATTACAAATGTTATGGTCAATGAAATTATTATCAACTATATATTCTTTTTTTATGTTCTGATAATCCATATTTTTGTTTAAAAATAGTTAAAACTACTTTATAAAGTATAACTAAACTTATATGAGTTTAAAGGAGTAAATTAGAGGAAACTTTATTCTATAATTTGTATCTAGAAGTCTTACTTATGGAAGATATAATTTCTGAAGAATCACTAAGGATGCAAAAATATCTATATATGAAGTATGGAGCACTATTTATAGAAGAGTTATACATCGAAGATATATCACAATTAATTATAAAAGTTTATTAATGAGTTGTGGATACTGAGTTGATGTGAATCTAAAAGATGATAGATGAAGTCATATGTACATTCATTAGAATGAAGTACTGAGAAGAAATAAACAGCCAGCAGTTGAGGTGCAGATGTCGATCGTGTATCCGAAAGTGAAGACTATGTTTTTAAAAGATTTTATGAAGTTGAAAAGGATAAAAATTTTGAATAATCAAGAGGTAATATTGAGGTTTATTTAATTTTAAAAAACCATAAATAAGTTTTGGAACCATACTATTCAGGAATCTGGCTTGCAGAACCAATTATTAAGAAGGACTTTGATGGGTTTGAATAAGTTTTAGATTTAAGAAAGGAATATAGAGTACTAATATATAATTTACCTTTATATATAATATTAAATAGGTTATACATTTGAAGAAGTTTAGAGTCATTAAATTTAAAGTGTACTATGAATTTCCACGAGAAGCATAACAAAGGACGTTGAAGTAACATATGTTGATAATTCTCTTGGAGCATCATATACAGAAAGGAAAGTCCAAAAAAATTATTATGTAAGTATGGGGGATTATAATAATAGGTTAAAGTATAAGTAGTGATAATGATTATGTTGAACACCATAAGCATGAGAAGAAGTTAATTCTGGAAGAAGAAGGGTTGAGATGTCTGGAAGACTCATTGATATGAAAGATATCTTTAGAAAATATAGATTTAGCCTTGAAGGAGTTTCAAGATGATAATTTGGCTAAGTCTAAAAGATCAAAAGGTGAGTAGAATGGAAGTTGAGGAATTTTATAATCAAAAAAGATAAAAAGACCAGAATATGTGAAGATGAGTTGTGAAAAGGTATCATGATATGTTGTTAACCATAGTTTAGAATATTTGTTAGAGAAATGGAGGAACAACACAAAAAGATTAGGAGTTATATCAGATTAAGTTTGAAAATAAAAAGGGCTACATTAGAGTGATCAAAAAGTTTCGGTAGATCAACCTAAAGTTATTGAGGAATGATTTATTGAGTTAATGAACTTAAATATGATGATGTTGAGTTTTACTTCAAGATATAAAAAATCATGATTCTTAATTCATTATTCCATATGAGATTTGAGGATGTGGTTGGGAATGTTTACCTAAGAATAAATGAGAAGTAGTATTGGTTAAGATAAGTTTTTTAAAAGTTAAAAGAAAGAAGAATATACAATTGAAAACATATAAAATTTAAATAGGGTTTTTCGAGGATCTCTCAGTATTGTATCTCACAGATGTTTAAATATTTAATGACTACTATAAAACGAAGAAAACTCATTTAGAGAGAGATGACGATGATAGGAAGAATGATAATATAGAAAGAAACCAGATTGCATGTCTTATAAGATCATTTTAAGTTGAGGAAGAAGTGATTTTGAACAATATATTCTCAAAGATCATATGATTTGAAGAAGAAGAAGAAAAGAAGTATTGAAAGTTCACTGAACTGAGTAGAAATTATTATAATTTCCAAATGATTAAAGTTGAAAATATTCTGGAAGTTATGAAATTGGATGTTAGTGAGCCTGACTAACATTCAAAAAACAACTTGTAGATGTTCCAAACATTCAAGTACTTGAGGAAGGAGAAGTTTTAGGTTCCTGAATCAGAGATTCTATAATACCATGATAAAGGCCAATGATTTACATCCTACACATGGTTTGAAATTTAATTCTCTTGAAGAAGTTACCAAGACTAGTGATCTAGGTATTATATAAGTTTTAGACATTGAAGATCTTGATGAAGTGAGAACATATTGATCCACATTATTATAAATTCTCAAAGTAATTTCATAATTTATTATGGAACCAACTAAATTGTGGAAGTAACATGAAGAAAAAGGATATTACTAATTTTTTTTAAGTTATCATTATAAAAATATCATGTGTTGTTCTCTATTTACTTTATTTCTTGTATATGGTGTGAATGTGTTGGTAAACATTTGAGATCCATTCATCTTAATATATACAGATTTAATAATAATAGAATGATGTAAAATTTAAGAGAAAATAATTCAATAAAACTTTTCAACATCGAATCACCCCTATTCTCAATGTGATGGCATAATCTACTTGTCACTTCACAAGGGATATTTCCTAGAAATCTTTACACCCAATGACATCTTTGAAAATGAAATGGGATACTTTTAAGAAAATGAATCTGTATTTGTGATTAAATTTTATTATTTTATATGAATAAAATATTAATGATGAAATGTGTTAAATAATAATAATATTAATAATAATATATTTTTTTCCATTGTTTAGGATATAATTTTGGTAAAAAAATTCAAGTTTAATTATATCCATGACTATTTTTTCCCTAATGGTGATAAATATTCTTTTCAATTGAATAAAAATAATATTCCCTTAAATGATGAAATTAACATTCTTTATGTATTTTATTTTGTCTTGTATACAAAATCCCTTTTTGGTATTTTTGAAAAATACACTTTTTGACTGAGTGGTAATAATACACCATTCCAAAAACTAATCCAACATAATATTCATGAAAGGATAAATTCCAAATTCAAAATTAAAGTAGGCAATATTTAAAATTCAAATAGGTGATAGAAGACGCTTGAGTTATCCAACTGTCTCAAGAAGGGATTAACATCATCTCCATTTCTCAAATGAATAGGTGGATTTATTTATTCCCCAGGATTATGACATGTTCCCCCTCATTGTCTGGAAATATATCCACTTAATTAGTGGAATTTCGTTTTTTAATATCATCTACACTATTTCAAAGTAATAATTAGAGAGAGAAAAACATACAATCAGACTAATTAGTGCCTTTCCCACCTGGGGTTCGTCGAACATTTTTCAATGGTAGAATAATAGTGCTGACCAAAACTATGGGGAATTTCTACCCATATGGATTAATAGCTCTCCCACCCATGGGATAATCAAATGTTTTTTGCTTTATAGAATAATAGGAGTGAACAAAATGGTGGAATATGGGACAAAACCTGATGGAGTCTCTGGAGGTCTATGAGTAATAAATCACATTCAATATAGTTTAAAATTAGTGGATATAAGATTGTAGCTTCTGGAGGTGAAAAACAAATATCTTTTTGTTAGGATTATACCATGATTTTTCAAATAATGAAGTTGAGAAGAAAAATATTGAATAGATATTATTTCATTCTATTCCTTTTTTCATTATATCACATATCTTTCAATTGAATCAATAGTGGAAGATTTTTTACTAGCTCTTTAACATTGAACTTCAGGTACCTTCATTGTTTCAATGTGGTAATGATGTAGTTGATAGTGTTTTGTGTGTATGTAATAGGGAACCTAAAGCAGGAAGGACTTTAAAATATCTTAGTAATGACCAATAATTTTATCTTGGTTATGTTGGAAGAATTTCTTTTAGTATGAATAAAAAATATTCAAATAAGATTAACAAGGATAAAACAAGAATTACATCATTTATTTAAAATTGTAGTAAGAAAGGGAACAAAAATAATGAAAAGTGCATTTTATTTGTAAAAAATGGTCATGAAGACACAAGGATATGTTGTCATGCCAATATATCTATTAGTATGTTGTCCTCTTGGGAATATTCATGTAATTTATTTATAGAGGCTCACAATAATAAATTGCATTATTTTGACTATTCTAATTTTATGTGATCCCAAATTAAGGTAAATGGAGTTTAGGATATGGATTTGGAAGTTAATTATTCGTATGGAATTGGGTTAGTTGATTCCTTCTCTTTTGCGACAACTGTTGTCGATGGTCAAGATGTCTGAAGCTATATCAAAGTTGACCAAATGAATTTTATTTGACTGAAACATCTAATGGATTTAATTGGGGGAAAAGTTGTAGTCATCTTGGATTATTTGGAATGACGGTTTTAAGACAATCATTCATTTGTCTGTTCTATTCAATTTGACATGAATGAGCATATTACAAATATTTTTTAGGATGACCCAAAAAACGAGGTATGATTTTGAACAATTTATAGATGTAGTTGTGTTCGATGCAAAAGTTAGTATAAATAGGGAATTTATACCTATATTTTTTCGTATTTAATCATTTTAGGGAAATTATAATTTTTTGCTTTGCGTTATTGTATGATGAAACAACTAGTTCTTATTCATGGTTATTTTTGAAATTTGATGAGGTGTACAATATTATGATACCATTGAATCTGTTTACTAATTAAGATAAAATTATTAAAAAAAAATATTTGAGGTACTTCATAATACTCACCATTTCCTTTGTAAATGGAATCTAATGCAAAATGTCATGAAATACCTTGGTTTCTTGATGAATGATGGTTTAAGTTTCCTATATTCTTTGAGGAAATTAATGTTTGAGTACCATAATATAGTTGATTTTATTGTGGATTGGGTGGATCTTAAAATTATATTTGGTGAAGGTAAATCATATTGTTTGGATGATTTATATATTTGAGGTAAAATAGGCTCATTTATTTATTAGAAATACATTAACATCGGGGATATGTGTCATGTGATTAAGTGAAAGTTTAAATGGTTTCCAAAAAAATCATTTTCATCATAGATTTAGTGTTAGTGATTTTTTCAAGCACTTTGATCAATTTATTTCAAGGTATAGATATCAGTAAATAAACTTTTACTTCCAGAGTAAGGAAAAACATCTACTAATTATGTTATCCTTCCATCCATTAGTTAGATAAGCTGCAGATACATACACTCAAAAAAAATCCAATTATTTTATAATGAATATTAATCTATAGGGAAACTTTTCTTTAATATTCTAATGAAATTAAATTCCCATACTCATATGTTTTTGTAATTCTAGGTTATGGAATAGAGTTTTAGATTTTATATGATCAGCATACTATAATGGTTAAGTGTTGTTTCAAAAAAAATTAATAGGTTGTAATCATGTGTTTCTATATTTTAAAATTATTTGAGAGGCTTGATGTGATATCTATTCGAGAACATTAAATTTTGAAGAGGTGGAAAAAAATTGGAAAATTTTGACATTGTTGAAGTTGATCGTGTTGTTAAAGAGGTTGATAATAAGTTACTCAAAGAAAAACGTTACAAATAACTAGCTTGAATGACAATGAAACTAGTAATTGTGTCATGTGAATATATACGGGCTATGAGGTTGGTCTTTCAAAAATCAAAAACTTTTCTAGGAGCATGGATAACATCAATAGCTCTATGCCAGCTTAAAATGGTTATTTTAATTCCTCTAAAATTGGGAAAGTTGATTTACTTCAAATTAATCCAACTCTAAGAGGAGGAGATTGTGTGTAAATTAATTTAGAGAAAAAGAATCATAAGAAATGTAAACAACATAGAGATGATGTGATAGATATTGGTGACAATGTATGTTTCTGTTTTTTTTCTATTTACAAAATAGGGGACACTAACTGTTGAAATTTTTTCATATCTTATAGGAAGGACTTCTAATAACTCTAGGAATTTGAAAAAATAGGTATGTCTCTTCTGAAAACATATTCAATTCCTTTTTTTTAGAAAATTTTATTTTATGAAAAAAAAAAATTTGTTTCAAAAATAAAATTTATGAGTTCAAGTTTTAGGAGATAATTCATTTTTACTAAAATTTAATTTATAACCAACTTTGAGATATTGAGTCAGTACAGTGGAATCAAAAATTAAAAACAAATTGTCTAAATGGAATTATTTAGAAAAAAATATCTTAGTCAAACATGCGTTCATAAGCTGATTACAAAACCCTACCCTAGTGTTATATTTCCTCCTACCTATCACTTAACATTTCCAAACTTCTCCTTGCACTAAAGTTGGTCTCAGTCCAACTAAATCTTGGATGATTTAGGAATTTAAGCAATATTCAGGCCCTTATATCATCTATTTTTATCTTTGTTAATGAATTGCATATTTCCAAAGCAGATGTTATTCTTTTGATCAATTAACAAACAATAATTCCATAATTTAAACTTGTGGTAGCCTGCTGTAGAGTTTCTTCAACTCATAGACCATTTAATAATTTATAGTTATTCACATTATATTCTGAATTCCAAATCAAATTCTCAACATATTCTTTTGGAAAAACAACATGAAGTATTTTAGTTAGAAACCAATGGAGATTATATAGTTATCTTCCTAGAGGAATCTAAAAAACAGAAATTCTTAACACTGCAACGACATATTCTATATATCTATCTCTTACCCTTAATCCCAAATTTGGTTTCATAGAATTAAATTTTTTTTAAAAAAAATCTTCTATATCAAAAAACAAGTAATTTATAATGAAAATTTGTTGTATTAATAGGAAAGAATAAGAATCGAGTAGATTGAAAAAAAATAGAATTGGGTTGTCAATAAGGCTTCTTATCAATGATTCATTTTGGCCCTTGATTATACTATATAATAAAAAATGTGCGCAGTTCATAAATTTTAGTTATAATCACATACATTTAAACTCAAAAAATTTCATACTTACAATACAATAACTTGTAATGAATAGTATTTTCTGTGGAAAAATATTTACTACACCATCTTCATTACACTTCTCCTTAATGATCTCGTAGTAAGCATCAATAACTTAGTGTGAAATTATTTTTAAGACAAATTATTATAATAATTATTTATAAGAATTTGTGTAACACTCACATAGCTATATGACATACCCTTATACATCAATTCCATAATGTCCTTCATCGATACTCATTTATTTCTATCATTTGACTAAAATATGTACAATTTATACATATCAAAATGATCAAAATGTAGGTAAATAAAGTGTACATAAATATTATATTCTCGTACTTAAACAAACAAATGTAATCATGATTTAAAAATCCGGTTCCTTTTTCAATATTTTGAAGAAATGAAAGTACCATGGGAATCAGTTCTAAAGTTTGGATTTTCCCTAAACTATTAAAGAGTTCTAATAGTAGAAGATGAACTTTGAACAGAAAATATTAGTTACAGTGATCCTGGATTCTATCTATTTCTTGGTCCAAGGTTGTAGACATATGTTGAGTCGAGGTTTTTTTATTTTTTGACATGGAATTCGCCATATTAATCATAGAACATGTATGATTACTATTTGAACTATCACAGATGAACACCACTACATGATCTAGATAAGTCAAAGAAGTTTTTCCAGCTTGACTATTTGATGGAGATTCTACCCCAATGGGAGAATTGTCCCCATGTTTTCCTTTAGAATTAATTATCGCTACATCATCCACGGTCTCTATTTGTGGAGAAATTTATTTTCTATTTATCGAAATCTTCAATAGAATAATCTTATAGATTTTTTTTGTATTTTTTCTAAAGTATCTCTACAACCTTCCATAGTTTTTCAATTTTGACCTACAACTCTTCCATTGTATTTCCTTCTTTAGTAACTTATTCTTTCATTTCTTTTATTTTGGGTAAACTTCCCCTATCTTGGAATACATTTCACTTACATGTTTATACTGATTATTTAATATAGAGTTCAGCGCACTAAGGTTACACTTTGTAAATAATGATTTCCATCCACTTACCTTTAGTTTTATGATTTCTCTGACCACACAAAACCAATAATGCATATTGAATAGGATCAGACTTTTTACATCAACAAACATCTTCAAATTGTTATGACAAGTAAAAAATGGTAAAAACTTACCAACAATGACACAACTGAGCCATATACATTCCCCTTATTTTTTGGGAGGAATTTATAAATGACATGAGATGTTAATGAATATCTTATGACCATGCTAACTGTTTTATTCCATGACCATTGTTTATGAAGTGAATAAAACCCCATCAAATATAGTAACCACTACGAGGGAAAAATAAGGTTTCACATGCATAAAGGAATAATAATTTTGTAGTGTCATTATAGTATAATGTATCATTTCCTTATACTTCTTTTGTAAAAGAAGTCCCAATTTAATTCTGAGTTAGCATCTTTCCACATCTACTAAATCTTCTCAGAATGATCTCTGGTTTTTTTCTATTTGGAAGTATATTATTCACTTATTGGGATTGGTCTATCACTGATGCTAAATATCCAACAAATATCCTCTTCAAAACATTCTTCCCCTTATCCATCAATTTTTAACTTTCATGTCTAGACATTATACAATCGCAATATGTGAATCATAACACTTTTAGACTTCTTAGTGTCTGAATAGGGGAACGTGTCCTTCAAAATCATATTAAACAAATTCCAAAAGGGGTTTACTTTAATTTTGGATTATTGTTTTTGGTGAGGATGGGTTAAATTTTATTTAAAAAGTGTTGAAGATATGTCATGTTTGAATGATAATATAGTGTGCATTGCATGGAAGTTGTTTCCCCATGTTCATGTGCATATAATAAATACCAAATTCGTACATCATAGAAGAAATTTTCAATATAAAAAATTCTAAAATACATAGATAAATATCATGAAATATCACTAGTTCTTCGAAGTGAAGAAGCTACATTTGAATACCATGATGGATATTTCCAGTTCCAATCTTGAGAATCCTCTTTTGGGGACTTTCAGCATCATTACAATTTGTTGGATTTTAAGGGAAAATCTTTACCAAGAAATTTATACATCATGTGGGGAATTTTTCTATACCAGAGTTTCAACATAAAAGGCAAGTATAATGCATAATCTTTGGTTCTTCAAAAGGAAGTAGCTAGAGTAGAATCCCCATGTGGATATTTTTTCCTAAAACTGTAAATCCCATATAGGTGAATTTTAGTGTCATTGAATTTTGTTGTATTATAATGATAACAACATTAATAAACATATTATTACATCATTTTGGGCCTTATACTATACTAGAGTTCAAACTTCATAGATAATTACCATGTAGTATCACTATTTTTTCAAAGGGAAAGAGTTACACTAGAATCCTCAGGTGGATATTTCCAATTGTGATGTTGTAAATCCCTTGTAAGGGATTTTTATCCTAATTTCATGTTATTGGATTATAAGGATAGAAACCTCAATAAAAAAAATTGTACAAAATTTGGGGTATTTCACTATACCAGAGTTTTAACTTCAAAGAAAATCATCACGCACTATCAGTGGTTATTTAAAGGGAAGTGGCTACACTAGAATCCCTAGGTGAAGATATACAGTTATGATGCTTTAAATCACCTATAGTAGATTTAAAAACATCATTAAATTTTTATGTATTACAAGTAAAAAAACTTAACAAAGAAATTTTTACATCATGTGGGGCCTTTTACTATACCAATATTTCAACTTCAAATACAAGTACAGTTCACTATCAATGGTTCTTCAAATTTAAGCATCTAGAGGAGAATCCCTACGTAGAGATTTAAACTTTTGAAGATGAAAATCCAATGTAGGGGAATTGAACCTTCAATTCATTTTTTGGATAATAAGGATAAAAACCATAAAAAAGATATTACTACATCATTTTGGGCCTTATACTATACAAGAGTTCAAGCTTCATAGATAAGTATTGTGCAGTATCACTAATTATTCAAAGGGAAGCAGTTCCACAAGAATCCCTAGGTGGGGATTTCCAATTGTGATGCTATGAATCCCCTGTAGGGGATTTGCATACTTGTTGTATGTTGTTGGATTATAAGGATATAACTCTCCACAAAAAATGTACATCACATGGGGGATTTAACTATACCATAGTTGCAACTTCAAAGAAAAGTATTATGCATTATTAGTGGTTCCTCAAAGGGAAGTGACTATACTATAATCCCCAGGTTGAGATATACAGTTTTGATGCTGAAAATACCCTACAGAGGATATAAAACATAAAAAGGGATCTATGTTTTTATTTTTCTCTTTTAATATAGGTGATGTTCGCCAACCTATTTGAAAAAAACCTAGACTAGAATCCCCATATAGAGATTACCACTAAGTCTATAAAGGGAAGCACCTACACTATAATCCCTAGGTAGAGATTTCCAATTCCAAAGCTGAAAATCACCTATAGAAGATTTTTAGTGTCATGAATTTTTTTTCATTATAAGGATAAAAACCTTAAAAAAATTAGTGCATCAAGTGGGGTCTTACACTAAACCACATTTCAAGATTCATAGAAAATTATCATGCACTATCACTAGTTCAACAAAGGGAATCGACTACACTAGAATCCCCATCCGAAAATTTACAATTCTGATCCTGCAAATATCCTTAAAGAAATTACAACATATTTAGATTTTTAAGGATTATATAATGGAAATCAATGACAGAAGAATTCCCCAATTAATATTTTGAGATTGATTTTTCATATATCTTGTTGGGGATTTGCAGGACAAATCATCATCTATAATTTGAACTTTTTAACACATATCTACAAAATTAAAATTAAAAAAGTAAAAAGAGACTTAATAGTTTCAAATTAGAAAAATTAAATTAAATAATAGGTTTTTTCATTACACATTCAAAAATCTACATTATTTTTATTTAAAAAATATCCATAAGTATAAGTAGAACAATGAAAAGTAAAAAAACACACCAACTTCATCTTCAACCCATCAACTAGAAACATTATCTCCATAACTTTATATTTCATTTTTTTAAGAACATTACTCTAGTGTTCCATTTGTGACTATCATTGGACTAAAATTACATCATCTTTTCGACATGTTTGATTTACAAATTTGTGTGGTGGTTTTAACTGCATGATAAAACTACATTTCTTACTTTCACAAGTAGTAAAATGTATACACTATAAACTAAAATTGTAGAATTTTACTTCTTAAAATGTCATAAACCGATCATAGGAAATAGTTTATAGGGTAAACACCAAAGAAGTCATCTTTGGCTATTGAATAGTATCTATAAATTGATATGAGATGCCTAAAACCCTAAATTTTTCCATTTTGTGGCAATGAAAAATGATCGTCACTATATAATGATCTGAAACATTGTTTCACCATCATTCAATAAGTCAAGTAAAACTATAAGGACTTGGACTTAAACAATACATAATCTGGTAAATTCCTTTAAAATTCAATTCTTTACAATCCCAATGATATTTTTTCAGTTTCAAGTTTTATAATGTCAGAAAAGTATACATACATATGAACCCATAATCATACAAATTGGATAATATTAAAATAATATCTATATTTTATAATAAAAAAATTTTTAATAAAAAACATGAAATCTATTCAGGAAAAGTCTTCACTACATTCATCTTGGATTCTAATTTTCTCTTAACAAACCTTATACCCTATGAAAAACATATTAAAACTTGGGATGAGCACAAAAATCTCAGTAAGGGATATAAAAATAAGTATAGAAACCCTTACTGCATGAATGCCTATAAACATATGAAATCATTCTCACAAAGACATCCTTCTCACCCAATAAGTATCATAAAGTTACTTTGTGAAAACATGAGATTTCCATAAAACATAGAAAAAATAAATTATACCATAAAGGTAATTTGAGACATTAATTACTTAATATTATATCCATCATGACTACCATATTATTTTTAACCCTCATGTCTACCTTACAATGTAACCATCATTTCTACCTTACATTGTAACCCTCCTGGCTGCCTTATGGTGAAACCATCGCAGTTACACTTGGAGTAACCATACAGTCATCCTCCAAAATAAACATACCTAAGGAATTGGAGGGAGATATATGTCTGAAAAAACATCATAAAAAAATACCCAATAACCATAAAATAATAAAAAAAATATATACATAAAATAAACCATTCCCTTTAAAAAAAGAAATTAAATAGGTTTTTAAAGAAAATTCCATTACAAATATCATATATTTGAAGTGAGAATTGATAAATAGAATGGAATATGTGTATACACTATAAATACATATAATAAAATATAATATAATAAAAATTAATTTCACAAATAATCTTAGTACCACATAATTAATGAAGTAGAAGTTTAACCCGACGAATGGAAATTAGGTTAAGAATTCCCTTACCTCAGGTTCGTCTTAGTTAAAATGTGTTAAAACCTCATATATAATAGTTTAAAGAGGGTAATTAATATATTATAGAACCATATTAATATTAATAATTACTTATATGATATTATAATAACATATTTCCACCCATTTATTAATAATATTTTGTTATTTTCATTGTTTTGGTTGCATTAATTTCATGGTTTCCATGGTTGGTTTATTATGGATTTTCTCATCAGAAGGGAGAAAACCTCTAGAATTGAAATTGAATTTTATTAATGAAATTAAAGAATACTAAATGTTCTTATACATTATTTTGGTTATATGTAATGAAGATGTATCATTAGATAAAACATTAGTGATGAACATCAGTTTATTTTTTTGAATTTTATCATTACAAAACAATTTTATTTTATTAATTAATATTATTTATAAACACTTGTTCTAGAACCTAATATAACATGTAATATTTATAATAAAATATTATTTAACCATATTAATGGTTTTATGACCAGACTTGAAGGTGTTAATGGAAATTGAAAACACATCATCCACTATGTCGGTAAATCGACACATCACGAATGATGTTTATTATTTTTTAGAATAAATAGGAGTGGAGAAGAAGTATGACGATGAATTTTTACATAAACAAGATAAAATTATAGTATATATAAGATACTATATTTTTCATTATATTTGTTAAGGTTATGTGAATAGAGTATAGTAAAAGAAAAATAATTGAAAAGAAAATAAAAGAAAATGAAAGAGGATTTTTACATCTTGAGTTCTCTTCCTTGAGAACCGCCTAAAAGCCCTTGATTTTGGCCTTTTGGTGAGACCAGAAGGTCTTGGATGTGGTGAAGAGGCTTGGGAAGGTATTTGGGTAGATATTAAGCAAGATAAAAGGATTATAGGTGTGAGGGTAAGAGGTGGTGAGAAGAGGTATTTATAGTAAAGGATATAGGTGTTTTATCATTATTATATTCATTAGTTTATTAATTTGGCTCAAGACTATGAAAAGTTTGAAAATTATTATGAAATATGTTAAAATAATTAAGTAAAGTTCAATATTTTTAGCTTAAATCATCCTGACATCATCTATCACTCAAAAAATCTTGTATTTAGCTTATATCGTAAAGTATCATATTTCACTATTCACCAAAAATTCATGTATTTCAGAAAAATACCAAAAATCCACCCTAAACATTTTTCAACATGTATAATTAAAAAATAACTCAATTTTTGGAAAATAAGTTTCTAAATATGAGAAATTTAATTTTTAATTAAAATCATATTTTATTCAAAAAATGCTAGTTTTTAAACTATAACTGAATTTATAACACTTTGAAAAATTAATTAAAGCATCATAAAATTATCTTATAATCATAGGAAAAATAATAATAATTTATGAATCTATTTTATGAAAATATATTTTCTCTTAAATAAATATATTAATTATAAAATTCTAATTAAAGAATTACGACTTATAAAAATACCAACACTTAATTTATCATTTTGAAAACATTTATTTACTTATTCCATGAAATAAATATATCATGATTATACTTATAAGATACATAAATTTTATTTATACTCTCATAGGTGAGGTTACTATTCTACTGGTCAGATTACTATTCCTGATGGTCATGTTACTATTCCTTAGGTTAAGTAACTATTCCATCAATATAAATTATTTAATTTCTATAAATAACACATATTTCATTATACATTTATAAAGAATTTGAATATTTAATTCTAGAATGAAAAACAAATATTTTATAAGTACTTGTGTTTTTAAATTCGCTCCACCTTCTGGAAATTGCATCCTCGAAATTTTTATTTACTTATTAAACAAGTGAGGGTACATTTCCTTCATAGCATTTTTAGATTCTCATGTTGCTTTATCAACCATGTGGTTTCTCCACAAAACTTTAACAGAGTGAATTACTTAATTATGAAATACATTATATTTATTATTAGGAATTTCAATAGGATCTTCCTCATAAGAAAGGTACACTTTCAAATAAACTACTTCTAGGATCAAAACATGAGATGGATTTGGGACAAACATTATCTACATTGAAACATGAAAAAAATTGTGTATCTGAGATAAAATCAGAGTAAAAGTTACTCAGTAGTTTTTTTGTCCAACTTTATACATGATTTCATAAGGTCCAATAAAACATGTACTTAGCTTTCCTTTCTTACTAAAATTTATAACACTTTTCCATGGTTAGATTCTAAGAAAAACATGATCACAACCTCAAAAGAAAAGTCTTTCCTCCTATTATCTGCATAAATTTTTTGTTTACTCTAAGTTTTCCTCATGTATTTCTAGACCATCTTCACATTCTCATCCACTTCCTCTACCAATTATAGTCCCATTTACTTCCTTTCCCTAACTTTATCCCAAAAATCTATAGTTCGACACTGATTTCCATATAATGCCTCAAAATATTCCATATGTATACTGGAATGAAAACTATTTTTATAAGAAAAATAAATTAAATAAATATATTGATCCCAAATTCTCTTGTAATCTATTGAACAAGCTCTAAGAATGTCCTCTAAGGTATTATTTATTTTCTTAGTTTGTCCATCAGATTGGGGATTAAATTCAACGTTGAAATGTAATTTTGTTCCCAACAACTTTGGAAGACCTTTCCACAAATTCGAAGTGAACTTGGGATCAGGGTCACATACAATGGAAATAGAATCTCCTTGTAACCTGAAAATATCTTTTAGGTACAATAAAGAAAGCTGATCTAAAGACATAGTATCTCAAATAGGAAGGAAATGTGAAGATTTAGTCATCCAATCAACAATAACTCAAATCACATTGTTACCTCCAGAATTTTTTTGTAGTCTCACCATGAATTCCAAGGATATATTTTCTCATTTCCACTCTACCACTGGAAAAGGCTAAAGCATCCCCTTTGGTATTTTCCTCTCTACTTTAACCTTTTGACATGTAAAACATTACTCGGTAAAATCTTCAACATCTCTTTTTATCACATCCCACCAGTATTACTCTCAAAGGTCTCTATATATCTTAGTACTACCAAGAAGAACTGAAAAATGGAGAACTATGAGCTTTACATAACAATTCGTTCTTCAGTTGGGGATCACAAGGCACACATAATCTTTTTCAAAATTTTAAAATAAAATCTTTATCAATGTAAATTTATAGAAACTTACCCATTTTAGACAATTCTACATTTTTTTGTAACTCATAGTCTTCCTTATACACTTACTTACTTCTATATGATAAAGATGATTGCACTAGCACCTAAAACAAACTATAATAATTTACTACACTGGGAGATTCAAATCCAAAATTCATGAAATCATTAATCAAGAGGTCTTGTTTCAAACGTAACATTCTTAAGGATGCATGATGTTTTCAAATAAATAAATCCACCACTTTGTTTTCTTTTCCATGATGGTAATGGGTCGTACAATCATTATCCTCTATGAATTCAAGCCATCTTCTCTACCTCATTTTTAATTCCTTCTGAGTGAATATATACTCTAAAATTTTATGGTCAATATACATTTCACATTTGGATCTGTATAAATGATGCTGCTAAATTTTAAAAGAGAAAACCAAAGCTTCAAGTCCCAAATCATGTGTGGGATAATTTAACTCATGAGGTTACAATTGTAATGAATCATAATCAATTACCTGTCATTCTATATCAGAACACAACCAAGTCCCTTCAACAAAACATCACTATAGATAACAAATTAACCATTTCTGGAAGGCAGG
The DNA here is from genome assembly GCA_963277665.1 of Viscum album. Lineage (NCBI taxonomy): Eukaryota > Viridiplantae > Streptophyta > Magnoliopsida > Santalales > Viscaceae > Viscum > Viscum album. Next base: position 1,277,171,029 of record OY728122.1, read on the forward strand.
TCCAAAACTATATCATTCACCAATAACTTCTTTAGTTCTTGAAAATAAGCATCACATTCTTCTATCAAAATAAATTTATCCCCTTTTTGTATTAAATTAGTTAGTATACTAGATAACAGTGCGAAGTTTTTAACAAACCATCGGTAATAACCTACCAATCCAAGAGAACTACACATCTTTGAAATATATATTTGTCTTGGTCACTCATCAACCACTTTTTTGGTAGGATCAACTATTATTCCATCCTTATTTACAATATTTCCAAGAAAAGAAATATGTTGAAACCAAAAAACACATTTTATAAATTTTCCATATAATTTCTTTTCTTTGAGAGTTTTCAATACAATCATTAAATTTTTTTAATGATCCTCATAAATTTTTGAAAAGACCAAAATATCATAAACAAAAACAACAAAAAAACTTATCTAAATATTCATAGAATATTATATTCATAAGTTCCATGAATACAGTAGGAGAATTTGTCCAACCAAAGGGCATAAAAAACTCATATTACCTATATCTAGTACAAAAAGATTTTTTTTGGATATCATCCTCCTTCACCTTCAGTTAATGGTACATGGATTCCAAGTAAATCTTGGAAAAATACTGAGCTCCCTAGATCTAATAAAAAAATTCATTGATTTGAGGCAATGGATACATATTCTTAATAGTAATGTTATCAAAAACTCTATAATAAATTAAATTTATCATCGAAATATATTTGTTTTTAAAGAAAAAAATAGAAGTTCCCCATGGTGAAGTTCTTGGATGAATTAATCCTTTATTAAAAAACTCCAGCAACTAATTTTTAAATTTAATAAGTTCCACAAAAGAAATTTGATAAGAGGGTTTTGAAATTAGTTAAGGAATAAGAACTAGTTCAATAGTAAATTCAACTTCTCAATCAGGTATTATACCAGAAAACTCATCCAAAAAAACATCTAGATATTAATTTACCACTAGCATGTCATTAATCTGAGCAGTTCCCTTATTTTCAATAATATGAGAAAAATAACTTTCATTTTCATCTTTAAACTGTTTCTTATCTTCCTGGTATGTTATCAATTGTATGGGTTCATTCTTCTATAAACACTTAAAATCTTTCTAAAAAATAAATTTTTTAGATATACAATAAATATTATCATAATAAAAATAAAGTCAATATATACCTATAATGACATAAAACTCTACTAAGGAAAAAACAACAAGATTTTCAAGTAATTTATTTATATATAAAACAATAGGAATATTCTTATAATTCATTTTTTCTATAATATTTCCCCTGGTGTTTTAACTATAAGCTTCAATCTCATTTCTTGAGGTGAAATTTATAATTTACCATAAAATTTCTCATAAATAATGGAATGTGTAGACCTCATATTAAACAAGACATTAGAAAAATCTGAGTAAACAAACAAAGTACCTGAAACCACTTTATTGGATGGCCCAAAATATACTAACATAGTCACAAAGGATATCACTGCACCTTTCTACTTATAATATGGCTTCTTTCTATCATTCAAATATTTCCTTGGATAGGTATTTTCATAATGACCCATCTCACAACATTTAAACCACATTATAGTTTTCTTACCAGAACTAATCTAAAGATCATTTTCATTACAATCTCAGGCCATATGTCCAACATTTCTATATCGAAGACACTTCTTATTTTTTTTTAAGAATTCACTAGGATTATTTTTACCACACTTTTAAAAAATTGGAAACTGTAATCTCTTACCTTCATACATCATTGATTGATTCTTACCTATCACTTTCCATCTAAACATCTTCTTCTTCTTGTTTTCAAATTACACATAATCATCATAAAACTACATTTATACCCTCTTAGTAGAACATAAAAGTTTATCAAAAATATTTAATTCATGAGAAGCCAATTCCCTTTGATATCTTGTCTTTAGTACTAAGTAAAATGATTGATTTTTCTATGAAGATCCAGAATAATATTTGGATCATACCATGAAAATAAGGTGAAGTGTGCTTCATACACATCCATTGAATCATACTCCATTTGTTTCAATTCAAGAAATTTATTTTCCATCCTAAGATGAACCACCATAAGAAAATATTTTTCAAGGAAAAGATTTTTAAATTCATCCCAATCTAAGGCATCAATTTCCTCACTATCCCTAATATTCTTGACCATTGACCACCACTAGTCAATTTCACCTTCAAAACAATAAATTGAAGGACTAGAATTTTGATTATTTGAACACCCCATAACATCAAATATATTTTCAAGGGCTTTAATCCATCCCTCATCCACCACTGGGTCATAATATCTGCTAAAAGCAAGAGTTTGTTTCCTCATTAAATGTTCCACTATCATTATATTCCTTTTTATTATATCTTGTTATTATCTTTCATGGATTACACCACCATTTATATCCTATATGAACTAAGCCATTACTATCAAAAACTCCACAATTCCAATTCCCACCATTCCTAGTTGTGGATTCAGAAAGATATCATCCTCTCATTTCCTTCCTACTTTAACTTCCCTATTTCTTCTGTGGAAAACCATTCAAAATAGACATATCTTAGATAAAGAAAAATGGTAATCTTAAAATGTTATGTCATTTCAACATAAAAATATGGTAAAATTAATTTATGGAATTCCATTAACAGCACCCTAACCCCTAATGTTATATAAACCCTACTCTGATACCAACTATAAGGACCCAACCTTAAACATTACGTAATCTACTAAATTCCTTTAGAAGTCACTTATTTAAATTCCCAAAGACCTTTTTTCAGTTTAGAGTTTTAGAATGTTTATAAATAATTAATATATATCAACCCATAAGTATACAAAGTGGATAATACTAAAAAAATATCCATTTTCATAATATACAAGTTTTTAATAAAAAACATGAAATCTATTCATGAAAAGTCTTCACAACATTAATATTGGCTTCTTTTTTTCTATTACCCATCCTTATACCCTATGAAAAATATTTTAAAACATGGGATGATCACCAAAAGCTTAGTAAGGGATATAAAAATAAGGAGAAAACCATTAGTATATAAATACTTATAAACATATAAAATCATCCTCACAAAGACATACTGTTCACCCAATAATTATCATATAGTAAATTTGTTAAAACATGGGATTTCCATAAAACATAGAAAATATAAATAATACCATAAAGGTAACTTGGGAAACTACTTACTTAATACTGTAACTATCATGGCTACCATATGAACTATAACAAACATGGATACCTTACAATGTAACCATCACTACTACCATACACTATAACCCTCATGGCTACCTTATGGTGTAACCATTGTAGTTACACATGGGGTAACCATATGATCGGCCTCCAACAAAAACATACCCAATGCATTAGAGATATTGGTCCCATGCTCCATCATAAACAATGACCAAGAACCATAAAATTATTATAAAATAAGAATAAATTCATCATATAAATCATTCCCTTAAAAAAGAAATTAAAAGAGGATTTTTAAAGAAAATTCCTATAAAAATATCATATATTTGTAGTTAGAATTGATAACAATAATGGAATATGTGCATAAAATATAAATCAACATAATAAAATATAATATATAAAAAATTCATTTCACAACTAATTTTAGTACCACATAATTAATGAAGTAGAAGGTTATCCCAACGAATGGAAATTAGGTTAAGAATTCCTTTAACTCGGCTTCATCTTACTTAAAATGTGTTCAAACCTCTTGTATAATGTTTTAAAGAGTGTTATTAATATATTAAATAACCAAATTAAAATTTATAATTATTTATATTATATTCTCATAACATCTTTCTACCCATTTATTAATAATATTTTTTTATTTTCATTGTTTCAGGTGGATTTACTTCATGGTTTCTATAGTTGGTTTATTATGGATTTTCTTATCAGAAGGGAGAAAAACTCCAGAATTAAAAATAAATGATATTAATGAACTTAAAAAAATATTAAATGGTCTTATATATCATTTTTTATATATAATGGGGATGAATCATCAGGAAAACATATTTGATAAACATCGGTTTATTTTAGATAATTTTGATCATTACGAACTACTTTTTTTATTAATTAATGTTATGTATAAACACTGGTCATAGAACATAATATAACATGAAATATGTATAATAAAATATTATTTAACCATATTAATGGTTTTATGACCAGAGTTGAATGTAGTCAGGGAAATTAAAAACACATCATCCACGACATCGGTAAATCGACACATCGTGGATGATGTTTTTTATTTTTTAGAATAAAAGGGAGAGGAGAAGAAGTATGATGATGACTTTTTCCATAAAAATTATAACATTACAGTTTATATAAGATAATGGAGTTTTCATGACTCTTAGATAATGGTTGGTGAAGAGAGTATAAGAAAATAAAAATAATTGAAAATAAAATAAAAGAAAATGAAAGAGGATTTTTACATCTTGAATTATCTTCCTTGAGAACCTTATTAAGGCCCTTGGTTTTGGCCTTTTGGTGAGACCAGCAAGTCTTGGACGTGGGGAAGTGGCTTTTGAAGGTATTTTTTCAGAAATTAAGCAAGATAAAAGTCTTTTAGGTGTGAGGGTAAGAGGTGGTGAGGGGAGGTATTTATAGTTGAGGAGATGGGTGTTTTCTCATTATTATATTCATTAGTTTATTAATTTGGATCAAGACTATGAATAGGTTTAGAATTATCTTAAAATATAATAAAATAATGACGTATAGTTCTATATTTTGGGCTTACATCAGCCTTAAATCATTTATAACTCAATAAATCATGTATTTTGCTTATATCGTAAATTATTGTATTTCGCTATTCACCAAAAATTCAAGTATTTCAAAAAAATAGGAAAAATTCAACCTAACCATTTTTAGACGTGTAGAATTCAAAAATGAAATTCATTTTTTAAAATAATTTTCTAAATATGAGAAATTTAATTTTTAATTAAAACCGTAATTTATACGAAAAATACGAGTTTTAAAACTATAACTAATTTTATATCACATTGGAAAATTAATTGAAGTCGCATAAAATTATCTTATAATCATAAGAAAATATAATAATAATTTATGAATCTATTTTATTAAAATGTGTTTTATTTTAAATCATTATATTAATTTTAAAATTTTGATAAAGTATTTATGACTTACAAAAATACCAACACTTAATTTATCATTTCCAAAAAATTTATTTACTTATTACATGATATAAATATATCATGATTAAACTTATAAGATAAATAAAATTTATTTATACTCTCATAGCAGTGGTTACTATAATATTGGCCAGATTACTATTCGTAATGGTCATGTTACAATTTCTAAGGTCAAGTTACTATTCCATTAGTATAAATTCCTTAATTTCAATAAATATCACTTATTTCATTATACATTTATTAAGAATTTGACTATTTAATTTCAAAATGAAAAGAAATTATTTTATAAGTACCTCAATTGTTATAAAAACCCTAAATCTCTCGTCTCTTTTGATCCAATGATGAACTAAGGATGACTGTCGGAGGAGAACGACCCCAAAAGAAATTCAGAATAGGTGAGACAAAATCTACAGAGATATTTGGTCCTAATTTCTTAGTATAATGGACTCCAAATTCTCAAGGGTGGTAAAAAAATATAGGAATATGGGAATTAAATAAGATTACTACACTAATACTAGTACATGTGTCACAATTACAAGATATAAATTAACTCACCTATCCATGTGAGAAAATAGAGATGATGAAAAGTGATTAAGTTGAGCATCTGCCTCATCCCATCACTGATCCACCACAACCCCCACATGCCAACCCTACCAAATCCAAAACACACTAAAATACCAACCCCTAAAAAACAAATGTAGACAAACCTTCCATTTTTCATTAAAGAACACCAAAAACAAAACCCAGGAATGCTCGAAATCAACATAGAACTTTGTTAATAAACTGCTGAACAAAATCACCTTAGAAGAATAAGACCAAAATAGTATCGTCTTTCCATAGGGTCATTTTTTTGGTCATTAGATAATAAATTACAAATGTGAAACCCCTTGAGAACCATTAAAACACCACCACCATAACATAAATCGTGTTGACAATCACATGGGGAACATCTCCACGATACCAAGAACCATCATCTTCAAGGATGAAACACCAACATAGGAACATATCCCCCACAGAACATCAACGACACATCCATAAACCAAAACAATATTGACCTGAACTCAATAAAAAAACACTGATTAAGAAATATAACATGAAGAAATACTGAAACCACACAAGGGAAGCCACCAAACATCTAAGAAAAAAATGATACAAAAGAGAAAAACAATTAATCACCCATAGTCATGCCAACATCACCATCCCAAACAACTATAAAACCCAATCATTCTTCATAAAAATGGTGTCCTATATAGTGGATTATGCAATAAGGACATAAGAGGTGTGTTGGCCCGCGGGAAAGAATAGTGTTAGGAGACCTAAGATCCATCTGAAAAGAACAAACAGAAGGCAAAACCTATGATACCACCATCACTATCCCAAACCACCATGAACACTAACACGCTCGGATAATATGGGGTTCGAAGAGCCAGGATAAGCATAAAGAGTAACTGTGATATTGAGTGGGAGTTTTTTATACATTTTTTTAAAAAAAAATTAAATAACGAAAGGTTATTTTTTAAAAAAAACTAACGAAAAAAGGCCGCATCAGACTTACTCTTTTGCGTTTTAGTATAAATTATTCAAGGTTGATGTTGATTTCCCCAAATTTAAAAAAATAAAAAATAAAAAATATATTTGTTTGTATATTTAATATATATATTATTTTTCTTTTCTTTTTTATATACATATTTATACAAATAGTTTGTTAATAATACCATTACTATTAGTAATTAAATTTTTTATGTTAATAATATAATTAAGATTTATTTTAAAAATATTTTATTTACTACTTTATTAGTTATGTTAATAATTACATTATTTAAATCATTATTAAAATTTATTATTGTATTTGTTGTAAATATTTAATGTTATAATAATTTCCATTAATATTTGAAATTGAAAATATTAGTTTTTGAAGGAATAAATTTTGTGACATGTAAATTATCCATCATTTATTATATTTATGATTTTTTTATTTTCAATTATGTTATATAAGTTGATTTAGTTTGTCAAATTTCATTTAAATGGTATTTAAATTTTATAATTTATACACTTTAAAATTCAGCTACATAAACCATAATAATGTTTCAATTAGATGGCTTTGAAAGTCTAAAAATAATAAAGTAGAAATAAAATCTAAATGAAAATTTTCCCACTTACAGAACATATGAAAAATAATTGAAAATTACAAGAATTTCATAAAAAATAATTAAAACTAAATTTAGTGGCATAATATATTATAGTTTTAAAACATTACATTTGTATTTATAATTTTTTTTACATTCCTTTCATTTTCAATAATTTGTTATATGTTTATTAAATGTTCTAAATTTCATTCATATTCTAATTATATTATAATATATGTACAATTATTTTTTTAATGTTTAAATATTATTTTTTCAATCAATTATGTTTGTGACATATAAATTAATTTTGGTTTATTATGATGATGAATTTTTTTTATTTATAAAAAAATATATGTTTATGCTATTTTTTAGTTTTATTTATATTGTTTTTATAATTTATATTTTATAGGATTTTAAAGTTCCTTACTTGAAATTTATTAAGTTTTTTATGTTTCAAGTTTTCAACTTTGAAATATTATAAAGTTAAAATTATTAGTAAAATATAAATGAAAATTAAAACATGAGTAAAACATGAAAAAAATGGTTGATAATAAAAAATCATCAATTTAATAGAGAAAAAATAATATATAGGATAGAATACATTGTTTTTTAAAATCATTTAAGTCAATATAAATCAAATAAATGATTGAGTACAATCAATTTCTATCATGAGGCCCCAATCCACAATTTTAGTGAAAATGGGACCCTCGTATTGAGATCGTTGACCTCCATGATGGGGTGGAGTGTGATGAGTTGGAGAGGGATCTTCATCCAGAATTGGAACCTCAAATGTATGATGCTCTGACTGTGACTCATTCGTAGAGGTAGAATGTCACGACCCGTCCTCGGGGCCCATGTCGTGACTACACCAAGCCCGCCTTCCATAGGCCAGGGGTTGGCGACTAGCACCAAAGGCGTAAATCCCTAAGCTGGGAAGGCATTGCCTTTATAAAAGTAAACAAACACAACATAGTACGCAATGGGAATTAAACACTAAGTGATAAATGTATACAAAAAGTAGTGCTAAAGTAAAGGGGTCGGAAATACAAGACCCATAGTAAAGTACAGGTACAATGGAAAGAAAGTACAACTGAAAAAGGGACAAAAACTAAAAAGGGTAGCTCCTGGAACGTCCGCTGAGTATCCTACCTGAAGGGTAGGTACCGATGTCCACCTCAGCACTCCACGTCTATTGGTCCGCTCCATGTACCGTCTCTCCTTGTGGTCCACCTCCGGGTATTGTCCGGTCCTGGCTCGCTCTGTGCTTCCGTCAACGTTGTCCGTCGTCTGCATCCAACACAATGAGGTGCGGGCATAGCCTGTGCAGGGGTGAGTATAACAATACTCAGTAAGCACCTCGAGACCCCCAAAGGTCTCCTAGAATCCACAAAGGATAAACCACAGAAGAAAGATACAACCACGAAGTATCAACCAACCCTACTTAGGTATATACCCATACATATACCTAAGTTATCAATCTCAGTTTGGCTCCAACCCTTGAGCCCAAGCACAACCTAGTCCACACAGGAAGAAAGTCAATCACATCAATGATAAAGATTGAAAGTCAAGACTCAGCTCACATAGGTATACATATTTTGTATAGCAATAGAGATGATTAGATGTAGTCACTGATTCATCTAATCTGTCGGACACACACAGGATACAAGACCAGCAAAGCTGTAGGACCCACACAGGATACAATACCAGCTACTCTATCGGGCCCACATAGGATACAAGTATAGTGTTCAATACTATCAGACCCACACATGATATAAGAATAGTCGTCATCATCTTTGAACCCACGGAAGATCCATGTATGGTAGTCGTCACTATTTAACCCATGTAGGATTCCAGTACAGTAGTCATCATTCTCACACCCATAGTGGATTCCAGTACAGTAGTTGACACAGTCGCAGCCAACTCTAGGGTTCCCACACATAGCACACTCGATTCCAGGAGGGTCCACTCCTCGAGAAAAGGGGTTCGATACATCAATTTTCATTAAGTCCAGAGTTGATATATCCCGAAGTTCCATCTCATCAAAAGCAACCCAACACAACAGACGGCGCGTCAATCGTACGCCCGGTCTGAGAGTTATTGGCTTTTCCGTTTCAGGGGCCCGGTTGGAATTACGCTCGTTCCAAACCCGTCCATTTTCCAAAGTTGTCCAAAATTCACTTAGAGTATCTCAAAAAGGACTGCCTCGTTGCAAGGGTCCCAGTGCCACAGACGGCGCGTCGTTTGGACGCACGGTCAGGGAGTTATTCGCATTTAAGCGAAACGAGCCTGGCCTGTCAAGCCCGGTGGGCTGGCAGGTTAGCCCGTCCTGGCTCAGTGGGTCCGACCCGGCTGGGCGCAGCCTGGCCCGGTGAGGCGTGGTCTGGCCCAGGAAACAGGCGTCCTGGCCCACGCAATGTGGCTCGGTCCGTGCCACTGGCGGCCGGTCGTGGCTCATCCAGATGGCCAAGTGGAGTGGGGGGGGGGGGGTTCTTCATCACGGCGGCGCCAAGCGGCGCCGCCCCTCGTGCCCGGCCGACCGAAGCCGGCCGGATTTTCTGGTGTGAGCGACCCGCTCAGGCAGTCCACTATCCTCAACATGCAGAGCCAGGCAGCGTTGCGGCCTTCAACCCAGCTGGCAGGCGACCGGCCGATTCGCCACCGAAGCGGCCCGCAGAGTGCTGGCTGTGGTACTTCACAGTACGGAGCCACAGTCCTCCTCTCTTGTTGGCTACAGTCAGCCGGTTCTTCGTCAGCCGAGCGGCCTGGTCGCGGGCCGCGGTCTCCTTCCCCCACGCGACACCCAGTTCCGCGGTTCTCTAACTAGCCGGCGCGCGGCCGCCGTTGTCACCGCCGCCTTTGGTCGTCGTCAACTCCAGTCGCTGCCACCTCTTCCATCACCGCCTCCATCACAAATAAAAACAAGGATCAAGGAGAGTCGTCGGGCCGTGTTCATTCAGCATGTGCCCTCCACGTTAGGCGATAGCAGTTGGCCGAAGACATCCAAGAAATTCAACAAAGAACGGGGGTACAAATTATTCACTTAAAAGTTTACAAACCCCTACCTCGTAATTGACTTCGCACATTGACGGGCCACAGAAGACGAGCGTCATGGAGAACGGTGTCGTTCTGTAAACATTGGAGGAAGACTCAATGTCGTGATGCGGGAAGATAATCCAAAGACGGTGTAGATTCCTTGACACCATGGTGCGTCCGAGGAGGAAGCGTCGTTGGAAGAATTTCTTCACGTTCTTCATCGGGGATGTTCTTCGTCGAAGAATGGTGTTCTTCCTCAAGAGAGGAACACCTTTCTTCTAATTCTCCAGAGTTTTCCCCACTGAAATATTTTCCAAGAAAATATTATAATAAGGCTCCCCAAATTTAATAGAATTTTCATGCAATTCAAATTGATTCAAAAAAAGGTGCCAACTAATTAATGAAGATATTAATTAGATGGGTTGGCATAATTAAGAGAGAAGGGAGGTTAAAAGTTTAAAATTCAAAGAGAGGAGGTGGAGAGTTTTAAGAGTTAATAAGGGGGGTTTCATGGGAGTTTAAGGGGGATTTGAGGGGTTAGACTCTCGTGTTGTCCCCACCACACATTATCCTCCCATGGGAGGTTATGTGGGTGTGGTCCCCACCTCTAACTTCCACTTATAAGAAATAACCACCACTAAATAAATTAAATAGAATTGTGTACACTTAAAGTAACACAACAATTTTATTTTAATTTTTATGAATCCCCAAATTAAAACTTTTACTCTCGACCAAACGCAACTACGGTAAAGGTCCCCTTAAGCGAATACAGGCACTACTAGTTCATCGGTGCCCTCGAATTTCAATTCCGAGCACCGGTTCAAAAGACAGAAAAACCCGCACATATGTTTACTGAATGTACCTGAACAAAACTTTAGAAATTGATTCCAGGCACACCGGGCCTCAGAATTAGGCGCCGTCAGAAACCACGGACTCGTAAAATTCCAAAGTATTTAAGAAAAAAAATTACTTGAAATATCCAGGTCTTTACATTACCCCCACCTCAGGGATTTACGTCCTTATAAAGCTACAACTCACACTAGGGGAACAAATGGGGGTACTAAGCACGCATCCGAGCCTCTCGCTCCCAAGTGCTCTCCTGGAGGTTTTTGTGCTGCCAGCGAATGTGCACCAGAGAAATCGACTGTCCACGTAGGACCCACTCTTCTCGATCCTCTATCTCCAGCGGGACCTCCGTGAATGTCCCCCCATCATCGATTTCCTACTCCCCATAGTCGATGATGTGGGATGGGTCGTGCACGTATCTCCTCAGCTGAGATACGTGGAAGACGTCGTGCACCCAATGCAACTGAGGTAGAAGGGCCAGGTGGTAAGCCACCTCGCCTACTCTGTTGGGGACCTGGAAAGGTCCGATGAATCATGGAGATAACTTGCCACCCCGACCAAATCTTTGTAGACCTCGTCATGGTGATACCCATAGAAATACGTGGTTGCCATCCTCAAACTCCAGTGGTCTCAGTATCCTATCAGCATAGGACTTATGTCTACTCTGTGCAGTCTCCATCTGCTCCTGGATGATCTTCACCTTCTCCATTGTAGACTGAACCATCTCTAGTCCTACAAGTGGTGACTCCCCTGGGTCAGTCTAGCACAGAGGAGATCTGCAGGTTCTACCATATAGTGCCTTGTTTTGTTCCATCCCGATGGTGGAGTGGTAGCTGTTGTTGTACGCAAACTCCACCAAGGGTAAGTGATCCTCCCAGCTATGACCAAAGTCGAGGAAACATGTATGGAGCATTTCCTCGAGAGTTTGAATGTTCCTCTCAGTCTGACCGTCCATCTGAGGATGGAAGGCGGTGCTCAAACGAAGCTACATCCCAAAAGCCTCTTCTATCCCCTTCCATAGCTAAGAAGTAAAACGAGCATCTCGATCGGAGACGATAGTCGATGGAACACCATGAAGCCATACAATCTCCTGAATGTAGAGGCGCCCCAATCTCTCTACTGAGCCCTGCTCTCTGATTGATAGGAAGTGGTACGACTTGGTGAGTCGGTCTACGATCACCCAGATAGAATCGTGTCCTCTAGATGTACGTGGAATCCCCATCATGAAATCCATGGATATCCCATCCCACTTCCACTTTGGGACCTCTAAGGGATGTACCAAGCCTACTGGTACTTGGTGGTCTACCTTCACCTGCTGACCGGTGAGGTACCGTGAGACAAACTCTATTATAGCCTTCATACCTGGCCACCAGTGCTGCCGTCTGAGGTCCTGATACATCTTCGCTACTCCTAGATGTACCGCTAGAGGGGACGTGTGAGTATCCCTCAGAACTTCCTCCTGTAGTGCAACTAGTACCATGGTACGTCCTCTGAAGAGGATGACGTTCTCCCCACCTTCAGAAAACCCATCAGGTGTCTGTCCTATAGATATATGAGCATGCCACGCCTCGCAGTCAACTTCCCCACATTGTGTCTCTTTGATCCGCTATAGAAGTGGAGGAGTGACTCTGAGAGACTATAGAAAGGTTTCTCCATCTCTTTCCACAAAGTATATATGCAACGCGGCTAGCTGCTTTGTCGCCTCTCCCAGTAGCTGAATGTCTGATCTCCTACTGAGAGCATCTACTACAACATTCCCCTTCCCAGGAGTATAGACTATCTCGAAGCCATATTCCTAGAGGAACTCGAGCCAACGTCTCTATCTCAGGTTCAGGTCCTTCTATGAGAATATGTACCTGATACTTTTTTGGTTATAATAGATTGTAAAGCGCTCGCCCATCAGATAGTGTCGCCACATCTTCAAGGCGAAGACAACTGCTGGTAACTCCAGGTCATGGGTAGCGTAGTTCTACTCGTACTGTCTCCACTGTCATGAACTATACGCGATCACCGCTCGCTCCTGCATCAGGACACACCCGAGTCCAGTCCCTGATGCATTGCAGTAAACTACGTACCCTACACCCTCCTCCGGTAGCCTCAAGATGGGCGTACTGGTCAACCTCTACCTCATATTCTGAAAGCTCTACTGGAATCTATCTGACCACACGAAGGGTTTTCCCTTCTTCATCAAAGCTGAAAGCGGTGCTATAGCTCTGGAGAAGTCTAGCACAAATCTCTGATAGTACCCAGTCAGACCTAGGAAACTCCGCACCTCCATCACACTCCTGGGTGGTTCCCAAGCAAACACTTCCTCGATCTTCATTGGATCCACTACTACCATATCCTCTGAGATAATGTGTCCTAAGAAGTGAACCTCTTAAATCCATAACTAGCACTTCAAGATCCTAACATAAAGCTGGTGCTCTCAGAGTGTGTCCAGTACTACCCACAAATGGTAGGCATGCTCCTCCTCAGTAGTCGAGTAAATCGGTATGTTGTCGATAAAGACTATGACAAAATGATCGAGGTAAGGATGGAAGATCATGTTCATGAGACTCATGAACACTTATGGTGCATTGGTTATGCCAAAGGGAATAACCAAGAACTCATAGTGGCTAAACTGACACCTGAAGACTATATTTTGCACATCCTCATCTCGAACTCTGAGTTGGTGATAGCCTGACCTGAGGTCTATCTTCGAGAACCATTGTGCTCCATTGAGCTGATCAAAGAGGTCTTCAATACTCAGAAGTGGGTACTTGTTCTTCTCGGTCACCTGATTTAGGAAACGGTAGTATACACACAGTCGTAACCTCCCATCCGCCTTCTTGGCGAACAAAATAGGAGAAGCCCAGGGTGAAACACTGGGTCAGATGAAACCCTTCCCCTGCAAGTCCTCCAACTGTACCCACAGCTCACAAATCTCAGCGGTAGCCATCCAAAATACTGGAGTAGATAACAGTGTTATCCTGAGGTACATGTCAATGTGGAAGTCTACCTCTCTACGAGGAGGTAGTCCTGGAACGTCATCAGGAAAAACGTCTGCATACCGATCCACCACATCAGGAAAACTCGGACTCGGCACATCAACCGATCCAAGGATGAGACTAGCCAACTGATGTGTGATTGGCTGCCCTCTCATCTACGTAATTCCATCCTATGTTGCAAAGTCTCCCTTCTCACCATTGAAGGTGAACTGGGTCCCATCCGTGCGGACACACCGCACACTGTGCCTAATACAGTCAATCTGAGCATGAACTGTGGATAACCAGTCCATACCCAAGATGAAGTTGTAAGGCCTAGATGTCGTTACAAGAAAATCCCAACCGAAGCTATCACCTCCTAGAGTAAGCTCACACTACCGGCACCAGTGCATAATCGTCGAGTCTGCTCCCGTAAGAGTCTCTAGCCGTAAGAATCGAGCCAACGGCTCCATCGGAATCTTCGAGCTCCGAACAAGGGAAACAGAAATAAAATAATGACTCGCACCTATGTCTATAATTACTACAAAAAGGGTGGAGTAGACACAGATAGTACCTTGAATCATCTCAGGTGCACCGTGGTCGTAGGCCTCGACTGCCTGGAGCTGAGCCCACCTCTGTCCACCAGCTCCATGTGGTCGAGGTGGACCTCCTAGTGGTGGTGGTGGTAGAGCCTCGAAACGTCGTCCACCACCCGCTGCTCAGATAGCGCCTCTTCCTCGTCCACCAGCTCCTGACAGACCTCCACGTTCGAACCTCTGCTTCTACCTAGGAGGTCCCTCTACTGTCTGCTACTCATCTTTATGGTGGGTCTAGTAGTCACGAGCCATGTCTCCCTTCCCACAGCATGCATATAACTTTTTTCTCCTCATAAGGTTGGCTCTGTTTTGTGTGCCATGTACAATCGAACCTGTATCCTAAGGTCTCCCACTTGATGGCCTGGCCCGCTTGGACCTTTGTTTCAACTGTCTACTGCCAGCTGCAGAAGACTCTGCCATGTGTCGTCCTACAGTTGGTCTCTCTGTCGGTGACTGCTCAGCGAGAAAACTCTCTACTAGAAGGGCTCGCTCCATCACCCCCGTCTGGGTCGGGATTCTGAGGGGAATCGTCAAAGCCCTGATCTCATTCCTGAGTCCCTGCTCAAAGGTTTGGGCTTTGAAGAATGGGTCACGCACCATATCTTTGGAGTAGTGTGAGAGGACAGTGAACCTCGTTGAGTACTGAGCTAATGTCATGTTGCCCTACTGCAGATGAAGTAACTCCTGAATCTGCACCGCACGTAGGGTGGATAGAACAAACTCCGAGCGGAAGAGACTCTCGAAGTATGTTCAAAGTAGTGATGCCTCGTCATGCACCTGGAGAATCTTGCTCCACCATCTACCTATTGTTGCATGCAGGGAACTCCTAGAAAGCATCACCATAAGGTCGGCTGGTGTCCCTACCAATCTGAAAACTCTGACGATAGCCTCCAGCCAGTCCTCGGCTGCCTGTGGGTCCATATCTCTGTGGAACCTGGGCGGCCTCTATCGTTGGAACTCGTGCAACGCACTCAGGTGGCGTGCACTCTCTACTGTTGGGGCTGGTGGTATCGGTGGTCCAACGGTAGTGGTACTACTGGTGCCTCCGCTTTGATGGGGCCCTGCACCGAGGCCTCATCGCTCGGTGGGCTACCATCTCGTACGTAACTCAAAACCCTAGCTGGCTACCTTCGTGGGTCCATCCTGAAAAGAAATAGGTGTGCCATGGTCAAATAGTATACATGGTGAGCTCACTGAAAGTATTCACAAATAAAACTTTTGAAATAGACATGCAATCAGTGTTTTCATGCAATGAGTCGGAAATCAGAGCTCAGGGTCCTGGTGTATGGATACGTTGGCTACCGCACCAACACTAGACACCCTGGACTGAAAATCACACTAAATAATCTTAACACTATTGCTTCACAGAAAGGAAAGAGTCTTGAGTTCTGTAGTAGAACCGACTCCTCTGACACCAATTTTTCATGACCCGTCCTTGGGGCCCATGCCATGACTACCCCAAGCCCGCCTTCCATAGGCCAGGGGCTGGCGACTAGCACCAAAGAAGTAAATCTCTAAGATGGGAAGGAATTGCCTTTATAAAAGTAAACAAACACAATAGAGTACTCAATAGGATGTAAACACTAATTGAAAACTGTATACAAAAAGTAGTGCTGAAGTAAAGGGGCCGGAAATACAATCCCAATAGTAAAGTACAGGTACAATGGAAAGAAATTACAACTGAAAAAGGGACAACAGCTAAAAAGGGCATCTCCTAGAAGGTCCGCCGAGTATCCTACCTGAAGGGTAGGAACCGATGTCCACCTCAGCACTCCAAGTCTATCGGTCCGCTCCATCTACCGTCTTGCCATGTCGTCCACCTCTGGGTACCGTCCGGTCCTAGCTCGCTCTCTGCTTCCATCAACACTGTCTGTCATCTGCATCCAACACAACGAGGTGCGGGCATAGCCCGTGCAGGGGTGAGTATAACGATACTCAATAGGGACCCCGAGACCCCCAAAGGACACCCAGAATCCACAAAGGATAAACCACAGAAGAAAGATACAACCACGAAGTATCAACCAACCCTACTTGGGTATATTCCCATACATATACCTATGTTATCAATCTCAGTTTGGCTCCAACCCTCGAGCCCAAGCATAACCCAGTCCACACAGGAAATAAGTCAATCACATCGATGATAAATATTGAAAGTCAAGACTCATCTCACACAGGTATACATCTTTCGTATAGTGATAGAGATGATCAGATATAGTCACTGATTCATCTAAGCTATCAGACCCACACAGGATACAAGACCAGCTAAGCTGTCAGACCCGCACAGGATACAAGACCAGCTACTCTGTCGGACCCACACAGGATACAGGTACAGAGGTCAATACTGTCAAACCCACATAGGATACAAGAACAGTAGTCATCGCTGTCGAACCCATGGAGGATCCCTGTACGGTAGTCATCGTTGTCGAACCCACGGAGGATTCCAGTACAATAGTCGTCCTTGCCGCACCCACGGAGGATTCCAGTATAGTAGTCGACGCAGTCGCATCCAGCTCTAGGATTCCCACACACAACACGCTCGATTCTAGGAGGGTCTGCTACTCAAGAAAAGGGTTTCAATACATCAACTATCAAGAAGTCCAGATTTGATGTATCCATAAGTTATGTCTCATCAAAAAGAACCCAATACAACAGACGGTGCGTCAATCGGACGCCCGGTCTGAGAGTTATTGGATTTTCTGTTCTAGGGGCCCGGTTGGAATTATGCTCATTCCAAACCCGTCAATTTTCCAAAGTTGTCCAAAACTCACTTAGAGTATCGCAAAAGGACCTCCTCATCGCAAGGGTCTCAGTGCCATTGATGGCACGTCGTTTGGACGCAAGGTTGGGGAGTTATTCACATTTAAGCAAAACGGGCCCGGCATATCAAGCCCGGTGGGCTAGCGGGTCGGCCCGTCCTGGCTTAGCGGGTTCGACCCGGATAAGGGGTCTATCCGGCCCAGCTAGGTGCGGCCCAGCCTAGTGGGGGGAGGTCCGATCAGGGTGGCAGGCGGCCCAGCCCGCACAAGGTGGTCTGGTCCGTGCCGCTGGCGGCCGGCCACAACTCGGACAGATGGACAAACGGAGTGGGGGGGGGGCTGGTTCTTCATCATGGCGGCGCCGCCCCTCATGCTTGGCCGGAAGAAGCTGGCCAGCTTTTCTGGTGTGAGCGGCCCCCTAGAGCGGGCCTCTTTCTTCCACACGCGGTGCTAAACGGCACCGCATCCTTCAACCCAGCTGGCAGGCTGCCGGTCGGTTCACCGCCAAAGCGGCCCGCATAGTGTGGGCCGCGGTCCTCCACAGCATGTCGCCATAAGGCACCGCGGTCCTCCTGTCTGTCCGGCTACGGCCGGCCGGTTCTTCTTCGGCCGAGCGGGTCGTGGTCTCCTCCGCCCACGCGACACCTGGTGTCGCGGTTCTCTAATGGGCCGGCGCGCAGCTGCCATTGTCTCCACTGCCTTCGGTTGTCGTCAACTCCGGTCACCGCCACCTCTTCCATCACCACCTCCATCGTGAATAAGAACAAGAATCAAGGAGGTTCGTCAGGCCGTGTTCATTTGGAATGTACCCTCCACGTTAGGCGATAGCAGTTGGCTGAAGGCATCCATGAAATTCAATGAAAAATGGGGGTATAAATTATTCACTTAAAATTATACAAACCCTTACCTCGTAATTGATGTCGCACGTCAACGGGCCGCGGAAGACGAGCGTCGCGGAGAATGGTGTCTTCCCGTCAATGTTGGAGGAAGAGTCGTTGTCGTGACGCGGGAAAAGAATCTGAAGACGACGTAGATTCCTTGACGTTGGGGTGCGTCCGAGGAGGAAGCGTCGTTGGAAGAAGTTCTTCGTGTTCTTCTTCGGGGGTGTTCTTCATCGAAGACCGGTGTTCTTCATCAAGAGAGGAACACCTTTCTTCTGATTTTCCAGAGTTTTCCCCACCGAAATATTTTCCAAGAAAATATTATAATAAGTATCTCCAAATTTAATAGAATTTCCATGCAATTCAAATTGATTAAAAAAAATGTGAAAACTAATTAATGAAGATATTAATTAGATGGGTTGGAATAATTAAGAGAGAGGGAAGGTGAAAAGTTTAAAATTCAAAGAGAGGAGGTGGGGAGTTTTAAGAGTTAATAAAGGGGGTTTCATGGGAGTTTAAGGAGGAGTTGAGGGGTTAGGCTCTCGTGTGGGCCCCACCACACATTATCCTCACATGGGAGGTTATGTGGGTGTGGGACCCACCTCTAACTTCCCCTTGTAGGAAATAACAACCACTAAATAAATTAAATAAAATTTTGTACACTTAAAGTAACACCACAATTTTATTTTAATTTGTTACGAATCCCCAAATTAAAACTTCTAATCTCGACCAAACGTAACTACGGTAATGGTCCCCTTAAGTGAATATCGTCGCTGCGAGTTCATCGGTGCCCTAAAATTTCAATTCTGAGCACTGGTTCAAAAGATAGAAAACTCCTCACATACATTTACTGAACGTACCCGAACAAAACTTCAGAAATTGATTCTAGGCACACCGGGCCTCATAATCAGGCGCTGTCAGAAACCGCGGACTCGTAAAATTCCAAAGTATTTAAGAAAAAATTTTACTTGAAATTTCTGGGTCCTTACATGGAATCTGGATGTTGTCATGTTCACATGATCCTTCTCCCTCAACATAAATGGAAGGACCTATCATCATCTATTGGGGGAACCATCACACCTGTGAAGGCTCGGGAATGAAAGGTGGAGGCTTGGGAAATGACCTATGATACAGTATTGGATCAGTTGTACCCAAAAAAACTATAGATATCCTAAAAACATAAATGGATCTCATTCCTCCTGATGCACATCCCCAATCATTTGAGGACGGACTACTAGAGGTGAAACCTCTTCTTGTACAATAATTAAGACCTCACGTGCAGCACGACGCAGTCTATATTTTCTCCATTATGGTTCACCAACATCAGAAGCTATTAGAGGAGGTTCTTGAGAAGTAACCTCCTCTCCTTGGTAGGGACAAAATATCCCTAATTTGGATGAGAAAATATGTTATTATGTAGAACATGATATGAAGGCATCATCCCTTGTGTTGCATCTTTGTACACTACCTAGATAAAAACCTCCCCCTACTCTGGATCAGACATATGTATAATATGGTGTAGTCAAGTATGTTGTAAAGATATTAAAAATGAATTAAAAAATTTAAAACTAACTAACTAATGGAAATTTATTAACTTAAAAGATTCTGAAGTCCTCTACCAGGTGGAGTAAGATATAGTCTAGACATTAGTCTATACCATGGCTCATACTTGAGTTGATCTGCTAGAGGCAATCACGTAATACACAAACCATAAATATGAAACAATGATCTTCTATCCAAGAGTTCCTAATACGTTGCATCTCTTCAGCACCAGTCGACATCCCCCCCCCCCCTATCAGCTTCACGGAATGAAGCATTGTTGACTATCTAGGTTAAAAGGGAATACACTAAACAACTCCAACCCAATGCATATATTTACCAGGATGGTGCCACTCACTAATATTAAAGTGAATGAGAGGCACTATAACCATGGAATCATAAACTCCATTAGTGCAGTATGTGGGTAGTTGGTCTAATAGAGACCAGTATGAAAACCATGCAATCTGAAATGACATGTAACATTTTTTTAAAAAATTGTTACTAAAAACCAAAAAATATAATATTATGAAATTGATTAGTCAAGGAAAGACTATATATAATTAAATTAGTGGGTACAAAACTGTCAGACATGAGATGATATGACCCCAACTTGTGCCTCGACAACCTGAAAAAGTGGTGTTCCTAACTCCACCTACAATGTAAAGCATATAAACTAATAAATAATATGAAATTAAATTTAATAACTTGTAGTAGGATCAAAAACAATAAAAATGAGTAATCATATCAGCGTCCATATAAATTATCATGTATAATATCTATATGAATCTCCGAAATATAAAAAATAGTAGATGAGAGGGATGCGCTCTCTTGAACACATGTAAATAAGGATGAAACATCCCCCGAGATTAGAGTGATCTGATCACCATGTCATGTATAATTCTCTATAAGTGTATTCCAAGCACATAGAACCCCAAATATATCTCTCATCATGATCAAAATCATCTAGTAGCCCTAGATGAATCATTTTCACATGCATATCAGAGTGATCATTTCACGATGTCCCTCCAATTAGCCTCAAGATATATGCATGGGCATAATGCATGGCAATATTCTCCTCCTCCAAATGGCCCGAAGGCCTTCTTTTTATTTTATTATAGATAATACCCCTTTTAAGGGTTGAAGGGGAACCCGTACATGACCTGTAGGCCCAAGGAATAAGGCCCAACATGACCCGCAATACATAACCCGAAGGCCCAGAGGCATACCATGCCCATTACAGGACCCGTAGGCCCAGCCCACTAGAAGTTCCCCTCCCCAACATCTTGCATCATTGATCTCATTAGCTCCACACCTTGCATTGTTGATCGGCTAGCATTGCCCCGTACAAAGTTGCACGGTGCCTGGTCCCGATGGTGGCTGCCATACCCTCTCATTATTCCAATTCGGTTAGCTCTGCATCTGGTGGCTACTACTCATGTTGCTTTGATCCTTTTCTGGGGCCTTTTATGTGTGAACCGGGCCACTCCAAGGTTTACGTGACCCGAAGGCCCTGAGGCCCGAATGCCTTTGATGACCCGAAGGCCCTGGAAACCCATAGGCCCAAACTGGTGGCATGAAGGCCCAAATCAGGTGAATAGTTCCGGATGCTACAGTACCGAATAGTAACTTCTACAGTACCCCAGAAATTCGCCTCCACCAGGTTTTGACCCTGGGTCTCTTGGATGCCAAGCAGGAGCCCTTACCACTAGGGTACGGGCTTGTTGGTCGTGGCAATCTTCTCATGAACATCAGTAGATAACTATGTAAAGTATATCTCAAGTCGTCTCATAGATATTAACCCTCCATCTATAGCATCATAATCCCCCACAATGTTGAGGCCTAAAAATCATTGCACAATCTCAGGCTAGTCTCCATATGTGTTTTCAATAACTACATCCCCTAGATAAGAATTACAAGGACCTGCCCTTAAACATTACATAATCTAGTAAATTCCTTTAGAGTTCACTTTTTACATTCCCAAAGATATTTTTATTTTACAGTTTTGCAAATTTTGGATATATTTCATACATATCAACCCAAAATCATACAATGTGGGTAAAACTTAAAAAAATATACATTTTTTCATAATACAAAAGTTTATAATAAAAAAATGAAATATTTTCATAAAAATTCTTCACAAAATTCATCTTGGATTCTCATTTTATCTTACCCATATTTAAACCCTGTGAATTTTTTTTTTGAAACATGGGATGAGAACAAAATTCCCATTAAGATATATAAAATTAATTAGATAAACAATTAGTCAAGGAATACTTATAAACATATGAAATCATTTTCATAAAGACATACTTCTCACCCATAAAGTATCATGTACTTAATTTTTGAAATAAGAGATTTCCATAAAATATAGAAAACATAAATAAACCATATAGTTTACTTGGAGAACTACCTAATATTTAAACCCTCATAGATACCTTATTATTTGTAACCCTCAAAGCTACCATATAATATAACCCTTATGGCTACCTTGTGGTGGAAACATCATAGTTACAGTTGGAGTAACCATATGGTAGACCTCTAACTTAAACACACTCAATGCATTGGAGTGATATGTTGGTCTAAGCCTTCATCATAACAATTTCCAAGAACCATAACATAATAATAAAACATGAAAACATTCATTTTTAAATTTGGTAAAAATAGAAATTTAAGAGGATTTTTAAAGAGGATTCCCTTGAATATACCATATAATTGAAGTAAGAATTAATAAAAATTAAAGTAATATGTATACTCATTGTAAATACACATAATAACACATAATATATTAATCATTCATATCATAAATAATCTTACCATGAAAAAATCAATGAAGTAGAAGGTTAACCTAAACAATGGAAATTGGGTTAAGAATTCCCTTACCATGGGTTCATATTACTTAAAATATGTTTAAATGTTATGTATAATAGTTATAAGAGTGTAATTAATATTTTATAGAAACTTATTCATTTTTATAACACCTTATATGATCATTTTATTACATCATTCCACCCATTTATTAATAATATTATATTATTTCTATTATTTCATGTACGTTCTTTACATGGTTACCATGGTCAATTTGTAATGGATTATCTTGTCGAATGGAAGAAAAACTCTAGAAGTATAATTAAATAGTATTAATATATTTCTATAATATTAAATGTTACCATAAATCATTTTTTTTAGATATGATGATGAGTTATTAGATAAAACATTAATGATATTTGTTTAGGTCATTTTGGTTGTTTTTCGATAATCACAAACTAGTTTCGTTATATAATTTAGAATTATGTATATATGTTAATTAAAAAAACATAAAAAAGGTTATATAATAAACATAAAAATATGTTTCAACTATTAAAATGGTGTTATGACCAGTCATTATGGCATCCTGCCTTTTTATTACGTAACTTTACATGATATTTTACAAATAGAGGTTCTTTTAATGTTTAGTGCCTTAGAAATAAGGTATATAATACATGAAACCTAAAACATTATTATATTCCACATTAAAGGATTCTTAAATGTTCATTGTAAGTAAATTTATTTAATCTCATAACCTGGGGATATACATCAAAGGAAAGGGTGAGCAGAATGCCCAGTAAGGGAAAACCAGTGAAACTGTTTACATGTGAACTTGAGAGATATCAATAAGAATTTGAAGAATATCATAAATGAATGATAAAGAGGAATATAATAATAATAATAATAACTTGAATAATAAATTTAAAATTTTTCTACAGCATTTAATTTATACATTCACAATCATATCACCAAGGACCATCCCCAAGGTATCATAAAAATATTAAGGTTATTCACCAAGGTATCGTCAATCATGTCATCTCTAGCGATTAATTTCTTTAACCAATGAAATGTAGAGATATCAGGGTTCACCCTTAATATGTGTTTATTTTAATATGATCCACATAAATAATAATCAAACATTTCATAAATAACCCAAACTGAATAAAAGAAATAGGTTTGGTATCAAAATCACTGCATTTTAAAAAGTGATTAAAAATATGATCATTATGTAATTTATAACCCACAGAAAGGGAATGAGGGTTTTATCTATGTAAATTTATTTATTTATGAATACCCAATAAAATTAAAGAGTTTTGTGAATTATCATAAGGAAAATAAAATAATTTCTTATGAAAAAGAGAGAGATTTTGAGATGACAATTTTACAGCATAACGGGTTTGAAACATGGTTTTATAAAACATTAAAAAGAGAAGGGATAGGGGTCACCCATTTAAAAAAAAGACTCATAATACATTATAGGGATATAATAAAATGTAAATAATAATGTTTTAATGAAATTTTAAATACATACCACATAAAAGAAAACTTGAAATAAAAAAAGAGAAGATCAGAATTCCATTACATTGAAGAGTAACCTCTAAAACTCTATTATTAAGACCTTGAGGGCTTGAGAACACCTTGGGTGGACTCCTTGGGAGTTAATACTATCCGATATTCTATTAAAATGATCTTGTAATGAAATTAAATGAAGGAATGAGTGAGTATTTAATGTAAAATAGATGGAGTTTTTTATTAATTTCAAAGGACACCTTATTAATGGTATTTGCAAAAACAATGGGATTTACCATGGTGTTTTCCCAGGGTATTGGACACTTGGGACACCTCATATCATATTTCAATCCACAATTGTTGACCATCTTATTATCTTACTCATTACATCATTATGACATTGTTATGTTGTCATTAATCGTACAGAAAACTCAAAACTCTATTTTTACTATTCATTAAAAAGTCAATTATTTTAAAAAAATCCCAAAAATTCAGCCTAAATGTTTTTCAACATGTAGAATGAAAAAATGAACTACATTTTATAAAAATTAATTTCATCCTAATTTATATTAAATAAATAAAATACTAATAATTAACTAATAATTTCTAAAACATTTATTTACTTATACTATGATATAATTATATCACATTAACATTTAAGATGAATATAATATGTTTATACTTCCTTAGGTGAGGTTACTATTGAATTGGTCAAATTATTATTCATAAGGGTAACATTACTGTTCAAAAGGTCCAAGTTACTATTCACCCAAAAAATAAGATGATCCTATTAGACTCTAAATATCTTACTGATCGCAACTTTGTATGTTTTTTTTTGAAAATCATTTCACATGATCAATTATTTAATAATTATTTAAAAAAAATCACTACTCATCAAAAATAATACTATCCATAAAATACAATTCATAAAATTATTATTCATCAAAAATAATAATATTCATAAAAAAGGATGTTCTTAGAAAATTGATAAAAATTCCCCCAAGATTAATTTTAACATTTGAAATTTAGAAATGATGTTTATTTTACCATAATAATTCTCTAAGTATTAGAAATCTCTAAAAAGTATAATTTTTTACTTCTAAAATCAATTTATCCAATTTGTCTCAATTGAACATATATTTTATTAAGAAAATATATTCTTAAAATGGAAATGATGAAATAAAAATTTTATTAAAACAAAGGTATTATATTTTAAGTATCTAGGGCCTCAACACATAACCACTTAAAACACCCACATATGACCTAAGGTTAAGGTGTGTGATGGTGATAGAATTTTGGGGGGGGGGCTCGGATAACAACACCCGAGTTGAAATCTCCACTAACTTGAACTTATCCCATATGTGATTTCTTTCATGCTTAACATGTTGTAGCTTGGCATAGGTTTCGTCTAGAATGAGGCCCAGTGATGCTACATCCTTCCCAAGCTCCAAAAAATGGGCTTCGTATGGAAAGAGCCTACTGAATGAGGTCATCGACCCTTCTTTCTACATTAATTACCCATTATCATTTCTATTTATAAACATTAATTATAATGTTAAAAGTTATTATTGTATCCAATGGTCATATTAACCAACAGTCATATAACGATCAAAATTTGATTGTCACATTTCATTTATACATAAACATTTGTATTGATTATGACATAGTGAAACATACATATTCAGGAAAAAATAATATTCAATAGTTTAGGTTGTTATATTCTTCCCCCATAAGAAATTTTGTCCCTAAAATTTCAAATCATACCTTCAGAAGAGAAAAGGTGTGGGTACATTTGCCTCATAGTCTCCTCTGGTTCCCTTGTGGCTTCTTCATATCTGCGGTTCCTCCATAACACTTTAACAAGGTGGGTAGTCCTATTGCATAGAACCTTGTCTCTACGATCCAAGATCTCTACTGGTTGTTCCTCATAATAGATGTTGTGTTCTAGTTTTCCACCTCTGGATTTAGTACATATGAAGGGTTAGGTATATACTTCCTCAAAATGGATACATGGAATACATAATGAACTTGAGATATATTTGGAGGAAGTGTGAGCTAATAGTCCACTGCTCCTATGCGATCAAGGATTTTTAGGGGACAATGTACCTAGGGTTGATCTTCCCTTTCATTCCAAACTACATGACTCTATTCCATGGATAAATTTGAAGGAAGACCGTGTCACCAACATCAAACTTCAAGTCCCTTCAACGGTTGTCAGCATAGCTCTTATGCTGACTCTAAGTAGCCTTAATGTGTTGTTGGATGGAATGAACCTTTTATTTCATCTCTTTCACAAGATTAGGCCCATGAATATTTCTCCCACTGAATTCATCCCAACTAGTAGGAGTTCTACATCGCTTCCCATATAGATCTTCATAGGGTTCCATTTGAATGCTCGAATAGAAGCTATTGTTGTAAGAGAACTCAACTAATGGGAGATGTTGATCCCATACACCTTTAAATTCCATTGAGCATGTTCTCATAGTGTCCTCAAGTGTTTTAATAGTCCTTTTATATTGTTCATCAGTTTAGGGGTGATAGGCCATACTAAAATTCAATTCAGTACTCAATTTCAAGTTGAAGACTTCTCTAGAATTTTGATGTGAACCTAGGATCACGATCAGATATGATATAGAGTTTTACCCCATGAATCCTTACCACATCCCTCACATAAATCCTAAAATGTTTATCAATATAGAAATATTCCTAAATAGAGATAAAATGGGTAGTCTTGGGGAGACGGTCCACTATAACCCATATCATATTGTTTCCTTTGGAAGTTCTTAGGAGACTGCTGACAAAGTCCATAGTGATATTTTCCCACTTTCATGCTGGTATAGGTAGTGGTTGTAATATCTATTTAAGAATTTTAAACTCTTCCTTCGCTTTCTATCATACTATATACCTTGTATTGTAGTCATAAATCTCCCTTTTCATGTTATCCCACCAAAAAAGATCATTAAGGTCCCTATACATTTTAGTGATTCTAAAATGTATAGAGAATGTAGAGATATGAGCTTCATCCATCAGCTCCTTTATTTTTGGAATAGATGGAACACATAGTCTTGTACGAAATTTTAGTACACCTTCTTGATCAATATTGAACTCAGGAAACTTTCCATCATTTATGGCCTCAAACTTCTTCTGTAACAAAGGATCTGATTTTTGAGATTTCTTGATCTATTCTAGTAATGATGGTTGAGAAATCATTTGAGAGAGGTTTGATGATGTCCCTTCCCTTATGATTCCCCTATCCAATTTTACTAGGTTTTTTGTGAAAGGATATCTTTGAATCCTCATCATTGCCAGCACAATAGGGTTTTTCCAACCTAATACCTCAACAACTTTGTTTTCTCTTTTGAGATGATAATGAATTGATAAATCATAGCCTTTAATAATTTCCAACCATTTCATATGTCTCATGTTCAATTACTTTTTTGTGAAAATATACATTAAAATTTGATGTTCTGTGTATATATCACACTTTTACTCATAAATATAGTGCATCCATATCTTTAGAGAAAAAACAACCACATCCAGATCCAGATCATGCATAGGATATTTCTTCTCATGAGGCTTCAACTCTCGAGATGCATAAGCAATCACCATTTCATTTTTCATGAGGAAACACTGAATCCCTTTAAGATATTCATTACTAAAAATAAATAACCCTTCTCTAATAGAAGGTAGAGTTAGCATGGGTGCAATAACCAATCTCTTCTTAAGCTCTTGGAAACATTCTTCATACTTATTTTTTCAGATGAACTTCACCCCTTTTCAAGTTAACTAGGTTATTGGATTATAAATTCATGAAAAATATTCACAAAACTTCTATAATATCCCACTAATACAAGGAAACTATGGATATTAGTTATTGTTGTAGGATGAGGCCACTCCTCCACAACATTTGTCTTTGAAGGGTTAATTGAGATTCCTTCATTGGTTACAATGTGCCCCTAGAAAGAAACTTATTGTAACCAAAATTCACATTTGTGGAACTTTCTAAATAACCTCTCCTTCCTCAGAGTTTTCAATATAACTCTTAGATAGTCTTTATGATTTTCATGAATTTTGGAATATATCATAATATAATCAATAAACTACTACAAAGTTATCAAGGTTTTTCTTAAATACTCTATTCCTAAAATCTATAAAAATATCAGGAGTATTAGTCAATCTAAAGGGAATAACAACAAACTCATAATTCCCATATCTTGTTTGGAAGGAAGTCTTTAGAATATCTTCTTTATTCACCCTCAATTAATGATAACCATAATGAAGATCAATCTTGTAGAAGAATTGAGACCTATGAAGCTAATCAAATAAATCATCAATTCTCGAAAGAGGGTACTTGTTTTTTACTGTTATCCCATTGAGTTCTCTATAATCAATTCATAACTACATCAATCCTTACTTTTTCTTCACAAAGAGAATAGGTGCTCCCCAAGTAGACACACTTGGCTGGATAAACCCCTTCTCCATAAGATCTTGGAGTTATTTATTTAATTCCTCTAGATCCACATTCATTATTCTATACGGGGTTTTTGAAATTGGTTTCGATCCAGAAATAAGTTCAATGGAGAACTCTACCACTCTTTCTAGAAGAGGTCTAAGTAACTCCTTAGGAAATATGTCAATGCATTCCTGATTGAACGGGACATTATCTATCCTTATACTCTAATTTCCTTATTCTTCTTCACTGATAAACTCCATAAAGAAGGCTATGGTTGGTGCTTCAAGATAAATCTCCGGTCAAGATATCTCTCCTTTAAAACCAACTATTGGTTGTCCATTTAAGACTACTGAGATTTCCTTACATCTATTGTTTATTTTATAATTATAGTTGGAGAGAGAGTTTATCCTCGGTATAATGTTGAATTCCATCATGGGAATGACTACTATATTTGTGATGAGATTGTGATCACCAATGTGAATAATAGAGTATCTATACATTTTTGATGATTGGATAATCCTTCCATGAGTCTTGACTGAAAGTTCTATGTCTAGAAGTTCAGGGATTGATTCTATATTCTGTGAAACCCTGGAGGAACCAAAATAATGCGTTAAACCAGAACCACACAAAGCACTTGCTATATTTGATATAAACAAAATAGTACATTACACCACATAGTTTAATGATTGAAATTCATTCATCATGATAGAAAAATCATGACCTTTCTCCATTATCCTATGTTGAGGCTGACGGTGATTCCCCTCCACTACCCTTGGATTTGGACAGTGATTGGAAAAGTGCCCAAGTTGTCCACACTTGAATCATTGGACTTAAAATAGGGAATATATCATATTACCTTTTTCATTAGTGTTGTGAGGTTGAGGATTCACCTCACTAAGATAATTTTGAGTGATATGGCCATCTCTTCCACACTTGTAACACTTCTTTCTCCCGATAAGGTAGTTCCCTGAATGCTTCTTCCCAAAAATTTTACACATGGGAAGTTTTACTTACTTTCCTCATCTTCCTTGATCAAATATCCTACCCAATATTGGATCCATTGATCTCTTCTTTTCATTGTTTTTATGGGACCCCTACATCTCACCAAACTCTAGTTCTACTTTCATATAACTTCATAACATTTCCTCATAGATTTCATAGTCTCAGTTGGCTAAATTCTTTCATAGATGAGTTCTTAGTCCACCGAAGAATCTATCAACCTTCCCATTAGGATCCATGACAAAGATAGAGGTGTAACATTAAATCCTTATGAATTTAATCTCATATATTCTCACATATTCATTCTCCTTCTACTTTAGCTCAATAAATTCCTTCTCCATTTTCATTCTCATAGAACAAGTGAAATACTTATTGAAGAAGATCCCTCTAAACTCTTCCCACTCTATAGATTCAATATCCCCTATTGGTATCATGTTTTTAATCAACTCCCACTACTAATCAGCTTCTCCATCAAAGTGTTAAACAACCAGGGTGACTTTCTCTTGTTCAAAACTACAATGTACAAAAAATATCTTTTCTATAGAGATTATCCATTGTTCTGTAGTCAATGGGTTGTTAGATCCATAGAACATTGGTGGTCATTAATGAATAAAGGACTCAATATAATGTTGTTTCCTTCTCGGTAAAATTGTTCTCTCAATTTGATTCAAGTTATTTTTCGTAACTTGAGTCATTTTATTTACCATTATCATGAAAGTTTCTATTCCGTCTTCCATCAGAGGACCGTCAACGCATGGTCCATTGTGGTCACCATTTTCACGGTTCCTACTATTTCTCTTCATTTTATAGAATAATAAAACCTTAGTGAGGAACTTGTTTCATTTAATAATCTTATATCTCTAAATGATTTTTATGTCTTAAAACATCATTCTTAAACACATTATTCATTTTCAACAATTTCATTTTCTATAAATCTGTCATAATGGTTCATAAAAACCTTGTGATTAACCAAACATATCCCCCAGGAGTGTCAAACTAAGAGAGCAGAAAGGCCCACTATCGTGCACCAATTCCCATTCGATCTTAGCTCAGAGCAGTGTTTTCAGGTTTTACCCCTAGATACATATGTTCCATAGCCACATCCAATTTTCTATATCCATATAGGTATTTATTTGTTTGAAAACCACTTACTTGATATTTTTCCAAATTAACATGAAGTTTTCCTATATTTAAACTTTTCTACAGGGTTATTACTAAATTTTTCATATCGTAATTTCCAAAAATAACTAAACTATCCTTTGATACCAACTATGGCAACCCGCCTTTTTATTACATAACTTTACATGACATTTTACAAATAGAGGATCTTTTAAAGTTTAATGTCTTGGAAATAAGGTACATAATACAAGAAAACTTAAAATATTATTCTATTCCTCATTAAAGGCTTCTTCAAGGTTAATACTATGTAAATTTATTGCATCTCATAGCATGAGGACATACATCAAAGGAAAGGGTGAGAAGAAAGCCTAGTAAGGGAAAACAAGTGAAACAATTTACATGTGAACTTGAGCGATATCAATATGAATATATGGAATTTCATAAAGTCATGATAAAGAGGAATATCATAATAATAATAACTTGAATCATAACATGAAATGTGGCTACAAAATTTAATTTAGACATTCATAAGTATATAACCAAGGTTAATCTCTAAGGTTTTATAAAAATTACCATGGTTATTCACCAAGGTATTATAAAACATTTCATCTCTAGAGATTAATTTATTTACCCAATGAATTTGTGTGCTATCAGGGTACACCCTTAATATGCATTTATTTTTATGTGATCCATATAGATCATAATAAAACATTTCATAAATAACCCAAAGAGAATAAAATAAAAGGTTTTCATATAAACGAGATATTAGGGGCCTCAGAGTGGCATCACTAGTGGAAATATAGGATTTAACATCGACGTAATAACGTCGGTTTTTCATAAACCGATGCCAATAGTATGTGAGGAAAATTTATGGCGTCAGTTTTTAGTAAAACCGACGCCAATAATAAAAAAAATAGTTGGCATGATTTTCCGCATCGGTTTTTAGAAAACCGACGTGGAATATGAAAAAAAAGGTTTTCGCGTCAGTTTTCAGAAAAAACGGTGCCAAAAATTAATAAAAAAACATTAGAAGTTGATTTTTTTCCAAAACTGACACCATATATAGATGTTTCGGCGTCGGGTTTTGAAGAAACCGACGCCGAAACATAAAACAAATTGATTTTCGGTGTCAGTTATTCTCAAAACCGACGCCGGATGTTTTTTTAAAATTTTCAGCATCGGTTTTGTTAAAAACCGATGCTGAAAATCTTTTATAATTTATCGGGGTGTCGAAACCCTCATTCTGTTGGATCATCGAAATAGAAACCCACTGCGGCTCCTTCAACTCCCGACGACCTTCGAAGCTCTATTTCTGATCTTGGGAGGCCATTGTTGACGGTTTTGTTCAGTTTTCACATTTTTCGGTTTTCCGTTCTTGGTTTTTATCTCTTGTTTTATCTTCTGTTGTTTATATGTTATTCCATAACCCTAAATTACACGACTTGCAATGTTGGTTCGATTTTAGTTTTTGTTTAGAATTATTTTTTGTTTTGTATTATCATTGTTGTTATATATTTTGTAGTGTTTTTTTAGAAGTCATTATACCGAACACAGTTGGATTGAGGATCTCCATCCGGGTTGAACTTCAAATTTTGTAAGTTTTTTTTAATTTTGTAGATAAATCATTTATCATTAAATTTTGTTATTGATTTTCTTTAATTATTAGTTTATATTTTATTTTAAATGTGCTAGGACATGGTTAAATATTCTTTCAAAAAACATTCTTAAATATCATGTCAACAAATTGTATATTTTTACATTGACTGCTATCAAATTTCATCCAATACACATACAGCACCCTTTAAATTAATGAAATATTCAATTCTTAAATGTGTTTTTGTTTACAAATTATCTGATAGATATTTAAATGTTTATATGTTTTAATATATTCAACAAATTTATTGTGATATTAGGTATTTTATGGATCGTAATTGGATTCATCTACGAAGAACTACTAGTGAATATGAAAAAGGAGTTGATAATTTTTTGGAATTCACTAAACGACATCTTCAAAACAGTGATTTGATTTTATGTCCATGTGTGAAGTGTGTAAATATGAGAAAGTTAAACTCCAGATAAATCAAGGATCATCTCATTTGTTATGGTTTTAGCTTTAATTATACACGTTGGATCTGGCATGGTGAAACAACTGAAAATTCAACATCCAAAGTTGATGACGATATTCACAATGAGGCAAAGGATCGTATTGAAGAATTAATTCATTATTTAGGTGTTTAAACCATCGAAAAAACACCACCTGTTGAATGATTATATGGAGATTATGAGAAACCATTATTCACAGGTTGTAGTAAATATACAGTGTTATCAGCAGTTTTGAGATTAGTTAACTTAAAAGCAAAAAATGGGTGGACTGATAAAAGTTTCACCAGTTTACTTGAACTTTTAAAAGAGCTACTTCTAGAAGGAAACGAGCTTCTAGATTCTAATTATGAGGTGAAGAAAATATTATGCCCAATGGGATTGGGGTATAAA
Organism: Viscum album; assembly: GCA_963277665.1. Lineage (NCBI taxonomy): Eukaryota > Viridiplantae > Streptophyta > Magnoliopsida > Santalales > Viscaceae > Viscum > Viscum album. The sequence continues at coordinate 1,277,204,314 of OY728122.1, forward strand.
AAATACATGCTTGCCCCAATGATTGTGTACTATATAGGAAAGAAAATGAATATTTATCAAGTTGTCCTACATGTGGGACATCACGCTATAAGATAGATTGTAAAGTCAACTCAGATTCATTCTCAGGTGATGTCATCTAACGTCATGAAAAATCAAATTTGTACTTTCCAATGATATCATCCAATATTTTTTGCATAAAATTCTGATAATTCAATTATGATTCATTTTTGGGTACCAGAATCAAAACTCCTGCTAAATCAATTTGGTACCTTCCAATAATTCCTCATTTGAAGCGTCTATTTGCAAATTCAATTGATGCAAAATGGTTAATATGGCATTCAAATGAGCGCATCTCTGATGGTAACTTACGTCACCCAACCGATTCACCACAGTAGAAGAGTTTTGATAAAAAAAATTCATGATTTTGGAAGTGAAGTTAGAAATCTCATAATGGGATTGTGTACTGATGGAATGAATCCATATCGGAACCTCAGTAGCCAACATAGTTCATGGCCTATTTTGCTGGTAGTTTACAACTTGTCCCCACATCTATGTATGAATAAAAAATATGTTATGATGAGCTTGATGATTTCTGGACCAAAACAACCGGGAAATGATATAGATGTGTATCTTTCACCATTGATTGATGATTTGAAACTGCTATGGGAGGAAGGTGTTAATGTTTTCGATGCATACAAGAAAGAGTATTTTATTTTACGTGCTATGATAATGTTCACTATAAATTAATTTCCTGCATATGGAAACTTATCGGGATATAGTGTTAAGGGACATAAATCATGTCCAATTTTTGAAGAACAAACTTCATATTATCAACTGAATAATGGAAGAAAGACAGTGTACATGGGACATCGAAGATTTTTGCGAATTGATCATCCTTATCGTAGATTGAAAAAAGCATTTAACGGTTTACAAGAATACAACCTTCCCCCTCGACCATTGTCAGTTGAAGAATACTATGACAAGGTGAGAGATATTGATTCAACATTTGTAAAGAGAAGAAGTTCTGGATTTCAAAAACATATCTAGAATAAGCAATCTGTTTTTTTTTTGAACTACCTTATTGGAGATTTTTAGAGATAAAACATAACATTGATTTTATGCATGTTGAGAAAAACATATGTGACAGTTTTATTGGAACTTTTTTAGACATAAAAGGAAAGACATAAGATGGATTGCATGCTATATTGGACTTGATATTAATGAGAATACATTTGGAGTTAGCTCCCACTATGAAAGGAAACAGAACATATTTACCTCCGGCTTGTCACACATTAAGCAAAATTGAAAAGATGAATTTTTGTCAATGTCTTCATGGTATTAAAGTACCAAGTGGTTTTTCTTCAAATGTGAATAATTTTGTGTCATTTAAGGATTGTAAATTAATAGGTATGAAATATCATGATTGTCATGTGTTCATGCAGCAACTTCTACCAGTAGCAGTGCGTGGTATATTGCTGAAAGCTATCAGAAAGACTATCAACAGGTTATGTAATTTCCTCAAATCCATTTGTAGCAAAGTCAGTGATCAAAATTTGTTAGATGTGTTGGAGAATGAAGAAACTCTTATTCTGTGTCAACTAGAAATGTATTTCCCACCCACATTTTTTGATATAATGGTTCATCTTCTGATTCATTTGGTGCATGAGATAAGAATATGTGGGCCTGTTTATTTAAGATGGATGTATCCTTTTGAAATATATATGAAAATTTTGAAAGGATATGTTAAAAATCCTTATCGACTAGAGGCCTCTATTATTCAAAAATATGTATCAGAAGAGGTGATTGAGTTCTGTACTGATTATTTGAATGAGGTGGAGCATATTGGTCTCCCTGTATCTCGACATATGAGAGTTGATAGTGAAGGTAGTGGGGTTCGAGGCTTAAAGGTAAATTTCATTCCACGTGATGAAATGATGCATGCACATTTATACATTTTGAACAACACAAATGAGGTTCAATCATATATATCCTCACATATTGCTGAATTAAAGTTACGATATCAGAAAAGAAACGAAAAGTGGTTGATGATTGAGCATAAGAAGAAATTTGTTTCATGGTTTAAAGAGAAAGTAACCCAATATATATCTGCATCAGGAGCATTGAAGTGGTTAGCAGGGGGACCATATCTTAATATGATCACGTGGTCTGGTTTTGATATAAATGGCTATACGTTTTACACAAAAAACCTGGATGACAAGAGTACCGTTCAGAATAGTGGTGTGATGGTTTTCTCTGAAGCAGTGCATTTTTTGAGTGCCAAAGATAAAAACCCAATTTCTGCATCAACGTCATATTTTGGAGTTATTGAAGACATATGGGAAATTGATTATATTAAATTTTGAGTCACTATTTTTAAGTGTAATTGGGTTGATATTAATAGTGGTGTGAAACATGATGAATATGGGTTTAAACTGGTTGATTTGAAAAGATTTAATTACAATGAGGAACCATTTATCATGGAGACACATGCAAAACAAGTATTTTATGTCATTAATCCATCAAATGATCAGTGGTCAGTTGTTTTTCAAGGAAAAAAATATCATTTGGGTGATGAAGATGATTCTGATGATGTTAGTGATTTACATAAACCTTATTCATCTATTATGCAATTTCAAGATGATTACAATGTGTATAAGACAGACATAGTGCATGCAGTACGTACTGATCATGATAAAGGCATGTGGGAAAACAATAAATTAGTCTCCTATTTTTTTTGGTAAATATTTATATTTTGTTTCCATTTTTGAAACTTACAAATGCATGCCTCTTTTTTTACTTACTTATTTTTGTTTTCTTTGTTTCTAATTATTCTTTTTTCTAATGATATGCAGGTACACAAAATTTCATTACACTTTCTAGTAGAAATGTCAGATACAGATAGAGATCAATAGTTATCGAGGTATATCTATTTTTACATATTATTAAATATTCAGTAATATACTTATTTAATGAAATAAAAATGTTAATTTATAATAAAAAATTGCAGGACTACTGATGCGTCCTCGGCAGAGCAGACTTCTCCTGTTACTACTCAAAAATCAATTTCTCAATTTGGTAAACGTGGTATTACACGTTTACCAAAACTATCACTTTCTCATAATGATAAAAAAGTAAACATCCGTTTTGATGATGATAATAATGCAGTTGGCCCAAATGCAGTTCAGTTTTTCAGTTATATAGCGATGTAGAGTCGTTGCAAGATTAGTATTTTATATCCTGATTGGAAGTCAGTGGATAGGACGGCGAAGCAACAGCTTTGGGAGGCCGTGATGGTAAAATATATATATTTCTTTATTTTATCTCATTTTTTAATATTATATAGTTTAAATGACATATTTAATTTATTCAATTACATATGACATTCAATTTTGAGGAAACCAAAGAAATTAGGAAAAGACATCTCTCTTTAGCGGCGGTTCGACGGAGAGATTTTAAAACCAAACTGACAAAAAATTATGTTTTTGGAAAGAGAAGGTTTGAAATCCCATGTCTTAAGTATCCATATATAGATGAAGAAACATGGAAGCGATTTGTTAACAGTCGTCAGGAATAGAAATTTCAGGTATTGTAATTGTTTTATATTTTAAAATTTATGCTATATTTTCCTTATTACTTAGTGGTTTATTTTTATGTAACAGGCCTCCAGGAGATCTCATCAGGAGATCCAGTTGCAAAATGTATACCCTCATACATTATCACGTGGAGGGTACTCGTATTTGGAGCATAAAATGATTGAAGAAAAATTTGAAGAATTAAGAGCTCGATCAAGTACTGGTTGAGAAGAGGTCCAGTATGGTCCTCCATCTCCTCCCACTCACCATGAGAAATGGAAATGAGCAAGAAGAAAAAAAATGAACAATATCTTACAAAGGAAGCTCATCAAGTGGCTAATAGAATAGTAAGTAAATATTATTTATTTGTTAACAATTTTTCTATTTTATAATTTATAAACACTAATATAAATTTTTTATTTTTCATTTCAGGATAAACTTCAGGAGTAAGAGACACAGGGCTCTTTTATCCCCGAGGGTAGGATGGATATCCTAGCCACTGCTTTAGGAAAGGCGGAACACCCCGGCCATGTTAGAGGATATCAGGTGGATGTTAGTATTCAGAAAGTTTTTGGTAAGAGTAAGCAATCAAGAGACCCAGAAATTGAATCTTTAAAAGAAGAGCTGTAGGATATGAAACGGTCTATGGGTGATCAAATTCAAGCAGCAGTATAGAAGGCTTTATTAGAACACTTGGCAAGACAGTGACAGTCTGCGCATCCTTCCGAGGTATATTATTTACTTTTCATCAATTTTTCTTTTTTATAAATTATAAACACTGATATAACTTTTTCATTTTTCAACATTCTCAGCCTACTCACCCAGACTACCCTGCCTCATCTGCTTACCCAGCCCCATTTGGGCAGCCTTCTGAGGTATATTATTTACTTTTCATCAATTATAATATTTTATAAATTATAAACACTAATATAACTTTTTCATTTTTCAAAATTCTCAGCCTACTTACCCAGACTACCCTGCCCCATCTGCTTACTCTGCCCCGTCTGCACAACCTATTGAGGTATATTATTTTATTTAATTTTTAATCAATTTTTCTATGTTATAAATTTTAAACACTAATATACCCTTATCAGTTTTCTTCCTTCTCATCCTGCTCACCCGGACTACCCTGCCCCACCTGCTAACTTTGAGCCTCCACCTCCTCTCTCAGATCAAGAATTATATTGTGAGTTGTTTGCGGGAGATCCTCATCTACATATTGTTGCGTTAGGACATGTGTATTTTTTGGGGGACTCGGTACATCATCAGCCTATGCAGATGGGTCAGGTTAGAGTATCAGTACTTGTTATTATAGATCCTACTGCTCTACTACCATTTCCTACTGTAGAGATCACCAGTGTTGGGGAATTTATGGGCCATTTTTTACTTTGGCCAACTGCCCTTCTTCGTTATATTTCACATGAGGTATGAGTTTTTTTAAATATTAATTACAAATGATTCAAAATTAATGATAATTTTTTCTGACATTTAACTTATATATGAATATCTAAAAGCAAAAGAAACTATATAAATGCAACAAAATGTTCAGGAACAGTCGGCTATAGATACTTCTGATATTTCTTATGGGTTGAAAAGATTATCTGAGTCCTCTTCTTCCTTGAATTTTGTCTATGAGTTTTGTATGATTCCCAATATATGTGGAAGAAATTATCAATTGAGAATATTGAAAGAAGATATCATGAATTTAGTTAATTTTTAAGAGATCAGGCTGAATGTGGTGTAGTTGTTTTCCATGTAAGTAAATTTATGTTTGAATTGTTATTTCTTTAATAAAAGATTGTTATGTCATTGACTAACTATATTTTCTTTTTAAATTAGGTATCTACACAAGATTCTTTTACAAAATGAAACTACAAGAATTTACAGCTTTATAGATCCAAAGTACATTTCCTTGGAAGTCAAACATGTGAAGAATGATGAAAGAGTTCAATATATATCCGAGAGATTATCACAAACAGAGATTCAGTGCTGGTTTTTTCCATTTATTGATAAGTAAGAACATCAAAATAATTTTGAACTAATGATCATTATAATTTCATTAATTGTGAACTTTTTGTATTGTAGGGGGCATTGGATGTTAGGCGTATTTTTCCCAAATGAATGCACATTATATTGGTTTTGCTCTTTATTAGGAAAAGTGCGTAAACCATTTTCCAACTTATTAAACAGGTAAGTTGTTTTTTATTTTTTATAAGTTTTTTATGTTTAATTTTCATTATTTACACAAGTTTTATTAGTTCTTATATAAAAAATGCAGTTCATGGAAACATTTTACAAAGGAAAACATGTTAGTAAAGAAACCAATGAAAATCAAATATGTGGACGTACAGGTAATTAGTTTTTATATTTTTGTTATATATTGGTTTTTATTATTAGTTAAATTTTTTATAACAGCAGTGTCATTGTCAAAATGGACATGTTGAATGTGGTTATTATATTCTACGATTCATGTATGAGATAATCACAACTGGGGAAACTACTGATTTTCATTAGGTTAGTTTTATTAATTTTTTTATATATTTTCTGCCACTTTATTCTATTTATTAATTTCATATCATTCAATATTATTGTATGCATTCAATGATTCACAGTCTTATTCCCAATCTGATATGATCCATATTCAATATACTTTTGCGAAATTTTTGTTAAGTCTGATTAAGATTTGAGGTATGTATATTCTAATATTTATAAATAATAATACATATGGGTTTAAAAAACTAACTCTTATGATATATTAGGTGTTTGAACCTACTAATAGTCAAATGAATTCTTCCACAAAAACCAACAATGAGCATGTCCTATATTTCAAGTACATGTATTTTAATTATACTTTACTTTGAGTTCAATAATAACCAACTACCCTTCTTCGTTATATTTCACATGAGGTTTGCATTTTTTTAAATATTAATTAAAAATGATTCCAAATTACTTATAATGTTTTCTAACATTTAACTTATATAAGAATATCTGAAAGCAATAGAAACTGTACAAATGCAACAAAATGTTCAGGAACAGTCGGTCGTAGATACTTTTGATATTTCTTATGGGTTGAAAAGATTATCTGAGTCCTCTTATTCCTTGAATTTTATCTATGAGTTTCAGATGACCCCCGATATATGTGGAATAAATTATCAATTGAGAATACTGAAAGAAGATATCATGAATTTAGTTAATTCTGAAGAGATCGGGCTGAAAGTGGTGCATTTGTTTTCTATGTAAGTAAATTGACGTTTGAATTTCTATTTCTTTAATAAAATATTGTTATGTCATTGACTAACTATATTTTATTTTTAAATTAGGTATCCACACAGGATTCTTTTACAAAATGAAACTACAAGAATTTACATCTTTATAGATCCAGAGTACATTTCCTTGGAAGTCAAACATCTGAATAATGATGAAAGAGTTCAATATATATCCGAGAGATTATCACAAACAGAGATTCAGTGCTAGTTTTTTCCATTTTTTGATAAGTAATAACATCAACATAATTTTGAACTAATGATCATTATAATGTCATTAATTGTGAACTTTTTGTATTGTAAGGGGAATTGGATGTTAGGCGTATTTTTCCCAAATTAATGCACCTTATATTGGTTTTTCTCTTTATTAGGAAAAGTGCGTAAACCATTTTCCAACTTATTAAACAGGTAGGTTGTTTTTTATTTTTATAAGTTTGTTATGTTTAATTTTCATTGTTTACACAAGTTTTATTAGTTCTTATATAAAAAATGCAGTTCATGGAAACATTTTACAAAGGAAAACATGTTAGTAAAGAAACCAACGAAAATTAAATATGTGGACGTACAGGTAATTAGTTTTTATATTTTTGTTATATATTGGTTTTTATTATTACATAAATTTTTTATAACTGCGGTTTCATCGTCAAAATGGACATGTTGAATGTGGTTATTATATTTTACGATTCATGTACGAGATAATCACAACTGGGGAAACTACTGATTTTCATAAGGTTAGTTGTATTAATTTTTTTATATATTTTCTTCCACTTTATTCTATTTATTAATTTTGTATCATTCAATATTATTGTATGCATTCAATGATTCATAGCCATATTCCCAATTTGATATGATCCATATTCAATCTACTTTTGTGAACTTTTTGTTAAGTCTGATTAAGATTTGAGGTATGTATATTCTAATATTTATAAATAATAATTCATATGGGTTTAAAAAACTAACTCTTATGATATATTAGGTGTTTAAACCTACTAATAATCAAATGAATGCTTCAACAATAACAAACAATGAGCATGCCGTATATTTCTGGTACGTGTATTTTAATTCTACTTTACATTGAGTTCTCTCAAGTGCCTCTGCAAAAATATTGTTTGATTGTTTTGGTATACTATTTTTTTCAGGGGTTTCGATTTTTTTGGAATTGAATATGTAATTATTTTATAATCTTTTCTTTATTTATGGCATCAGTTATTTTAAAAACCGACGCCAAATGTTTTTTTTAAAAAAAAAATTGACTTATTGCGTCGGTTTTATCTAAAACCGACGTCGAAAACTGGTTGGGCGGATTTTCGTCGTCGGTTTTATAAAAACCGATGTCGAAAAGAATGTCTAAATGAAGTTTTGGCGTCGGTTTTCTATAAAACCGATGTGGAAAATCCAGTCGAATCGGTTTTCGGTGTCGGTTTTACAAAACAACTGATGCCAAAAAGCATGTCTAAATGAAGTTTCGCCGTCGTTTTTCTATAAAATCGATGCCGAAAATCATAAGAAATTATTTTTGGCGTGGGTTTTTGAAAAACCGACATGAAAACCATATTTTTAACGTCACCTTTAAAGACGTCGGTTGATAACCGACGTCAAAAATCAATAAACACTGATGTTAATAAGTGTTTTTTCACTAGTGCATCTCCCCCTTCCTCGCGGCGACTAGGATTTTTTCTCCATATTTGATTCCCCTTTCCCCTCCGTCAGGTCTCGGTTCGTGCTAGATTCCTCTATATTCTTTGATCTAGATTAAACTTGGCGAAATCGCATCGTGGTGGGGTTTCGGTGTGGTTTGGCCGGTGGAGTTCTGGCACGATGTGACGGTCTTCGGTCGTTCTTTGTGTCGTTGCATCCTGGAAGAACACCGGCCTCTCACCCTATTAGACGTAGATCATCCCCTTCGGCATTGTTGAATTTTCACGGAAAGACTCTAATTTTGGGGCAATGACATGGATCTGGATCCTCAGTTTGGTTTGGCGCAGTTAGGCGGTGTTTATGGCATGCATCCAGTGTGGGTTGGCATGGATCTGGCTCTCAGAGGAGGGAGGATCTTTTTATTTTTTCAGGTTTGAAGGGTTTATGTGGAGCTGATGCCACTCGAGTTCCCCTACTCCTCCTTACTATTTCCTAGATTAATTAGCGATATAGGTCAGGGCGGCTTGGATCTGATCATTGGTGTCTCCTCTTCGGGAGCTTATGCGGATGGTTGGAGATTCTTACAGATGGTGGTAGGGGACTTCCTGGCGGTGGATCCGGAAACTAGTGCAGATTTTGGTGTCATGTTTATGCTTCTTCTAGTGATCCTTCAGGTGGTTTGTTTAAGATATTATGGTTTTTTTAGGCTGTAATGTTCGATGATTTGTGGATGTTTTATTAGTCTGGTTCGATCTCGATGGTGGGTAGTGCAGCTGGACTCGATTGCAGGAACAAACCCCAAAGGAGGATTTAGAGCTGGTGGTTCATCATTGCTGTGCTTTTCAGAATCGGTTGTCGAGAGGGTTTTTCATTTTCCATCAGATCAGAGCCATGCTTTGATATTGGACACTTTCTAGCTGATTAGCCTTGCAATGATGACAGACTTCAACATGATCATTGGCTGGGGATGGGCACGTTCGGTTATGAGTCTAGTTGTACTCCTTTTTCCATCAAGCTGATTTTTCTTTAGTCTATAATGTCATTGGGTTCCCTCCATTCTTCCCTTAAAAGGGGTATTTATCAATAATAAAAAATTTAAAGGCATTTAGGCCGTTGGAGGTAAAAGTTTTTCATATCAAAATCATGGTGTTTTAAAAAGTACATAAAAACATGATCATTATGTCATTTATGGCCCACAGAAAGGGAATGAGGGTTTTATGTATGTCAATTCCAGAATAAAATAAATATATTTTTTCTTTATGAATACCTCTAGAAATTAAATAGTTTTTGTTATTCTCATAAAGAAAATAAAATAATTTTTTGAGAAAAAGAGAGAGATTTTGAGATGAAAATTATGCAGCATAACGAGTATGGAACTTGGTTCTATAAAACTTTAAAAATATAGGGGGAAGGGTCAACTATTAAAAAATACTCATAATACAGTATAGGGATAGAATAAAATGGAAATAATAACATGGTATGGAAATTTTATAGACATACCACATAATATATAACTTGAAAGGAAAAAAGAAAAGTTGAGAATTCCCTTACATTTAAGAGTAACTTCTAAAACTCTAAGATAGGGACCTTGAGGGCTTGAGGAAACCTTGGAAGGACTCCATGGTATGTAATAATATCAGATATTTGAGGGTAATTATTTTTTAATGAATGTAAATTATTTAATTGGTGGTTATTTATTGTAAAAGAGAGGGAGTTTTTTATTAATTTCAAATGACACCTCATTAGTGGTATTTGCAATACCATGGGTTTTCCCATGGTATTTTCCCATGGTATTGGCCACCTAGGACACATAATATCATATTTTAATCCAAAAGACTCTACCAACATCTTATCTTACTCATTACATCATTATTACAAAGTTATGATGTCATTAAACATATCGAAAACTCAAAACTGTATTTTTACTATTCATCGAAAATTCAACTATTTCAGAAAAATCCCAAAAATTCACCCTAACCATTTTTCAATGTGTAGAATTCAAAAATGAAATACATTTTATAAAAATGAATTTCATTTTAAATTAAATAAAATATATAAAATAATAATACTTAATTAATAATTTATAAAACATTTATTTACTAATACTCTGATATAATTACATCCCATCGCCATTTAAGATGACTAAAATATATTTATACTTCCTTAATTGAGGTTACTATTCCATTTGTAAAATTACAATTCATAAGGGTAAAATTATTATTCTAAAGGTTCATGTTACTCTTCACCAAAAAAATAAGTAGATCCTATTAGACATTAAATATCTTACTGATTGTAACTGTGAATGTCCATTTTTTGAAAACCATTTGACATAATCAATGATTTAATAATTATTTTTAAAAAATTAATATTCATCAAAAAAAATACTATTCATAACCTACTATTCATAAAAATACTATTCATCAAAAAATTGAAACTTCTTAGAAAACTTCTAAAAATTCCCGATAGATTAATTTTTACATTTGACATTCAAAAATGATGTTTATTTTACTATAATAATTATCTTAGTATGATAAATCTCTAAAAAGAGCATTTTTTACTTCTAAAATAAATATATCAAATTTGTCTCAATTAAACATATATTTTATTAAGCAAATATATTCTTAAAATGGAAATGATGAAAAAAAAATTTATTAAAACAAAGGGATTAAATTTTAAGTATCTAGGGCCATGAAACATGACCCCTTAAAATAGTCACATATGACCTAAGGGTCAGTTTTTTGACAGTGATAGACTCTTGGGGTGGCACAGATAACATCTCCCAAGTGTTAATCTCCGCTAACTTGAACTTATCCTATTGGAGATTTTGTTTAAGTTTAACATATTGAAGCTAAGATTGGGCTTCGTCTATAGCGAAGCCCAGCGATCCTACCTCCTTCCCAAGCTCCAACAAATGGGCTTCATAAGGAAAGATTCTACTAGATGAGGCCATCAAATATTCTTTCTGTATTAATTATCCATTATCATTTCTATTTATAAACAATAATTATAATATTAAAAATTATTATTATTTCCAACGATCATATTAACCAACAGTCGTATAACGGTCAAAACTCGATGGTCACATTTCATTTATACTTATACATTTTTATTGATTATGAAATAGTAAAACATACATATTCCAGAAAAAAATATTATTCAAAAGTTCAATTCATTATAGTCATGAAGGTGGTAATGGGTATTGAAAACACATCATCCACGATGTCAGTAATTTGACACATCATGGATGATGTTTTTATTTTTTGAATAAAAAGGACAGGAGAAATGAATATTAATGAATTTTTACATAAACATGATAACATTATAGAATATATGAGATATTATTGTCTTCTTTCCTCTTTGATAAGTGGATTTTAAGAGAGTATAAGAAAAGAAAAACAATTGAAAATAAAATTGATGAAAATTAAATAGGATTTTTACCTCTTGATCTCTTCTCCTTAAGATCCTTCTTAAGGCCCTTGGTTTTGGCCTTTTGGTGAGAATAGAAGGTATTGGATGTGGGGAAGAGGCTTTGGAAGATGATTGGGTATAATTTGGACAACTCTCAAATCTTGAGAGGTGTGGGGAGAAGAGGGGTGAGGGGTGAGGGGTGGTATTTATAGCTGAGGAGGAGAGGAGGATTTTTTATTATTTTATTAATTAGTTTATTAATTTGGATCAAGACTATGAATAGTTTGATAATTATAATAAAATATATTAAAATAATCAAGGGAATTTTGATATTATGGTTCTTAAATCATTTATGATGTTAAGAATAGTGTATTTAACTTATAATGTATATATACTATAAATTACTATATTTAACTATTCACCAAAAATTCAAGTATTTCCAAAAAATCCAAAAAGAAATCACACCAAACATTTTTTGAAGTTTATAATTCCAAAATGAACTCCATTTTATCAAAATAATTTTCTAAATATGATAAATTTACTTTTAAAAAATTCATAATTTATTCGAAAAATAAAAAAAATTAAACTATAACTAATTTTATAACACCTTTAAAAATTAATCAAGGTCTTGTAAAATTATCTTATAACCATAAGACAATAAAACATTAATTTATTATTCTATTTTTTGAAAATATATTTTCTTTTAAATAATTAAATTAACTATAAAATTGTAATTAAATATTTATGACTTACAAAAATACCAATTCTTAATTTATCATTTCCAAAACATTTATTTACTTATTTCATGGTATAAATATATCATTATTACACTTAAAAAATATTATTTATACTATCATAGGTTGGTTTACTATTATATTTCCTAAAATACCTTTCCTAATTATTATGTTACTATTTCTATAGTCAAGTTACTACTTCATCAATATAAATTCTTTAATTTCTAAAAATATCAATTATTTGATTGTAAATTTATAATTAATTTAAAATATTTAATTATAGAATGAAAAATATATATTTTCTAAGTACCTAGGTTGTTACATTCCCCCAACCTTCTCGAAATTGTGTCCTCACAATTTCATAATGTCCTTCATCAATACTCGTTGATTTTTATCATTTAACTCCAATATGTACAATTGATACATATCAAAATGATCAAAATATAGGTAAATAAAGTGTAAATAAATATTCTATTCTCATACTTAAACAAACTAATGAAATCATACTTTACAAATAAAGTTCCTTTTTCATTATTTTTGAAAAACAATTGCCATGGGAATCAGTAGTAAAGTTTGGCTTTTCCGCCAACTATTAAAGAGTTATAATAACAGCAAATGAACTTTGAATAGAAAATATTGGTTGCATTGATCCTTTATTCTATCTATTTCTTATTCCAAGGTTGTATAAATATGTTGAGTCCAAATTTTTTTTATTTTTTGACATGGAATTCATCATATTAATCATAGAGCATGTATGATTTCTATTTGAACTATCATAGGTGAACATCACTGAATGATCAGGAGAAGTCAAATAAGTTTTTATAGCTGGATTATTTAATGGAGATTTTACCCCAATGAGAGAATTGGCCCCATTTTTTCCTTTAGAATTAATTATCGTTACATCATCCACGGTCTCTATTTGGGGAGGAATTTATTTTCCATTTATCGAAATCTTCAATAGAATAATCTTCTTGATTTTTTTTTATTTTTTCTAAAGTTTCTCAACAACCTTCCATATTTTTTCTATTTCTACCTATAGCTCTTCCATTATATTTCCTTCTTAAGTAACTTATTCATTCATTACTTCTATTTTGGGGAAACTTCCTCTATATTGGAATACATTTCACTTACATATTTATACTGATTATTTAATCTAGATTTCAAAGCACTGAGGTTACACATTGTAAATAATAATTTCCATCCACTTCCATTTAGTTATATGATTTCTCTGACCACACAAAACCAATAATGCATATTGAATTGGATCAGACTTTGTGCATGAATAAACAGCTTCAAATTGTTATGACATGTAAAAAATGTTTAAAACTTACCAACAATGATACAACTAATCCATATACATTCCCATGATTTTTTTTGGGAGGACTTTAAAGATGACATGAGATATTGATGAATATCTTGTGACCATGCTAACCATTTCATTCCATGCCCATGGTTTATGAAGTGAATAAAACCCCATCTAATATAGTTACCACTCTGAGGGAAAAATAAGGCTGCACATGCGTAAATTCATAATTATTTTGAAGTTTAATTATAGTCTAATGTATCATTTCCTTGTACCTATTGTGTAATATCATCCCTAATTGAATTCTGAGTTAACATCTTTCCATATCTACTAAATCTTCTGAGCATGACCTGTGATTTTTTTCTATTTAGAAGTATATTATTCACTTTTTGGGATTGGTCTATCACTAATGCTAAATATCTGACAAATATCCTCTTCAAAAAATTCTTCCCCTTATCCTCCAATGTTTAACTTCCATTTTTGGACATTATACAATCACAATATGTGAATCACAGCACTGTTACACCTCTTAGTGTCTGAATAGAAGAAAGTTTCCTCAAAAATCATATAAAACAAATTCCAAAAGGGGGTTTCCTTCAATTTTGGATTATTGTTTTTGGTGACGACGAGTTAAATTTTATTTAGTAAGTGTTAAAGAGATGTCATGTTTGAATGATAATATAGTGTGCCTTGCATGTAAGTTATTTCCCCATGTATATATTCATATAATAAATTACAAATTCATACATCATATAATAAATTTTCAATATAAAAAAGTCTAAACTACATAGATAAATGTCATAAAATATCACTAGTTCTTTAAAGGGAAGAGGCTACAGTTGAATACCTGGATGGATATTTCTAATTCCAATTATGAGAATCCTCTTTTGAGGACTTTCAACATCATTAAAATTTGTTGTATTATAAGGGAAAATCATAACAAAGAAATTTATACCTCATGTGGGGAATTTTTCTATACCATAGTTTCAACTCCAAAGTAAAGTACAATGTACAATAACTGGTTCTTCAAAAGGAAGTGTCTAGATTAGAATCCCCAGATAGAGATTTGTACCTGATGATGTAAATCCCTTATGGGTGAATTTTAGTGTCATTACATTTTGTTTTATTATAATGATAACAACCTTAAAAAACATATTATTACATCATGTTGGGCCTTATACTATACCAGAGTTCAAACTTCATAGATAAGTACCATGTAGTATCACTATTTCTTCAAAGGGAAAGAGTTACACTAGAATCCCCATGTGGTGATATCTAGTTGTGATGTTGTAAATCCACTATAGGGGATTTGCATCCAAATTTCATATTGTTGGATTATATGGATAAAACCTCAATAAAATAATTGTACAAAATTTGGGGTCTTTCACTATACCAAAGTTTCAACTTCAAAGAAAATTATCATGCACTATCAGTGGTTCTTTAAGGGGAAGTGGCTACACTATAATCCCTAGGTGGAGATATGCAGTTACGATGCATCAAATCCCCTATAGTAGATTTAAAACATCATTACATTTTGTTGTATTACAAGTAAAAAAAAACTTAACAAATAAATTTTTACATAATGTGGGGACTTTTACTATACCAATATTTCAACTTCAAATAAAATTATAGTGCACTATCACTAGTTATTCAAAGGGAATCATCTAGAGTAGAATCCCTAGGTGGAGATTTCCACTTTTGAAGCTAAACATCCCATGTAGGGGAATTAAACCTTCATTACATTTTGTTGTATTATAAGGATAAAAAAATTAAAAAACATATTACTACATCATGTTGGGCCTTATACTGTACAATAGTTCAAGATTCATAGATATGTATTGTGAAGTATCACTGATTATTCAAAGGGAAGCAGTTCCACTAGAATCCCAAGGTGGAGATTTTCAGTTGTGATGCTATGAATCCCCTATATGGGATTTGCATCCTAGTTGTATGTTGTTGGATTATAAGGATAGAATCCTTGACAAAAAAAGTGTATATCACATGGGGGATTTAACTATACCAGATTTGAAACTTCAAAGAAAAGTATTATTCACTATTAGTGGTTCTTTAAAGGGAAGTGACTACAATAAAATTTCTAGTTTGAGATATCCAGTTCTGATGTTGAAAATCCCCTAAAGAGGATATAAAACATCAAAATGGATCTTTGTTTTTATTTTTCTCTTTTAATATAGGTTATGTTCCCTAACCTATTTCAAAAAAACCTAGACTAGAATCCCCATATGTAGATTACCACTAAATCTATAAAGGTAAGCACCTACACTATAATCCCCAAGTAGTTATTTTCAATTCTAAAGCTGAAAATCAAATATAGGAGATTTTAGTGTCATTAAAAGTTTTTGTATTATATGGATAAAAACCATAACAAACATATTAGTGCATTAAGTCAGGCCTTACACTATACCACAGTTCAAGATTTATAGAAAACTATCATGCACTATCACTGGTTCAACAAAGGGAATCGACTACCCTAGAATCCCCATCTGGAAATTTCCAATTCTGATCCTGTAAATATATTTAGGGTAATTACAACATCTTTATATTGGGAAGGATTATATAATGGAAATGAATTATAGAATAATTCCCCAATTAATATTTTTGAGAGTGATTTTTCATATCTCTTGTAGGGGATTTGCAGGATGAATCATCTTCTATAATTCGAACTTTTTAACACATCTCTACAAAATTAAAATTAAAAAAAGTAAAAAGATAATTAATAGTTTCCAATTGGAAAAATTACATTAAATAATAGATTTTTTAATAACAAATTAAGAACTCTACATGATTTTGATTTAAAAAATATCCATAAGTATAAGTAGAACAATGAAAAGTAAAAAAACACAAACTTCATCTTCAACCCATCAACTTGAAACGTTATCTCCATAACTTTATATAGCATGTTTCAAGAACATTCCCTTGTTGTTCCATTTGTGACTATCATTGGACCAAAATTACATCATCTTTTCTACATGTCTGGTTTACAAATTCATGTGGTGGTTTTAATCACATGAAAAAACTACATTTCTTACTTTCACAGGTAGTAAATAATCTATTTTTATTTCTCTTAGTCATTGATATATTTATGGATTATTTATTTAAACTCTTGCAGTTCTCATGGAATTCTCTAATCTCACCACTTGAAAAACTCTATGTAACTACATATTCTAAAGAGAACTTTTAGCAATAAATTAATTTATTATTTATATAGAAATACAAGTACTTTTATTGTTTAATTTGTAACGATACACATTTTGAAGATAAATATTAATCATCTCTAGTTGCGTAACAAAAAATAAAACCATGTTTTTTTGGAAAATGTATACACTATAAACTAAAATTTTAGAATTTTACTTCTTAAAATTTCATAAACTGATCATAGGAAATAGTTTATAGGGTAAACCCTAGAAGAAGTCATCTTTGGCTATTGAATAGTATGTATAAATTGATCTGAGATGCCTAAAACCCTAAATTAATCCATTTTGTTGCAATGAAAAATGATGGTCACCATTGAATGATCTGAAACTTTGTTTCACCATCATTCCATAATTAATGTAAAACTATAAGGACTGAGCCTTAAACATTACATAATCTAGTAAATTCCTTTAAAATTCACTTCTTTACATTCCCAATGAATTTTTTTCAGTTTAGAGTTTTGGAAAGTTAGAAAATAATTCATACATATCAACCTATAAGCATACAAAGTGGATACTACTAAAATAATATTCATTTTTCATAATACAAATTTTTTTTATAAAAAACATGAAATCTCTTCATTAAAAGTCTTCATAACATTCATCATGGCTTCTCATTTTCTCTTACCCATCCTTATACCCTGTGAAAAACATATTAAAACTTGGGATGTGCACAAAAATCTCAGTAAGGGATAAAAATAAGTAGAGAAACCATTAGTGCCTGAATACTTATAAACATATGAAATCATTCTCATAAAGACATCCTTCTCACCCAATAAGTATCATATAGTTACTTTTTTAAAACATGATATTTCCATAAAATGTAGAAAAAATAAATAATACCATAAAGGTAATTTGGGGCATTAATTACTTAATATTATAACCATTATGTATACCATGTGATTTTTAGCCCTCATGGCTTCCTTACAATGTTACCATCATTGCTACCTTACAATGTAACCCTCATGGCTACCTTATGGTGTAACCATCACAGTTACACTTGGAGTAACCATATGGTCAAACTCAAACATAAACATACTTAATGAATTAAAGGGAGATATAGGTACCAAAAATCATCATAAACAACACCCAATAACCAGAAAAAAATCATAAAACAATAATACATACATCATATAAATCATTCCCTTTAAAAAAATAAATTAAATTAGGTTTTTTAAAGAAAAGTCCATTTCAAATATCCTATATTTGAAGTGAGAATTGATAAATAGAATGGAATATGTGTATACACTATAAATCCACATAATAAAATATAATATAATCAAAATTAATTTCACAAATAATTTTATTACCACATAATTAATGAATTAGAAGTTAACCCGGCGAATGGAAATTAGGTTAAGAATTACCTTACCTCAGGTTCGTCTTACTTCAAATGTGTTCAAACCTCATATATAATGGTTTAAATTGTGAAACTAATATATTATAGATCCATATTAATATGTATAGTTACTTATATGATATTATCATAACATATTTCCACCCATTTATTAATAATAATTTGTTATTTTCATTGTGTTAGGTGCATTAATTTCATGGTTTCCATGGTTGTTTTATTATGGATTTTCTCATCAGAAGGGAGAAAAACTCCAGAATTGAAATTAAATGTTATTAATGAACTTAAAAAATATTAAATGTTATTATACTTTTTTTGTTATATATAATGAGGATGAATCATTAGATAAAACATTAGTTATGAATGTCAGTTTATTTTGGTGAATTTTTATCATTACAAAACAATTTTATTTTATTAATTAAAATTATCTAAAAACACTGGTTCTAGGACATAATATAACATGTAATATGTGTAATAAAATATTATTTAACTATATTAATGGTTTTATGACCAGACTTGAAGTTGTTAATGTAAATTTAAAACACATCATCCACAATGTCGGTAAATCGACACATCATGGACGATGTTTGTTATTTTTTAGAATAAAATGGAGATGAGAAGAATTATTATGATGAATTTTTACATAAACAAGATAAATTATAGTATATATAAGATACTGTATTTTTCATTACTATTTGTCAAGGGTAGTTGAATACAGTATAATGAAAGAAAAATAATTTAAAAGAAAATGAAAGAGGGTTTTTACCTCTCGAATTCTCTTCCATGAGAACCTCCTAAAGGAGCTTGATTTTGGCCTTTTGGTGAGACCAGAAAGTCTTGGATATGGGGAAGAGAATTGGGAAAGTATTTGGGTAGAAATTAATCATGCTACAAGGCTTCAAGGTTTGAGGGTAATAGGTGGTGAGGAGAGGTATTTATAGTTGAG
Source organism: Viscum album (assembly GCA_963277665.1). Taxonomy (NCBI): domain Eukaryota; kingdom Viridiplantae; phylum Streptophyta; class Magnoliopsida; order Santalales; family Viscaceae; genus Viscum; species Viscum album. The sequence continues at coordinate 1,277,223,741 of OY728122.1, forward strand.
GATAGAGGTGTTTTCTCATTATTATATTCATTAGTTCATTAATTTGGCTCAAGACTATGAATAGTTTGAAAATTATTATGAAATATGTTAAAATAATTAAGGAAAGTTCTATATTTTGAGATTAAATCATCTTTACATCATCTATGACTCAATAAATCTTTTATTTAGCTTCTATCGTAAATTATCATATTTCACTATTCACCAAAAATTCAAGTATTTCGGAAAAATCCTAAAATTCCACCCTAACCATTTTTCAACATGTATAATTAAAAAATAAACTCAATTTTTGGAAAATATTATTCTAAATATGAGAAAATTAATTTTTAATTAAAAACATATTTTATTCAAAAAATACAAGTTTTAAAACTATAACTAAATTTATAACACTTTGAAAAAATAATTAAAGCCTCATAAGATTATCTTATAATATTTGGAAAAAAATAATAATAATTTATGGATATATTTTATGAAAATATATTTTATTTTAATTCATTATATTATTTATAAAATTTTAATCAAATATTTATGACTTATAAAAATACCAACACTTAATTCATCATTTCCAAAACATTTATTTACTTATTCCAAGAAATAAATATATCATGATTACACTTATAAGATACATAAATTTTATTTATACTCTCATAGGTGAGGTTACTATTCTGTTGGCTAGATTACTTTTCTTAATTGTCATGTTACTATTCTTAAGGTCAAGTAATTATTCTATCAATATAAATTCCTTAATTTCGATAAATACCACTTATTTCATTATAAATTTATAAATAATTTGACTATTTAATTCTAGAATGAAAAGAAATTATTTTATAAGTACTTGTGTTTTTACATTCTCTCCACCTTCTGGAAATTGCATCCTCGCAATTTTTATTTACTTATTAAACAAGTGAGGGTACCTTTCCCCCATAGCATTTTCATATTCTCATGTTTCTTCTTCAACTATGTGGTTTCTCCACAAAACCTTAACTTAGTGAGTTACCTAATTATGCAATACTTTATCTTTATTATTAGGAATATGAACATGATTTTCCTCATAAGAAATTTTCTCTTTCAATTAAACTACTTCTAGGCTCAAAACATGAGATGGATTTGGGACATAAATTATCAATATTGAAACATGAAAAACATTATTTACCTGAGATACACTCAAAGTAAAAGTTACTCAGTAGTTTATTGGTCCAACTTTATATAGGATTTCATAAGGTCTAATATACCATGTACTAAGCTTTCCTTTCTTAACAAAATGCATAACACTTTTCCTTAGTCAAATTATAAGAAAAACATGATCACCTACCTCAAAAGAAAAGACTTCCCTCCTATTATCTACATAACTTTTTTGTTTACTATAAGTTTTCCTCATGTGTTGCTGGATCTCTTCACTTTCTCAGCCACTTCCTCTACCAATTCTGGTCTCATCAACTTCATTTCCCTGACTTCATCCCAAAAATTGGTAGTTCAATGCCACTTTCCATATAATGCCTCAATATTTTCTATATGTAAACTGGAATGAAAAATATTATTATAAGAAAACTAAATGAAATAATATGTTGATACTAAATTCTCTGTTAATCAATTGAACAATCTTGAAGCATGTCCTCTAAGGTATGAATTATTCTCTTAGTCTATCCATTAGATTGAGGATGAAATTCAGTGTTGAAATGTAATTATGTTCCCAAAAACTTCTGAAGGCCTTTACAAAAATATAAGTGAACTTGGGATCATGGTTAGATACAACGGAAATATAATCACATTGTAACCTGAAAATATCTTTGAGGTATAGTCAAGAAAGCTGATCTAAAGACATAGTATCTCAAATAGGAAGGAAATGTGCAAAATTAATCATCCTATCAACAATAACTCAAATCACATTATTTCCTCAAGAAGTCATTTCTAGTCCCACAAATAATTCCATGGATATATTTTCCCATTTCCACTATAGCACTAGAAGAGGTTAAAGCATCCCCTTTGGTGGTTGTCTCTCTGCTTTAACCTTATGACATGCCGAACTTTTCTCGATAAAATCTTCAATATCGCTTTTTATTCCATCCCACCAGTAACACTCTCTAAGGTCTATATATATCTTAGTACTACTAGGATGAACTAATAAATGGAGAACTATGAGCTTCACATAAAAATTATTTCTTCAGTTGGGGATCACAAGGCACACTTAATATTTTTCAAAATCTTAATATGCAATCTTTATCAATGTTAAATTCTAGAAACTTGCCCATTTTAGTCAATTCTACCTTTTTTTGTAACTCACTATATTCCTTATACAATTTCTTAATTATATATGATAAATATGACTATATAGATACCTGAATAAAAATATAATAATTTACTACACTAAGAACTTCAAAGCCAAAAAAAATCAAATCATTAATTAAGGGGTCTTGTTCCAAACATAACATGCTTAATGATTCGTGATGTTTTCAAATCAAGGAATCCACCAAATTTTATTCATTTCCATGATGGTAATTGATCATGAAATCATTATCCTTTATCAGTTAAAACCATCTTCTCTATCTCATGTTTAATTCCTTCTGAGTGAATATATACTTCAGAATTTTATGGTCAGTATATATTTCACATTTGGCTCCGTATAAATGATACATCCAAATTTTCAAAGTGAAAACCACAACTTCAAATCCCAAATAATTTGTGGGATAATTTAACTCATGTGGTTTCAATTGTCTTGAATCGTAATCAATTACTTAATCATTCTATATTAGGACACAACCAAGTCCCTTCAATTAAACATCACTATAGATAATAAATTCACCATTTCTGAAAGGTAGGTCCAAAACTACATCATTCACCAATATCTTCTTTAGTTCTTGAAAATAAACATCACACACTTCTATCAAAATAAATTTAACCCCATTTCATGTAAACATAGTTAGCGGGCTGCATAACTGTGTGAAGTTTTTTACAAACCTTCAGTAATAACCTACCAATCCAAGAGAACTACAAATCTTTGTAATATTTTTATGTCTTGTTCATTCATGAACAACTTTTATTTTGGCAGGATCAACTATTATTCCATACTTATTTACAATATTCCCTAGAAAAGAAATATTTTGAAACTAAAAAACACATTTTATAAATTTTCCCTATAACTTCTTTTCTTTGAGAGTTTTCAATAAAATCCTTAAATGTTTTTCACGATTCTCATAAATTTATGAAATGGGCAAAATATCCTCAATAAAAAACAACATAAAACTTATCCAAATATTCATAGAATATTATATTCATAAGTTCTATGAATACAATAGGGTAATTTCCCAAACCAAAGGGCATAAAAAACTCATAATGCCTATATTTTTTTAGGATGTTATCCTCCTAAACCTTCAGTTGATGGTACATGGATCTCAAGTTAATCTTGGAAAAATACTAATCTCCTTAAAGTTGATCAAAAAAGTAATCGATATGAGGAAATGGATACATATTTTTAATAGTAATGTTATTAAAAACTATACAATCAATGAAAATTGTCATGGAACTATATTTCTTTTAAAAGAAAAAAAATATAAGTTCCTTATGGTGAATTTCATGGATAAATGAATCATTTATTAAAAAATTCTTGCAACTAAGTTTTAAATTCAATAAGTTACACTTGAGACATTTGATAATAGGGTTTTGAAATTGTTTTAGAATTTAGAACTAATTTAATAGTAAATTTTACTTCTCAATCAGGTATAACACTAGGAAACTCATCAAAAAAACATCTACATATCCATTTACCACTAGCACATCATTAATCTAAGTAGTTCCCTTATTTTCAATAATATGAGAAATATAACTTTAATTTTCATCTTTTAACAGTTTCTCATCTTCCTGATATTTTATCAATTTTATGTGTTCATTATTCTATAAAAATTGAAAGTATTTCTAAAAAAACTTTTGTAGATATACAATCAATCTTATTATAATAAACATAAAGTCAATCTATACCTGGAATGACATAAAACTATACTAAGGGAAAAACAAAAAGGTTTTTAAGTAATTTGATTCCATAGACAACAATAGGAAGATTATTATAATTAATTTTTTTAATAATATTTCCCCCTGGTGTTTTAACTATAAGTTTCGGTCTCATTTCTTGAGGTGAATTTTCTAATTTACCATAAAATTTCTTATAAATAAAGGAATATGTTGACCCCATATCAAACAAGACATTAGAAAAATCTGAGTAAACAAAAAAAATACTTGATACCACTTCATTGGATGGCCCAAAATCTACTAATGTAGTCCCAAAGGATATCACTGCACTTTTCTTCTTATAATTTAGCTACTTTCCATCATTCAAGTCTTTCTTTGGACATGTATTTGCATAATGACCCATCTCACAACATTTAAAACACTTTATATTTTTCTTACCATAATTAATCTTAAGATAATTTTCATTAAAATATCAGGCCATATGTCCAAACTTTCTATATAAAAGACACTTCTCATTTTTCTTAAAGAATTCACTAGGATTCTTTTTACCACACTTTTCAAAGATTGGAAACTGTAATTTATTACCTTCAGATTTCATTGATTGATTCTTACCCACCAATTTTCATCTAAACCTATTATTCTTGTTGTTTTCAAAGTACACATGATCATCATAAAACTACATTTATACCCTCTCAGCACATCAAAAAAGTTTATCATATATTTTGAATTCATGAGAATCCAATTCACTTTGATATATTGTCTTTAATCCTAAGTAAAAACGATTGATTTTTTAATCAAGATCCTAAATAATATTTGGATTATACCTTGATAATCCGTTGAAGTTTTCTTCATACACAACAATTGAATAATCCTTTATTTGTTTCAATTCAAGGAATTTATTTTCTATCCTAAGATGAACCACTGTAGGAAAATATTTTTCAAGGAAAATATTTTTAAATTCATCTAATTCTAAGGCATCAATATCCTCATTATCCCTAATATTCTTGACCATTGACCACCACTATTCAACTTCGCCTTCAAACCAATAAATTTAAAGACTAAACTTTTGATTATCTGAATAACCCAAAACATCGAATATCTTTTCAAGGGATTTAATCCATATCTTAGCCACCATAAGGTCATAATATCCACTAAAAGTAAGAGGTTGTTTCCTCATTAAATGTTCCACTATCATCATATTCCTTTTTATTGTCTCTTCTTATTCTCTTTCATGGATCCCATGACTATTTATAGCTTGTATGAACTAATCCATTACTATCACAAACTCCTCAATTACAATTCCCACAATTCCTAGTTGTGGATTCAGAAAGTTATCATCCTATCGGTTCCTTACTACTTTAACTTCCATATTTCTTCTTTGGAAAACCATTCTAAACAGACATATCTTAAATGAAGAAATATGGTAAACTTCAAATGGTATGTCATTTCAACATAAAAATAAAGTAATGTTCATTTATGGTATTACATTAACACCACCCTAACCCCTAAAGTTATCTAAATTCTACTCTGATACCAACTATAAGTACCCAACCTTAAACATTACATAATCTACTAAATTCCTTTAGAAGTCACTTATTTAAATTACCAGAGATATTTTTTCAATTTATAGTTTTAGAATGTTTGGAAATAATTAATATATATCAACCCATAAGTATACAAAGTGGATAATACTAAAAAAATATCCATTTTCATAATATAAATGTTTTTAATAAAAACATGAAATCTATTCTTGAAAAGTATTCATAACATTAATCTTAGATTCTCCTTTTCTCTTACCCATCCTTATACCCTATGAAGAATATTTTAAAAATTGGGATGATCACCAAAAGATTAGTAAGGGATATAAAAATAAGGAGAAAAACATTAGTATATAAATACTTATAAACATATAAAATGATTCTCACAAAGACAAACTTCTCACCCAATAAGTATCTTATAGTTACTTTGCAAAAACATGGAATTTCCATAAAACATAGAAAAAGTAAATAATACCATAAAGGTAACTGGGGTAATTACTTAATTAATACTGTAACTATCCCAACTACCATATGATCAGTAACTATCATGGCTACCTTACAATGTAATCATCACTACTACCATACACTATAACCCTCGTGACTACCTTATGGTGTAACTATTGTAGTTACACTTGGATTAACCATAAGATCGGCCTCCGACATAAACATACCCAATGAATTGGAGATATAGGTCCCAAAATTCATAATAAACATGGACCAAGAACCATAAAATAATTATAAAATAACAATAAATTTATCTAATAAATCATTCCCTTAAAAAAGATATTAAAAGAGGATTTTTAAAGAAAAATCCTTTACATATATCATATATTTGATGTTAGAATTGATAAAAAGAATGGAATATGTGAATAAAATATAAATCCACATAATATAATATAATATAATCAAAATTAATTTCACAACTAATCTTAGTACCACATAATTAATGATGTAGAAGGTTATCCCAAGGAATGGAAATTGGGTTAAGAATTGTCTTACCACGGGTTCATATTACTTAAAATGTGTTCAAACCTCTTGTATAATGTTTTTAATTGTGTTATTAATATATTAAATAACCAAATTCATACTTATAATTAATTATATGACATTATCATAACATGTTTCACCCATTTATTAATAATATTTTGTTATCTTCATTGTTTCAGGTGCATTTATTTCATGGTTTCTATGGTTGGTTTATTATGGATTTTTATATTAGAAGGGAGAAAAACTCCAGAATTAAAATTACATGATATTAATGAAATTAAAAAATATTAAATGGTATTATATATTATTTTCATTATATATAATGGGGATGAGTCATTAGACAAAACATGTTTTATGAAAATTAGTTTATTTTAGTGAATTTTGATCATTGCGAACAACATTTTTTATTAATTAATATTTTGTTTAACCACTAGTTATAGAACATAATATAACATGAAATATATATAATAAAATATTATTTAACCATATTAATCATTTTATTTCCATACTTGAATGTGTTAATGGATATTTAAAACACATCATCCACGACATCAGTAAAATGACACATCATGGATGCTGTTTTTGTTTTTTAGAATAAAAGGGAGAGGAGAAGAAGTATGATGATGAATTTTTTCATAAAAATAATAATATTACAGTATATATAAGTTACTATAGTTTTCAAGACTCTTGGATAATGGTAGGTGAAGAGAGTAAAAGAAAATAAAAACAATTTAAATGAAAATAAAAGAAAAGGAAAGAGGATTTTTACCTCTTGAATTCTCTTCCTTGAGAAACTCCTTAAGGCCCATGGTTTTCGCCTTCTAGTGATACCAGAAGGTCATAGACATGGGAAGATTATTTTTAAGGTATTATTTTTGATATTAAGAAATCTAAAAGGATTTTAGGTGTGAGGGTAAGAGGTGGTGAGGGAAGGTATTTATAGTTGATGAAAGGGGTGTTTTCTCATTATTATATTCATTAGTTTATTAATTTGGATCAAGAATATGAATAGGTTTAGAATTATCATCAAATATATTAAAATAATGAAGGATATTTATATATTTTGGGCTTACATCAGCCATACATCATCTATAACTCAATAAATCTTGTATTTAGCTTATATCGTAAATTACCGTATTTCATATTCACCAAAAATTCATGTATTTCAAAAAAAATCAAAAATTCACCCTAACCATTTTTATATTTTTATAATGAAAAAATAAAATCAATTTTTTAAAATAATTTTCTAAACATGAGAAATTTAATTTTTAATTGAAACTGTAATTGATACAAAAAATACCAGTTTTAAAACTATAAATAATTTTATAACACATTGAAAAATTAATTGAAGTCTCAAAAACTTATCTTATAATCATAAGAAAAAATAATAATAATTTATGAATCTATTTTATTAAAATATATTTTATTTTAAATCATTATATTAATTATAAAATTGTGATTAAGTATTTATGACTTACAAAAATACCAACACTTAATTTATCATTTCCAAAAAAAATTATTTACTTATTCCATGATATAAATATATCATCATTAAAATTATAAGATAAATAAATCTTATTTATACTCTCATAGTTGAGGTTTCTATAATATTGGCCAGATTACTATTCCTAATGGTCATGTTACTATTTCTAAGGTCAAGTTACTGTTACATTAGTATAAATTCCTTAATTTCAATAAATATCACTTATTTCATTATACATTTATTAAGAATTTGAAAATTTAATTCCAAAATGAAAAGACATTATTTTATAAGTACCTTAGTTTTTATAAAAAACCTAAATCTCTCCTCTCTTTTGAGGAAATGATGAACTAATGATGACTGTTGGAGGAGAACGGCCACAAAAAAATTCATAGCAGGTGAGACCAAATCTACAATGATATTTGGTCATAATTTCTTAGGATAATGGACTCCCAATTCTCGAGGGTGGTAAAAAAAAGAATACGGGAATATGGGAATTAAATAAAATGACTACACTAATACTAGTACATGTGTCACAATCATAGGATATAAATTAACCCACCTATCTAGGTGGGGAATATAGATGAAGAAAAGCACTTAAGTTGAGCGTGTGCCCCATCCCATCACTGACCAACCACAACCCCCACGTTCCAACACTACCAAATCTAAAACACTCTAAAAGACCGAACCCTCTAAAAAAACAATGCTGCCAAACCTTCCATTGTTCATTTAAGAACACCAAAAACAAAACCCAAGAATGCTCGAAGTCAACATGGAACTTTGATAATAAACTTCTGAAAAAAATCACAATAGAAGATACGACAAAAATAGTATCATATTTCTATAGAGTTATTTTTCTGGGTCATTGGATAATAAATTCCAAATGTGAAACGCCTTGAGAACCATTATAGCGCCACCCCCATAAACAAAACAGGGATGAAAATCACTTGCAGAACATCTCTATGATACCAAGAACCATCATCGTTAAGGATGAAACACCAACATAGGCACATCTCCCCCACTGAACACCGACCAAAAATCCATAAACCAAAACAATATTGATCTGAACTCAATAAACAAAAAACCTTGATTAAAAAATATAACACGAAGAAATGTTGAAACCACAAAAGGGAAGCCACCAAACATCTAAGAAAAAAATGATACAAAAGATAAAAACAAGTAATCACCATCAGTCATACCAATATCACCATCCCAAACCACCATAAAATCCCATAATTCTTGATAAAAAAATGGTGTCTTACATAGTGGGTTAGGCAATAAGGATAGAGGAGGTGTGTTGGGAAGTGAGAAAGACTATTGTTAGGAGAGCTGAGATCCATTTAAAAAGAACAAACATGAGGTAAAACCTATGATACCACCATCACTATCCCAAACCACCACGGACACTAATATGCTCAGACAATATGGTGTTCGAAGAGCCAGGATTAGCATAAAGAGTAACTATGAGATCAAGCATGAGTTTTTTTATACATTTTTAAAAAAATTATTAAAATAACCCTAGGTTAAATTTTTTTTAAAAATAATCAGAAAAGGCAACATCGAACTTAATCTTTAGGGTTTTAGTATAAATGTATCAAGGTCGATGTCGATTTCCCCAAATTTAAAAAAAAAATAAAAAATAAAAAATATATATGTTTGTATATTTAGTATATATATTATTTTTATTTTATTTTTTTTAGATACATATTTATTCAATTAATTTGTTAATAATACCAATACTATTAGTAATTAATTTTTTTATGTTACTAATATAATTAATATTTATTTTAAAAATATATTATAAACTAATTTATTAGTTATGTTAATAATTACATCATTTAAATCATTATTAAAATTTATTATTTTATTTAATGTAAATATTTAATGTTATAATAATTTCCATTAATATTTTAAATTGAAAATATTTTGTTTTTAAGGAATAAATTTTGTGACATGTAAATTATATTTCTTTTATTATATTTATAATTTTTTTGTTTTCAATTATGTTATATAAGTTGATTCAGTTTATAAAATTTTATTTATATGGTATTTAAAGTTTATAATTTATACACTTTAAAATTCAGCAACATGAACTGTAATAATGTTTCAAATAGATGTATTTGAAAGTATATAAATAATAAAGTATAAATAAAAAATAAATGAAAATTTTCCCCCTTACTGAACATATAAAAGTAATTGAAAATTACAAGAGTTTCATAAAAAATTAATTAAAAGTATTTTTAGTGGCATAATATATTGTAGTTTTAAAACATTACATTTGTATTTATAATTTTTTTACATTCCTTTCATTTTCAATAATTTTTTATATGTTTATTCAATGTTCTAAATTCCATTTATATTTTAATTATACTATAATATATATAAATTTATTTTTTAATGTGTAAATATGATGTTTTTAATCAATTATGTTTGTGTTGTATAAATTAATTTCGGTTTATTGTGATGATGAAATTTTTTTATTTACAAAAAAAATAGATGCTTATGCTATTTTTTTAGTTTTATTTACATTGTTTTTATAGTTTACATTTTATAGGATTTAAAAGTTACTTACTTGAAATTTAATATTTTTTTGTTTCAAGTAGTCAACTTTGAAATATTATAAAATTAAAATTGTAAGTAAAATATAAATGAAAATTAAAACATTAGTTAAACATGTAAAAATGGTTGATAATCAAAAAAATCATCAATTCAATAGAGAAAAAATAATATAGAGGATAGAATACATTGTTTTTTAAAATCTTTTAAGTCAATAGAAATCATATACGTGAATGAGTACAATCTATGTCTATCATGAGGCCCCAATCCATAATTTGATTGAAAATTGGACCCTCGTATTGAGATCCTTGACCTCTATGATGGGGTGTAGTGTGATGAGTTGGAGAGGGATCTTCATCAGGAATTAGAACCTCAAATGTATGATGCTCTGAATGTGACTCATTAGTAGAAGTGGAATCTGGATGTTTTCATGTGCACATGATCCTTCTCCCACTATATAAATGGAAGGACCTATCATCATATGATGGGGGAACCATCAAGCATATAAAGGCTCAGGAATGAAAGGTGGAGGCATGGGAAATGACCTCTGAAACAAGCTTGGATCAGTTTTACCCAGAGAAAACTATAGATATCCTGAAAAAATAAATGGATATCATTCTTCCTGATGCACATCCCCAATCGGTTGAGGCTGGACTACTACAGGTGAAACCTATTCCTGTGGAATAATTAGGACCTCATGTGCAGCACGACGTGGTCTACATCATCACCATTATAGTTCACCAACATCAGAAGATATTGGAGGAGGTTCCTGAGAAGGAACCTCCTCTCCTTGGTAGGGACAATATATCCCTATCATGGATGAGAAAAGATGTTATTGCGTAGAACATGATATGTATGCATCATCCCTTATGTTTCAGCATGGTACACTGCCTAGCTAAAAACCTCCCCCCCCCCCCTATGGATCATACATGTGGATAATATGTTGTAGTCAAGTATGTTCTAAAGATATTAAAAATGAATTAAAAAATGTAAAACGAACTAACTAATGGAAATTTATTAACTTACAAGATCCTGAAGTCCTCTACCATGTGGAGTAAGATACAATCTAGAATTTAGTTTATATCATGGCTCATACATGAGCTGATCTGCTAGAAAGAATCACATCATACACATAACATCGATATGGAACAATTCTCTTCTGTCCAAGTGGTCCCAATACTTTTCATCTCTTCAGAACCAGTCGACATCCTTCCCCCCCATCAACTTCACGGAATGAAGTGATGTTAACTATCTAGGTAGAAAGGGAATACACTGAAAAACTCCAAACCAATGCATATCTTTACCAAGATGGTGGAACTCAATAATATGAAAGTGAATAAGAGGCATTATAACCAAGGAATCATAAATCCCATTAGTTCAGTATGTGGGTAACTAGTCTAATAGAGACCAGTATGGAAACCATGCAATCTAAAATGACATGTAACATTTGTTTAAAAAAATGTTACTAAAAACCAAAAAATATAATATTATGTAATTTATTAGTCAAGGAAATACTGTATATAATTAAATTAGTGGGTAAAAGATAGCCTAACGTGAGATGGTATTCCCCCAAGTTGTGCCTCGACATCCTGAAAAAGTGGGGTTCCTAACTCCACCTGCAATGTAAAGAATAGAAACTAATAAATAATATGAAATTAAATTTAATAACTCATAGTAGGATAAAAAAAATAAAGATGAGTAATCATATCAGCTTCCATTCAAAGTATCATACAGAGTATCTATATAAAGCTCCAAACTATAAAAAATAGTAGAGAGGGGAGGGATGTGCTCTTATGACCACATATAAATAAGGATGACACATCTCCCGAGATTAGTGTGATCTGGTCACTATTTCATGAATAATTCTCTATAAGTGTATGACAGGCACGTAGATCTCAAACATTATCTCTCATCATTATAAAAATCATCTATTATCCCTAGATACATCATGTGCACATGCATATTAAAGTGATCATTTCAAAATTTCCCTTCAATTAGACTCAAGATATATGCATGGGAATAACGCCTAACAATCTTCTCATCAACATCAGTAGATAACTATGTAAATTATATCTCAAGTCATATCATAGATATTGACCCACCATCTGAAGCATCATAATACCCCACAATTTTGAGGCCTAAAAATCATTGTACAATCTTAGGCTAATCTTCATAGGTGTTTCCAATAACTACATCCCCTTGGAAAGGAATTACAAGGACCTGGCCTTAAACATTACATAATCTAGTCAATTCCTTTAGAATTCACTTTTTACATTCCCCAAAATATTTTCATTTTAGAGTTTTAAGAAGTTAAGATATATTTCATACATATTAACCGAAAATCATATAAATTGGATACAACTTAAAAAATATACATTTTTTCATAATACAAAAGTTTAAAATAAAAAATAAAATATTTTAATAAAAAGTCTTCATAACATTCAACTTGGATTCTCCTTTTATCTTACCCATCCTTAAACCCAGTGAAATTTTTTTGAAACTTTGGATGAGAACAAAAATCCCATTAAGAGATATAAAATATAGGATATAAACAATTTGTCCAGAAATACTTAAAAACATATGAAATAATTTCCACAAAGACATACTTGTCACCCATAAAGTATCATGTACTTACTTTTTGAAATAAGAGATTTACATAAAACATAGAAAACAAAAATAAATCATATAGTTTAATTGGAGAATTACTTACTTAATATTTTAACCCTCATAGATACCTTATGATTTGTAACCCTCACATCTACCATATAATATGACCCTCATGGCTACCTTGTGGTGTAAACATCGCAATTACACTTAGATTAACCACATGGTAGAACTCCAACATAAACACACCCAAATAATTGGAGGGATATATAGGTCTAAACCTTCATCATAAACAATTCCCAAGAACCATAAAATAATCATAAAACATAAAAACATTGATAAAAATATTCCTTTTTAAATTAGGTAAAAAAAGAAATTTAAAAGCATATTTTTTAAGAGGAGTCCCTTACATATACCATATCATTAAAGCAAAAATTAATAAAATGAAATGAATATGTATAAAAATTGTAAATTCACATAATAAAACATAATATATTAATCATTCATATCATAAATAATCCTAGTATGAAAAAATCAATGAAGTATAAGGTTAACCTAAAGAAGGGAAATTTGGTTATGAATGTTGAGTCAATAAGGCTTTCCTTATGACTTTTCCATTCCTTCTTGTTTCAAAAATCACAAACACCTTATCTTTAAGAAAATTGATTTTATAAGGAAAATTTCTTTTATAAGGAAAATTGCTTTTATAAGGAAAATTTCTTTTATAAGGAAAATTTCTTTTATAAGGGAAATTGCTTTTATAAGAAAAATCGCTTTTATAAGGAAAATCGCTTTTGTAAGAAAAATTATCCTTATCATATTTTCATCCATATTTTTCTTAAGTATAAGATTCGGATTCATTTCTATATTCTCGGAATTGTTTGAAACTTTGATATGAGGTATTCTATTTTTAGGATCCGAATTATGGACAAGAACTATAATAAAGTTTCACTCCGAAATCTAGATGAGAACTGTAATAAAGTTTCATTCCGAACTCTGGATACGAACTCTAATTAAGTTCTACATCAGATTCAGGATGTGAATAATTATGAAGTTCGACAACGAATTATCTTTATGAATTCTGATAATGAATTCTCATTACGAATTCTGATGATGAATTCTCATTACGAAACCTGATGATGAATTTTCATTACAAATTCTGACGACGAATTCTCATTCCGAATTCTCATTCCGAATTAATCTATTAAACAGAATCTGATCATCTTTGTTTTATACACTCTAAATTTATTTAGACTCCGAACTTTCACTCTGAATTTTTCACTCTGAACTTTTGAGTTAATTTTTAAACGGTGTCGTACATTCTGTTACACCTGTTTTTCTATAAAACGATGTCGTCTATTCTGTTATAAAACTAACCGTTGGATAAGTGACACGTGTACAGGTCCCTCCGATTTTTAAGGAAAATATGACCATTGGGAAGGAGGCCAACCATACCTATAAATAAGAGCTCATTTGAAAGAGCTCGGTGCTGAAAGGTTGACTGATCTTCGACTCATGTGATTACATGCTTGAAGTGATTTCTAGAGAGAGAGGCTCTTATTAACTCTCAAAGCTTTGTGTGACTCCGAATGTTGGTGATTACATTCGAGGACTTCCAGGTATAGGAAGACAGAGGTGCCGAATACCTTGAAGTTTGAGGGCTTCCTTGCTGAGGAAGATAGAGGTTGCCAACTACCTTGAAGTTGAGGTCTTGCGGGGATAGCAAGACAGAGACTCTGATCTTCGTATCGAGGGCTTACCCTGGTGTGGGTAAGACAGACTTGCTTGAAAGTATAAATCAAGGGACCTTTATCCAAGGTTGTTGGATACCCTTCTCTTTGGGTTAAAAGACTTACATCTTGTTACTTGTAGTTTTACTACTTGTTTATTTCCGCTGCATTTTGTATTATAAGGAAAGTATAACTTTCTTATACTTCTTTACTTGTACTCTGTTTCATTTAGATTCTATACGCTTTAAGGTAGAATCTCATATTGTAATCTTTTGTTAAGTTTCAATTTCCGGAACCATATTTTTGAAACCCACTTTCGGAATCCCTTTCCATGTTTTCATTTGGTATTAGAGGTGTTGTGAATTTTCTTAAGTTTAACTTTGTTAAACTTATCCCTTTCCTTTGCTTAAGGAAAACACAGTTATTCATAACTAACTTTAAAGGTTCCAAAGGAATTTTTAAAGTATACAATTCACCCCCACTCTTGTAAATTGAGCATCTACATCATTATTTCAATCCTAAAATTGGTATCAGAGCTGGTCTCTGAAATATTTGTACTCACGTATAAGTTTATCTTGCTCACTTTATCTTTCTGAACTTTTCCATTCCGAACTTTCTCATTTCGAACTTTGTTATTACGAATCTTGTCTACTAACAAGTTTGTGTGCCGAAGGTTATTATAAGTATTTCAGGAATTAATGTTGATTCTATTGATAGTATAAATCCTACAGGACCACCAATCTTTGATGGTAATGACTATGAGTACTGGAGAGATCGAATGAAAAATTTTGTTATCAATACTGGAGTAGACAATTTTTTTATGCTTACTGGTGATTATAAGATTCCTGACAAGGAAGTTAGAACTTTTACTAACCAAGAAAAGCAAGAATATCAACTCAATTATAAGGTATGCAATACTCTACTTTGTTCAATGACCAGAAATATATACAGCCAAATTTCTTCTTGTGAATCAGCTAACTGTATCTGGAAGAAGTTAGAGGTTACACACTTTGGAACTTCTAAAGTGATTGAGACTAGGAGAGTTATGCTTAGAGCTGAATATCATGGATTCAATTTTCCTTATGGAGAACCAATCTGTAAAGTTCAACAAAGATTTATGACTATCGTAAACAGCCTACAGTCTATTGGAGAGAAAGGTGTAGATGATGAATCACTTGTGGATAAGATAATTGATATCATGCCCAATGAGTGGGAATCCAAAAGAACAGCTATAGATGAGAATAGGAAGGTCACTCAAATTTTTCTTGATGAGTTATTTGGAACTCTTCTCCAACATGAAACCAGAATGAAGAGAGATGCTGACAACATCAAAAATAAAAATGGAAATGGTACTGTTTCTTTTACAACAACATCAAATCATATGAAAGCTAAGACTCCTGAAAGAGTAACCATATCCAAGTCTAAGAAGATGGTAGTTCAGTCAGATTCTAGTGAGAGTGAAATATCAGAAAATGAATTAGCAAATCTTGCTCGAAGGATGAACAAGATAGCTGGCCAGATAAATTTTCAATCCAAGTATAAGAAAAAGGATAGGAAAGATAGGAAAGATGGAGAAGTTACTTGTTATGAATGCAAGAGAGATGGAAATATTAGACCAGATTTCCCTTTACTCAAAAAGAAAGAAAGGAAAGAAAGTCATTCAAATAGGAACAGAAAGAAGTATTATAAATCCAAAGCT
Source organism: Viscum album (assembly GCA_963277665.1). Lineage (NCBI taxonomy): Eukaryota > Viridiplantae > Streptophyta > Magnoliopsida > Santalales > Viscaceae > Viscum > Viscum album. Next base: position 1,277,240,292 of record OY728122.1, read on the forward strand.
AAGAAAGTTCTGAAAGCTAATGACACCTGGAGTGCCAGTGGTGGTGACTCTTCAGATGAATCTTCTGATTATGATTCTTCAGGACAGAAGAATATTGGTCTTATAGCCAGATTACCTATTGATAATCATTGTTTTATGGCTAAGGTACTAAATGATGAATTATTGACCAATGTTTCGTTAAATTTTAATGATAGTAAGTATTATAACCCTTCTGATGAAGAAAATACTTTACCTACTTATGAAGAAGTCTCTAGGTTTTCTGAACTTCTTGAAATTGAGAATTCTAAACTCAATAAAAAACTTGATAAGGAAAACTCTAGGAATTCTATTCTTACAAAAGAGATATCAGATATTTCTAAAGATCTTGATAAGAAAAATGCTGATTTTGAAATTATTTCAAAAAATCTTGAGGAAGAAAGTTCTGAGAAGAAAAAACTTTCTAAAGAATTAGAAAAAGTAATTTCTAAGAAAAATGTTTTCGAGCCTAAATCTAGTTCTAAAACTAATGATTTTGAGGATAAAAACTTGGTTATAAAACTCAAGTCCAAAATTTTTTCCTTAAAGAATTGTTTATAAAACTTTACCCATAGTAAGGAAAATTTTGATAAAATGTATTCCCAAATACGACCTTTAAGAAATAAATCCGGATTTGGTTATACCGATGCAAAACCAATTTTTAGTAACAATTATTTTGTTCCTCAAAGTGCCCCATTTTGTACCAAGTGTCAATGTGGTGGTCACTGGGCAAAGAATTGTTCCTTAAACAAAACCCAATCTCTAGGATTTCACAAAGCTTAATTTTCTAAGAAAATGTGGGTTCCTAAAATTTTATTATCTGGAAATCTCAGATCCAAACAAGTTTGGATTCTGAAAGTCTAATTTTCTTCTTGATTTCAGGAAAATAAAGAGAGTACCAGCAACAATACATGGTACATGGATAGTGGATGTTCTCGACACATGACTGGTAACAAAAGCTATTTTGAAAAGATTATCAAAACGAAAGGAGGAAAGGTAACTTTCAGAGATAATGCTAAGGGTGAGATTATTGGTATTGGTAATATTGTTCTTCTTGGTAAAACCTTGATTTCAAATGTTCTTTTTGTTAAGGGTCTTAAGCACAACCTCATAGCATAAGTCAATTATGTGATGAAGGTTACCTTGTGAATTTTTGGAATGATAAGTGCTTAGTTCACAATTCCAAGGAAGAATTTATTCTCTCAGCCAATAGGCAAGAGAATATTTACACCTTAAACTTAAAAGACCTTAAAGCCAAGATTTAACTTGCCTTAGTGTTATGGAAGATCATTCCTGGTTATGGCATAGAAGACTAGGTCACTGTAACCTTAGGAACCTATGTAAACTCTCTAAGAAGAAACTAGTTAAGGATCTACCGGAGCTTAGATTTGATTCTTCTAAAGTTTTTGATCCTTGTCAATATGGAAAGAAACATAAATCTAGTTTTAAATCAATCGGTGAAGTCTCAAAAACTGATGCATTACAGTTAGTGCACATGGATCTTTTCGGTCCAACACAAACTGGAAGTATTGAAGGCAAATACTATGTGTTTGTTCTTGTTGATGATTACACTAGATTTACTTGGGTCTATTTTCTAGCAAAGAAGTCTGAAGATTTTTCTTATTTCAAAAGTTTTAGAGCTCAAGTTAAAAATGAGAAAACCTTCCATTGAAAACTATTCATAGTGATCATGGAGGTGAATTTCAAAATTCTGATTTTGAAACTTTTTGTAGTAGAAAAGGTATTACTCACAATTTTTCAGCACCTAGAACTCCTCAACAAAATGGTGTAGTTGAAAGAAGAAATAGAATTCTTCAAGAGATAACTAGAACCATGTTGATTGAATATTCTATAGCTAGACATTTTCGGGCTGAAGCTGTAAGTACTGCTTGTTATACTATAAATCGAGTTTTGATTAGACCTTTTCTTAATAAAACTCCTTATGAGTTATGGAATGGTAGAAAACCAAGACTATCTTACTTAAAGGTTTTTGGTTGAAAAGTATTCATTTTGAATACTAAAGATAACTTACATAAATTCGCACCAAAATCTGATGAAGGAATTTTCTTAGGCTATTCCACAACATCTAAGGCTTATAGAGTTTTTAATAAAAACACTTGTACTGTTGAAGAAACAGTACATGTAAAATTTGATGAGTCAGATCCTTTTGTTTTTAAAACACCTCAACCTACATCCTCGGATGTGTTTTCAAAAACTGATTATCAACCTTTGATAAAAGAACCTTCTGATAAGGATAATGCTCAAGAAGATATTCCTGAAACATTTACCCCAGAAGACTTTCTACCCTATATTGATGAACAGGCTTTTCAAAACCCAAATCAGGCGTTTCTTAAAAATCATCCCAGTGATAGTATCATTGGTGATGTGAATCAACCTGTAAGGACTAGAAGTTCCTTAAGAAATGAAGTATAAAATCTAGCATTTCTTTCCCAATTATAACCTAAAAGAACTGATGAAGCTTTAGGTGATGATGATTGGATCAAAGCCATGCAAGATGAACTAAATTAATTCGAAAGGAATAAAGTCTGGACCTTGGTTGAAAGATCTAAGGAAACTTCTGTTATTGGAGTAAAATGGGTTTTCAGAAATAAATGTGATGAAAATGGAGTCATATTAAGAAATAAAGCTAGAATTGTTGCTAAAGGATATAATCAGCAAGAGGTAATAGACTATGAAAAAACCTATGCTCCAGTAGCTAGACTTGAATCTATCTGTATTCTACTTACCTTTGCAGCATTCTTTAATTTCAAACTTTACCAAATGGATGTGAAATGTGCTTTTCTTAATGGTTATGTTCAAGAGGATGTTTTTGTTGAACAACCTCATGGATTTGAAGATACAAAACATCCTGATTATGTTTTTAGACTTACCAAAGCTCTGTATGGCCTTAAACAAGCCCCACGAGCATGGTATGATAGACTCACTAGATTTTTGCTTCAAAATAACTATGTTAAGGGAAATGCAGATCCAACCCTTTTTATAAAGAAAGATAAGAAAAATGTTTTTATTGTTCAAATTTATGTTGATGACATCATATTTGGTTCAACATAGCAATATTTGACCGACTCTTTTGCAAGACTAATGAAATCTGAGTTTGAAATGAGTATAATGGGTGAGTTAACATTTTTCCTTGGTTTTCAAATTTCTCAAAAACCAGAAGGAACCTACAAATCTCAACATAAGTATATTAAAGATCTTCTTAAAAAGTATGGTTATGACAAAACTAAGAGTATTAGTACTCCCATTGGTACCTCAAACTCATTAGATCTTGATGAAGCTGGGAAACTAGTAGATTAAACATCTTTTAGAGGTATGATAGGAAGCCTACTATACTTAACATCTAGTCAACCAGACTTAATGTTTTCAGTATGCTTATGTGCAAGATATCAATACAATCCTAAGGAATCTCACTTAAAGGCAGTAAAAAGAATTTTTTGCTACCTTAAGGGAACAATGGATCTAGGATTATTTTATACTTCTGGAAATGATTTTATCCTAAAAAGATTTTCTGATGCTGACTTTGGTGGAGGTAGAATGGATAGAAAAAGTACATCCGGAACTTGTCATTTCTTAGGAAATTCATTAGTTTCTTGGTCTTACAAGAAGCAACATTCTGTAGCACTCTCCACTACTGAAGCTGAATATGTAGCAGCTGGAAGTTGTTGTGCTCAAGTGTTGTAGATTCAACACACACTCACATACTATGGCTTGAGTTTTACTAAAACTCAAATTTTGTGTGACAACACAAGTTCCATTTCTCTTAGTAAGAACCCTGCACATCACTCCCGTGCAAAACACATAGATATTAGGCACCACTTTCTTAGGGATCACACACTCAAAGGAGATATTATTCTTCAGTTTATCGGAACACAAGATCAACTTGCTGATATTTTCACAAAATCTTTGCCTTCTGATAGATTTGAATATATTAAACAGAAGTTAGGAATGATAACCGTAAGGTAATCCTTCTTAATTAACTTTCTGTTGAAATAGTCTCCTTATAGCAATAAACTCCTTTTCATAGGGGGAGTACATTTGTTTTATAGATTAACAAAGTTTTTCAAAATTTGTTTTTCAAACTTTTCGAAACTAAAATTCCGGAATGAAATTTCCGGAACTAAATTTTTCCAGAATGGATATTTTCATATAGAAAACTTCTGGAGTGGAAATGTTCGTATTGAAAACATCCGGAATGGAAACTTTCATACTGGTATTTTCATAATGGGATTTTTGTACTGAATCTTTCATAATGTGTTTTTAGTTTTCAAATTTTATAATAACATTTTCGTACTGAGTTTTCCGTACTGAGATTATTTTTCGTAATGAGTTTTGCGAACAATTTCGTAGTAAAGATTTTTTTTTCGTAGTTTTCGTAAAAATGTTACCAATCACGAATAATCTTCCTAAGACAATACGAAAGGTATGATTTCCTTACTCAAGTTTTCATAATCATATTTTAATTACTGGCATTTTCTTATATTTTTTTCGGATTATAGTTTTCTTAATTCTTTGTTTTAATAAAAACCTCAAAAGATCGGATTCAAGAGAATTGGTTTTCAACTGTCAGATCAGATCTCAGCTTATCACAACCGTTTGATCAACCGTGGAAGTTGAACCGTTTTTTCGTTGCCTATATAAAGGAGACCCCAAACGATTGTCCCACATCAGTTTTCAAGCTCCAGCGTCGCGAAGCTCTGCCTCTCTGTTTTAATACCGTTCCGAACCTCAGCTTTTTCAGTTCCGAACTTCTCAGAGGTCTTCATATCCGAATGTCTATGGAAGCAGCTTCTCAAGACATGTCTTCTTCTAAGCTGATTTCAAAGTGGTTAGTATATAGAGAGAGGCTGGTTCATCCAGATTTCTTCAACAAGTACGATTCTCTTATTTCCAAGAATATCAAGCTAAATGGTTGGGAAGATGTTGCGGTGTCAAAAACCGAGAATCAAGATGAAGTGTATTCATATTTGCTTATAGAGTTCTATGAAACAGTCTCCTTTCTGAAGGAAGATGGAAGGGAAAATTTGTCTTTTAAGTCTTATGGTAAGACTTATAAGCTTTCATATGCCAAGGCAGCCAGCTTGGTAGGGCTGAATAATGAAGGTGAAGCTGAATTTATATCTCATGTGTTGCCGGATTCAAAAGGTAGCTTCGACAAGGAAAAAGATTTAGAAACTCTCAGACTAGAAGATGAAAATGCTCCAAAGATTGCTTCTCTATCTACAAATTTCTGGATTCTAGAGTTATGGGTACAAGGCCTTATCGTACTGAGGAAGGGTGAAAAAGATAGCTTAAAGAAGAGTGAGATCTACATCCTAGATTTTCTGATAAATCTGAGGAAGTTTAATTTGATGAAGCACATTCTTATCACTCTTGAGAATGTGAAGAAAGGGAATCTGAGAGCTCATATTATAATGTATCCAGCAATCCTCTCGAAGTTGATAGTTCGGTGCCTTGAGTCTTTCAAGGAGTCTTGCAAGTCTAAGCCAAGAGTTTGCAAGATTATGTTGGTGATTGATGGTACACTTAAAAAGAATGGATGTAGCTTTTGATAAGAATACTGGTCAGTTTGTTGATTTACCTTCTCAAGAAGAAATAGTTCTGAAAGTTGCTGATCCGGAATCCTCTAAGCCGGTAATGAAGATAAAGTTGAAAGAAGTTGAAGTAGAAGTAGTAAATCCCAAGTCAAAGGATGTTTATTCCGCACCTCCAAAACCAAAGAAGAAGAAATCTTACCCAGATGAGGTTGTTGCTAAATGGAGGGAGATGAAAGAGAAGAGAGTGCAAGGGGAGCCTCAGTTTGGCTTGGAACCTACGGAGGCTAAGGCCTTGAAGGAAAGAACTGCGGATGAGTTAGAAAAACAAGCGAAAGAAAAGAAACTCAAGAAGAAGATGTCTGAGGCTGAGGTAGCTCAGGCTTTGTTGAAGTTCAATGAGATGGTTTCAGCCAATATTCCTGTTCCGAGATCTTTTTCATTGGAATCTCTTCTTGAGACTCCAGGAAGAAATTTCATTGCTCCGGAAGAAGCTGTTTCTAAGACTGTTGAGGAAGTAGAGCAAGTTGAGCAAGTGGAAGAAGTAGAAGATGTTGCTGAAGGAAGTGGTGAAACCGGAGAATTGTTGAAACAAGTAGATGATTATAAGGGGACACCTTCGGAACACTTGTCGCTCCGAACTTCAGAAGATGAATCTTCGAAGCTAGTTACTCCAGCAATGGAAGAAGAGAAAGGAGAAGAATAAGTAGCTTATCATGGAGAGGAAGAACAACTTCTACAAGATATTTCTCAAATGGAAAATATAGAGGTTGGTGCTCAGGAAGTTGCTGATGAGGAAGAAAATGTTGTGCAAGTTTCTGATAGTGAAAAGAGAACTCCGGAATAGGTTTATATTCTAAAAAAAGACAAGGGAAAGCAAATTCTTGCTGATACTCCGAGCTTATTAGTGGTGAAGAGAAAGGAAGTTGGTAGTTCTTCAAAGAGAAAGCTTGAACTTGTTGAAAAAGAAAATTCTGCAAGCAGAGTCTCGGATTTGGAGTCATCTTCATTGGGGCTTGAATTTTTTGTTCAGTCTTTAAAGAAGTTGGTGGGAACTATTTCGACCTTCTCAAGTATTGACTCAAGATGTCAGATGCTCCAACATGCTTTGAATCAGAAATCAGACTCCGTATCTATGGTTATGGACAAGTGTGTTGAAATAGAGGCTTAGTTCAAAACGTTCTTTGTCGGCTATGAAGCCCATATAAAATCTTGCAAGAGGATGACAAACTGGTCGAGGAAGACTGTAGAATAGATGAGGCTATTTGATGAATTTCAAGACAATGTTAAAGATGCTTTTGAGACTAAGGACAGGAAGATAAATGAGCTGACTTCTTCTTTAGAAGAGAAGCTGACAGATGAAAAGAACTCCTGGATTCAAGAAGTTAGAGATCTGAATGGGAAGCTGAATTCTGTCTCTCAGAACTGGAAGTTTGAAAGGGATCATCGGATTGAGTTTGAAGAGAAATTGAAGGCTCAGGAAGAAAATATTAAATCCCAGGAAGAAAAGCTTCAAGCCCAGGAAGAAAAGATTTAAGCCCAAAGAGAAAGAATTTTTGTACTAAAGAAGAAAGCTGAAGAAGATCATAAAGACTTAAAGAAGATAAAGACTATTCTAAAGGGTCTCAGGGCAAATGAAAAAGATCCCAAATATACAGATCCGGTCTTTTGTTGTAACTTAACTCTTTTGTTGTTGAAATTTTCAATCTTAATAAAAAATTTTGTGCTTGCTCGTTTCTTTTTGTTGTTACTACTAATCTTTCAGGTACTTTGTTATATTTTCCATTCCCTTGTATTCTTTTTGAAAATCGCAAAGGGGGAGAAGGAAAAGAACTCTAATGAAAGGGAAAAAGAACCCAAACAAAGGGTGAGAATGAAAACAAACTCTAATAAGAGTTTATCTAAGGGGGAGTTTTTCATTAAAGAAGACTTTCTTATTCGTAATGAAATGTCACTCTGGAAATCTAGAATACGATCCTTAGAGTTTCAAAGCCTAAGGGGGAGTTAATCGTATTCATCAATATCCTTAAAGCAAAGGGAGATAAGCCTTAATTATTTTCTTTCATCTTAGAATTTCTTTTTCAAGGATGTTTGTGCTTTCCAAAAAGGGGGAGATTGTTGAGTCAATAAGGTTTTCCTTATGACTTTTCCATTTCTTCTTGTTTTGAAAATCACAAACACCTTATCTTTAAGAAAATTGCTTTTATAAAGAAAATTTCTTTTATAAGGAAAATTGATTTTATAAGGAAAATTGCTTTTATAAGGAAAATTGTTTTTATAAGGAAAATTGCTTTTATAAGAAAAATCTCTTTTATAAGGAAAATCGCTTTTGTAAGAAAAACTATCCTTATAATATTTTCATCCATATTTTTCTTAAGTATAAGATTCGGATTCATTTCTATATTCTCGGAATTGTTTGAAACTTTGATATGAGGTATTCTATTTTTAGGATCTGAATTCTGGACAAGAACTGTAATAAAGTTTCACTCCGAAATCCAGATGAGAACTGTAATAAAGTTTCATTCCGAACTCCGAATACGAACTCTAATTAAGTTCTACATCAGATTCAGGATGCAAATCCTTATGAAGTTCGACAACGAATTCTCTTTACGAATTCTGATAATGAATTCTCATTACGAATTCTGATGATGAATTCTCATTACGAAACCTGATGATGAATTCTCATTACGAATTCTGACGACGAATTCTCATTCCGAATTCTCATTCCGAATTCATCTATTAAATAGAATCTGATCATCTTTGTTTTATACACTCTGAATTTATTTAGACTCCGAACTTTCACTCTGAATTTTTCACTCCGAACTTTTGAGTTAATTTTTAAATGGTGTCGTACATTCTGTTACACCTGTTTTGTTATAAAACGATATCGTCTATTCTGTTATAAAACTAACCGTTGGCTAAGTTAAACATGTACAGGTCCCTCCAATTTTTAAGGAAAATATGACCGTTGGGAAGGAGGCCAACCTTACCTATAAATAGGAGCTCATTTGAAAGAGATTGGTGTTGAAAGGATGACTGATCTTCGACTCATGTGATTACATGCTTGAAGTGATTTCTAGAGAGAGAGAATCTTATTAACTCTCAAAGCTTTGTACGACTCCGAATGTTGGTGATTACATTCGAGGACTTCCTGGGATAGGAAGAAAGAGGTGCCGACTAACTTGAAGTTCGAGGGATTCCTTGCTGAGGAAGACAGAGGTTGCCAACTACCTTGAAGTTGAGGGCTTGTGGGGATAGAAAGACAGAGACTCCGATCTTTGTATCGAGGGATTACCCTGGTGTGGGTAAGACAGACTTGCTTGAAAGTATAAAACAAGGGACCTTTATCCAAGGTTGTTGGATACCCTTCTCTTTGGGTTAAAAGACTTAAATCTTGTTACTTGTGGTTTTACTACTTGTTTATTTCCGCTGCATTTTGTATTATATGGAATGTATAACTTTCTTATACTTCCTTAATTGTACTCTGTTTCATTTAGATTCTATACGCTTTAATGTAGAATCTCATATTGTAATCTTTTGTTAAGTTTCAATTTCCGGATCCATATTTCCGAAACCCACTTTCAGAATCCCTTTCCAAGTTTTCATTTGGTATTGGAGGTGTTGTGAATTTGCTTAAGTTTAACTTTGTTAAACATAGCCCTTTCCTTTGCTTAAGGAAAACACAGTTATTCATAACTATCTTTAAAGGTTCCAAAGGAATTTTTAAAGTATACGATTCACCCCCCCCTCTTGTAAATTGAGCATCTACATCATTATTTCGATCCTACAATGAATTCCCTTACCTCGGGTTCATATTACATAAAATATGTTTAAATGTTATGTATAATGGTTAAAAGAGTTTAATTAATATTTTATAGAAACATATTCATTTTTATAACATCTTATATGATCATTTTATAACATCATTCCACTCATTTATTAATAATATTGTATTTTTTCCATTATTTCAAGTACGTTCTTGATATGGTTCCCATAGTCAATTTGTAATGGATTGTCTTGTCAAATGTAAGAAAAACTCTAGAAGTGTAATGAAATAGTATTAATATATTTCCATAATAATAAATGCTACCATAAATCATTTTTTTTAGATATTATGATGAATCATTAGATAAAACATTAATGATATTCGTTTAGGTTATTTTGGTGGTTTTTCGAGAATCACAAACTTTTTTCGTTGTATAATTTACCATTATATATATATGTTAATCACAAAACATAAAAAAGGTTATATCATACACTTAAAAATATGTTTCAACTATTAAAATGGAGTTATGACCAGCCATTATGGAATCCTGCCTTTTTATTACATAACTTTACATAATATTTTACAAATATAGGATCTTTTAAAGTTTAGTGTCTTAGAAATAATGTTTATAATACATTAAAACTTAAAAATTTATTATATTACACATGAATTGATTCTTAAAGGTTTATCCTAAGTAAATTTATTTAATCTCATAACTTGGGGACATACATCAAAGGAAAGGGTGAGCAGAAGGCCCGGTAAGTGAAAACCAGTGAAACAGTTTACATGTGAACTTGAGAGATATCAATAAGGATATGAAGAATATCATAACGTAATGATAAATAGGAATATAATAATAATAATAACTTGAATCATAACTTTAAAATGTTTCTACAAAATTTAATTTAGACATTCACAAGCATATCGCCAAGGTATTATAAAAATTACCAAGGTATCGTAAATCATGTAATCTCTAGAGATTAATTTATTTAAACAATTAATTGGAGATATATAAGGTTTAAACCTTAATATTTATTTATATTCATGTGATACACATAAATAGTAATCAAACATTTCATAAATAACCCAAAGTGAATAAAAGAAATGGGTTTGGTATCAAAATCAAGGAATTTTAAAAAGTGCTTAAAAATGTGATCATTATGTCATTTATAACCCATGTAAATGGAATGAGTGTTTTATTTATGTAAATTTATTCATTTATGAATACCCAAGGAAATTAAAGAGGTTTGGGAATTCACCTAAAGAAAATAAAATAATTTCTTAAGAAAAATAGAGAGATTTTGAGACGAAAATTTTGCAGCATAACAGGTATGAAACATGGTTTTATAAAACATTAAAAACAGATGGGATGAGGGTCACCCATTTATAAAAGATTCATAATATATTATAGGTATATAATAAAATATAAATAACAATGTTTTGTTGAAATTTTAAATACATACCACATAAAAGAGAACTTAAAAGGAAAAAGAAAAATTCAGAATTCCCTTACATCAAAGAGTAACCTCTAAAACACTATGATCGGGACATTTAGGTCTTGAGAACACCTTGGGAGTACTCATTGAGAGTTAATATTATAATAACTCCTAGTAAAATTATTTCGTAATGAAATTAAATTAAGGAATGGTTGGGTATTTATATTAAAAAAGAGGGATTTTTTTTGTTAATTCCAAAGGACACCTCATTAATGGTATTTGGAAAAACCATGGCCTTTCCCATGGTATTTTCCCAGTGTAACACCCCAAGGTTTTGAAAATAAATATAGAATTCAGTTTTATAATCTAGCTGTTAAACACAACTTTTCCTCTTCTATGTTTTGAATTTCAAAAAATGGTCATCTAGAGTTGTGTTCAGTAAGTCATTTGGAGTCTGATAGAACAAACTTGATTTTTTTTGAATAATAACATACCCTTATGAATATTAATATGAATAGTAATATGACCCTTATGAATAGTAAATAATTATATTATTTTATTTTCATAAGGTAATATGATAATGGGATCTTAATTAATTTTTCAATGTCACATAAAACTAATTATACCAAGATTGTTATTTTTTCAAATTAACTATGACTTTATTTAAAAATTAAATTAATAATATTTAGAAAATTATTTTTAAAAAAATGGAGTTCACTTTTGAATTCTACACATTGAAAAATGGTAGGGGTGAATTTTTGGGATTTTTCTAAAATTCTTGAATTTTTTATGAATAATGAAATACTATAAAATAGTGTATATACAAATTATCAGTTAAATACACTATTTATGACATCATAAGTGATTTAAGGACACTTGGTTCGAACTCACATGAACTTATTAATATGAGGGGTCACATGAAAAAACACTATTGGTTGTCTTGAGGGAAATAATAAAATAATTAATTAAATATTCAAAATTTACTCATCTCCTCCCCTATAAAAACCCCTCACCACACCCTCTTCTATTCACTCCTCTAAGACTTTAATATCCTCAAAGTTCTTCCCAATTACCCTTCCCTATTCTCTCTCCACGTCCAAGAAGCTTTTTGTCTTGACAAAATACCAAAATCCCTTCCCTTAAGGAGATTCTCAAGGAGGTTATTTCAAGAGGTAGGTCACCCTTCTTTTTCATTTGGTTTCATTTCAATTTATCTTCTTTTTCTATCCTCACATCACCTCCTCTGTAAAAATGATCATTTTAACTCCAGTATCATCTAAATACTATAATTATATCATTTTAATTGAAGAACCACCATAAATATTATTACTCCCTCCCTTTTATTTTTATAAACGAAGTCAACGTCCATGAGGTTCCAATTTATAGTCTTCGTGGACGATGAAGTTTTGTTCTTCGAATTATTCTTCATTACTGGTCATGATACAATATTTATGGTTGATCCAGACTATAATATATGTATTATAACATAATTAATATTCAGGAACCATAATATGTACATATAATTATGTTATATGACAAGACTAGTTCATAATATTCCAAATACTGCCGAATAATCGAAGTGGTTGTCATCTAATGATTCATCCTCATTCCATGAAACCAAATGACAAAAATGACCATTCTCAATTATTTATGTTCATAAATAATTTATAATTCTAATCCTGGAGATTTATAACTATTCTACATGAACTCCATTACTTAAAAACAAGTGAACCGATTACGAAAATAAAGAAAACGAACACCCCGGAACAACAAAATTCAATATAATAACTTAGAAATAAGGGTATAAATGAACTAAAAAGATTTATGATACCCTAAATACATGTCTAATAGGTTCTTAAATAAGTTATTAATAAGTATAATTTCATATTCCAGGATCTTAAGTTCAAGAGCAGAACATGTTTGGAGTTAAGGTAAGGGTTTTTCCACCCGAACTTCCATTTTCATTCGGGTAACTTTCATCATCTCATTATCTCAATAAAATTATTATGTATTGTTATATACTCCTCATAAATTCTTTGTGAGTATTTTTTATATTTTTACCAAATAGAACCATTCCTTATTTTATGGATAGTTACATGTTTTAAAATAAACTTTCAAAATTGTCTCCAAAATACAAGCCCGATTCAAGGAAATTTCTCAAATTCTTACCTATTTTCAAGGACACTCTATAATATGTTTTTGGAAACCATTATCTTTATAAAATTACTCATTATATTATGAAAATACTATCTTACTTCACTTTGGGTTTTATACAAAGATTTTTCCAAAAGAACTCTTCTTTTCAAAATAAAAGAATATTTATCTTCAGAATTGCTTAATGATTTTATAAGAGTGTTTCCATATAATTCAAAACTCTTGTTGATTCCATGGTATTATTGGGTTCAATAGTTTATGAAGTCATCTACCATATTTGATTTAATGGTTTATGACTAACTCTATTTTGGATTATCTATCCTAAAACCATTCACCATATTACTCGGAATGGTTTGTGTTTTATGTTTAATGATTAGGGAAAGATAGTTACATTTCATATGATAGTTTCGATATGAATGTATATGTTGTTTATTTTTACCCCACTTATATGAGGAATGCATTGGACTTATTATGTGATGGGTGGGGCCCGCTATATCCCCTCGATGCATCGATAGGTCTCGTGAGACAAATAGACGTGGAATTTGTCGAGGCCTTTCCCAATGTGATATGGATTTTGTTCGAGGCCTTAATCATTAGAAGTCTTGGCCGAGGCCTTCACAAAATGTTTCAGAATATCCAGAATTTGCACTTCCCTCATTATAAAGCTAGTAATTTATAGTTCATGTGGTTATTCGACTAGTAGAATACCCATGATTATGTTTCATTATGGCATTATTTACTCATCTCATATTTCTTCCATAATGTGTGAAAGTTTATTATTAAAGGCATGTGTTCTCAATTATGCACTATGTCTTATGTTTATTCTATCTTCTGTTGTATTTCTTACTCTTACTGAGCATGTGATATCACCCCTTTCTTATGTTTCATTTTTTCCAGGATATGAAGAAGTATATTATGAATGACTTGTAAGTATAATCTAGGAGGCATGGATGTCTTTAATGGAATAAATTAGTGTTGTATTTCCTTTCTTGATGTAAATTTGAACTTATTTATGTATCTTGTTTCCAATAATACTAAAATATTTGGTCCTTTGAGATGCTTATTCCTTGTTTGTATGCCAATGTAATCAAATAAGGAACCGGCTCCGGGCAGCTGGGGTCGGGACCTTATAGTTGGTATCAGAGAAAGTTTAGTATAAAACTTGGAAACTAGATTTAGCAAGAGTATATTGGGGAAGAGTCCCTAAGATAGTCTTTGAGGATAAACATACAAGAACTTTCTGGTATTTTTTAAGTAATATATTATGTGGATATTTTAAGTAATACATCCCTGTCTAAATACGAGCAGGTAGAGGTGGCTCTGGTACAGATATACCTAGGAGTGAAAGATCTAATAAGGAGTTTCAGGCTTGACCCGGGGTATCCTGGTATACGCCAACGGTCCTTGCTGCACTCTTGGTTATGACACTCTCGGGGGATATTCTTATGATAATTCATGTTTTCCTTACAAGCCATTATGAAGGATTTAAATGTAAATTTTTTCTCAAAGATTCCATGCTTATTATTAAGAGATTAGCTATGCATAGAATTTCAATTTATGCTTAGTATTTTTCTACATTGAGATTATAAATTATGATACATACCCTAATATAGTGCATGCCATTATTTAGAAATGGCGCCTAGTGGAAGGAAGGGAAACTGCACGAATGGGCATAGGGATTTCCCTTTGATGAAAGATAATGATGTTGGCTCTGGTGTTGTGATGGGTGATGAGAAAATTATAACTATACTGTGAGAACTTACTCAAGTTATGAATAATAAACTTACCCGTATGGAGCATCTGGATCCACCATGTGGAGGATCTATGTTAGATCTCTTTATAAGACAACAACCTCCATCATTCAACAGGACTACAAACTCTTTTGTAGTAGAGTAGTGGATATGTTCCCATAAGAAGATATTTCTCACCTTGGGATGTAATGAAAGAGAGAAGGTCGTCATGGTAGTCTATCATCTATCGGGAGATGCAGATTAGTGGTGATCATTAATCCAAAACACAAAGGAGGAGGAGGAAATAGAGGAGATGGAATGGAGGAACTTTAAGGAAATCTTCCTGGAGAAATACTTTCCTGATGAACAAAGATCGGATATGGAGAGTAAATTCTTGAATTTGAGGCAGAAGGAAGATGAGAATGTTTCAAAGTACGAAACTAACTTCACAAGGTTAGCAATACATGTTGTGGACTACATACGAATTCCATGGAGAAAAATTGATCGATTCTTTGATGGCCAAAATCCTTTCCTTAGGCGGGCACTGGTCTCCCAAATTTTTTCATCATATGAGGATATAGTTTCATGTGTTATCAAGACAAAAAAAAGAATTCTCTAAGTCTTATGATTTTAAGGTAAAGCATGAAAAGAAGAGGGCTGCGGAAAACATGGGGAAAAGAAACATGGATTAAGGGGAGAGTTGAATTTCCACCATATGACAATTGTGGAAGGAAACACCATGGTGCATGCTTAAAAGGAAAAGGAGTATGCTACAAATGTGGTGAGAAAGTCCATCTTGTTAGTGATTGTAATGTGAAGAAGGAATCCAATGATGTTCAATGCTATAATTGTTGGGAGAAGGGACACTATGCTAATGATTGTCCAAAGAGTCAAGGAAACATTCAACATAAAAGGACAAGAGATCAAGGACAAGATTACTCAATCACAACTGCAGAGGTTGAAGTTCGGAATGATGTGGTGGTAGGTACTTTGATCATTTCATCAAACTTAGCCAATGCTTAATTTGATTTTGGATTATCATATTGTTTTATATCTTCCCAGTTTGGTAAGAAAATTAGATATTTATAATTTGATTTAACAAGGGAGATTTCAGTCAAAACTCCTAAGGTAAGTATCATTGCAACAAATTTTTGTGAATTAGTTCCCATTAGGGAATAGAAATGTTCTTTATTTGATGATCTCATTGTCATACCCATGATTTAATTTGATATAATCCTCGATATGGATTGGCTTTTGGACCATGATGCGAAACATTATTGTAAGAAGAATGAGGTTACAATTTTTGATGATAATAAGGAGTACCTTATCTTGAGAGCAAAAACGTCACCACCTGATTCTTATCTAGACCCACCCCTAGTAGCTCAACTAAATTAAATTATTAAGGAGGAAGAGAATGAAATAACTATGGGTGAGGAAAAGAATGTTCAAATAGAAGATGTACCTATTGTGCAAGAATATATTGATGTCTTTCTAGAGGATTTACCTAGACATACTCTAGAGCGGGAAATTGATTTTTCTATTGACTTAATTCCTGGTTCAATTCTCATATCAAATACCCCTTATAGAATGGCCACTATGCAGTTAGTGGGACTAAAGAAACAACTAGAGGAATTGAGTGATAAAGGATTTATTCGCCCTAGTGTCTCTCTATGGGGAGACCATGTTCTTTTTGTTAAAAAGAAAGATGGTTCTATGAGGTTGTGCATTGATTATAGGGAAATCAATGATATTACAATAAAGAATAAGTATCCTCTCCCATGAATTTATGATTTATTTGATCAAATTCATAGAGCCCAATATTTTTTGAAGATTGATCTTCGATCTGGATATCATCAGTTGCTTGTGAGAAAGGAAGACATTCAGAAAACAACATTTTGAACGAGGTACGGACATTATGAGTTTATAGTAATTCCTTTTGAACTAACCAATGCACCTTCTGTTTTCATGGATCTCATGAACAGAGTCATCAAGGAATATCTTGATGAATTTTTAGTGGTATTTATCGATGATATCCTGGTTTACTCTAAGCGCTATGAAGATCATGAAAATCACTTGCGCACCATTCTGAAGACTCTGATAAGAAATGATTTATATGGGAAGTTCAGAAAGTGTGAGTTCTGGCTCCAATCAGTTTTTTTTCTAGGACACATTGTCTCTAAGGGTGGTATATCTGTATATCCTGCAAATACAAAGGTTGTGCAAGAATGGACTACTCCAATGAACGTAACTGAGTTATGTAGTTTTATTGGTTTAGCAGGTTATTATAGGTGTTTCATTCAGAACTTCGCCCATTTAGCCAACCAAATGACTAAGATCACACTAAAAGGGTTTAAGTTCATATGGACCAAGGAATGTGAAGAGTGTTTTGAAGAACTGAAGAGGAGGTTAGTGAATGTTCTGATCCTAACCCTACCATCGGGGAATGATGGGTTTGTTATCTATAGTGATGCATCAAAGAAAGTACTTGGTTGTGTCCTTATGCATAATGATTGAGTGATTACCTATGCGTCTAGGTAACTAAAAATTCATGAACAAAACTATCCAATTCATGATCTTGAGTTAGCAGCGATAATCTTTTCTCTGAAGATTTGGATAAAATACCTCTATGGAGAGAAATGTGAGATATATACAGATCATAAGAGTTTGAAATATATATTCTCATAGAAAGAACTCAAAATGAGACAAATATAATGGATTGATCTACACAAATACTACAATTGCACAATACACTACCACCCTGGGAAGGAAAATAATGTGGTAGACACTTTGAGTAGAAAGGACCACGGAATTCTGAATAAGATGAGAGTTGAAAGGGATCCTCTATTCAGGGATCTAGTAAAGATGGATACAAAAATTATCAAGGAAGGTAACACGTCACTAATTTTTAAAATGGTTGCCAAACCTTCTTCATTGGAAAAGATAAAATGTTCTCAGGAAGATGATGAAAAGTTTCAAAAGAAAATTAAAGCTATAAATGATGGGAGGTTGACTGAATTCGCATATGAAGGTGGCATTTTGAAATTCAGAAAAAGGATTTGTGTTCCCGCTATTCCTAAGATAAAGAGGGAACTATTGGATGATTCTCATAGCTCTAATTTCTCTATACATCCCGGTATCACAAAGATGTTGATAGATCTAAAGGAACATTTTTTGTGGGAAAACATGAAGAAGGAGATTGCTGATTACGTGTTGAGATGTTTAGTTTGTCAACAGGTGAAGGCAGGAAGACAACATCCTAGTGGAATCATACAACCCCTTCCTATACCTATGTGGAAATTCTATGATATTATGATGGACTTTGTCATGGGGCTACCAAAGACTCCAAGAAAGAATGATACGATATGGGTCATTGTTGACCGTTTTACAAAATCTGCTCATTTTCTTACTATAAGGGAAGATTTTCCACTTGAAAGTTTATCAAGAATATATATTAATAAAGTTTTAAGACTTCATGGTGTACCCTCATCAATTTTTTCTGATCATGATACCCATTTTACATCACGATTCTGGAAGAGTCTTCAGAAGGACCTAGATACTGATCTTCATTTGAGCACTGCCTACCACCCACAAACTGATGGACAATTAGAACGGACTATTCAAACATTGGAAGACATGTTGAGGTCTTGTTCACTTGATTTTCAAGGCATGTGGGATCAGTATTTACCTCTCATGGAATTTTTCTACAATAATAGCTTCCATTCAAGTATTCAGATGGCACCCTATGAAGCATTATATGGGAGGAGATGTCGTACACCAACATGTTAGGATTATGTTGGTGAAAGAAAGCCTGTGGGTCCAGAACTTGTTGAAGAAACAATGGAAAAGGTGAAGATTATCCATAACCATATCAAAACAGATCAAAGTAGGCAAAAGAGCTATGCTGATAACCGAAGGAAGGATTTGGAATTTCAATAAGGTGATCATGTCTTATTAAAGGTATCTCTATGGAAGGGTATTATACGATTCGGTAAGAAGGGAAAATTAAGTCCCAGGTACATCGGAACTTTTGAAATTCTAGACCGAATTGGAGTTGTAGATTACTGTTTGGAAATGCCGCCATGTCTCTCCAAGGTTCACAATGTGTTCCATGTGTAAATGTTAAGAAATTACATTCTAGACCCAACACATGTACTCACTTATGAAGAAGTAGAACTTGAGCCCGATCAATCTTATTGTGAAGATCCTATCAAGATTCTTGATACTAGAGAACATGTATTGAGAAATCAGACAACTCATCTAGTAAAGGTTATTTGGAGGAACCATAAGATGGAGGAAGCAACATGGGAGCCTGAGGATCTTATGTTAAAGACATACTTGAATCTTTTTAGGTAATATTTTGTGAATTTTGAGGAAGAAATTTTTGTAAAGAGGGGAGAATGTGACGCCCTATGGAGTTCTGTTCAGTAAGTCATTTGGAGTCTGATAGAACAAACTTGATTTTTGGTGAATAGTAACATACCCTTATGAATAGAAATATGAATAGTAATATGACCCTTATGAATAATAAATAATGATATTATTTTATTTTCATAAGGTAATATGATAATGGGATCTTAATTAATTTTTCAATGTCACATAAAACTAATTATACCTCTAACATTGTTATTTTTCGAATTTACTATGAATTTATTTAAAAATTAAATTAATAATATTTAGAAAATTATTTTTGAAAAATGGAGTTCACATTTGAATTATACATGTCAAAAAATGGTAGGGATGAATTTTTGTGATTTTTCTGAAATTCTTGAATTTTTTATGAATAGTGAAATACGATAAAATACTGTATATACAAATTATCAGTTAAATACACTATTTATGACATCATAAGTGATGTAAGGACACTTGGTTCGAACTCACAGGAACTTATTACTATTTGGGGTCACATTAAACAAAATTATTTGTTGTCTTGAAAGAAATAATAAAATAATGAATTAAATATTCAAAATTTACTCCTCTCCTCAACTATAAAAACCCCTCACCACTCCCTCTTCTATTCACTTCTCTAAGCCCTGAAGATCCTCAAAGTTCTGCCCAAATACCCTTTTTATGTCTCTCCCCACATCCAAGAAGATTTTGGTCTTGCTAAAATACCAAAACCCCTTCCCTTAAAGATATTCTCAATGAGGTTATTTCAAGAGGTAAAGCACCCTTCTTTTTCATTTGGTTTCATTTCAAATTATCTTCTTTTTCCATCCGCACCTCACCTCCTCTATCTAAATTATCATGTTAACTCAATTATCATCTATATACTAGAATGATATCATTTAAATGGAAGAACCATCATAAATATTCTTACTCCCTCCCTTTTATTTTTATAAACGAAATCAACGTCCATGAGGTTCCAATTTATAGCCTTCGTGGACGATGAAGTTGCATTCTTCAAATTCTTCTTCATTACGGGTCATGAAACCATATTTATGGTTAAAATAGACTATAATATATGTATTATAACATAATTAATATTCAGGAACCAGAATATGTACATATAATTAAGTTATATGACAAAACTAGTTCATAATATTCCAAATACCGCCGAATAATCGAAGTGGTTGTCATCTAATGATTCATCCTCATTCCATGTAACAAATGATAGAAATGACCGTTATCAATTATTTATGTTCATAAATAATATATAATTTCAATCCTGGATATTTATAACCATTCCACATGAAATCCATTACTTAAAAACAAGTGAACTGATTATGAAAATAAAGAAAACGAACACCCAGAACAACGGAATTCAATATAATAACTTAGAAATAAGGGTATAAATGAACTAAACCGAATTATGATAAACTAAATACATGTCTAATAGGTTCTTAAATAATTTATTAATAAGTATAATTTCGTATTTCAGGAGCTTAAGTTCAAGAGCGTAACAAGGTTGGAGTTAAGGTAAGGGTTCTTCCACCCGAACTTCCATTTTCGTTCGGGTTACTTTCATCATCTCATTGTCTCAATAAAATTCTTATGTATTGTTATGCTCTCCTCATAAATTCTGTGGGATTATTTTTTATGTGTTTAAAAACCAAAACCATTCCTTATTTTATATATAGTTACATGTTTTAAAATAAACTTTCAAAATTGTCTCCAAAATACATGCCCGATTCAAGGAAATTTCTCAAATCCGTACCTGTTTTCAAGGGCATTCTATAATCTGTTTTTGGAAACCATTATCTTTATAAAATCACTAATTATATTATAAAAATAATATCCTACTTCACTTATGGTTTTATATAAAATATTTTTCCAAAATAACTCTTCTTTTCAAAATAAAAAATATATTTATCTCCAGAATTGCTTAATGATTTTATAAGAGTGTTTTCATGTAATTCAAAACTCTTGTTGATTCCATGGTATTATTGGGTTTAATAATTTATGAATTCATCTACGATATTTGATTTAATGGTTTATTACTAACTCTATTGTGGATGATCTACCCTAAAACCATTCACCATATTACTCGGAATGGTTAGTGTTTTATGTTTAATGATTGGGGAAAGAAAGTTTCATTTCATATGATAGTTTTGATATGAATGTATATGTTGTTTATGTTTATCCCCGCTCATATGAGGAATGAATTGGACTTATTATGTGACGGTTTGGGCCCACTATATCCCCTCGATTCATTGGTAGGTATTATGAGACAAATAGATGTGGAATTGGCTGAGACCTTTCCCAATGTGATATATATTTTGGTCGAGGCCTTAATCATTAGACGTCTTGGCCGAGGCCTTGAAACAATGTTTCAAAATGTCCGGCATATGCACTTCCCTCATTATAAAGCTAGTAATTGATAGTTCATGTGGTTATTCGACTAGTATAATACCCATGATTATGATTCATTATGGCATTATTTACTCAACTCATATTCCTTCCATAATGTGTGCAAGATTATTATTAAAGGCATGTGTTTTCAATTATGCACTATGTCTTATGTTTATTCTATCTTCTACTGTATTGCTTACTCTTACCGAGCATTTGATCTGACCCCTTTCTTATGTTTCATTTTTCCCAATATTTGAAAAAGTAAATTATGAATGACTTACTAGCATAATCTAGGAGGCATGGCTGTCTCTAATGGAATAAATTAGTGCTGTATTTCCTTTCTTGATGTAAAGTTGAACTTATTTATGTATCTTGTTTCCAATAATACTAAGCTACTTGATCATTCGGGATGCTTATTCCTTGTTTGTATGCCAATGTAATCAAATAAGGCACCAGCTCTAGGAAGCTGGGGTCGGGTCCTTACACCCAGGGTATTGGCCACATGCAACACCTCATATCATATTTTAATCCAAAAGAGTTGACCATCATCTTATATTACTCATTACATCATTATGACATAGTTATGATGTGATTAAACGTACTGAAAACTCAAAATTGTATTTCTACTATTCATTTAGAAGTCATTTATTTTAAGAAAATCCCAAAAAAATCACCCTAACCATTTTTCAACGTATAGAATTAAAAAATGAACTCCATTTTAAAAAAATTATTTTCATCCTAATTTATATTAAATAAATAAAATACTTATAATTAACTAATAATTTCTAAAACATTTAGTTACTTATACTATGATATAATTATATCACATTACCATTTAAGATGACTAAAATATATTTATACTTCCTTAGGTGAGGTTACTATTCAATTGGTCAAATTATTATTCATAAGGGCAACATTACTATTCCAAAGGGAAAAGTTACTATTCACCCAAAAAATAAGTTGATCCAATTAGACTTTAAATATCTTACTGATCGCAACTGTGTATGTCCATTTTTCAAAAATCATTTCACATAATCAATTATTTAATAATTATTTTAAAAAATAAATTTTTACTATTCATCAAAAATAAAACTATTCATAAAAATAACTATTCAACAAATACTATTCATCGAAAAAAAATACTATTCATAAAAAATTGAAATTTCTTAGAAAATTGATAAAAATTCCCCCAAGATTAATTTTGAAATTTGAAATTCCAAAAAGATGTTTGTTTTACCATAATAATTCTTTAAGTATAAGAAATATCTAAAAAGTAGAATTTTTTACTTATAAAATCAATTTATCAATTTTTTTTCAATTAAACATATATTTTATGAAGAAAATGTATTCTAAAAACGGAAATGATGAAATAAAAATTTTATTAAAACAAAGGGATTATATTTTAAGTATCTAGGGCCTCAACACTTAACCTTTTAAAACCCCCTCATATGACCTAAGGGTAAGGTGAGTGATGGTGATAGAATTTTGGGGGGGGGGGCTCGGATAACATCGCCTGAGTGGAAATCTCCACTAACATGAACTTATCCCATAGGTAATTTCCTTCAAGCATAACATGTTGTAGCTTGTCTTGGGCTTAGTCTAGAACTAAGCCCAGTAATGTTACCTCCTTTCCAAGCTCTTAAAAATGGGATTCGTACAGTAAGATTCTACTGAATGAGGTCATCGACCCTTATTTCTACATTAATTATCCATTATCATTTCTATTTATAAACAATAATTATAACGTTAAAATTTATTATTATTTACAATGGTCATATTAACCAATGGTCATATAAAGATCAAAACTTGATGGTCACATTTCATTTACACATATATATTGTATTGATTATAACATAGTAAAACATACATATTTCGGAAACAAAATATTATTCAATAGTTCAGGTTGTTACATTCTTCCCCCTTAAATTTTGTCCCTAAAATTTCAAATTGTACCCTTAGAAGAGGAAAGGTTTGGGTACTTATGCCTCATAGTCTCCTCTGGTTCCCTTGTGGCTTCTTCATATTTGTGGTTCCTTCATAACACTTTAACAAGGTGTGTAGTCTTGTTGCATAGAACCTTGTCTCTATGATCCAATATCTCCACCAGCTTCTCCTCATAATAGATGTTGTATTCCTATTGTACCACCTCTAGATTTAGTACATATGAAGGGTCAGGTATGTACTTCCTCAAAATGGATGTGTGGAATACATCATGAACTTGATCTAGATTTGGAGGTAGTGTGAGATGATAGGCCACTGCTCCTATGCGATCAAGGATTTCGTAGGGGCCAATGTACTTGGGTCTGAGCTTCTATTTCATTCCAAACTACATGACTAAATGGAAGCTTTTGTTGTAAGAGAACTCAACTAATGGGATATGTTGATCCCATCCACCATTATATTTAATTTAGAATATTATCATAACTCCCTCAAGTATTTTAATAGTCCTTTTAGATTGGTCATCAGTTTAGGGGTGATAGGCCATACTGAAATTCAATTCAGTACTCAATTTCAAGTTGAAGAAGTCTCTAGAATTTTAATGTTAACCTCAGATCACGATCAGATATTATATAGAGTGGTACCCCATTCAACCTTACCACTTCCCTCACATAAATCCCAACAAGTTGATCAATATAGAAATATTCCTAAATAGAGATAAAATGGGCAGTCTTGGGGAGACGGTCCACTATAACCCATATCGCATTGTTTCCTTTGGAAGTTCTCGGGAGACTTGTCACAAAGCCAATAGTGACATTTTTTCACTTTCATTCTGGTATAGGTAGAGGTTATAATATCCCTTTAAGAATTTGTCACTCTTCATTTGCTTTCTAGCATACTATGCACCTTGTATTGTAGTCATAAAGCTCCCTTTTCATGTTATCCCCCCAAAAAAGATCATGAAGGTCCCTATACATTTTAGTGATTCCAAGATTTATAGAGAATGTATAGATATGAGCTTCATCCATCAACTCCTTTTTTTTGGAATAGAAGGAACACATAGTCTTGTATGAAATTTTAGTACACCTTCTTGATCAATATTGAACTCAGGAAACTTCCCATCCTTCATAGCCACAAACTTCTCCAAAAACAAAGGATCTTGTTTTTTAGATTTCTTGATCTATTCTAGTAATGATGGTTGAGAAATCATTTGAGAGAGGGTTGATGATGTCCCTTTCCTTATGATTCCCATGTCCAGTTTTACTAGTTCTTTGATTAAAGGATCTCTTAGAATCCTCATCATTGCCAACACAATAGGGTTTTTCCTGCATAATGAATTAGTGACTTTTTTTCTCTTATGGGATGATAATGAATTGAACAATAATAGCCTTTTATAATTTCCAACCATCTCTTATGTCTCATGTTTAATTAATTTTTTGTGAAAATATACATTAAACTTTAATGTTCTGTGTATATATCACACTTTTAACCAGAAAGATAGTAACTCCATATCTTTAGAGAAAAAACAACCACATCCAGATTTGGATCATGCGTAGGATAGTTCTTCTCATGAGGCTTCAACTCTCGAGATGCTGAAGCAATCACCTTGTCATATTTCATGTGGAAACACCCAATCCCTTTAAGAGATGCATCATTAAAAATAATGAATCCTTCTACAATCGAGGGTAGAGTTATCATGGGTGCAGTAACCAATCTCTTCTTCAACTCTTGGAAAATTTATTCATACTCCTTTTTTCAGATGAACTTGACCCATTTTCAAGTTAATATGATTAATGGATTAGAAATTCATGAAAAAAATTTCACAAACCTTCTATAATATCCCATTAACACAAGGAAACTATGAATCCTAGTTATTGTTGTAAGATGAGGCCACTCCTCCACAACCTTTGTCTTTGAAGGGTCAACTGAGATTCCTTCATTGGTTACAATGTGCCCTAAGAAAGCAACTTATTGTAACCAAAATTCACTTTTGCATAACTTTCCAAATAACATCTCCTTCCTCGTAGTTTTCAATTTAACCCTTATATGGTCTTCATTATTTTCATGACTTTTGCAATATATCATAATATCATCAATAAACTACCACAAAGTTATCATGGTTGTCCTTAAAGACGCTATTACTCAAATCCATAAAAATATCAAGAGTATTATTCATGCTAAAGGGAATAACAACAAACTCATAATGGCCATATCTTTTCCAGAAGGAAATATTTGGAATATCTTCTTTATTCACCCTCAATTGATGATAACCATAATGAAGATCAATCTTGTAGAACAATTGAGCCCCATTAAGTTGATCAAATAAATCATCAATTATTGGAAGAGGGTACTTGTTTTTTACTATTATCCCATGGAGTTCTCTATAATCAATGCATAACTGCATCAAACTTTACTTATTCTTCACAAAAATAATAGGTGTTCCCCAAGTAGATACACTTGGTTGGATAATGTAGCACCCCAAACATTTTATGGTATGTTTCTCTTAAATACATTTTAGTTATAGCCTATATTTCAAGAATCACTAAGCCTCTATGGAACAAAACATGGTTACTTATAGGGGATAGCCATAACCTAGCCATAAAACTTAAATTTTTCAGCTCTGTGATTTGAATTTTAAAAATCTAACATACACGGTTATGATCAAGATGATAATTAGAGTCTGATATAATTAACTAAATTTTCAGTGAATAGTAACCTAATTTTATGAATAATAACCTAACCTTATGAATATTAACATACCCTTATGAATAGAAATATGACTCTTATGAATGGTATTCGTTCCCTTGAATGTATAAATGAATTTAGGCACCTTAAAAATGAAGATGAATATTTTAAGTGTTTATATTTCTTGATTAAATAATTGTTTTAATTAAATATTTAATTAATAATATTTATACAATTATTTTTGAAAAATGGACTTCATTTTTGGATTCTACACATTGAAAAATGGTTAGGGTGAATTTTTGCGATTTTTCGGAACTACTTAAATTTTTGATGAATAGTAAAATCCGATAATTCACAATAAATGCTAAATAATGGATTAATTGATTCATTGATGATGGCATTCTTATGTAAGACCAATTGGTTCGAAGTCACATTCATATATTACGGTTCTTGGTCATGGAATACTCACTATTGGTTGTCTTGAGATGAAATAACAAATTAATGATTATAATATTAAGAAAACTCCTCTCCCCTCCACTATATAAATCACCCCTCACCCTCTCTTTCCCTCACACCACTAAAGCCTTGTTCCTTGCCAATATTCTGCCAAAGTCTCTCCCCATGATCCTCCCCCATGTCCAAAAGCTCCTAGCCTCTTCAAAATACCAAAACCTATCCTCTTAAGAGGTTCTCAAAGGAGGAAGTCTCAAGAGGTAAATTCCTCTTTCCAATTCCTTCAATTCTTTTAAGTTCTTTTCTTTTTGTTTCTTTCCTCACCAAAATAGTATGATAAATCCAGTAACATACATGTACTAGAATTTTTTCATGCTAATGGTATATTTCATTACCTTCTCTCCTTTCCCCCACCATTTATTTGAAAGAAATCAAAGCATCGTTTGAGATATGCTAATTTATCACATTCAAGGACAACAATTTATCAATTTCTATTATAATCTTTAGTTATGGTCATGAAACCATTTGTGTTACGGTTGAACCAGATTATTATATATGTAATATATCCTATTATTATTTATGTAATCCTTCTATACAAATGGTATTATGTTATAAAGCAAAACATGTTCATTGTAATCAAACCCACCGTTTAGCCAAAACAGTTGTCATTAAGGTTATATATATAATAATTTGACTTCACTCTAAGTAACCAAATTAAATTTAAAACCATGTAATCTTATGGATGTTCACTAATATAATATAACATCATTTCTGGATAACCACATCTATCTTATATATTTATCCAAACTTGAATATAAGTGAAAAAATCATTTAAAACCAAGTAAACAAATGATCTCGAACAATGAAATTAAACCTTATAACAAATCAAAAAGGCCATTAATGAACTTAATAAGGTTATAACATATCAATTACATGTTTATGAGGTTCTATAATTATTAATTAATGTAGTTAAATTTGATTATTCAGGTTTTTAAGAACAAACAAGAACACCTTCAAGCGTAATGTAAGGGAAATCTTAACTCAATTTCCATTTATTGAGTTGCGCATCTATGTCATTGGTTTTTTCTTTCCAAGAATATGTGTGAATGACCTCGGATTTTTTTATACTATATATCCACTTATATTTTTTGGATTTTTATTTGTCACCAATAAATATTTCATTGATTTTTCATCACTCTAATGACACAATCTTTGTAAGGGATCCTCTCTCTCACTTTTGTTCAAGAATCTCCCCTATGGTGTGCTATTTTATTGTTAATTCCTAATAATGGGGTATGTTTTTACACCTATCCAATACTTCCCTTATGACCTATAAATAATGGAATACCCCTTTACCTCTCACTAATCCCTCGCATAAACACTTGTTACCATGCTGAAATGTTTGTAAGGGTTTTCTCATCTCACTTTCATTTCGGTGAGATTTTCATTATTCGCCACTTATATCCTATATGTGGTATATGTGTACTAACATTTGATATATAATAACATGATTCTATTTATATTAATGTTATTCAATGATTCATTTAAGGTTTCTTAAGTTTTGGTCATATGATGTGACTGTTTACATTATGGTAAGAGTCTTTGTCTCAACTACTATTTTGTTGTGACTAACTTTGTATTGTGCACCTAATAATCCTTATGTGTTGTACCTAATTCTAATTTGAGATCACCTTTCATTTGAAAATTATATTTATATTAAATATCCTTAATCTCATATCATGTATATGTTTTTTTTCTAAACTGTATACCATTTTACATACGGTGTTTATTTGGAAAGTTATTTTAATATTGATGAATCTGTATACTCTACTCTATACAGATATTGAAAAGATGTATTGATATTGTATTGAATCAATGTATAAAGAATGATTTCAACATTCAGTGAAGGTTGGGGCCCACTATAGCCCCTCGACGCATCGGTAGGTCTCATGAGACAAATCTGTTTGGCGACAAACCCTTCGAGTTTATTTCCAAAATTCAGACGGGTTTCTACCCATAGAACTAAACCGTTTTTACGGTATTATGATTTCATGTGCCAGATACATGACGTCCAATTAATAATAATTTTCTTTATTCATTATGAGTTATTATTATTATCCAAGAGGTTTTCACTATGACAAAATCTATGGATGCAGTTTCATTCTCAGTTTATTAATGGAATTAGTTATTCATTTATTCACTATGCCATATTGATTGTGTCATATTGATTGTGATTAAATTATTATTGTACTAATTCTTCTTATATTTTTGACCCTTACTGAGCATTTTATCTCACCCCTTTCATTTTTTACTTTCAACTGGTGACAAATAGGAGATCGTTTATTGAGTTCTTGTGGATTCAATTTTTAGTTTCGTTATGTATTGTATTTTGTAAACATTTCTAATATAATTTGAGTAACAAATATGTATCTAGTTTCTTCAAGACTACTAAACTGATAATTCCTTCATGATTTTCATTCTTTCTAACCATGCCAATATCAAAATTAATGCACCATCTTAAGTCTAGAGGGGTCGGGGTGTTACAGTTGGTATCAGAGGAAGTTTAGTAGGAAACTTGGAAACTAGATTTAGAAAACGTAGGTTAAGGAAGAATCCCTAAGATAAGCCTTTGAGGATAAACATACAAGAACGTCCTGGTATTTTGGTAAGGAATATATTATGGGGATATTTTAAGCAACACATCCCTATCTGGATACGAGTAGGTAGAGGCAGCTCTAGCACAGATGTATATAGGGGTAAAACCTGAAAACACCGCTTTGAGATAGACTCGAATATGAACTAGTGCACGAAAACAGGCCTTGTTACACTCTTAGTTACAACACTCCTAGGGGATATGATTAGGATAATTAAAATTTTCTTTACAAGCCATTATGAATGAGCTTAATGTAAATTTTTCCTTAGAGAAATCATGTTTATAATATTAGCTATGCATAGAATTTCAATCTATGTTGAGTGATTTTCTATTTGAGATTCATAAACTAATCTAGTGTATCTAATTATTTAGAAATAGTGTCTAACAGAAGAAGGGGAATCAATACTTGTGGGAAAGGTAGGGATCTCCCTACTAAGCTAGTCAATACAGTCAATGTTGGAGTAGATCAGATCATGACCATATTGGGACAACTTACTAAGGTTGTAACGAATAACCATTCCACACCTGTGTTGGATCGTTTCATGTGGAAAAAGCCCCCATATTTTAGTGGGACTACTAACCCAGTGGTTGTTGAGCAATGGATCAAGTCCCTTGAAAAGATATTCATGGAATTAAGATACAATGAAAATGAAAAGGTAGTACTGGTAGTATATTGTCTCAAGGGAGACATTGATCAATGGTGTTCCTTGATTCAGAATACCACGGAGGAAGAAGAAATATAAGATATGGAGTGGAGGACTTTAAGGAAATGTTCTTTGAAAAATATTTCCCTCATGAGAAACGAACTGAAATGAAGAGGAAATTCCTTAGCTTAAAACAAAGGGAAGAAGACAATGTTGTAGAGCGTGAGGCTACTTTCACAAGGCTAGGTAGGTATGTCATTGATTATGTTCACGACTCGGAAGACAAGATTGGTCATTTCTTTGAAGGTATTAAGACAAGAATTTGAAGGGAACTGGCTTCTCAATCATTTTCATCATATGATGAAATTGTATTAAGTGCCATAAAAACAGAGAGGGAGTTTTCTAGATCAAATATTTTCAAAGGAAACCAAGATAAGAAGCAGTACTCTGATAACAAAAGAAAAGGAGAAGCACCAAAGAAGAGAAAGGGAACAAAGATATTCCCATTATGTGAGAACTATGGAAAGAATCATCTCAGTAAATGCTTGAAAGGCATTGGAGTCTGGTATAACTATGGAGAAAAGGGTCATCGATTTGATGAATGCAAAGGGAAGAAACCATTCAATGATATTCAATGCTACAATTTCAAAGAGATGGGACCCTATAAAAATGAGTGTCCTAAGGGATAAAGAAACATGCCTTAGAAAAATCCAAGAGAACAAGGGAGAGCCTATGAGATTACAACCGCAGAGGTTGAAGTTCCTAATGATGTGTTGGAAGGTACATTAATTGTTTCCTCAAACTTATCCAACACTTTATTTGATTCTGGATCGTCACATTCATTTATATCTTCTCAGTTTTCCAAGAAAATTAGATAGGTCCAATTTTATTTAATAAAGGAGTTGTTAGTCAAAACTCCTAGGGGATGTATCATTGCAATAAAGGCATGTCGACTAGTCCCCCTCCAGACACCAAAACATGCTTTATTCTCTAACCTTGTCATCATACTAATGACTAAATTTGATATAATTCTCAGTATGGATTGGTTGTAAAATTATGATTCGAATATTTATTGTAAGAAGAAGAAAGTTACAATTTTTGAAAATGGTGAATAATCCCTTGTCTTTAGGGCAGAAACTTCACCACCAGATTCTTATATAGAACCAGCCCTAGTAGCTCTACTAAATTCAATACTTAGAGAGGAAGATAAACCAATATCTATGGGAGAGGAAAGAAATATTCAAATTGAATATGTGCACATATTGCAAGAATACATTGATGTATTTACAGAGGATTTACCTGGACATCCTCCAGAGTGGGAAGTTGAGTTCTCTATTGATTTAATTCCTAATGCAAGACTTATATCAAATACTCCCTATAGAATGGATACTGTGGAATTCATAGAGCTAAAGAAAAAACTAAAGTATTTGAGTGAAAAAGGATTTATTCGACCTAGTGTTTCTCCATGGGGAGCCCCTGTCCTCTTTGTCAAGAAGAAAGATGGATCCATGAGGCTTTGCATTGATTATAGGGAAATCAATGCTATTACAATAAAGAATAAGTATCCTCTACATAGGATTGATGATTTATTTGATAAACTTCATGGATATCAATACTTTTCAAAGATTGACCTTCAATCTGGATATCATTAGTTACATGTAAGGAAGGAAGATATTCCTAAGACAACATTTCAGACCAGGTATGGGCATTATGAGTTTACAGTAATTCCTTTTGGACTGACAAATTCACCCTCTGTTTTCATGGATTTAAAGAATAAAGTTTTCAAGGAATATATTGATAACTTTGTTATGGTATTCATTGATGATATCCTCATATACTCAAAAAGCTATGAAGACCATGAGAATCACTCGCGAGTCATTCTGCAAACTCTTAGAAGCAATAAATTATATGGAAAGTTTAGAAAATGTGAATTCTTCCTTCAATCAGTTTCTTTTCTAGGCTATATTGTCTCTAAGGATGGAATCCTTTTTGATCCTATGAAGACAAAGGCAATCCAATATTTTCCCACACCAACAAACAAAACTGAGGTACACAGTTTTATTGGCTTAGCAGGTAACTATTGGCATTTCTTTCAGAGTTTTGCCTAACTGGATAACCCGCTAACCAAGATCACACGTAAAGGAGTTAAGTTTGTGTGGACAAAATAATGTACAGAATGCTTCAAAGAATTTAAAAGAAGATTGTTCAATTCTCCAATTCTCACTCTTCCATCTGGAAGTGGTGGATTTGTAATATACATCGATGCATCAAAAAATGTATTAGGTTGCATCCTTATGTAAAATGATAAATTTATTGCTTATGCATCAAGACAATTGAAGACTCATGAGAAAAATTATCCAACTCATGATCTTGATTTAGCAGCCGTAATCTTTGCTCTAAAAATATGGAGTCATTATCTCTACGGAGAGTGATGTGAGATTTATACAGACCACAAGAGTTTAAAATACATTTTCACACAAAAAGAACTCAACATGAGGCAGAGGAGATGACTTGAGTTACTAAAAGATTACGATTGTTCAATACACTACCACCCGGGAAAGGCGAATAAGGTGGAAGATGCATTAAGCAGGAAATATCATGGACTTCTGACTCAAATGAGGATTGAGATAGATCCTATATTTTTGGATCTACTAAATATGGATATGGGAATTGTTAAGGAAAGGGAAACATCTTTCCTCTTTCAAAGATTTCTAAACCATATTTATT
This sequence comes from Viscum album, assembly GCA_963277665.1. Classification (NCBI taxonomy): domain Eukaryota; kingdom Viridiplantae; phylum Streptophyta; class Magnoliopsida; order Santalales; family Viscaceae; genus Viscum; species Viscum album. The sequence continues at coordinate 1,277,272,834 of OY728122.1, forward strand.
AGATAAGATAAAAAGCTCTCAATATGAGGATGAGAACCTGCACAAGAAAATTAATGTTGTCAAGGATGGGAGACTGGATGACTTCATGTATGGAGAAAGAGTTCATAAATTTGGGAAGAGATTATGTGTTCCATCAGTACCTGAGCTAAAAAGGGAACTATTAGATGATTATCATAGATCAAATTTCTCTATACACCCAGGTAGCATCAAGATGTATAGATATCTGAAAGAATATTTCTGGTGGGATAATATGAAGCGGGAAATTGCTGACTACATGTTAAGATGTCTAGTTTGTCAACAAGTGAAGGCAGAGATACAGCATCCCAAAGGAGTGATGCAACCTCTACCTATTCCTATATAAAAGTGGGATAAAATTATGATGGATTTTATCACTGGACTACCAAGGACACCTATAAAAAATGATGCAATATGGGTGATTATTGATCGTCTCACAAAATCAGCACATTTAATTCCTATAAGAGAGGATTTTCCACTTGAGCGCTTGGAAAGACTTTATATTAATGAATTTGTAAGACTTCATGGTGCACCACTATCTATTGTGTCCGATTGAGATCCTTGGTTTACATCAAAATTCTAGAAAAGTCTCTAGAAGGCTTTGAATACTGACCTTCGTATGAGTACTGCTTATCACCCACAAACTGACGGGCAGTCTGAAAGGACCATTCAAACTCTATAAGATATGATAAGGTCATTCTCTCTTAACTTAAAAGGTATGTGGGATCAATACTTGCCTTTGGTGGAATTTTCCTATAATAATAGTTTCCATTCTTGTATTCAAATGGCTCCATATAAAGCATTATATGGAAAGAGAAGTCGAACACCAACTTGTTGGGATGAAGTTGGTGAGAGAAAACTTATAGGCCCAAAACTTATTGAAGTGACCACAACAAAGGTGAAAGCCATACAATCCCATATTAAAGCATCCCAAAGTAGGCAGAAGAGTTATGCTGAAAACCAAAGAAAGGACTTGGAATTCCAAGTGGGAGATCATGTATTTCTGAAAGTATCTCCATGGAAGGGTGTCTTAAGGTTCGGTAAGAAAGGGAAACTGAGCCCCAGGTACATCGGACCATTTGAAATTATGGAAAGAATCGGAGCTATAGATTATCATTTAGCGATGCCTCCAAATATCTCCAAAGTCCATGATGTGTTCCACGTGTCATTGTTAATGAAATACATGCCAGACCCAACGCATGTACTCACATATGAAGAAATTGAACTGGAACCTCATTTTTCATACTGTGAAAAGCCTATCAGGATTCTTGACACAAGGGAGCAGGTATTGAGAAATCGCATAACTCGTCTAGTAAAGGTTCTATGGAGAAACCAAAATATGATGGAAGCAACATGGGAACCTGAGGATGTTATGAAAAAGAATCACCCACATCTTTTTGGTGAGTTTCATACATAAAATTTCGAGGACAAAATTTCCGAAGGAGGGAATAATGTAGCACCCTAAACATTTTATGGTATGTTGCTCTTAAATACATTTTAGTTATAGCCTATATTTCAAGAATCACTGATCCTATATGGAAAAAACATTGTTAATTATAGGTTATATCTATAACCTAGACATAAAACATAAATTTGTCAGCTCTATGATTTGAATTTTAAAAATCTAACATGCACGGTTGTGATCAAGATGATAATTAGAGTCTGATAGAATTAACTTAATTTTCAGTGAATAGTAACCTACCCTTATGAATAGTAATCTACACTTATGAATAGTAACTTAACCTTATGAATAGTAATATGACTCTTATGAATGGTATATGTGCCCTTGAATGTATAAATTAATTTAGGCTCCTTAAAAATGAAGATGAATATTTTAAGTGTTTATATTTCTCGATTAAATAATTATTTTAATTAAATATTTAATTAATCATATTTATAAAATTATTTTTGAGAAATGAAATTCATTTTTGGATTATACACATTGAAAAATGGTTAGGGTGAATTTTTGGGATTTTTCAGGAATACTTTAATATTTATGAATAGTAAAATCTGATAATTCACAATAAATGAAAAATAATGGATTAATTGAGTCATTGATGATGATCTGCTGATGTAAGACCAAATGCTTCGAAGTCACATGCATATATTACTATTCTTGGTCATGGAATACTCACTATTGGTTTTCTTGAGAGGAAATAATAAATTAATGGTTATAATATTAAGAAAACTCCTCTCCCATCCACTATATAAAGCACCCCTCACCCTCTCTTCCTCTCACACCACTCAAGCCTTGTACCTTTCTAATATTCTGCCCAAGTCTCTCCCCATGATCCTCCCCCACGTCCAAAATCTCATATCATCTTCAAAATACCAAAACCTCTCCCCTTAAGAGGTTCTCAAAAGAGTAAGTCTTAAGAGGTAAATTCCTCTTTCCAATTCCATCAATACTTTTAAGTTCTTTTCTTTTTGTTTCTTTTCTCAACAAAATAGTATGATAAATCCAGTAACATAAATGTATTGGAATTTTTTCATGCTAATGGTATATTTCATTTCCTTCTCTTCTTTCCCCCATCATTTATTTGAAAGAAATGAAAGCACTGTTTGAGATGTGCTAATTTAGCACATTCAAGGACAAGGGTTTATCATTTTTTATTATAATCTTTAATTATGGTCACGAAACCATTTGTGTTATGGTTGAACCAGATTATTATATATGTAATATATTCTATTTTTATTTCTGTAATCCTTTTGTACAAATGGTACTATGTTATAAAGCAAAACATGTTCATTGTAATCAAACCCATCATTGAGCCAAAACGGTTGTCACTAAGGTTATATATATAATAATTCGACTTCACTCTAAGTAACCAAATTAAATTTAAAACCATGAAATATTTTGTATGTTCACTAATAGAAGATAACTTTATTTTTGGATAACCACATCCATCTTTTATATTTATCTGAACTTGAATATAAGTGAACCGATCATTTAAAACCAAGTAAACAAACTAGCTCTAACAATGAAATTGATCCTTTTAACTAATAAAAAATGCCATTAATGAACTTAATAGGTTTATACCATATCAATTACATGTTTATGAGGTTCTAGAATTATTAATTAATGTAGCTAAATTTGATTATTCAGGTCATTAAGAACAAACAATAACACCTTCGAGTGTAAAGTAAGGGATATCTTAACTCAATTTCCATTTATTGAGTTATACATATTTGTAATTGGTTTTGTCTTTCTAAGAATATGTGTGAATGAACTATGATTGTTTTATACTATATATCCACTTATATTTTGTGTATTTTTATTTGTCACACATAAATATTTCATTGATTTATCGTCACTCTAATGACACAATCTTTGTAAGGGATCCTCTCTCTCACTTTTGTTCAAGAATATCCCCTATTTTGTGCTCTTTTATTTTTAATTCACAATGATGGGGTATGTTTTTTCACCTCCCCAATACTTACCATGCGAAATATAAATAATTGAATACCCCTTTACCTCTCATTAAGCCCTCACAATAACACTTGTTACCATGCCGAAATGTTTGTAAGGGGTTTCTCATCACACTTTCATTTCTGTGAGATTTTCATTATTCGCCACTTATCTCTTGTATTTGGTATATGTGTACTGAAATTTGATATATAATAAAATTATTCTCTTTATATCCATGTTATTCAATGATTCATTTGTGGTTTTTTAAGTTCTGATCATATGATCTGACCATTTAAATTGTGGTAAGAGTCTTTGTCTCAACTACTATTTCATTGTGACTAACTTAGTATTATACACCTAATAATCATTATGTGGTGTACCTACTTCCCATTTGAGATAACCTTTCATTTGAAAATTATATTTATTTTACATATCCATAATCTCATATCATGGATATGTTTTTTGTCTAAACTGTATACCATTTTACACACAGTGTTTATTTGGAAAGTTATTTTAATATTGATGAATCTATATACTCTACTCTATACGGATATTGAAAATGCATATTACTATTATATTGAATCAATGTATAAGGAATGATTTGGACATACAGATTTGGGTGGGGCCCACTATATCCCCTTGATGCATCAGTAGGTCTCATGAGACAAATCAGTTTGGCGACAAACCCTTCGAGTTTGTTTCCAAAAATCAGACGGGTTTCTACCCATATAACTAAACCATTTTTATAGTATTATGGTTTCATGTTCCAGATACATGACATCCAATTAATAAGAATTATCTTTATACATTATTAGTTATTATTATTATCCATAAGGTTTTCACAATGACAAAATCTATGGATGCAGTTTCATTCTCAATTTATTAATGGCATTAGCTATTCATTTATTCACTATGTCATATTGATTATGTCAGATTTATTGTGATTAACTTATTATTGTACTCATTATTCCACTATTTGTAACCCTTACTGAGCATTAGAGCTCACCCATTTCATTGTTTACTTTCAACAGGTGACAAAGAGGAGATCGTTTATTGAGTTCTTGTGGATGCAATTTTTAGTTTCATTATGTATTGTATTTTCTAAACTTTTCCAATGTAATTTGAGTAACATATATGTATCTAGTTTCTTCAAGAATACTAAACTAATCATTCCATCAGGATTTTCATTCCTTCTAACCATCCCAATATCACAAGTAATGCACTAGCTCCAGTATACAGGGGTCGGGGTGTTACAGTTGGTATCAGAGGAAGTTTAGTAGGAAACATGGAAACTAGATTTAGAAAACTTAGATTAGGGAAGAATCCCTAAGATAATCCTTTGAGTATAACCATACAAGAACGTCCTAGTATTTTGGTAAGGAATGGATTATGTGGATATTTTAAGCAATACATCCATGTATGGATATGAGCAGGTAGAGGCGGCTCTGGCACAGATGTATCTAGGGGTAAAACCTGAAAACACCGCTTTGAGCTAGACTCGAATGGGAACTGGTGCATGAAAACGGGCCTTTCTACACTCTTGGTTACGACACTCCTAGGGGATATGCTTAGGATAATTCACATTTTCCATACAATCCATTATGAAGGAGTTTATTGTAAATTTTTCCTCAGAGAAATCATGTTTATAAGATTAGCTATGCACAAAATTTCAATCTATATTGAGTGATTTTCCATTTGAGATTCATAAACTAATCTAGTGTATCCCATTATTTAGAAATAGTGTCTAACAGAAGAAGGGGAATCAATACTCGTGGGCAAGGTAGGGATCCTCCTACTGAGCAAGTCAACACAGTCAATGTTGGAGAAGATCAAATCATGACTATATTGGGACAACTTACTCAGGTTGTAACAAATAACCATTCCACACCTATGTTGGATCGTTTCATACAGAAGAATTCCTAATCTTTTAGTGGGAATTTTAACCCAGTGGTTGCTGAGAAATGGATCAAGTCCCTTGAAAAGATATTCATGGCATTAAGATGCAATGAAAAAGAAAAGGTAGTACTGGTAGTATATTATCTCAAGGGAGACACTGATCAATGGTGGTCCTTGATTCATAATACCATGAAGGAATAAGAAATAAAAGATATGGAATGGAGGACTTTTAAGGAAATATTCTTTGAAAAATATTTCCCTTGTGAGCAACAAACTGAAATGAATAGTAAATTTTGTAGCTTAAAACAAAGGGATGAAGACAGTGTTGTAGAGTGTGAGGATACTTTCAATAGTCTATCCAGGTATGTCGTAGATTACGTACGTGACTCGGCAGACATGATTGATCATTTCTTTGATGGTCGTAAGCCAAGTCTTTGAAGGCCACTGGCTTCTCAATCATTTTCATCATATTATGAAATTGTATCAAGTTCCATAAAAATAGAGAGGGAATTTTCTAGATAAAATCTTTTCGAAGGAAACCAAGATAAGAAGCTGTACTCTGATAACAAAGGAAAAGGAGAAGCACCAAAGAAGAGAAAGGGAACAAATCCATTCTCATTATGTGAGAACTGTGGAAATAATCATCTCAGGAAATGCTTTAAAGGAATGGGATTCTGCTATAACTACGGAGAAAAGGGTCATTGATATGATGAATGCAAGGGGAATAAAGAATTCAATAACATTCAATGCTACAATTTCAAAGAGATGGTGCACTATGAAAATGAGTGTCCTAAGCGCCATTGAAACATGCCTCAGAAAAAGACAATAGAACAATGGAGAGCATATGAGATTACAACCGTGGAGGATGAGGTTCCTAATAAACTGTTGGCAGGTACTTTAATTGTTTCCTCAAACTTAGCCAATACTTTATTTGATTCTGGATCATCGCATTCATTTATATCTTCTCAGTTTTCAAAAAAAATTAGATAGGTCCAATTTGATTTAATAAAGGAGTTGTCAGTCAAAACTCCCAGGGGATGTATCATTGAAATAAAGAAGTGTCAATTATTCCCCCTCCAGACACCAAAATGTGCTTTAGTCCCTAACCGTGTCACCATACCAGTGACTGAATTTTATATAATTCTCAGTAGGGATTGGATATCAAATTATGATTTGAATATTTATTGTAAGAAGAAGTAAGTTTCAATTTTTTAAAATGCTGTAGAATCCCTTGTCTTTAGGGCAGAAAATTTACCACCTGATTCTTATCTAGAACCACCCCCAGGAGCTCTACTGAATGCAATACATGGAGAGGAAGATAAAACAATATCTATGGGAGAGGAAAGAAATATTCAAATTGAAGATTTGAACATAGTGAAAGAATAAATTGATGTATTTCCAGAGGATTTACCTCGACATCCTCCAGAGCGGGAAGTTTAGTTATCTATTGATTTAATTCCGGATGCAAGACCTATATCAAAGACTCCCTATCGAATGGCTACTATAGAATTATTATAGCTAAAGAAATAACTAGAGGATTTGAGTGGAAAAGGATTTATTTGACCTTTTGTTTCTCCAGGGGGATCCCCTGTCCTCTGTGTCAAGAAGAAATATAGATCCATGAGGCTTTGCATTGATTACAGGGAAATCAATGTTATTACAATAAAGAATAAGTATCCTCTGCCTTGGATTGATGATTTATTTGATCAAATTCATGGATCTCAATACTTTTCTAAGATTTAACTTCGATCCAGATATCATCAGTTGCATGTAAGAAAGAAACATATTCCTAAGACAACATTTCAGACCAGGTATGGACATTAGGAGTTTACAGTAATGCCTTTTGGACTGAAAAAAGCACCCTCTATTTTCATGGATATAATGAATAGATTTTTCAATAAATATCTTGATAAATTTGTTTTGTTATTCATCGATGATATCCTCATATACTCAAAAAGTTATGAAGACCATGATAATCACTTGCGGGTTATTCTGCAAACTCTTAGAAGCAATAAATTATATGGTAAGTTTAGAAAATGTGAATTCTGGCTTCAATAAGTTTGTTATCTAGGCCATATTGTCTCTAAGGATGGAATCCTATTTGATCCTATGAAGAAAAAGGCAATCCAAGATTGGCCCAAACCAACAAACATAACTGAGGTACGCAGTTTTATTGGCTTAGCAGGTTACTATCGGCATTTTGTTCAGAATTTTTCCCGATTAGCTAACCTGCTAACCGAGCTCACATGTAAAGGAGTTAGGTTTGTGTGGACAAAAGAATGAACAGAATTATTCAATGAATTGAAAAGAAGATTGGTCAGTGCTACAATTTTGACACTTCCATCTGGAAGTGGTGGATTTGTAATATGCAGTGATACATCAAAGAATGGATTGGGTTGCATCCTTTTGAAAAATAATAAAGTTATTGCTTATGCATCAAGACAATTGAAGACTCATGAGAAAAATTATCCAACTCATGCTCTTGAGTTAGTAGCTATAATATTTGTTCTGAAATATGGGATCATTATCTCTACGGAGAGAGATGTAAGATTTATACAGACCACAAGAGTTTGAAATACATTTTCACTCAAAAAGAACTCAACCTGAGGAAGAGGATATGGCTTGAGTTACTCAAAGATTACGATTTTTCAATAAACTACCACCCGGGAAAGGAGAATAAGGTGGAGGATGCATTAAGCAGGAAAGATCACGGACTTCTGACTCAAATGAGGATTGAGAGAGATCATATATTTTTGGATCTACTAAAGATGGATACGGGAATTTTTAAGGAAAGGGAAACATCTTTCCTCTTTAAAATGATTGTTAAACCATATTTATTGGAGAAGATAAAAATCTCTCAATCTAATGATAAGAAATTGCACAATAAAATTAATTCTATCAAGGATGGGAGACTGGCTAACTTCATGTATGAAGAAGGAGTTCTGAAATTTGGGATGAGGTTATGCAATCCATCAGTACCTGAGATAAAAAGGGAACTATTATATGATTCTCATAGCTCAAATTTCTCTATACACATAGGTATCACCAATGTATAGAGATATGAAGGAATATTTCTGGTGGGATAATATGAAATAGGAAATTTCTGACTATATGTCAAGATGTCTAGTTTTTCAATAAGTGAAGGCAGAGAGACAACATCCCAAAGGAGTTATGCAACCTCTACCTATTCCTATGTAGAAGTTAGATAACATTATGATAGATTTTGCCTCTGGACTACCAAGGACACCTAGAAGGAATGATGCAATATGGGTGATTATTGATCGTCTCAAAAAATCATCACATTTCCTTCTTATATGATGGGATTTTCCACTTGAATGCTTTGAAATAATTTATATTAATGAAGTTGTAATACTTCATGGTTCACCTCTTTCTATTGTGTCCAATAGAGATCACAGGTTTACATCAGAATTCTGGAAAAGTCTCCAGAAGGGTTTGAATACTGAGCTTCGTATGAGTACAGCTTATCACCCACAAATTGACGTACAGTCTGAAAGGACCATTCAAACTCTACAAGATATGTTGAGGTCATGATCTCTTGACTTCAAAGGTATGTGGGATCAATACTTTCCTTTGGTGGAATTTTCCTACAATAATAGTTTCCATTCTTGTATTCAAATGGATCCATATGAAGCATTATATGGAAAGAGATTTCGAACTCCAACTTGTTGGGACGATGTTGGTGAGAGGAAACTTATAGGCCCACAACATATTGAAGAGACTATGAAAAAGGTGAAGACAATACAAGCCCATATTAAAGGTTTCGAAAGTAGGAAGAAGAGTTATGCTGACAACCGGAGAAAGGACTTGGAATTCCAAGTGGGAGATCATGTATTTCTAAAAGTATCTCCATGGAAGGGTGTCTTAAGGTTCGGTAGGAAAGGGAAACTGGGCCCCAAGTACATCGGACCATTTGAAATTCTAGAAATAATTGGAGCTATGGCTTACCATTTAGCGATGACGCCAAATATCTCCAAATTTCATGATGTGTTCCATGTGTCATTGTTAAAGAAATACATGCCAAACCCAATTCATGTACTGATATATGAATAAATTGAACTGGAACCTGATTTGTCATACTGTGAAAATCCTATCCGGATTCTTGAAACAAGGGAGAAGGTATTGAGAAATTGGAAAACTCGTCTACTAAAGTTTCTTTAGAGAAACTAGAATAAGGAGGAATAAACATGGGAACCTAAGGATACTATGAAAAAGAATAACCCACATCTTTTTGGTGAGTTTCATACATAATGTTTTGAGGACGAAATTTCTGAAGGAGAGAATAATGTAGCACCCCAAACATTTTATGGTATATTTCTTTTAAATAAATTTTAGTTATAGCCTTTATTTCAAGAATCATTGAGCCTCTATGGAAATAAACATGGTTACTTATAGGGTATATACATAACCTATCCATGAAACTTAAATTTGTCAGCTCTGAGATTTGAATTTTAAAAATCTAACATACACGGTTATGATCAAGATGATAATTAGAGTCTGATAAAATTAACTTAATTTTAGGTGAATAGTAACCTACCCTTATGAATATTAACATACCCTTATGAATATAAAATTACACTTATGAATAGTAATATGAATCTTATGAATGGTATATGTGGCCTTGAATGTATAAATGAATTTAGGCACCTTAAAAATGAAGATGAATATTTTAAGTGTTAATATTTCTCGATTAATTAATTATTTTAATTAAATATTTAATTAATCATATTTATAAAATTATTTTTGAAAAATTGACTTCATTTTTGGATTCTACACATCAAAAAATAGTTATGGTGAATTTTTGGGATTTTTCTGAAATACTTAAATTTTTGATGAATAGTAAAATCTGATAATTCACAATAAATGCTAAATAATGGATTAATTAAGTCATTGAGGATGATATACTGATGTAAGACCAATTGGTTCGAATTCACATTCATATATTACTATTCTTGGTCATTTAATACCCACTATTGGTTTTCTTGAGAGGAAATAACAAATTAATGATTATAATATTAAGAAAACTCCTCTCCCCTCCACTATATAAAGCACCCCTCACCCTCTCTTTCCCTCACACCACTAAAGCCTTGTTCCTTGAAAATATTCTGCCCAAGTATCTCCCCATGATCCTCCCCCATGTCCAAAATCTCCTAAACTTTTCAAAATACCAAAACCTCTCCCTTTAAGAGGTTCTGAAAGGAGGAAGTCTCAAGAAGTAAATTCCTCTTTCAAATTCCTTCAATTATTTTAAGTTCTTTTCTTTTTGTTTCTTTCCTCACTATAATAGTATGATAAATCCCATAACATACATTTACTGGAATTGTTTCATGCTAATGGTATATTTCATTACCTTCTCTCTTTTCCCCCACCATTTATTTGAAAGAAATTAAAGCACTGTTTGAGATGTGTTAATTTAGCGCATTCAAGGACAACAGTTTATCAATTTATATTATAATATTTAATTCTGGTCATGAAACCATTTTTGTTATGGTTGAACCAGATTATTTTATATGTAATATATCATATTTTTAGTTCTATAATCCTTTCTTACAAATGGTATTAAGTTATAAAGAAAAACATGTTCATTGTAATCAAACTCACTGTTTAGCCAAAACGGTTGTCACTAAGGTTATATATATATAATAATTTGACTTCACTCTAAGTAACAAAATTAAATTTAAAACCATGTAATATTCTGGATGTTAACTAATAGAATATAACTTCATTTCTGTACAACCACATTCATCTTATATATTTATCCAAACTTGAATATAAGTGAACCGATCATTTAAAACCATGTAAACAAATGAGCCCGAATAATGGTATTGAACCTTATAACTAATCAAAAAGGACATTAATGAACTTAATAAGGTTATACCATATCAATTAAATGTGTATGAGGTTCTGTAATTATTAATTAATGTAGATAAATTTGATTATTCAGGTCGTTAAGAACAAACAAGAACACCTCTGAGCGTAAGGTAAGGGATATCTTAACTCAATTTACATTTGTTGAGTTACACATCTATGTCATTGGTTTTGTCTTTCCAAGAATACTAGTGAATGACCTATGATTTTTTTATACTATATATCCACTTATATTTTGTGGATTTTTATTTGTCACACATAAATATTTCATTGATTTATCGTTACTCTAATGACACAATCTTTGTAAGGGATCCTCTATCTCACTTTTGTTCAAGAATCTCCCCTATGGTGTGCTATTTTATTTTTAATTTCTAATGATGGGGTATCTTTTTTCACCTCCCCAATACTTACCTTGTGACATATAAATAATGTAATACCCCTTTACCTCTCATTAATACCTCGCAATAACACTTGTTACCATGTTGAAATGTTTGTAAAAGGTTTCTCATCTCACTTTCATTTATGTGAGATTTTCATTGCTCGCAACTTATCTCTTGTATGTGGTATATGTGTACTTACATTTGATATATAATAATATGATTCTATTTATATTCATTTTATTAAATGATTCATTTTATTTTTTTTATGTTCTGGTCATTTGATGTGACCGTTTACATTGTGGTAAGAGTCTTTGTCTCAACTACTATTTTGTTGTGACTAACTTTGTATTGTACACCTAATAATCCTTATGTGGTGTACCTACTGCCCATTTGAGATCACCTTTAATTTTAAAATTATATTTATATTAAATATCCATAATCTCATATCATGGATATGTTTGTTGTCTAAACCGTATACCATTTTACATACGGTGTTTATTTGGAAAGTTATTTTAATATTGATGAATTCGTATACTCTACTCTATACGGATATTGAAAATGCATATTGATATTGTATTAAATCAATGTACAATGAATTATTTGAACTTGAAGTGGTGGGTGGGGCCCGCTATAGCCCCTCGATTCATCGGTAGGTCTTATGAGAGAAATCAGTTTGACGACAAATCCTTCGAGTTTGTTTTCAAAAATCAGATGCGTTTCTACCCATAGAACTAAATTGTTTTTATAGTATTATGGTTTCATGTGCTAGATATATTACTTCCAATTAGTAATCATTCTCTTTATTCATTATCAGTTTTTATTATTATCCATGAGGTTTTCACTATGACAAAATTTATGGATGTAGTTTCATTCTCAGTTTATTAATGGCATTAGTTATTCATTTATTCACTATGCCATATTGATTATGTCAGATTGATTGTGATTCACTTAGTATTGTACTCATTCTTCCGCTATTTGTAACCCTTTTTTAGTGTTTGAGCTCACCCCTTTAATTGTTTACTTTCAATTAGTGACAAAGAGGAGACCGTTTATTGAGTTCTTGTGGATGAAATTTTTAGTTTCGTTATGTATTGTATTTTGTAAACTTTCCCAATGTAATTTGAGTAACATCTATGTATCTTGTTTTTTCAAGACTACCAAACTGATTGTTCCTTTGGGATTTTCATTCATTCTAACCATACCAATATCACAAGTAACGCACTGACTCCAGTCTATAGGGGTCAGTGTGTTATAGATAAACCCCTTCTAAAAAATATATTGGAGTTGTTTCTTTAATTCCTCTGTATCCACATTCATTATTCTATATGGGGGTTTTTAAATCTGTTTGGATCTAGGCATAAGTTCAGTAGAGAACTCTACCCCTCTTTCTGGGGGAGGTCCAGGTAACTCCTTAGGTAATTTTTCAATGTATTCCTAAATTAAGGGGACATTCTCTTTCCTTATACTCTCATTTACTTATTCTTCTTCACTGATTAAATCCATAAAGAAGGATATGGGTGGTGCTTATAGATAAAGCTCCGGTCAAGATATATCTCCTTTGAAAACAACTATTGGTTTTCCATTTAATACTATTGACATTTCCTTAATTCTGCAGTTGATTTTATGATTATAGTGGGAGAGACATTCCATCCCTAGTATAATTTTTAATTCCATCATTGGAATGACTACTAGATTTTTGATGATATTGTGCTCACAAAAGTGAATACTATAGTATCTATATACTATTGACAATTGGATAATCCCTCCATGAGTCTTGAATAAATGTTTTATGTCTAGTAGTTCAGGTATTGATTCTATATTCTATGAAAACTTGGAGGAAATAAAATAATGTGTAGAACCATAAACAAAAAAATTACTTTCAATATTTGATAGAAAAAATAGTACATTCCACCACATCATTTGGATCTTCAACTTCACACTTGTAACACTTCTGGCTCCCGAGAAGGCAGTTCCTTGAATGCTTCTTCCCACATTTTTTACACATGGGATGTTGTACTTGTTTTACTCCTCTTCCTTGATCAAATATCCTACCCAAGATTGGATCCATTGATCTCTTCTTTTAATTGGATTTATGGGACCCCTACGTCTCACCAAACTCCAGTTCTACTTTCATTTCACCTCATACGATTTCCTCATAGATTTCATAGTCTTAGTTGTAGAAATTATTTTGTAGATGAGGTCTTAGTCCATCGAAGAATCTATCAACCTTCCCATTAGGATCCATGACAAAGCTAGAGGTGTAACATTAAAGCCTTGTGAATTTCATCTCATATATTCTCACATATTCATTCTCCTTCTGCTTCAGCTCAATAAATTCCTTCTCTATTTTGGTTCTCATCGACCAAGGGAAATACTTATTGAATAATATCCCTCTGAACTATTCCCACTCTATAGCTTCAATCTACCCTATTGGTCTCATGTTTTTAATCAACTCCCACCACTGATCAGCTTCTCCTACTAAGTTGTAAATATCCAGGGGGACTTTCTCTTGTTCATAACTACAATGTATAGAAAAGATCTTTTCTATAGAGTTTATCCATTGTTCTATAGTCAATGAGTCATTAGATCCATAGAAGGTTGGTGGTCATTAATTCATAAGGGACTCAACATAATGTTGTTTCCTTCTTGGTAAAATTGGTCTCTCAGTTTGGTTCAAGTTATTTTCCATAACTCGAGGCATTTTATTCATCATTCTCATGAAAGTTTCCATTCCAGCTTCCATCGGAGGACCGTCAACACATGGTCCATTGTTGTCACCATTTGCACGATTCCTCTTATTTCCCTCAATTTTATAAAAGAAAAAAACCTTAGTGATAAACTTGTTTAATTTAATAATATTATAACTCTAAAAGACTTTTATGTCTTAAAACATCATTTATAAATTCATTATTCATTTTCAACAATTACATTTTCTATAAATGTCTCATAATGGTTCATAAAAATCTTGTGATTAACCAAACATAACTCCCAGGAGTGTCAAACTAAGAGAGAAACAAGGCCCGTTGTCATACACTAATTCCCATTTGATCCTATCTCAAAGCATTGTTTTTAAGTTTTACCCCTAGATACATATGTGCCAAAGCCACATCCACTTGTTTATATCCATATAGGGATTTATTTGTTCAGTAACCACTTACATGATATTTCACTAAAATAACCGGAAGTTTTTCTATATTTAAACTTTTCTATAGGGTTATTCCTAACGTTTTCATATCCTAATTTCCACAAATAACTAAACTATCCTTTGATACCAACTATGGCATCCCTCCTTTTTATTACATATCTTTACATGGAATTTTACTAATAGATGATATTTTAGAGTTTAATGTCTTGGAAATAAGGTACATAATACAAGAAAACTTAAAACATTATTCTATTCCACATTAAAGGCTTATTCAAGGTTAATAATAAGTAAATTTATTGCATCTCATTTCCTGAGGACATACATCAAAGTAAAGGGTGAGAAAAAGTCCTAATAAAAGAAAACAAGTGAAATAATTTACATGTGAACTTGAGTGATATCGATATGAATATATAGAATTGCATTAAGGCATGATAAATAGGAATATCATAATAATAATAACATGAATCAAAAGTTGAAAATGTGGCTAAAAATTTTAATTTAGACATTCATAAGTATATAACCAAGGTTAATCCCTAAGGTGTCATAAAAATTACTAAGGTTATTTACCAAGGTATCATGGAACTTTCCATCTCTATAGATTAATTTCTTTAACCAATTAATTGGAGAAATATTAGTGAACACCCTTAATATATATTTATTTTCATGTGATCCATATAGATCATAATAAAACATTTCATAAATAACCCAAAGGGAATAAAAGAAAAGGTTTTCATATCAAAATTTTCACAAACCAACCCGAGTCGACCCGGGTTGGTTCCTGACAAAATGGTATTAGAGGAGGCCCTTGTTATTTGGGGTGTCTTTTATAAGGAGATTAGGACTGTCGGGAATCAAGAGGTATGTTGCGGGTCGATGCCTGATCACCACCGCTCATGACGAGACCTGAGCTACCTGGGGTTGTCCGGGTTTTGGGTCTTTTGACTTTGTTTTGGATTGAGGGATGACAATAGAGGTGACTTGGTGTCACGATATGACCCCACATGCAGTAGTGACCCATGTAAAGTCCTAGTGCCTGACTCAAGGTCCTCTTAGTGTTATACCATACTTGGGGCATGGCTCACCACCATGTCGTCGGGTTAGATGTATGCACTAGTTCCTCGTTCTAGTGGATTGTTGTTGGTGGTGTTTTGTTCTAATATAGGTTGATGAGAGTGTGCGTTAAAAGTGAAATTGATTTTGAAATTGAAAAGTGTTTATTTTAAATTGTTTTGAAATTGGTGAAGTGAGTTTTTAAAGTTCTAGTGTATCAGTTTGGAAAAACTTGGTATGTGTTTGGATTGGGTAAGTAAAAGAAGTTCTTGAAACTTGGCACTCCTTATGGAGGGTAACACATGTGTGGGTATGCATGGAGAGTGCATGGGGGAACTTGTTCATAGATGATGTGATCGAGATTGAATGAACGCACATGTAACGGTTCATAAGGTTCAATAGGTGAGTCCTAAAATTTTAATGAAATAGTGGTTTTAGAAAAGTGGTTTTTTCTTGTGTTTGTATATGTTTGTATTGTGGGCCTATTTTCTTGGGATTTTGTTGTTTCCTTGATTGAGTTTTGGCATGATGATGGGTTTTTATGGTGTTTTTTGTGTTGTTATGAGTATGTCACCCAGAAAGCCTCCAAAAGTTGTTAATGAGTTATGCCCGGATCCTAGTTCTTTTTGTGTGTTCCCTGGGTATCGAAGTAATTGAATTCTATTAGAAGAATTTGTATAGTTCATAAATATGGTGTTCCATCGGGTTATTTGGAAATCCCAAGGTATTTAAGGTTCTTACCGTCCCAGAGTTATTTGAGGGTTTAGTTCTGGACTTGTAAAGGTGGGATGTCTCATCGTTGTTAGAGTCTCGGGTGTAGTTGGTGGGGGTAAAATCTTGTAAAGGTTCCCTATTTGGAAAGGATATTCATCTGTACTGACTCCCAATTTGTTGGACCATTCTCTCGTATGCTGCTAGTCTGGCTGGTTCAGGCATTCTAAGTTGCCTTGTCACATCTCCCCAAAGTCTTACTACTGTATGAATGTTCAGGCCACCAGGAAGAGTTCTGAAAGAAGAGTCGTTTGGGAGGAAGGAGTTAGGGTCCATAGGATAGAAAATGCCTGACTGTGAGGAAAGATATGCTTCAGCCATCAGGTCCCCAACCACAGGTCTTAGGGTGAAGCTCGCACACAGTTAGAATTTGCTAAGGGTTTTTGGAACTTCGGTCCAGATGATGTTTTCAACTTTGGGATGAAAATATCCAAAATTTCCTTGTTCTATTCTTGTCACTGTCGTAAGCTCATCCTCATTGTGGGGGCATGATGAGCTCATTCCATATTAATCCAAGCAGTTGTATATGCTCTTAGTGTGGTTTCTAAATCGTTCGTTGTCCTTGAAGGGTGTTAATCCTGTGAATAAACTGACCTGTTCTGATTTTGAGTTGGTCTCAGTTTTGTTCATTAGGGTCATGTTTATTTTCATGAAATTGATGGGAGGTATTGAGTTAATTTTTCATCCTTAAGTAGTTGGGTTGTTTCATAGAAATATTTCCATCAAATAATCAGGTGTGTTGTTCGCTCCATGTGGGGAAAATGAATGATTTTGGTTTGGGAGTTCCTGTGTTGCCCCATGGGGGGTGGTGTGTTTGGTTTTCAAGGGTTTCTGTATTAGTGAATTTTTGTGGTGGGGAGAACCCTCTCATGTTCTCCCCTCAATCTCGGGAAGTGGTTTTCCTTGAATTGGTTGGGTGTGACATTTGTGGGGAATGGTCACCTCGAGGCGCTCAGTTCTCTATGTTTTTGACTGGGTATAGACTCAAGTTGTTTCAACCATTGGCTTGGTGACTTTATGGGGGCAGAAAGTGTTTGTGGTGGGGAGAATTGTCACACTCCAACCATGAACACCTATTATTTTCTTCTTTTTATAGTCTCAAATCGTTTGGACAAAGTTTAGTTGGGTCCCTGTTTGAAATTTTCCAAAGTTTGATGTTTTTTGTGGTTCTCAAGCCAGTGTGTGATCACCGCACTGCTAGCAGCGACCGTGCACTCGGTCCGGGAGAATGTGTGGTTCCCCAATACTTAAGATAAATAAATTTTATAAATGTTTAAACCTCTACGATAATATTATTATTATTACAGATAATAATAATAACATTACCATTAAATTGTTATTAATATTATTCTCATTAAATTTATATTAGTTTTATTTTTATTAAATTTTCAATAATATTATTATTACTACTACTATTATTATTCTTAGTATTATTGTTATTATTTTGGTATTATTATTATTATTATTATTATTAGTATTATTAATATTATTATTAATATAATAAAAAGAAAAAAAAAAGAAAAAAAATCAAACCCTAGTATATCCCGTCACCCCCCCCCCCCCAATTTCCCTACTATGCGTCGCGGGCCACATCCCACTCCCCCTGGTTTCCTGCGCGCAGTGCCCGGAAACCAGCCTATCGGCGACCCCACCTCCTCGTCTGGGTCTCCCTCCTTGCTCACCCTCTTTGATCATCGTTCTCTCCCCCTCCCCGGTCCAACGAAGCCCCACATCCCCCCCTTCTTCTTCGATGTTCCATACAGCGAGCCCTCTGCCCAGACCTCACCTCTCACCACTCCGCCATGTCTGGCACAACCTCCTGTCTGGCACAGCCTCTCGGTCCAGCGCGACTCCCATATCCGAGTCCGGCGTGACCTGCTCTCACACCCTGCCACACCTCCAGCCTCACCAGCTCCTTACCTTGGATGTGCCCTATGTCCAACCAGCCTCACACACTAGCAGGTCCCCATCACCCATACCTCGCACCGCTGTTGTTTGATGCCCTATCCCCCGTCCAGTGACCCTCCTTATGCGGCCCCTCCTTGTGCTACCTCCCTTTCCAGTGTTCTCCTCCTATGGTACATTTTTATTTTTATTTTTTGTGTTATTCTGAAATCAATCAACACTCTAATGTTGTGTGTCATTTGTTTTGCACATTTTTCTTGGTATTTAGGGTGTGCGACGGGTCTGTGAAATTATTTTCTCCCTTCCGTTGATGCATGGTTGTGTTTTCACTCCTCTGAGGTAGATTTACCCATCTCTCCCCGTTCTAATTCAATCCATATAGTGTTTGGTGGATCTAATTATTGTTTTTACATGATTCTCACCACTATTATGTCTTTGGTTAACTTATGGTTGTATTTTTGCGATTGAAATTTTTTCCAAAAATATCTTTTGAAGTATTTTCTTGTTTATCCTTATGTTGTTTATGCTAATTGTGTGTGGTTAAATGTTAATCGGTCTTTAATGGTGAAGTTGGATGATTTTTGTGTTGTTTTCCTTTATAAGTATTATGTTAAAATGGTTGGGTTGTAATTAAGGATCTTTTGTGAAGCAATAGGGATTTTATGGGGTAATTTTTATGTTGTTTGAGAAAGATTTATTGGTTTCTTAAATGGATCAGGGTGTGCTTTGGATATAAATCTTTTTGGTAGCATTTTATTTTGTGTTATGATGTGTGCATTTGGTTTATGTGATTCATTGGTACTTTTGGTCATGTGTTGGTCCTTTTTGGCTTATTTTTGGGTATCTTTTGTTGTTATAGTGAGTTTATGGTCAATGACTAAGGACGCACACATATACACCTAAGGTATGTATATATAATATATATATATGTCCTCCAAGTACGTATTCCCTCATGGTGTGGGGAATACATGCATTGGATTATGGATATATGTATATATATAGGTATGTTCATGCGAGTGTGGGCCGATTTTGAGTGGTCACCGCCCTTTTTGTCAAGTTTCAAACTGTTCAACATGACCTGATTCTTCCTTAAGGTGGGAGAATCCACGTTTTCTCTTTTTAAAATAAGTCCATTTAATGCTTGCATGTTTTTAATCAATTATTTTACTAGATTAGTATATTTGAAAAATAATTGGCCAACCTGTTATAGTGTTTTCAAGTTTTCTTTTGGGCTTGTTAAAGGTAGTTTGTTACATTATCTTCTAGTTTATATAATCTATATGATTTGTTAACATAATTTTTAATGAACAGTTTGATTTGTTTATTTAATGACTAGTAAATTGTTGTGTTGCTTTAAGTGTTTTGGAAAACATAGTTTTTAATGGGTTCTTTAAGCTTTGACCATTTGGTTCGAAACATGTTTTGGTGTTTAATGTTGTTTTGAAAATGGTTCGTAAAAGTTTATTGTTTTGGAATGTTTTGGTGAATGTTTAATTTAACGGACTTTTTGGTCACTTTGGTATAAAGAGGGTAAATTGTGGTTGTTTTGAATTGGTTAATAAATATTTTGATAAAAATATGAGCATTGTGAAGCTAAAGGCCTGTTTGGAATTTTGGATTGGCTATTTACAAAAGGTTTGATATGTGTGAATTGTATGAGGCCCGTTTGGAATCTTTGAAACTGTATGTTTGGAAAACACCTCTATGGTTAGGACCCTTTCCTCATCTATCAATCATGTGACAGAAGGGTCATCGGTATGGGAATCCATTTGAGAATATATATTTTAAGGCATGGGACTAACCTTGAGGTGGTCAAGGTGGTGCTAGTTTGTGTCACGTGATGGATTATATATATATATGGCTTGTTATTTAAATCTGTGGAACACCTCTTTGTGAACATGGCACAAAAACTTAGCATAGAAAGGGGGTTTACTGAGAACGATTGATGCACTAGTTTAGATTACGCAATGGCTAGTGGGCCATAGCAGAGAGATATTTTGTTATTATTATTGCTATGGGATTGGGCCCCTCTACCAAGCCAGGTAGGGCGATATTTGGGTGTTAGGGAATTATGACGTCATCGAGAGTAGGCATGTCTTTCGGATGAGTCACATGTATGGTACGTTCTGGTCATCCTCCTAGTTCCTAGGTTTTTCGTGATCCTTTGGTAGAATCACTATTAGCACCATTTCCCTTACTGTGTGTGGAATCAGACCCTTGAACTTGGTTTTTGTGTTTTCTTGGAAATGTTTTGTTTGGTTGGTTGGTTTTAAAAAACACTTCAAAGTAGCTATTTTGGAAAA
The DNA here is from genome assembly GCA_963277665.1 of Viscum album. Taxonomy (NCBI): domain Eukaryota; kingdom Viridiplantae; phylum Streptophyta; class Magnoliopsida; order Santalales; family Viscaceae; genus Viscum; species Viscum album. The sequence goes on from OY728122.1 coordinate 1,277,293,594, forward strand.
GTTTGTGTGAACCCCTCTTTTGATTTTCTTTTCCTTGTTTTGAATTATAAGGGAAATGGAATTGTGATTGTTAGTTTTAAAAATATAGTATATATATATGAAAAACTTATTTTTATAATTTTAGTTCAAACTGATATTTTTGGGATGTTTTCGAATTGGAAAATGCTTGGATTGTGTGGTTCACTTTTGGTTTTCCTACTGAGCATCTTGGTGGTCACGCTTATCATATCTTTCCAGTTGCAGGTTCAGTTTTTTGTACAGGTTCCTGGTTCAGCCACTCAATGTTGGAGCAGGCTTGGTTCTGAGTTGCGTGGTAACTTAGGAGGTCACAAGAAGGTATGTTCAGTTTTTTTTTTCTTTTCAATGCTAGCTTTTTTATGTTTATCATCAGTTCTGTTTATATGGTTATATTTTGTTCATGGGCCAAATCATTCCCAACGATTAGATTTTTGATGCCCAGCACTGGTTGCTAGACCGTGGAGATCAGAAACGCCCTTCGGGCCATGTCGCGGGCCAACTCAAGTGACCGTTTCAGGGTCAACTCGGGTTGGTTCATGACAAAAATCATGGCGTTTTAAAAATTACTTAAAAACATGATAATTATTTTATTTATAACCCACGGAAATGGAATGAGGGTTTTATGTATGTCAATTACGAAATCAAATAAATATTTTTTTATGAATATCCCTAGAAATTAAATAGGTTTGGGTATTCACATAAAGAAAATAAAATAATTTCTTGAGAAAAAGAGAGATATTTTGAGATGAAAATTATGCCACATAACGGGTATGAAACATGGTTTTATAAAAATTAAAAAGATAGGTGGAAGGGGTCACCTATTAAAAAAATACTCATAATATATTATAGGGATATAATAAAATCGAAATATTAACATGGAATGGAAATTTGGAAGACATGTCACATAAAAGATAACTTGAATGGAAAAGAAAAGTTGATAATTCCCTTAAATTCCATCCAACATTACCATTTTTATTCCAAGGGACACAAAACAAAAACAAACAGAAAACAAGGAATTCTGAGGCTTAAGGAGGGAGAAAATAATGAAGTCCAAGGGCATCCCCCCGGATCAGGTTCACCCCCTTAGATTTGAGATGAGAAACATGGGAAATACATTGAAACATGTTACCTGGGTCGCCATAGAAGCCAAATGATCTTCCACCTTATTCCCCTCCCTCCACGTGTGAGTGACTTTAATATTACTGTCAAGGAGAGCCCTGCATTTTCGGATTGTTTAAATAATGGACCAAGGTATCATACCTGTTCCGCACAAGGCTTTGCAGATGGTCATTGATTCGGTCTCCACATGGGTGATATGAAGCTCTCATTTCCTACATAGGGTGATGCCTGAAAGAACAACATGTGCCTCTGCCTTCATAGAGGAACCTTCACCACAATGCGCCATAAATGCTGCATACACACAGCCCTTTCAATCCCAGACCAAACCTCCACCGCACATGTCACCTAACACACAGGACCCATAAGTATTTAGCTTGAGGCCGAAAACAGGAGGGTGTCACCTCACCCTGGACCCCTGTTTCTGGAGACCCATCTGCTCGGCGGGATCACGATGCACATTCAGTCTACGCAGAGAAGGATCGTCTGAGCATAGACCCTCAACATTGTACCAGTCGAGCAGGCGACAATGCATGTTGGTGATGATACTGTATCCCGAGGCTGGTAAGCCCTAAAACTTGGACCAGTTTCGCGCGGTCCACAGACTCCAACACCCCGCACTGAAGATACACGCTCATGTCGAGCTCTCCTTCACTTTCCTGACCTCCCCCTGAAACCAACTCTCCAGAAAGGCACCACTTCATTCCACCATGGGGGGCGTAGCCATAAAATCTCCCGAAGAAACTCTAGACCTGCCTGGCCCAATCCCCTTCGAAAAACAGATGATCGATGCTCTCCTCTCTTCTGTTCTCACAGAAATAGAAGCTAGACGCCATACTGATCCCAAGGTTTTTAACATTTTTTTCAATTGTAAGGTCCCGGTGCTGAATGCGCCACGTTAGGAAGTTATACTTAGTCAGAATCTTCTTACACCAAACTTGACCAAACCATCCCCCTTGCTGACCTTGGGTAGGGCCGAGCCTATGAAAGTCTTTCGCATTAAAACTACCCAAGGAGAAGGGGGTGAAAACACATCGATCTGGGACTGAGCTCAATATGATGGAGTCATATAGATCTAGCTGGTTCCCATCCAAAAATCCCCTGAAGAAAAGAGGGAATTGACTCGCCTCCCTGAAAGAGATCGTCGGGGCTGGACAGCCCAGATAGCCAAGGACTATTCCTAGCCAATTGTGATGCGAGAAGAGGAAATTCCCCTCCCTAATAATCCACTTTGAGGAATTAATTAAGCTCGCGATCATGCTACCCACCGAAGACCAAAGCGGGGACTCCCTCCCCGAAGAAAAATCAGCATTGGCACCATGCCGAATAGCCATCATCTTTCCCCACATGGTGCGCTCTTCAATCACCTCCCAAGCTAGCTTCATGTGCATGTAAACGATGGTGTTCTCAAGACTTTTTACATTGACCCCTCCCCCCACAATGGGACAATCCATCTTCCCCCAGGAGACCCAATGCCTCTTCCCCTCCAATGATGCATCCCAAATGAACTGCGCCAAGAGTTTATCAATGGCTCTAATGACCCCCTTTACCACATTCGAGGCCGAGAGAGAATGCACAAGAATGGATGAGAGGAAACTATTCACGAGAGTGATCCGACCACTAAAGGATAAAAATTGATTCTTCCAATTAATAATTTGACTGGAAATCTTGCTCACCACTCGATCAAAGTCTCTGATGCACATATGGCCCAAAGACACTGGGGTACCCAGATATTTCATCGGAAATAGGCCACGACTCATTCCCAAGCTACAACCCAAATCAGCCACCCCTCTCGGAGTGCATGTGTCCACCACGTAGAAGCAACTCTTTTCTTTGTTAATTTTTTGACCACTCCAGTGGAAGTACTCCTCAGGAATCTTGATCATGCCCTGCACGGATCACTTACCCACGTTAATGAAAATAAGGGTATCATCCGCAAACATAAAATGGGATATGGGAGGAAGCCTTAATCTTCTCCGTTAAGGAAAACATCCCATATTGCAAGACCTTTGTCGATCAACCTGCTCAAAGTGTCTTGCGTAAGGATGAAAATGCTGGGGGGATAACGGATCACCTTGCCTAAGACCACTCACGATCTTGAAGAAACCATGAGTACGACCCATAAAGGACACTGACATCCAAAACCGAACTAAAACACCTGAACATAATGTCACAAGACCAGCTGAAGAAGCCCATATTTTTCAGGACCCTGTTGATGAAGCCCCATTCACTCCTATCATATTCCTTATTCATATCAAGCTTGATGGCCAAATTGGAACCTCGGGACTTGAAGGAGAGGTCTCATAACATCTCTTGTGCCATCGCTATGTCACCCTGAATGGAGCGATCTTTCACAAAACTATGTTGCTCCTTGGATATCCATCGATCCAAATAACTAGACAACCTCCTGTTGATGATACTAGCCAGAATTTTGTAAGTGAAATTACACATACTTACACGCCGATAATGAAGAAGGGATGATGGAGCCTTGATATTTGGTAATATAACTAGGGTCTTGGCCGAGGAAATCCTCGGGAGACTACCCCCTATAAAGAAGTCCTGAATAGAATTGATGATATATCCCGTAACCACTTCCCAGGAATGACTATAGAAGGATCCAGGGAAGCCATCGGGCCCTGCTGCACTCTCATGATTAAGGTTTTTCATTGCCGCCTTGATCTCCTCCTCCTTCAATACTCTCTCCAACAGTTCATTATATTAGGGAGAAACCTGAGATGGAACCCTTTACCAAAAATCTTTACCCCCCGCGGGGTACCCTTGAGGACTATCTGAAGTAGGACCTGCCAGAAGGTCCTTAAAATGCGATAAAGCCATGCCCCCAACCACATCCCTATCATCAGTGAAGGAAACATCCTCAAGGGCCAGATTTGGTTTGACTCTATGCCGCCTCTTTCTAATGCAGGCATGGAAAAAAGTCATATTCTTGTCGCCCTCCTTAATCCATTTAACCCTCACACAATCCCTTGCCCTGCTCTCCTGCGAGAGTAAAAAAGCCTCCGGAGATTTCTTCTTCACCGAGAGCTCACCAAAGACATCATCATCCCAAACCTCCTCAATGTTTGCCTCAAGCCGCTCAACTTCCTTTTTTATCTCATCCAACTCCTGGTCAATGGGATGAAAACCCCTGGATCATGTATGTCGAGCCTGCTTGAGTCTCCTCAACTTCCCTTGTAGACCCACCCAGAAACGTCCCTGGATCGGAGCCTCCCAGCTTTCTCTCACTACCTGGTGAAAACCCGGAACACCGGACCAGTGCCTCATGTAACGGAATCCCAACTGCGGATCCCCGCCCCTTTTTAGAGACAAAAGTATGGGGGAGTGATCAGAGAGACTCTGAGTTAAGTGGAAAACCCTCGCATCCAAGAACATAGACACCACATGAACATTGGCTAAACATTGGTCGAGCCTGCTCCAACAACAACTGTTGCCCCTTCGGTTGTTGCACCAGGTGAAAGGATCCCCTGAATACCCCAAGTCCAACAGCCCCTTCCCTGCCATTAATTTCCCAAAGGCCCTACTATCTCTCCTAGGGAACTATCCTCTCCCCTTCCTCTCCACTTGGTCCGCTACAACATTGATGTCGCCGCCCAAAATCCATGGTTGATTCCCCGGATCAAACCCATTCATTTTGTTCCAAAGGGGCTCCCTCCTCTGAGAATCACAACTACCATAAATGAAAGAGACAAAAAGGGATGATCCTTCATAGGACACCCTCGTTGTGATATTCTTATCTCTAGCTTGAATCAAATCCACTGAAACCTCTTTGTACCATAGGATCCATATATACCTATTTACCGACTCCACTTGTATTGAAGCATGCATCTTCACCTTACGAGAAAATTCATTGATCTAGGTAGAGACTTTCTTGTGCTCGATAATTTCAACCACTTTGACTTTGTGCTTCCTAACTTCCAAGGCAATGAAATCAGATTTGACCCTCGCCCCAACCCCTCGGGCATTCTAGATAAGAAACAGATTCATGGAAACAGGGGCTGCCTGGAGTTGACCCCAGGAAACCTGGTCACTTTTGTGAGGTAAACAACACCATCTCTAGCCTTCAACTTCCTCAGGTAGTATCTCGTGCTCACTCTCGAACTTCTTTCCGCATGAACAGTTGAAGAAGGAGACAGATTGGGAGAGCACTTGGGCACCTTCCCATGCACTGCCTGACTGGGAGAACCAGCCATGGAGACCTCCTGCAGAATGACCTTACCTTTCGAAGAAAAGGAACCACTATCACTGACCAATAGCCCTTTATCTGAGGGTTCCAAGCTTCCTGAGTCCCTTCCGCTCCTCTAACCCCGCTGCTGCAACCCTGCTCCCTGGACCCAGAAGAAACCTCCCTACCATGTACACCATCTGCCAGACCCAGCGCCATCTTGGGCTGAAGAACCCCACTCGAACAGGCAGCCAACTGAACATGCAAAAGGCCCCGAGGAAAATCCCGTTGCAACTCAGGGACCGCCTTCAACAGAGAAACCAGACATTCACCTATAACGAGAACCCAAGAGAAAGGCCAAGGCCAAGGCAAAGAGGCCAGAAGAACCTCATTGAAGCTCTAGAGGAGATACTCGAGACAAGCGAGGCCAGCCGCGCTGGCGCAGGCCTGGGCACCATAGGTGCAGAAAAGGAAGAACCCCCTATCTTGAGATCATAGGCACCTGGAGGACACACCCTCGGACACTGCATCCTACAGTGCTGCTCTGAATTCCCCTGTAAGGAGAAACCCACACAGAAACAAGGGTACACCGGGTACCTAATGACTTGAAGCCAAACAACCTCATATTGCACCTTCAAGGACAGACTCTCCAAAATAGGCATGGACAGATCTAGAATGATGGAGATACGAGGGACCATCATCTCCAATCCTTTGCGGGTACGCGCGTCCACGCACAGAAAGCCCCCCAACACATCTCCAATAGCTCTGAGGAATGAAAGGTTCTGAAAAGGAAGCGGTAAAACAGGCAGGCATACCCACACTGCCGCCCAGGAGTCCTCCTTCCCCTGATGCGCCTCCATCGACCAACGAGTTAAATTGAAGCGCCGCCTCCCGAATGCCCAAGGGGCATTTCACCAGGCCTGAAAGAAGTCCACTTCAGACACCATTACCAAGAAGAAGGAACACCTTTGAATTACTGAAACCTGAGCCTCCACCTACAGCCCCCAGGAACCCACGAACCGCTAAAAACTGAAAGCAGCGGCTTCGCCACCCCAAAACGCACTACCAGGGACCATTTGAGCCCTGCAGCCGCTTGGGTGAACGCCGAAGAAGGGGCCGACAACACAAACCGCGACCCATCCCACACCACTGAGTGAGAGAATGAATCAATTTATTGAAAGCACATCTCTGACTCCCTAGATCTCGGACCACACAACGCCTCCTTGAAAGACCTCGCCGCTCACCACTGAGGGGGAGAAGGAGGAGGCGACCCCCTGTGAGAAGAGATGCCCACAGCCGGAGACCCCACTCCAAGGTCGAACGCCACCGAAGACGGAAGCACCACTAGGGAGGAAGACGTCGGAGGGAAAACGGGTGGGCCGATTTGAAATACAAGGGGGCGCGTGTACCGTGTTCTCCTTAAGTGATTCCATCGTAAGAAAATCCCCGCTTTCTATGGAATATCTCCTTCCCTTACATTGAATAGTAACTTCTAAAACTATAAGATACGGACCTTTAGGGGTTCAAAAAACCTTGGGAGGACTCCTTGGGATGTAATAATATCAGATCTTCGAGGGGAATGATTTTTTAATGAAATTAAATTAAGTAATGGGTGGGTACTTATAGTAAAAGAGAGGGAATTTTTTATTAATTTCAAAGGACACCTCATTTGTGGTATTTGCAAAACCATGGGCTTACCCATGGTATTTTCCCATGGTATTGGCCACCTAGGACACCTAATATCATATTTTAATCCAAAAGACTCGACCAAAATCTTATCTTACTCATTACATAATTATGAAATTGTTATGATGTCATTAAACATACCGAAAACTCAAAATTGTGTTTTTATTATTCATCAAAAATTCAAATATTTTAGAAAAATCACAAAAAATTCACCCTAACCATTTTTCGATATGTAGAATTCAAAAATTAAATCGATTTAATAAAAATGAATTTCATTTTAAATTAACTAAAATAATAATACTTAATTAATAATTTCTAAAACATTTATTTACTAATACTATGATATAATTACATCACATCGCCATTTAAGATGACTAAAATATATTTATAATTCCTTAAGTGAGATTACCATTCCACTGGTAAAATTAGTATTCATAAGGGTAACATTACTTTTCTAAAGGTTCAAGTTATTATTCACCAAAAAAATAAGTTTATCCTATTAGACTTTAAATATCTTATTGATTGTAACTATGAATGTCGATTTTTCAAAAATCATTTCACAGAATCAATTATTCAATAAATATTTAAAAAAATATTTTTTTACTATTCATCAAAAATATTATTCATCAAATATTATTCATAAAAATACTATTCATCAAAAAAAATACTATTCATCAAAAAAATAGAAACTTCTTAGAAAACTACTAAAAATTCACCATAGATTAATTTTTACATTTGAAATTCAAAAATTTTGTTTGTTTTACCATTATAATTATCTTAGTATGATAAATCTATAAAAAGTATATTTTTTACTTCTAAAATCAATATATAAAATTTGTCTCAATTAAACATATATTTTATTAAGCAATGCTATTCTTAAAATGGAAATGATTAGATAACAATTTTATTAATACAAAGGGATTACATTTTAAGTATCTAGGACCACAACACATGACCCCTTAAAACACTGACATATGGCCTAAGGGTCAGGTTTTTTATGGTGATAGACTCTTAGGGTGGAATGGATAACATCTCCCAAGTGGTAACCTCCACTAATTTGAAATTATCTTATAGGTGATTTCGTTCAAGCTTAACATGTTGAAACTTAGATTCGGCTTCGTCCATATCGAAGCCTAGTGATGCTACCTCCTTCCCAAGGTCCAAAAAATGGGTTTCATATGGAAAGAGTCTACTAGATGAGGCCATCAACTCTTCTTTCTGTATTAATTATCCATTATCATTTCTATTTATAAACAATAATTATAATATTAAAAATTATTATTTTTTCCAACGATCATATTAATCAACGGTAAAAACTTGATGGTCACATTTCATTTATACTTATACTTTTTTATTGATTATGACATAGTAAAACATACATATTCAGGTAAAATATTATTCAAAATTTCAAGTCATTATAGTCATGAAGGTGGTAATGGGAATTGAAAAGACATCGTCCACAATATTAGTAATTTGACACATCATGGACAATGTTTTTATTTTTTGAATAAAGATGATAAGAGAAAATGTATATTAATTAATTTTTAAATAAACATGATAAAATTATAGAATATATAAGATACTGGTGTCTTCATTCCTCTTTGATAAGTGGAGGTGAAGAGAGTATAAGAATAAAAAAAGAATTGAAAATATAATTGATAAAAATTAAAGAGGATTTTTACCTCTTGATATATTCTCATTAAGATCTTCCTTATGGCCCTTAGTTTTTGTCTTTTAGTGAGACTTAAAGGTATTGGATGTGGGGAAGATCTTGGGAAGAGGATTGGGTATAATCTATAAAACTCTAAAATCTTGAGAGGTGTGAGGAGAAGAGGGGGTTAGGGGTGGTATTTATAGTGGAGGAGGAGAGGAGGGTTTTTTATTGTTTTATTCATTAGTTTATTAATTTGGCTCAAGACTATGAATAATTTGAGAATTATAATAAAATATATTAAAATAATCAAGGGAATTTAGAGATTATGGTTCTTAAATCATTCATGATGTTAAGAATAGTGTATTTAACTTATAATGTATATATACTATAAATTACTGTATTTCACTATTCACCAAAAATTCAAGGATTTCCAAAAAATCCCAAAATAAATCACCCCAACCATTTTTTCACATTTATAATTCAAAAATGGACTCTATTTTACCAAAATTGTTTTCTAAATATGATAAATTTAATTTTTTTTAAATCATAATTTATTCAAAAAATAAAAAAATTTAAACTATAACTAATTTTATAACACCTTGATAAATTAATCAAGGTATCATAAAATTATCTTATAAAAATAAGATATTAAAACATTAATTTATTATTATATTTTTTAGAAAATAAATTTTCTTTTAAATCATTAAATTAACTATAAAATTGTAATTAAAAATTTATGACTTGCAAAAATACTAACGCTTAATTTATCATTTCCAAAACATTTATTTACTTATTTCATGGTATAAATATATCATGATTACACTTAAGAATAATTATTTATACAATCATAGTTTAGGTTACTATTATATTGCCTAAAATACTATTCTTAATGGTTAAGTCACCATTCCTATGGTCAAGTTATTACTCCATCAGTATAAATTCTTTAATTTATAAAAATATCAATTATTTCATTATAAATTTATAATGAATTTAAAAATATTTAATTACAGAATGAAAAAAATATTTTATAAGTACCTAGGTTGTTACATTCTCCCAAACCTTTGGAAATTTTGTCCTCATAATTTTTATTTACTTATTAAACAAGTGAGGGTACCTTTCCCCCATAACATTTTCATATTCCCATGTTGCTTCTTCAACCATGCGGTTTCTCCATAAAACCATAACCTGGTGAATTACCTTATTCCACAATAATTTCTCTCTATGATAAATAATTTGAACAGGTTTTTCTTCATAAGAAAAGTTATATTCAAACTGAACTACTTCTGGGATCAAAATATGAGACTGATTTGGAACATACTTTCTCAACATCGAAACATGGAAAACATTGTGTACCTGAGATAAATTCAGAGGCAAAGATACTTGGTAAGTGACTGGTCCAACTTTCTCTAGGATATCATAAGTTCCAATGAATCATGGACTTAGCTTTCCTTTCTTAAAAAAATGCATAACACTTTTCCATGGTGAGATTCTAAGAAAAACATGATCACCTACCTTGAATGAAAAGTCTTTCCTCCTATTATCTGCATAGATTTTATTTCTGATCCGAGCTTTTCTCATGTGTTGTTGGATCATCTTCACTTTTTCATCCACTTACTCTACTAATTCAGGTCCCATCAACTTCCTTTCCCTGACTTCATCCCAAAATATAGAGTTCGACACCACTTTTCATATAATGCCTCAAAAATTTTCATTATATTGGAATGAAAAATTTTATTATAAGAAAACTCAACTAAAGAAACATGTTGATCTCAACTTCCCTAGTAGTCCATTGAACAAACTCAAAGAATATCTTCCAATGTATGAATTGTTTACTCAATTTTTCCATCATATTGAGGCTGAAAGGTTATTCTGAAATTTAATTCTATTCCCAATGACTTCTGAAGGCCTTTCCAAAATTTTGAAGTGAAACTGGGATCACAATCAGATACAATGGAAAGAGGATCTCCCTATAACCTAACAATATCTTTCAGGTATAGTCGAGAAAGATGATCCAAATGCATAGTATCTCAAATAAGAAGTAAACATGAAGATTGTGTTAGTCGGTCAAAAATAACTGACATCGCATTGTTACCTCAATAAGTATTTGGTGGTTGTCTCTCTACTTTAACATATTGACAAATAAAATATTTCATTGTAAAATCAATAATATCTCTTTTCATTCCATGCCACCAGTAATACTCCCGAAGGTCTCTGTACATCTTAGTACTACCAGGATGAACTGAAAATGGAGAACTATGAGCTTCACACAACAATTCATTCTTCATCTGGGAATCAAAAGGCACACATAATATCTTTTAAAATCTCAAAACACAATATTTATCAACATTAAATTTTAGAAACTTAACATTTTTCACCAATTCAAATTTTTCTGGTAACTCATTGCCTTCCTTCAGTGCTTGCTTAATTTTGTCTGAGAGAGATGAATGCACTGAAGCCTAAAACAAAATAGGGGAATTTCCTACACCAAAAAATTCCAATCCAAAATTAATCAAATCATTAATCAAGGGGTCCTATTTAAAATATAACATGGTTAATGTAATGTAATGTTTTCGTCTCAAGGAATCTTCCACTTTGTTTTCTTTTCCAAGATGGTTATTGATTGTAAACTCATAATCCTTTATCAATTCAAGCCATCTTATATGCCTCATGTTCAATTCATTTTGAGTGAAAATATACTTCATAATTTTATAGTTAGTATATATTTCATATTTGGATCTGTATTAATGATGCCCTAAACTTTTCAAATCAAAAACCCTAGTTACTAATTCCAAATCATTTTTGGGATAATTTAACCCAGGAGGATTTAGTTTTCTTGAAGCATAATAAATTACCTGATCATTCTTCATCAAAACACAACCAAATACATTCAATTAATCATCACTTTAGATGAAAAATTCACCATTTTTGGAAGGTAAGGCCAAAACTAGAGCATTCCCCAATCTCTTCTTCAGTTCTTGAAAACAAACATCACATTCTTCTATCCAAATAAATTCAACCTCTTTTTATGTTAACTTATTTAGTAGGATAGATAATTGTACGATGTTTTTAATGAGCCATCGGTGTCACACCCAGACTTTCTATTTTTTTATTTTTTTATTTTTTTATTTATGGGCTCTGTGTTCTCTCGTTAAGGATCGAGCTGGGACCCGGTTTAAAATTTTCTGACGTCTAATGTTTTCGATGGGTTTTAGACCCATGCATGGGAACCGTGTGGTTAGTAGTGATGGTGCGGTTTCCCTAAGTGCTTTTGTGGGTGCCCAAGTGGACTGCATTGAGGCGCGCAATTTGTTTGTGCGTTTTTTAAGTCGTGCGATGAGTGCGCGGGTACCCAGTTTCCAGAATTTGATAATTAATTAGATTCTGTTTTAAAAGGAATGTTTGTTAAAAATAATAATAATATTATGTTTTTGTTATTATTACTATAATTATTATTATTCCTTATATTGTTATTATAATTATTATTAGTTTTCTTATTATAACAATTGTTATTTTATTAAAATGAAAACAAATTCTAAACCCTAATCTACTAGCCCCCCTCCTTCCCCTTCCCTGTATGTGCGCACCATCCCCCCCCCCCACACACACGGTCATATCCTTCATGTTGCCTCCTCCGTCCGGCCACCTCCTCTGTCCGGTCGCCTCCTCCTCTTAGCGGCACCCCACCAGCCTCACTCCGCGCTGCACCCGACCCCCAGCCTCATCGCGCTCACCCAAGACCCCGACCTGGCCGGCCTCGCCTCGCCCACCTGATCTCGCCGCCCTCCACTCCTCCGGCCTACCGACTCGCCCCACCTCATGCTCACCCTCCGTTTCCGACCAGTCGCCTCGCCTCGTCGCACCTTCAGCTGGGCTGTTCTTCGAACCTACCCCATCGCCGCACTTCCGACCAGTCGGCCCCTCCACGATCTTCTCCGACAAACCCGATCCTCACAACCCACAACTCCTTTCCTTCCTATAATCCTCTCCTTGGTATATATCTTCCTTTTATTGGAGTTTTTCTTTATTTTTTTTGAAACCCTTATTCTGCAGTTGGTAATTCGTGCATTTTTCTCATCATTTAGGGCGTGTGATTGGTCCGTCACGTTTCTCTCTCCCTTTCGTTGAGGTTCCGTCGTGTTTGCTCTTGGTTTGACGTAGGTAATGCCATGGTTTTCCTTTCCTCAATCTAATTAATGCTTGGTGTTTCGATAATTTTATTTTATGTGATACGCAACTTTGTTATACCCATAAATTTTCCTACTATAGTGTTTTCAAATTTTTAGAATTAGTCAAAAGCATGTTTTGAGTCAATTCCTGGTTCGAGTCTGCAATTATTTGATTATGTTCCAAATCCTGTTTTGATATTGTTTATGGCTATTTTGTTGGGGTGTTTCTTTTTATGTTAATATAGTTTTATAAAAAAATAATACTTCTAAGGTAAATATTTAGTTATGATAATGTATATGTGCACTTGTTTCATTTGATAAAATACTATAGTGTTCAAAGTGGAATTGAGGGTTTTTATGAAATGTTTAGCTTTGATTATGTTATCTGTCAGCATTGGTTATTTGTAATCTTGGTTTGGTTTATAATTTTGGTATTGTTATAACTTTATAATAGTGTTAAGGTGTTAAACTAAAAAGGGGGATCTTTGGTTTTTAATATGGTAGTGTGAGTTCTTTTCAAATAAAGTGGGCGGTTGGTTTTAGTTTCAAAGTCGTAGTTTTTTGGAAATAGTGTTGGTTGTTTTCTTGAAAGGTAGGCATTCCATTGTATGTTGGAACATCCATGGGTTCACTCGGTGCACCAATGGGCGTTCCTTCAAGTGACAATGACACATTTAAACTACTGTTTCCTTAAAACATTGGTTTTCTAAATGGTTTTTGTATCCGAAGTATGATTTGGTCCTTTGTGTGGATTTTGTGAAAGGTTTGAAGTGTGATCTCAAGGGTTTTCCAGTTTGGATATGAAAATTTAAAAGTTGTATTTTTGTAATGTTTTGGGTAATTTTTTTGGACATGGAAACTTAAAGGCCCGTTTGGATCTTCCAATTCATGGGTGGAGTTGTGTTAACATTTTGAATGGTTTGTGTTTGGAAATTGTGTGTGCCTGGTTGGAACTTTAAATGTTTTTAGAATAATGATTTCGACATGGGTGTGTCGTGATGGCCCGTTTGGCACTTTCAGCTTTAAAGTAATGTTTGTGTTGACTCTTTGAAATGATGACGTTTTGATTACTATATGCCCACATTACAACTTTTTTATTTTGAAAAAGGTATCAAATGGTTTAAATGATTTCATGGAATGAAGGCATGGTTGGAACCTTTGATGATATTTTATATATATATATATATATGTATGTATATATATATATATTGGGGAACCTCTTTAAGGGGGATATCCCTTATGGGTTATCGTATGGAGTGTCCGTGTTTGGGGTAGGTAAGTGTGGTGAGATGAGTCACGTGTGCGAGGGCCTCCTACTTACAGAGTATTACTGTAACCACCATGGGTTCCTGGGTGTATTTTAGAGATCGAGTGATGGTTGTTGAACAACCCCGATTAGATGGGTTGGTACCCCCAAGATTTTTTGTTAGGCCAGGTGTGCTTTTCCACTAGATTGGTCAGTTAGGGCGTCCAGTTGGTTATAGACTTAGTAGCTTCACCATACGCCGGTAGGTGGTTCCAAAACTGAGTACATTCAGAGGTATTCTAGGGATTTTTAGGACCACCCATGGTTGCTGGATTATTTTCATTGCTTGTTTACTTTTTGTGCACTAGTCTTGTTTACTTTCTATGCGCTAGTTTATTTTCAGCTTTCACTCTTACTTGTTTTACTCTAGCACAACATTGGTATATTTTGTTTTGGATTTTTTTTATAAAATGTCAAATGATTTTGGAAAAGGGTATGTAGCGTGTGTTGGGGTTTTAAATGAGAAAACCGTGTTGCTTATTTTCATATTTTAAAACCATACTTTTATAATTGTATTTAAAAAATACATTAATTGATTGTTTCGAGAAATGAGATGTTGGATTTTGTGGTTTATCTTGGCAACCCTACTGAGAATATTTAATACTCACACCTATCTTTATCATTTTTGTTTCAGGTTTCCTTGCTCAGGTTTTCTTGGCTGAGTTTCTCATTATTGGAGAAAAGTCGGCCTTTGGTCGGGAGGTGACTTGAAAGGTCACGTGGAGGTATGTTTAGTTTTATTTTCTTTCCGCTGCTAGTATTATGTTTATCGACTGGTTTTATTTATCTGTTTTTTTTTCAATATCCAAATCATTCCCAATGATTAAAATTTTGATGCCTGACACTAGTTGATAGCCCATGGGGATTAGGAACGCCCCTCGGGCCATGTCGCGGACTGGCTCGGGTGACTGGTTCCGGGTCAACCCTTGTTGGTTCGTGAAAAAATGGAATCAGAGTAGGAACTTGTTATTTGGGGTGTCCAGTAGATGGATATTAGGATTGTTGGAACTCGAGAGGTAGGTACAGGAAGGACGTCATGAACCCTCGCTCGTTCCGAAGCTTGAGTTGCCAGGGGTAGTCCGAGAATTGAGTCCTTGTTTCATTCTGGTTTTTTTTAATTAAGGGATGATAATAGAGGAAACTTGATGTCACATCGTGATTTCACATGGAGTAGTGAACCATGTGGAGTCTGAGTACACGGTTTAATTTCCTCTTAGTTTTTTGTGCTTACTTGGGGAATGGCCCAATACCATGTCCCCAAGTTAAGCATAACTACTAGTCCCTTACTTCGGTAGTTTGATGCAAGTTTCATGTTGTCTCGGTTCTTGTGTGTTCAAGTGAACTTTTGAAAATGAAAAAAAGGGTTTTTTAAATGCAAACGATTTCTTTTAAATGGATTTAAATTTGTGAAAGGTATTTTTTTTAAAGCTGAAATATCTTGGTCAAAAAATCTGATGCTTTCTTGGGACTAGTAGAGATATGGTTTGGGAGCAACCTCGGGTACTCTATATGAACATTTGAACATGTGAGGTAATGAATGGGAAGTGTGTGTTGGAGCATATAGATGAAATCAGATGAAAACATGTGAAACGTTTCATGGGATTACTGGGGTGTGCACTTGGAATTAAAGGCTTGAACTTGTTTTTTTTTCTAAAGTGATTTTAAAAAGGGGAAATGATTTTTGGAAATTGAATTTGGTTTGAAAAGTGGGTTTCATATTTGGAAATTGGCCTTAAAAGAATGCAATTTTGAAATCTAAAATGAAAAGGGGAATTTTTTTTGTGTTTATATTTTCTTGTTTATTTTGAGCTGGTTGTTTTGGATGAAGGCACTCTCTTTGATGTTGCTTCAGCATGATATTGGTTTTGGTTTTATGTTTTATATGTTATTCATAAAATTCCTTCCAGAAAGGTCCCCAAGGTTTCTGATAAGTCATGCCCAATTTTTGGTCCTTCCCAAACATTTCCTATCCTTCACTGTGATCAAGGTCCGTTACAAGAAGTAGAATGGCTTGAAGGGGTCAAGCACGTCTTTAGGGTTTTGGGAACTCACGAAGTTGTCAGAGTTCATGCTGTTTTGGGTCGGTTTAAAGGTTCAGCTCTGGACAAATGGGATTTGGTTTCCCCACTATCAATGCAAGTTGGTATGACATGGGATGTCTTTAAATCCATCTTCATCCGATGGTTTATACCTAAAGAGGTAAAGACGAATAAAAGGGAAGAGCTCATGTGTATTCAACAAGGCCAACGGACAGTGAAGGCATATGTTGACCATTTCAAGGATCTTGTGTCCTTTTCTTTGGAGGTAGCATCCTGGGATTTTATGAAGATTTCTCTCTTGATTTGGGGTCTTTGTCCAGATATCAAGGAGCGAGTCCTCCTTTCTAAAGACCATAGTTTCGAGAAGTTGGTGGATGAGGCGTTCTTAGCTGAACTGTTCTTCGGAGCGCAGGTTCTTGGCAATCCAGCATATCCAGTTACTCATGAAGGTTCCCCATCTGTCAAGCAGGATGTTCCAGAGGAACTTGTTTCAAAAGAGTCCTCTGTAGTGATTTTTTCTTCTAGTTCATCGGACCGTTCAGTGGTGTGCCACCAGTGTGGCCGGTTTGGGCACGTGAAGTCGTCATGTCGCACCCCTCCAAAGACGTGTCATCGTTGTGTGTGCCTAGGTCTTCTAGAGAAGTTCTTTAGGAAGAGTCACCTGAAGAAGACGGCGTAACCAGAGGAATTTCAATGCCTGACTATGAGGCAGAAGATACTTCAGCCATCAGATCCCCAACTATGCGCCTTTGGGTGATGCTCGCGCTCAGTCAGGAGTTTCCAGGGGTGTGAAGCCTTGGTCTAGGTCTTGTGTTCCATGTTAGCAGTAGAACATTTAAAGTCTTTTCATTTTTGTTTTTGTACTGTTAAAGTTTTGATGTTGTTGTAAGTTCATTGTTTCATCGTGGAGTTATAGTAACATGTTATATTGTAATCGAACAGTTTTCTTTTCCTGATTATGGTTTTCTGAATCGTTCATTTTTCTAAAAAGTTGTCCGGCCCTTGTCTGGGTTGATCTTGGTTTAGCGGTGTTCATTTGGATATGTAAGTTCCTAAGAAGGTATTAAGGCTTGTAGTTATACTAGGGTTCACTGTTGGGATCATGTTCTTCTCAGAGGTTTTTCTCTAGTGTTTCGGGTTATTGGTATGGGTCGAGAGTTCCATGTTTCAGTGGAGGTGTTGTTTTTCTCGTGCTATAGAAGATCGGTTGGATCGGTTGGGAGTTACCGCATTGGGCCCCCCTCCTAGGGTGGTATGTTTAGGTGTTAAATATCTGCGCTAGTTGAATTATTGTGGTGGGGAGAACCCTATCGTGTTCTCCTGTTCTCTTGTGGTGTGGTTCCTTTCAGTTTCATTCAGGCATAGATTCTTGATTTGTCCATTGTTCAACTGGGTGACTTTTCGGGGGTAGAAAGTGCATGTGGTGGAGAGAATTATCACACCATGACTATCTAATTTATTTTTATTTTATTATTTATGGGCTCTGTATTCTCGCGTTAAGGATCGGGCTGGGACCTGATTTAAAATTTTCTGACATGGAATGTTTTTGGTGGGTTTCAGACCCGTGCACGGGCACCGTGTGGTTAGAAGTGATGGTGTGGTAACCCTAGGTTCTTGTACGGGTGTCCAAGAGGACTATGTTGAGGCGCACAATTTGCATATGCATTTTTTTAAGTCGTGCAATGAGCACGTGGGTACCCAGTTTCCAGAATTTGATAATTAAATCGATTATGTTTTAAAAAATAATGGTTGTTAATAATAATAATATTATGTTATTGTTATTATTATTATAATTATTATTATTCTTTATATTGTTGTTGTTATTATTTTTAGTTTTATTATTATAACTATTTTTATTTTATTAAAATGAAAAAAGTCTAAACCCTAATCTACCTGCGGGCTGCCCCCCCCCCCCCTTTCCTTCCCCTTCCCTGTCCTCGCACACTAGCCCCCCCCCCCCCCACCCACCCGGTCCTCTCCTCCGCACCGCCTCCCCCATCCGGCCACCTCCTCCTCCTGAAAGTACCCCACCAGCCTCACTCTTCACTGCACCCAACCCCCAGCCTCGCCGCGCTCACCCAAGACCCCACCCCAGTCGGCCTCACCTCACCCACCTGATCCCACCGCCCTCCACTCCTCTGGACTACCGCCTCGCCCCGCCACATGATCACCCTTCATTTATGACCAACCGCATCACCCCTTCATACCTCTGGTCGGTCTGTTCTTCGAACCCTCCCCCTCACCAGACTTTCGGCCAGCCGGCCCCTCCACGATCTTCTCCGACGAACCCGGTCCCGGTGACCCACAACTCCTTTACTTCCGATAATCATCTCCTTGGTATATCTCTTACTTAGTTTAGAGTTTTTATTTAATTTTTTTGAAACCCTTATTCTACATTTGGTAATTCTTGTGTTTTTCTAGTCGTTTAGGGCGTGCAATTGGTCTACGACATTTCACTCTCCCTTCCGTTGAGGTTCCATCGCCTCCGCTCTTGGTTTGAGGTAGGTAATTCCATGGTTTTCCTTTCTATAGTCTAAATGATTCTTGGGTGTTTCAATAATTTTATTCTATGTGATTCGAAGCTTTTTTATACCCAAAAAAAATTTCTATATTGTTTTTAAATTTTTAGAATTAGTCAAAAGCATGTTTTGAGTCAATTCCTGGTTCGAGTCTGAAGTTATTTGATTATGTGCCAAATCCTGTTTTGATATTGTTTATGGCTATTTTTTTGAAGAATTTATTTTTATGTCAATACAGATTGATTAAAAAAATACCATGAAGGTAAATATTTGGTTATGATAATGTTTATGTGCACTTGGCGCATTTGATAAAATACTATAGTGTTCAAAGTGGAATTGAGGGTTTTTATGAAATGATTAGCCTTGATTATGTTGTGTGTCGTCATTGGTTATTTTTAAACTTGGTTTGGCTTATAATTTTGGTATTGGTATAACTTTCTAATAGTTTTAAGGTGTTAAAATAAAAAGGGGGATCTTTGGTTTTTAATATGGCGGTGTGAGTTCTTTTCAAATAAAGTGAGCGGTTGGTTTTAGTTTCAAAGTTGTTGTTTTGTGGAAATAGTGTTGGTTGTTTTCTTGAAATGCAGGCATTCCATTAGATGTTGGAACATCCATGGGTGCACTCGATGCACCCATGGATGTGCCTTCAAGTTACAATGACACCTTTAAACTAGTGTTTCCTTAAAACCTTGGTTTTCTAAATGGTTTTTGTCTCCTAAGTAAGATTCGGTCCTTTGTATGGATTTTGTGAAAGGTTTGAAGTGTGATCTGAAGGGTCTTCCAATTTGTCTTTGAAAATATAAAAGTTGTATTTGTGTAATGTTTTGGGTAATGTTTTTGGACATGACAACTTAAAGGCCCATTTGGATCTTCCAATTCATGGGTGGATTTGTGTTAACCTTTAGAATGGTTTTTGTTTGGAAATTTTGTGTGCCTAGTTGGAACATTAAATGTTTTTAGAATAATGATTTTGATAGGGGTGTGTCATGACGGACCATTTGGCACTTTCAACTTTAATGTAATGTTTTCCTTGACTCTTTCAAATGACGACGTTTTGATTACTGTATGCCCACATAACAACTTTAGTATTTTGAAAAAGTAATCAAATGCTTTTAATGATTTCATGGAATGAAGGACCGGTTGTCACCTTTGATGATATGTTATATATATATATCTATGTATATATATAATGGGGCACCTCTATAGGGGGGATATTCCTTATGGGTTATCGTATGGAGTGTCCGTGTTTGGGGTAGGCAAGTGCGGTGAGATGAGTCATGCATGCAAAGGCCTCCTACTTACACAGTATTATTATAACCACCATGGGTTATTGGGCGTCTTTTAGAGATCGAGTGATATTCCCTGACCAACCCCGATTAGATGGGTTGGTACCCCCTGGATTTTTTGTTAGGTCGGGCGGGCTTTGCCACTGGATTGGTCACTTAGGGTGGCCAGTTGGTTATAGACTTAGGAGCTTCACCATACACCGGCAGGTGGTTCCGAAACTGAGCATGTTCATGGGTCTTCTAGGGATGTTTAGGATCACCCATGGTTACTGGATTATTTTCATTGCTTGTTTACTTTTTGTGCACTAGTCTTGTTTACTTTTCTCGCGCTAGTTTATTTTCAGCTTTCACTCTTACTCGTTTTACTCTAGCACAACATTGGTATATTCTATTTTGGATTTTATTTATAAAATGAAAAATGATTTTGGAAAATGGTATGTAGCGTGTGTTGGGTTTTTAAATGAGAAAAAAGTTTTGCTTATTTTTAAATTTGAAAACCCTAATTTTATAATTGTATTCCAAACTTGCATTAATGGATTGTTTTGGGAAAAGAGATGTTGGATTATATGGTTTATCTTGGAAACCCTACTATTCACCTTTAATGCTCACGCCTATCTTTATCTTTTCAGTTGCAGGTTTCCTTGTTCAGGTTTTCTTGGCTGAGTTGCTCGTTATTGGAGCAAAGTCATCCTTTGGTCGAGAGGTAACCTGAAAGGTCACGTGGAGGTATGTTTAGTTTTATTTTCTTTCTGCTACTAGTATTATGTTTATCAACTATTTCTATTTATCTATTTTTTTTCCATGGGAAAAATCATTCCCAATGATTAAAATTTTGATGCCTGGCACTAGTTGTCAACCCATGGGGATCGAGAACGCCCCTTGGGCCATGTAACAGACCAGCTCAGGTGACTAGTTTAGGGTCAACCCGGGTTGGTTTGTGACAATCGGTAATAACCTGATAATCCAAGAAAACTAAAAATCTCTGTAACATTTTTAGGTCTTGTCCATTCATCAACCACTTTTGTTTTAGAACGATCAACTATTATTCCATCCTTATTTATAATGTGACCAAGAAAAGAAATTTGTTGTAACCAAAAATCACAATTTCTAAATTTTCCAAATAACTTCTTTTCTTTGAGAGTTTGAAAGACAATCCTTAAATGTTTTTCATAATCCTCATAACATTTTTAAAGGAACAAAATATCATAAATAAAAATAACAACAAACTTATACAAATATTCACATAATAATATATTCATAAGATCCATGAATACAACAAGGGAATTTTTCGAACCAAAATGAATAATAAAAAACTCATAATGCCCATATCTAGTATGAAAATATTTTTTCAGGATTTCATCCTCCTTCACCTTCATCTGATGGTACCTAGATCTCATGTCAATCTTGAAAAAA
This sequence comes from Viscum album, assembly GCA_963277665.1. Classification (NCBI taxonomy): domain Eukaryota; kingdom Viridiplantae; phylum Streptophyta; class Magnoliopsida; order Santalales; family Viscaceae; genus Viscum; species Viscum album. The sequence continues at coordinate 1,277,314,977 of OY728122.1, forward strand.
TATTGTGCTCCATAGATCTAATCAAACAAGTCATCGATATGAGGAAAATGATATGTATTCTTAAAAATAATGTTATTCGAACCCATATAATCAATGTAAAGTATCATGGAACCATATTTCTTTTTAATAAAATAAACAAGAGTACCCCATTATGAAGTGCTAGGATAAATGAATCCTTTATCAAGTAATTCTTACAACTGGTTTTTAATTCAAGAAGTTCCACTTGATCCATTTGATATGGGGGGTTTGAAATTGGATTAGCATCAAGAACCAAGTCAATTGTAAATTCAACTTCCTTGTCAGGTATAAAATTGGGAAACTCATTAGTAAAAACATTCAGGTATTCATTTACCACTAGCACATCATTAATCTAAACAGGTCCCTTATTTTCAACAATATGAGCAAGATAAATTTCATTTCTATATTTTAACAGTTTCTTAGATTCTTGATATTTTATTAATTATATGGTTTTATTCTTGTATACAAACTAAAAATATTTCTAAAAAACAACTTCTCTGGTTCTACAATCAATCTTATCATGGTAAACAGATAGACAATCCATACCCAAAATAACATCAAACTCTACTAAGTGTAAAACAAAAAGTTTTGTGGGTATTGTATTTCCACAGAAAACAACATGAAGATTATTATAATTCTTTTTTGTTTTAATATTTTTCCATGGTGTTTTAACCATAAGTTCTGGTCACATTTTTTAAGCTGAAATTTTTTATTTACCAGAAAATTTATTATAAATAAAGGATTGTGTAGACCCCATATCAAACAAGACATTAGAAAATTTATGTAAATAAAAAAAGTATTTGATACCACTTCCTTGGATGGACCAACGTCTATTGAAGTAGTTGAAAAGGATCTCACTACATCTTTCTACTTATAATCTAGATTTTTTCCATCATTTGGATCTTTCTTTGGGCATGTATTTGTATAATGACCCATCTCACCACATTTGAAACACATTATAGTTTTCTTATCAGAATTAATCTTAATATCATTTTCATTTCAATATCAATCCATATGTCCAAACTTATGACATTGAAAAAACTTTCTAGTTTTGTTAAGGCATTCCTCAGGGTTTTTTTTACAACACTTTTCATAAATTAGAAACTGGATTTTCTTACATTCATATTTCTTTTGATTGATTCTTACTCATCATTTTCCATATGGAACTCTTCTTCTACTTGTTTTCAAAGTATACATGATCATATGTAAACTCCATTTCTACCCTCTCATCACATTTAACAAGTTTCTCATAAACTCATGGGAGGATAATTCCCTTTGATATCTTGGCTTCAATCCTGAGTAAAAATGATTGATTTTTCTATCAAGATCCCAAATAATATTTGGAACGTACCTTGCCAATAGGGTGAAGTTATCTTCATACACGGCCACTGAATATTCCTCCTTTTTCTTTAATTATTGGAATTTATTTTCCATCCTAAGTCAAAACACATTAGGAAAACATTTTTCAAGGGAAATATTTTTAAATTCATCACATTCCAAGGCATCAATATCCTCAATATCCTAGATATTCTTGATCATTGACCACCACTGGACTGCTTCACCTTCAAAAATATAAACAGAATAACTAAACTATTGATTATATAAACACCCCATAACATTGAATATCTTTTAAAGGGATTTAATCCATCTTTCATCCACCACTAGGTCATAAGACCCATTGAAAGTAGGAGGGCGTTGCCTCATAAAATGTTCTACTATCGTCATATTCCTTTGTAGTGGTTCTAGTTGTTCTCTTTCATAGATTGCACCACTATTTATTGCATGCGTAAACTGATCCATTATTGTCACAAACTTCTCAATTTCAATACCTACCAATCCAGGTTGCATATTCGGAAAGATATCCATCTCTTGATTCCTTCTAACTTCAGCTTCCCTTTTTCTTCTGTGGAAAACCATTTTGAACAAACATATCTTAGATGAAGAAACATTGTAATCTCCAAATTATATATATTTTCAACATAAAAATAAGGTAAAAATAATTTATGGTATTATATTAACACCATCCTAACCTCTAATTCTATCTAAATTGTGCTATGATACCAACTATAGGGACCCAACCTTAAACATTACAGAATATAGTAAAGTCCTTTATAATTCACTTTTTTACATTCGTAAAGATCTTTTTGGTTTATAGTTTTATAAATTTAGGACATATTTCACACATATCAACCCACAAGAATAAAAAATGGGTAAAATTTAAAAAAAATATCCATTTTTTCATAATATAAAAGTTTATAATGAAAACAAGAAATATTTTTATAAAAAGTCTTCACAACATTCATCTTGCATTCTCTTTTTCACTTACCCATCCTTAAAACATGTGAAAAACATTTTGAAACTTGGGATTCAAACAAAAATTCAAATAAGTGATATAAAAATAAGGAGATAAACCATTAGTTCATTAATACTTATAAACATATGAAATCATTTTCACCAAGACATACTACTCACCCATAAAGTATCATGTACTTACTTTGTAAAACAACAGATTTCCCTAAAACATAGAAAACATAAATAAAATATATATTTTACTTGGGGAAGTACTTGATTAATATTTTAACCCTCATAGATACCTTATGATTTGTAACCCTCATGGCTTCCTTACAATATAACCCTCACAGTTGCCTTGTGGTGTAACCATCATATTTACACTTGGAGTAACCATACGACGGACCACTAACTTAAACATACCCAATGAATTGGAGGGACATATGGGTACCAAAATTCATCAAGAACAATTCACAATAACTATAAAATAATCATAAAATATTAACACTTACATAAAAACATTCCTTTTTAAATTTTGAAAAAATATAAATTTAAAAGAGGATTTTTAAAGAGGAGACCCTTACATATACCATATCATTAAAGAAAGAATTAATAAAATGAAAGGAATATGTATACTCAATGTAAATCCAAATAATAAAACATAATATATTAAACATTAATATCACAAATAATATTATTATGATATAATCAAGGAAGTAGAAGGTTAACCCAAAGAATGGAAATTGAGTTAAGAATTCTCTTACCTCGGGTTCATCTTAATTGAAATGTGTTTAAAACTTATGTATAATGGTTAAAAGAGTGTTATTAATATTTTATAGGAAAATATTAATTTTTATAACACCTTATATTATCATTTTATAATATCATTCCACCCATTTATTAATAATATTTTATTATTTCCATTATTTCGGGTATGTTCTTTACATGGTTCCCATGGTCGGTTCATAATGAATTATTTTTTTGAATGGAAGAAAAACACCAGAAGTGGAATGAAATAGTAATAATTTGTTTCTAAAATATTATATGATACCATAAATCATTTTTTTTCAGATATGATTATGAATCATTAGATAAAACATTAATGTTATTCATTAAGATCATTTTGGCAGTTTTTTGATAATCACAAACTAGTTTCATTATATAATTTAACATTATGTATATATTTTTATTACAAAACATAAAAGAGGTTATATAATAAAATTAAAAATCTATTTCAAACATTAAAATGGTGTTATGACCAGTCATTAAGGAGATAATGGAAATTGAAAATGCATCGTCCACAATGTTGGCAATTCAATAGATCGTGAATGATGTTTTTATTTTTTGAATAAAAGGGAGAGGAGAAAAAATATGATGATTATTTTTTCCATAAACATGATAAAATTATAGTATATATAAGATACTGTATTTTTCATTACTCTTGGATAAGGGTAGGTGAAGAGAGTATAAGAAAATAAAAATAATTGAAAATAAAATAAAAGAAAATGAAAGAGGATTTTTATCTCTTGATCTCTTCTCCTTGAGATCCTCCTTAAGGCCCTCAGTTTTGGCCTTTTGGTGAGACCATTAGGTATTTTACATGAGGAAGAGACTTGGGAAGAGTATTGGGTATAATTTGGAAAATTATCAAAGCTTGAGAGGTGTGAGGAGAAGAGGGGGTGAGGGGTGGTATTTGTAGTGGAGGAGAGGAGGTTTTTTAAATATTGTATTCATTAGTTTATTAATTTGGCTCAAGACATTGAATTGTTTGATAATTATCATAAAAATTGTTAAAATAATATAGGTATGTTTGACATTATGGTGCTTACATAATTCATGATGTTAGGAATAGTGTATTTAACTTATAATGTATATATACCGTAAATTACGGTATTTCACTATTCCCCAAAAATTCAAGTATTTCAGAAAAATCCCAAAACATCACCCCAACCATTTTTCAATGTGTAGAATTAAAAAATGAACAAAATTTTGTCAAAATAATTTTTTAAATATTATAAATTTAATTTTTAAATAAAATCATAATTTATTCAAAAAATAATAATTTTAAAACTATAACTGATTTTATAACACCTTGAAAAATTAATAAATGTATAATAAAATTATCTTATAACCATAAGAAAATAAAATATTAATTTATGATTCTATTTTATAAAAATAAATTTTCTTTTAAATTATTGAATTAACTATAAAATTGAAATTAAATATTTATGACTTAAAAAAATACCAACACTTAATTTATCATTTCCAAAACATTTATTTACTTATTCCATGATATAAATATATCATGAATACACTTACAAAAATTTATTTATAATATCCTAGGTGATTTTACTATTCTATTATCCAAAATACTATTACTAATGGTTATGTTAGAATTCCTAAGGTCAAGTTACCACTCCATCAGTATAAATTCTTTAATTTCTATAAATATCAATTATTCCATTATAAATATATAATAAATTTTAAATATTTAATTCTATAATAAAAAAATTATTTTATAATTACATTGGTTGTAACAGGAATACCGAGCAGAACTGCCACATCTTCAAGGGTGATGGTCATCTCTCCCTCGAGTAAGTGGAATGTGTGTGTCTCAGGTCTTCATCTCTTGATGAGGGAAGAACGAAGGTGATGATCAAGTAATGTAAAATTAGATACAATAATTCCATATAATCCTGCATGACATAGGTATGGTATAATTGTAGCTAGAGGTGGAATGTGATGATAATGGTGGGATCTACACACCCTGATCTGTCGAACCTCATAGTCCACTAGCACGTCGTATGAAACATGACTATACTGCTTAATAAGTAGAGAAGTATCCTCCATATTTACATATAAAATTAAAATATAACTTAAGTAAGTGTAAAATATAAATATAACATTATGATCAGAATAATTTAATGATTGGTATAATAAAACAAGATTATTCCCATTATTTTATGAAAAATATTTTCCAAAAGAAAAGGGTGTTTTGTTAAATTGGGCGTGTTTGATTTATGAAATAGATTTTATTATGTATTTATTGATATGGGAACTTTCCTATGATGTGTTAGCATGGGGTAACACATGGTTTAACCGGGGTGTGAGTGGTAGGTTTGTTTGAGTGATTGTATGATCCTCATAGGGAGGATCGTGAAAGCCTCTATTGTTTTCAAGTGGTTTCGTTTTGAAATTATTTTCAAACTAGTTTATCTGTTATCATGGATAAAATCCTTAAATAAAATCATGGTAGTACCCTACTGGGTTTTGTTCCTCACACCCTGATTGGGCCCTTCTTGGGCATTTGTAGATTTCATTTTTATGATCTCCATTTTCAAAGGTGATTGGTTTTTCCTCCATTCTTGTTAGAATAGAGTCGTGTTTTTAAATGGGTTTTACTTTAAAAATATATTTGTGTGCACATAGGTTATATAGGTAGGATCAACCTTATAGATTGATGATTTATTTCATGTCTATCATGTATACCAATCCCAAATGGTGTGTTATTTCATTTATGTATGATTTCACACATGATGGTATATTTCATGGTTATTTTCTCACATGATTAATGTATGGTGTATCCATGGATAATTTGATTATGATTTCATGTTATCTCAAATTTACTTGTCATATTCATTATAATTTTCACTCATAGGTTATATTGGTTGCATACACCTTATGGATTGAGGATTTATTTCATGTCTAGCATGTATACCAATAGGTTAGATCCCAAATAGTATACTTTTTAATTTATGTATGATTTATCACATGACGGTATATTTCATGGTTATTTTATCACATGCTTTCTTTATAGTGTATCCAAGGACAGTTTGATTATGCTTTAATGTTATCTCACATGTACTATTCATATTCCTTATAATGTTCCCACATAGGTTATATCAGTTGGATACACCTTATGGATTGAGGATTGTTTTTCATGTCTAGCATGTATATTAATATGTTATATCCCAAATTTTGTGATTTTTCATTTATGTATGATTTCTCAAATGATGGTATATTTCATGGTTATTTTCTCACATGCTTAATTTATGGTGTATTCATGGATATTTTGATTATTATTTCATGTAATCTTACTTTTACTTATCATATTCCTTGTAATGTGCACACATAGGTTATATCAGTTGGAACTACCATATATATTGTGGATTTGTTCATGTCTAGCACATATACCAATAGGTTACATCCAAAATGGTGTGATTTTTTATTTATGTATGATTTCTCACATGATGGTATATTTCATTGATATTTTCTCACATTATTTCTTTATGGGGTCTGGGCACTCTTTCAATTCCAATCAAAAGTACTCTTGGTGGAAAAGGAACACTCTATAAGTAGAATATTCTTCAATGTTCTTTTCAATCTCTCATTGAAGGTGACATATGTATCTTAGCCCCAAATTAATCCCATACACAATCTATTTTTATCTTTCAACAAAGTACTTGAAACAATGATAAAATGTCTCATGAACAAGGTAATTTATAGATTACTTATGAATCCCCTTAAAGATTCCATTTGATGAACTCCAAAAATTTTGTGGTGATGTGTCTGTATATCTTCCCCCCATCATGTGCCAATGTCCATTTTTCTTTTGGAATACTCATCATATAATCACTGACTCCATGATTAGTCCTATAGATTTCTTCTAAAAAATGTTAAAACCTTCATTGATCTAGATCATATTCTACACAAAATTGGTCATGTTATACATAAATTAATTTTGTTATTGCCTTAAAATAATAAAACATAAGAAAAAGATTGTATACCAAGCCTCTTGGTTTTCTTATTTGTAGGTTAATCATGGAATGTTTTTCATAAGTTGTTAGAAATATGTCCAGTTCAGTACTAATAATGTGAATTCTAGGGTCTCTATATAATAGGACATGCATTGATTCCCTCATTAATTTCTCATTGATGATTAGATATCAAATTAACACCTCGAATGCAGGTGAAATGGTTGTTGATACATACTAAAATCCAACTCCATGATTTATAATCATAATTATCTATAATGGAAAATAAAAGTGGAAGAGGTGAATGGTTTCCATCTTGTGTTTCCTCAATCAATAATACACCCGTTTATTTTTTGTATAGAAACCCCCTCTAATTTTTAAGAACTATTTGTAGAAATGAAATGTGAAAATATAAGGAAGTAATTACTATAAAAACCATGATGAAATTTTTCATGATATATATCAAGTCATTTATCATGATATGCATGTTTTTTGGTATAGAGATGGAATAAAACTTTTTCATTATGTCTCGGTATGGCTAGAAATTGCAGTAACACCTGATATGAGTCATCTAAATCACCATAAACCTTAACAAATATCATTTGTTTCACCATACATGCCATATTATAGGAAATATTATAGCCAAAATTTTGTTTTATACTCTCATTCACAAGGCATACAAACACATTTTGGAAAGTCCTAATCATCTTAATGATAATAGATAACACAAATTCAGCATGAAATGATGTATGATCTTATGTCATGTTTGGATGAATTCAAGTATGAGTTGCCTCAATTTTAGAAATTCTCCAACCTCTAAATGTAATAATAGGAACATTACTCAAGTGTAATTTATAATCATCCCTATAATTATCACATATTATGATGTATTTTAGATCTGTTGGCTCCTGAACTAAATATTTAAAATATTTTTCAATATGAAATCTTTTCAGTATGTTTTTCATTTTACATTTACTTGGAGATTTTATTACAACATATAAATTTTTTCCAACTAACTAAATCTATCCTATAAAACTCTACGAAACTCAGTTTTGGGCATGATAACATTCCAATCGAATTTAGGAAAACATTTCATTACTGTCTACCAAAATGCAAAGAGTGGTGGATTATTTATTATGCATCGAGGCTGCTGTATAGCTACTCTATTTCTATAAACTTCCTCCCCAACTTCAGAAACTTCATCCTAGTCAAAAATTTCTATTCATATGTTCTATAATTAAAAATTTCCACATCATCCAACTGATTATGTTGTATATCTGATATATTAATTTGGTTGTCTTCTTTTGCATCATAGGGAATAACCCTATTTTCTTGGGATGGACCTTCTTCAACCACTCTTGAATGTCAATTTCTTTATACAATTGGAAAAAAAATTATACACTAGAAACTCAACATATAACTCCATCATGGAACCATCTTATTATTACGAAAATAAATTTGTTTCTTATACCCAATCCTCATCATCACCCAATGGAAAATCTAGATGGAATAATGTAGCTGGGAATTATAAATTTATAAAGATGATAGATTGGATCTCTTAATCAAGTACAATATTAAAAAAACCATTAATTATTTCCTAAAGTTCTATTAGGGTTAAAAAATAATATGTCCTAACCATTATTGTTTGTTGTGTACTATAAGAATCTCCTTTCTTGGTTTGAGTAACCTCATTGTAGAAGTAGACATAGGAAAACATGATTATGTACCTGAAAAATGTTTTTTGATAAAGATTTTGATAGTGTAAATAATATGAACAATGAGGAATTATAATATAGCATTTACCACATGTTATTTATTTTACCAAAATTTCATAACGTCTTTTAATATCCAAAACTATGAAACTAATTATTCATAGTAAAATTTTTAATCTTCCTAAAGTTATGTCAAGTGGTTTATAAAGAGAATGTGAATCATATAAAGCATATACCTTAGGGGTTTCAAACCATGTGTGCAAAAAGGAAAAAATCACTAGTTCTAAATAAATTATATCTTAATATGGTGTTTTGGGGTTGTTACCCCTAGGTACATATCTTCCAGATCCATATCCACTTGTAGTGTAACACACCGGGTTTTTATGGACATTTTTTTAATAAGTTAAATTTTAATCTATATCTTGAAATTAACTAATTAAAACATTTTTTATACATGACATGGACTTGTAATATGTTACATGTAACATCAAATTAGTGTACGTTACATGGAACAATGACTTGGTATACGTTACATGCAACACAGATGTTTCTATGAAACATCATTTTATTGTTATAATTATTTAAAAGAGATAATTATAACCTGGCCATTAAAATTAGAATAATGAATAGTAATAACTACTTTTAAAATATTTTTTATAATGGTTTTATATAAATAAAACATATTTATAATGAAATATATAATTTTTGGTAAAGTCCTTATATGTTTAAAAATAATATTTTCTTAAACAAACTACTTTTCATGTCCTTCTGTGAAAAACAATAAAATTAATTTTAGACACATTTAAAAATTTAATTTGATAAAATAAACTGAATTTTTTAATTTGTAATGTTGAAATTATCTTAGGGTGAAGTTTTGGGATTTTTCTGAGAAAATACATTTTTGGATGAATACTGAAAATACTGGATTTTAATTCAAAGCTGCTTTTTCATCTAATTTCTTTATATGTTTAAATTATATTTTAAATTGGTTTAAAAGTTTAATTAGATAATATTTTCATCAATTAATACAATTTAGGTCATTGAGATCAATTTCACATTGAAATTGGATATAAAAACATAGCACACATTTGAATGTTTTTACATTAAAAACCAGTATTATCGACCCGACTGCGGGATTAATTTTAAATTAATTTATGACACTTATGTGATTATAATTTGAAAAAATTGATTCCATATTTCTAATAATAATAATTTATAATTGATAATAAAGTAAACTTGGTTTTTGACCAAAAATATTAGTGAAAGTAATTAAAATTAATTACATCGATTAAGGTAAAATTAAGCTTAACTAAGGACTAAATATTAAATTTAATACCCAAAACGACTTATAAAAATTTACCACACCCATTTTATGGACATTATTCATCCATAAACCTTCAATTATTTAGTTTTGTTTGTTTTTTATGACTTTTTTTAGGTAAAAGCGTGGGTACACCTAACTTGTTTTCAAAAATGTCAAGTGTGTCCTTTCCTTTCCCTATAAGAGGCCACTACCTGTCCCTCTTATTCACACCTCTCAAACCACATAGGTTCGGCCAAGATCTACCCAATAAACTTCCAAAAATACATTAATTCCTCCTAGAATAATCCCCTTGGATATAAAGCAACCCAAGGAATCATTTTGGCACAAACCAAAAGGGGTTTCCCAATTAAGAGCTAACGTCTTCTCTCAAACTCCTTTCTTTTATTTTCTTTCTCTACCTCATAAAATCTCTTTATTAAATGATTTTATAACAAAACAAATATCTTAAATATACTGGGATGTTGTTATTCTAAGTTTTTGACCTAAAATTACACACACCTATATATAATTGGTAATGGACATACTGTTTACATGTACGACAAACCATCGCCTCATGAAACGATGATTGTTCATTTTTCCTTTACCACCTCCCATGGTGGAAATTATGATGGATAATATATTTTTACATATTATATATTATATTTATTATACCTTTAATCTTATTTATTCCTTTTATAACACATATCTTTTTACTTTCTATTTTGTGTAAATATGATAATTTCGTTTGAGGAAGTGTGAACTATAACACCCTCAAAGTGATGTGATTTATTCACACACTACATGGAATGTATTAAGGATGGGTTTAGTGAAATATAAGATATATATGATATAATACTTCTAATTTAATAATGATATATATATATACATATTTATACACATATTTCACTTACCTTCTTTCTTTCAATGCCACAATAAAAACAGAAATGACATTCATGTGTACGTACAGCTTACCGTCTCCATGAAAGGTGTATTCCATTTCATACTTATATATTATATAGATTAATATAATAAAAATATAATTAATATAAATGATATTTATATCATGGTTTACATTTTGGGATCATGATATAAGTATAAGGACCAACGATGTAACAAATTAAGACACATGCGAAGAACAAAGCAAATATTACCCAAAGTGAAAACTTAACATAGGATTGTAAACAAGAGGGTAATATAAGGTCTTGATCAAAAAATATATGGTGTTATATTTAATAAAATTATTCTATATAATATTTATAATAAACTTAAATTTATTATACATTAATATTGTATGATTACGAAGAGACTCAATACACAAGGTAAGGGAATTTAATCTCTCTTATAATTTATATGAGATACATGTCATGTTCACCACCCTTTCCATTTGCATGGGGTATATAATGACCAGGAATGTATTTTATTAATATTATTCTTAAATTTATTATTATTTAAATATCCATTTTATGATATTCATTTCATGGGGTTTAAGTTTCAAAAGTTACCAAATTGGTAAAATAGTTTTGTCTCCATTTTCCTTCTTTGCAACTCATGTTTTATTATGCACCTAAATTCTTTTTTGAGGTGTAAAAAATTCAATTTTACATGTTATATAATGAAAATAATTATTTTCATGATATTTTATGCTTAATTTAATTTTCTTTCCTTACATGGAGAGTATGATATCAAGTTACCAAGTAATCAGAGTTTATTGAAATAATCTCATTGCCTTTCGAGATTGTTAATGATTTTGATTCTTTGATGGAATTTTATGATCCGGCTCTCAATAACACTCATGAGTTTCCTTATACTATTCTTATTATTATTATTATTATTATTATATATATATATACATGTATTTGTACAATATTTACACTCTTTGGTACTTAATATAAATAATAAAATGTTTTTAAGAAAATCTGATTGTATTTCTCTCTTTGGTCAGAAATTTGTTTTATTAAAAAAACCATTTTTTCAAAAATACTTTCAAAAATGTTTTCAAATGATACTGGAAGATAATTTTCAAGGAAAAATTATTTTATTTTCTTTATTTTTTTCAAAACTTCTTTATAATTTTTCAAAGAAATTTTCAAATAAAAAGGTTTTAAAAATGTTTTGATGATTCTTTTATATGTCTTCAAGGAAAATGATTTTTAAAATGTTCTCAAGGAAAATGGTTTTCAAAAAAATTTCAATATTAATTTATAATTTTTTAAGGAAAATGTTTTTAAAAAAAATTCAATCCTTCTTTCTAATTTTTCAATGTTTTTTCAAAGGAAATGGTTTTCAAAAGGTTTTATGTTTTAAAAAACATTTTTCAGGGAAAAAAATATATTTTCCTCAAGAAATGTTTTCAAAATATCCTTCCAAGTAATTTCTCATATAATAAGACATCCATTTATGTTACTCATTCCCTTCTAGGAAATAATCCTAAGTTTCCATTCATATTATTTCTTTAATGGTTTATGGTTTGATATAATGATACTTATTACACCCATTTCTCTGTCACATGTTATATGCTTTTGAAACTCGCTTATCTTCACAGGTTACACTTATGATGAAATGATTATGAAAATTTTATCTTCTTCTATAGTTTATGATATGATTACATGTTTATGACACCCGTTTCATTTTATGGTTAATGATATGATTATTTATAATTTTGTGGCACATGTATGTATGAATTCATTATGAGATGGGTGAGACCTATATCTCTCTCCAATATATTGGGTAAAGATTTATATCTCATTATATATACATGGATAGAAAAATAAATGAACTATATTAAGTATTTCAGGTCTGGAATAAGAAATTAACTCAGTTTAGTATTACAGGGTTGGAATAAGGAGTGAACTCGGTTTAATTGTAACACCCCGAGATTCTAGGAGAAATATTCTTTTTAATTTCTTTGATGTCTTGTGTTGTATGATAAACTAAGATTATCTTGTGCTATACGCAACACCGTATTATCTTGTAATATATGCAACACTATTCTTGGCTTGTGTTGCATGCAAGAGCGACCTTCCTCAATAGCGTGTGTTGTACGCAATACCGAGTTTCACTAAACAAAGATATATTGTTATAATATTATTATGAACTAGACATTATGAATATTATTAACCACATTCTGAATTTTATAACATTATAATTCATCTTACACATTTTCTGGAATTAGGTATGAGAACAAAATCAATTTTTTCGGATAAAAGAAGTTTTTTTAAAAAAAATGCAGTTTTGCCGCCTTTTGATGGCGCACCCATTTTAAATCTAATTTATGACAGATTTATAAGTTAAATTTTACAAAATAAACTTCTTATTTTGAATTAGGATATAAAAATTTACATTGGAAACAGTTTTGATATTTTTCTGACAATGTTCTTATTTTCATGAATAGTAAAAACATGTTAAATTTTACTTAAAAAAACTTTTTTCATCAAGATAATTTATATGGATAAATTATAATATTAAATTGTTTTAAAGTATAAATATAATATATTTTTACCATTTAGTATAATTTCTGTCATTATCATTAATTTTACATTGAATTCGAAGGTAAAATCAATTTAATCTTTTGCAATGTTTTAAACAAAAACCTGTTTTTTTGGACAATGGGGTTAATTTTAAATTAATTACTTCAAATTCTGTGTTTTGAATTTGGAAAATTGGATTCCATATTTGGAATAATTAGGTCCAAATTATGTTAATAGCCCACTTTTTATTTTTGGGAATTATGAATAGTAACTAAGGTAAATTTTATTTACCATAGTTAAAGGTAAATTAGGTAATTAAGGGTAAAAATAATATTACAAAATTATCCTAACACTTTTCTTAATATAATTTGATGATTATATTTCGTCCTAAAATATACTTGGGTAGAAATGGTATCTATTAGAACCCACTTTTACGTGATTAAGACCTTTAATTTATTTTATTTAAATGAAAGTGAAATATGTCTCACTCAAACTTTAATAATTAAATTATTTATAATATAAGGTTATACAGAATATAAATTTGGTTTTAAATACTCATTTAAAATATAAAATGTTTTTATTTATCATGGTAATTTTTTTTAATTTTTTAAAAAAATATAATTACTTTAATATCTTATACATTAATGATGTAGAAATTATTTATTTTGTGAAAAATCAATAATATAGTTTTTATTAAACTAATAATACCCATTAAAGTCCCAAAAACCTTACAAAAACTTATTTTTCATGTACATATAAACCATAATAATTCAAAGGTCTAATTTTTGACCATTTGGAGCCTTATAAAAGCGATTATGACACTTATATTATTTTGTTTTAAATGATGTCAAAGTTGTCACTTTCATAATTTAATAAACATGACATTTTAAACGTAGGGTTTTTTAGAAGATAAATTCGACTAAAAATATTTTTATGAAATATATTAGATTTATATTCATCATAGTGTTTTATTTTTAATTTTTTTTTTCAACAAATAAGTATATTAAATAATTATACAAAAATGTTGTAGTAATTATTTTATTAAGAGAAATATTAAATAAATGGTTTTAGAAATATTAAAATAAATATTATATGAACTAATTAATATTCTAAAAAACATTTCTAGTATAATATGACATGATAGAAACCTATTAAATATTTTGGTTCGAATATATTCTCTGTTTTTATTTTATTTAAATTCAAATAAATGAATAGTGTCAAAATTTACACTATTGGTTTTTTATAAAAATAACATATTATTAAATTATTTAAAAATCACAAAAATATTTAAAAATTAAAAATTTAAAATTATATAGTCTAAAAGGTTATAAAGTATCCATATATGGAAAATTGACAACATATAATTATGTATTTATAAAAATTTAAAAATTAGAATATAATTACTACAAATAAAATTAAATAGATTAAATAAGGATAAATCAAAATGATAAGGTTTAGAATAAACATAAAACATGTCTAACTTTTATTGGTTGATGATATTACAAACCTATCTCATCTCATATTATAATTGAGTCATTTTTTGAGGTTTTTAAATGGGGTTTGAATATATAATAAATTAATATTTTTTTAGGTTTCCAAAGGTGGCCCTCTCCTCCCTTATAAAAGGGCACCTCCTCCCTCTTCTCTTCACAACATTTTGAGCATTCAAGATCACCCAAAACCTATCCATTTATCTTATAAACTTCCCTAGAAACCTACTAGAGGTCCTGGTCTTCTTCAAAGACCAACTTTAGTGCCCTAAGAGGAGGTTAAGAGGAGGCGTGTCAAAGAAGAGGTAATATTCTTTACCCATTCTTTCAAAGTTATTTCTTCTCCTACTTCCTCTATATGAGTTTTTTCATTATTAAGTAATAACTCCATTATCACTTTTATACTTATATGTTATTATGAATATGAAACAACCATATTCCATCTTCTATCCATTCTATAAAAAAATGAAATCACCACGCGTGCGTGCGTACGGCTTACTGTCTCCATGTCGTGGTGTAATCTTTTATTTCATCACTAACATAATTGGATGGGTATAAGGATGGAAGAAATAACTATATATGATTATTTTAAAGTGATATTTATTCTGAAATATTAAACACCATACACTTTAATACCATTCCACAATCATGGGAATGATATCATCGCTCGTGTGTACGTACAGCCTACCGTCTCCACGATGTGATACGAATCGTTCTACATGATCTGTATTGAATAATGAATATATAAATGAATTTAATGAATAAATATGATATATATTACACTAATACCATTCTTTAAATGATTTATCTATAACCTAAAAAGAGTAATAAGAATTTATTTGACAAATCATGCATAAGAACATAAAGCAATGAACACCCGAATAAAAAGTAGCAATGAAATATTACTAATAAGAAGATAAGAATATGACCATATATGATATCATAATAATGAATATGATTCTGGAATAATTCAATGACATTATTTAAATCATTATACAGGAGTTTCGGATATATACAAAGCATACCAGACCTAAGGTAAGGGATAATTATTCCAATCTCGTTCTTATCCGAGATTGTATATTCATAAGTATTCATTGGGGTTATGTTTATCATCCATGATCATGTCTTCTAAAAATGCTTTCATAAAATGTTTAATATTCTTCCATGTAATTTTAAATTCATTTTTACCCTTTTTTTTGAATTTTACTGCATTTTATATAGGGAATCTTTCTTTTGTTTACCATATGAGGTAATTTTTTACTTTTTCGGTAAAAGTACGAGGAGAATGTTTTTTTAACTTATACAGAATGAACGGTTTTTTACAGTTTCATAACGCCTTTTCTTCATGAAGATTACTCTACAATATTTCATGATTATTTTCAACAAAATCCCTTTCTATTAAAATTTTCTGGTATTTTGTGAAAAGAAAATGATTTTGAAGAATAAAGGATATTTTCCTCAAGAATTCATTTCAAGTGTTTTCTCAAAACTATTTTACATCTAAGATTACATTATTTAACATGTTTAAGTTTCAAGTATAATGTCTATATTATTTACATGGTTTGATTTTTATTATGATGAAATGATATCCATTAGTTTTATATGGATTATGTCATGATGGGATGATGTTTATGAAACCCATTTTATTCTTTGGGTTATGATGAATGATTTATGATTGTTTTGTGGCACACATAAGAATGATTTAAATATGAGATGGGTGGGACCTATATTTCCCTCCAATTAATTGGGAAAATATTTATATCTCATGAGATATACATGGATGGAATAGAAAGTTAATATGGTTTAGTAATACAGAGCTGGAATGGAAAGTAAACCTGGTTCAGTAATGGAATTTGTCCACTATGATGGCCTTGGCAACAATTCCTTGGCTACTATGGAAATCATATCATGTGCTTAATGGTTTTCCACAATTACATGTTTTATTCCCATGATATTTTATCATGGTTAATGTTCCTTTATGATCTATGCCTTATGTACTGCCATGTTTTATGTCATTGCTCAAGACTTTGATGTTTAGATTTTATGCTCATGTTTTTATGTTCAAATGTTTATGGATTGTTTTACTTCATCCATGTTTACCCTTACTGAGAATTTGATCTCACCATTTTTATGTTTTCTTTTCCCAAGGATATAGATAAAGGTTTTATGTAAAAAAGGGGAAGAACTTTATGGGATATGTTAAAGATATTTCACTAGGATTAGAATATTTTGTTCCGAGTTTCCAAATACACTAAACTAATACGGTCTTTGGGCGTCTGTTTTTTTTTCATGTATTAAGTTTTCTACAAAAGTAATGTAATTTCAATGTACGTCAAGCTTTGGTTCTCTACATTAATAATACAGAGCTAGAATGGGGTGTAAACCTGGTTCTGTAAAGGGATTTTTCCACCAATATGGCCTTCAAAATAATGAATTAACTACTATGGAAATCATTATATATATGCTTATATTTCTTCCATAATTCCAAGTTCTATTCCTATGTTATGCTTTTATGGATTATGTTCTTCATTTCCATATGATTCATGTCTTATGAATTACCAATATTTATGCCATGATTCATGTTCATGATATCTTATATTCAAGTTATGATCTTCTATTTTCATGATAATGTTCTCATACCCTTATGCTCATGATTATTCTTATATACCACCCTTGTTTACCCTTATTTATAATTTCATATCACTCCTTTTTATGTTTCCTTCCCCCAGGTTATGAAGATATGTATTATGTTTGATGTGTCTAAGAAGGGTTCTAGTCAAGAAGAACCTAGTGGGATATGATGTAGCTCATTTTTGTACTAGTGTTTATGTTTCCTTGTTTCCAAAGGCACTATATTAGCATAGTATTTGTGAATTTGTTTGTATAATGTTTTAAGTATTCCACAAAATTTATGTAATGTTAATGTATAAAAAGTGAGGGTCACTATATATAGTATCTAAATAAGAATTTCATTTCTTATATAACCATATAATCTTTACTTTACTAAAATTTTGGAACATCTTCTTATATCCTAAAATATGAAAATAATGTTTTTTAGTACAATTTTTAATCTTCCTAGAGGTATGTTCATTAGTTTATAAGGAAAATACGATTCATCTAATCATATCCATTAGGAGTGTCAAACCAAGTGTGTAGTACTTCCCATTGTCATGCACCATTTTTTCAATCGATCCTAGATCAATATAGTTTTTTGGGGTTGTTATCATTAGGTATATATGTTCTAGAGTCACATCCACTTATAGTATCTAGATAGGGATTTCATTTCTTATATAACTACATTATCTTTATTTTACTAAAATTTTAGAACGCCTTCTTATATCCTATGAGATGACACTATTATTTTTTAGTGCAATTTATAATCTTTCTAAAGGTATGTTTAGTTGTTTATAAGGATAATGTGAATTATCTACAGCATATCCGTAGAGATTATCAAACCAGTTGTGTAATAAGGTATGAATCATTAAAATCATGGTAATAAAAATTTAGGTTTTTAGTTAAGCCTTTCTGTCCTACATTGTTTCATCTTTGATCCTATATTAATTCTTTGTTAATCTAAAGTTATAAAATATCCAATCATTGTTAAATAATAAGTTAATCCTTAGTTAGTCATTAATAAGTCTGTAGTTATGAATTCATTAATTATTAGTTCTTGAGTATTTAGTTTAATTTTAATTAATATTTAAACATTAAATAATTATTTTTTAATAATTACTTCATCATTAATTACTGATAAGGTATTAATTCCTTAATCATTGAATAATAATTCCTTAATAAATGATTAATAATTATTTAATCATTAGTTAATCATTATGTAATCTTTCGTTAATCATTGGTTAATAATTAGTTAATAATTACTTAATCATTCAATATACATTAGTTAATACTAATTTATCTACACCTTAATCATTTATTAAACACTCATTAATCATTACTTAAATAATAGTTATTAATTAGTTATTTTAAAGTTAATTTTTAGTTAATTACTATAAAATCATTATTTAAGTAGTTATATTTCAGTTAATTAACTAATATTCAATACTTAATTGTTCATTAATAATTACTTCATCATAAATTAATCCCATGTTAATCATTCCTTAATTATTGATTAATCTTTCTTTAATCCCTAAATCATTATTTTACCATTCCTTAATCATTCATTAATCCTTAGATAATCATTATGTAATCATTAATTAAGAATTAGTTAATCTTTAATTAATTATGATTTAATCATTAATTAATAACTCATTAATCATTACTTAATTAATGGATACTACGTAGTTACTTTATAGTTAATTATTTGTTAAATATTTTTTAATTAATAGTTAATCATTAAGCAATTATTAGTTAATTATTATTTAATCATTATTTAGCCATATTGTTTTCATCAGTTAATTATTATCTAATCATTAGTTAAGAATTAGTTAATCCTAAATTAATTATACCATATTCATTCATTAATCACTCATTAATCATTACTTAATTAATAGATATTAAGGCATTACTTTATAGTTAATTATTTGTTAATTAATAGTTAATCTTTAAGTAATTATTACTTAATCATTCTTTAATAATTATTTAATCATTTTTATTCATTAGTTATTTATTTACTAATCATTAGTTAAGCATAAGTTAATCCTAAATTAATTATTCCTTTATCATTTATTATTCACCCGTTAATCATTACATAGTTAATAAATATCAAGTAGTTACTTTGAAGTTAATTATTTATTAATTAATGGTTATTCATTAAGTAATTGTTATTTAATCATTCTTTAATCAGTATTTAATCATTTATTATTTATTAGTTAATTATTATCTAATCGTTAGTTAAAAATTTATTAATCCTAAATTAATTATGTCGTACTCATTCATTAATCTCTCGTTAATCTTTATTTATTTAATAGTTAAGTACTTTATAGTTGTTATTTTTTAATTACTTTTCATCATCATTTAATTATTAGTTAGCCATTATTTAATCATTACTTGATCATTACTTGATCCTAAGTTAGTCTTAATTCAATCCTAGGTTATTCATTATCTAATAATTCTTTAATCCTTAGTAATACATTAGTTAATCAATACTTAATCATTACTTTAGTATTAGTTAATCATTATTTATTTAATAGTTAATTATTAGTAAACCATAATTTCACTAATATTTATTCATAGTATTGTTAATATTCATGATTATATCACTAATATTTAAAAACTACTAAATTATATTAAATAATAATCTTCTTTTAATAATAAATCCATTACTAAGACTAATTATAAATTCGTTACTCAAAAGTTGTTAATAATTAATAATATTTAATTTACTAATATTAACTATTATTTATAAACTATATCTAACTAACTAAACAACTAAGTAAATGACATAATTAAAACTAACTAAAAATTAAATAACTAAATAAATAAATAACTTTAAAATAAATAAATAAAATAACTCTAAATGATGCTCTGAAAAATTTAGCACTCCTTTTAGGCCACCAAAAATGTCATGTGTAGAGGAGGAAACATCGAGAAAATTATAGAGAGATAGGGAGTAGAATTAGAGATGGAGGGGGATAAATGGGTAAGGAGAAGGGGCAGGGGCGGGTGGCTGATTATAAGGGGTTAGAATAAAGGCGGCATCGCCGATGCCAGGTTTTCCAGGTCATCAGTCTAGAACGATGAGTAGGAAAGGTAGCATCGGCCTTTCCCCCTAATGAATCATAAAACTCTGATTGTGGGATTTCCCTCTCAACCAAGGCATGTGAGAACCTCATCTATAATGGAACATATAAAATAGAGGTAGAGATTAAAATTTTGAAGGAAACTAAAGGATGTGTTTGTTCAAGGTGTAGCCCTCATTATATATCCCTTCAATAAAAAGAGGACAATATTTGAGTCTAATAATTTAGTAATTTTCAACCAAATTTTATCTCATTTAAGTCGAGTGAAGAGAATATGATATCTTATTATTTAGATTCATTTGGAATCATATCAATGGTCGTTGTGGTTTATAATAGTTTGAGTTTATTACCCAATTTTTGTAAATGTTTTGTATGTTTTGATGCTTAAGGACTATATTTCTTTAAGAAAACATGACTTTATGTTTGTGACCTTCTTTTTGAAGAGGTATATTTTAATAAAATAAAATATTTGTAAAAAAAATTAATGGATAACATCAATAAATAACACAACACATTTAAATCACATCATCACACAATGTGGGAACCAAATTATATGATAGTGATGTCAAAGGTTTGATAAAACACTTAATAAATGGTAATGTGATATCAAATATCATAATACTATCATGTATAACATAAAAAATGAAGTGCGGTATACCACTATCTGTGATATGGACTTTAATTCATGTATATTTCAATATCATACTTTCACTAAAGACCCGCAAAAATTATCCATGCTTCAGAACAACTTGTGAAATCATATCAAAGCTCCTTTGAATATAAATTATCACATGAACTCTCTCATACCTTGTAAATATATTTTATACCAAAATAAAATACTTATTCAAATTTCCTCATGTGTGACCATGTAAGACTTTGTATTGTTGAAAATTGTTACAAATACATAATTCATAACCATCAATAAATGGCGTTCTCTAGAAAAATTACATTGATACTCAAGCTACAAATGGATTTGGCATGATCTCCATTAAATACACATATACCCATATGAGTATGTCCACCATATATATCTCCATACTTCGCATGTATACTCATACAACCTATTTTTATAAACCATAAAGTCCATCCATAAGTCACAAAACATATTGATCCTATATAATTCAACTCATGCATTCTTGATTCCCCAAGTACATTGGCTAAATTTGATAAATACATCACATTTCATTCGTCCAACTAGATGAGTGAATCATATATAACTCAATTAATAATGATCATGAATTTCCATAGTTTAACTCAATTAAGGGACCAAATTTCATACCTATGTACAATAGTACACATACAATATTGATTAATCAAAACCCATTGGATGATCAATAACATACTCAACTACATCTTAACTAACTCAATTTTTAATATTGGTATAATAAATACAACACTTTGTTAAACTCATGTAATGTGTATTGATGCATAACACACATACTTAAATATATCAATAGAATTATGTATGACATTAAATGTGATATACTAAAAAATGTCAATCTAGACAACAAGTCACACTTATGTTACATGAGTGAACTTTGTAATGTTATACAATCTCCCGCTCACATTAACCTTAACACATCATTACAATCCATGAATTTCCATGAAATCATTTATTATATACTACTCATATATTTCCTTTGAGTGGTTACCTAACATTAAACTCTCATGTAATAAATTTATCATTGATGAATGAATTATAATATATATATAATACCATTAATAATAAAACCATAATAAATAATATAGTCCTGACTTTACATTATATGAGATAACTTTGGGATTTAAAAAAATTATACATTAAATCATATCCTTGATATATCCAATACCTAAGGATTTTACTTTCCCATTATTTTTTTGTAATAATGGTTTTTTTAAAAGAACTGAAATATTGTCTTTCATATCTACTTGAAAAATATTTGCATCACCCCTCTCAATAATTTCTCTAATGAGATGGTACTTGTAAAGAATGTTTTTGATCCTTTTATGAGATCATGGTTCCCTAACCTAAAATCTTGTTTTTTATTTTCATAATAGAGCTCCATTGAAATTTAAAATTCCAGGAACTACCCCTAGTTCAACAATGGACTTATGGATAAATAATGGATTCAGTTTCCATTGCATAATAATCCATAATAAGTTTCTTATAACTCTTACAACTACTACACTATTAAGGCATAACACAAATCTAGATTGATATTGTCAATATCATGCCCTTTTGAGACCCCTTATATTGTATGTGATAATGATAATTAACCTAGAATCCTACCTCTAATAGGCCATATGTTGATTACTAGTGTTAAGGGTATAAATCTCACAAATGAGAGGCGTTTTCATATGGAGAATACAGTGGAATACTGTAAAATAAGATGTAAAACACAACTATGGATAATAGAACAACCTCAATCCACAATAATAAATATAAAAATTAAAAAATGTCATATAGAAAACCCACAATAAAAGAAAAATACAACCATGGGGAAATGACTACTAACCCACAATAAGAATAAAAACCCCAAGCACATTGCATACCTTAGTAGTGTGTGGATTAATCCTCAATGCCAAGCTCCTACCATCAACCTCGGTCATCAAAATAATATCACTCAAAATCTATAACAACACAATCATGAAACCTTGAATATAAAATTAGGGTTGATTATATCCATATACTCAATATGTCAACCCCAAATGATGAAAAACTATATCAATATAACGCATGTAAACTAATAGAAGCGGTAAAATCACAATGCATAGTCACGTCCTCTCCAATAAAAATCATACAATGTAATTTAGATCAATCATTATATGACACTCATATTTTTAGGTACTTATTTTTTTTATTGTTTGTTCTAATTATGGGTGTTTTTTTTGTATCAATGGATGTTTTCGAAAGAGGAAGTAGAGTAGAAACTATAATCTAGTTGTATGATTCAATTAAAATCATGAATGATTATTCATGATGTGAAATATTTCTGGATAGATTTTTATGATAATATAGTAGTGGACATTAAGGGACTAAAAATTCAATTCACATCCTAAATGGGATTCACAACATTAATGAGTTTCATGAATTTATAATTTTTAGGTGATTGGAATTTCAATGTATGTTGGAATTGACTATTTCATGGTGTGAAAGGATATTTCATGTCATGAATGATGTTGTGTCTAATCGATTTATTAATTATAGTTCTATTTAGTTATAATGAGGCTTTCCTCTTGTTTTCTCAAACCCCAATCTCTCTCTATGAAATTTTGGTGATCCTAATCCCTCTAAAGACTGTCTTCTTCAAGTATTCAAGCACCGAACCTATGGAATCAAAGGTAATGATTCTAGTTCTTCTTATCCCTTGTAATATCCTCATTTTAATTTGATAGAAACCCTGGACCAAGTTTTTCATGCCTTTATATATGGTTTAGGGTTTGTTTTGATGAATCTTATTTAGTAATAATTGAAGGAATGGAAAAGGAATCATGGATCAGTGAATCATGGAACAATTGTCCATGTCAAACACTTTTACGGTATGTGGATTCACTCCCTCTCCACTTTTCCTAGAAATTGAATAGTTGGTTTTCAAAGATAAATTTTTTGTTTGTATTGATGAAAAACCCTTTATAGTTCACTCTATTTTATAGTTTTTTAAAACTATGGGTTTTGGGATTCACCCAAAATGTTTTTGATGAATTACAAAAAATATAAATTGATGTTGAAACTATTTTGGGTATGATAAATTGGAATGGAAATGTGTGTGTGTGTTCATGATTCACATGTAAAGGTCATTTTTAGGTTACACTAGATTACGAGTTCAATTTAGACTCAAAATATTTTACTATAAAGAAACAACTTGGGTCCAGAGGGATGGGTACTGTTCACGAGTATGGACTGTTTGGTGGGCCTGCTTTGACATTATTTTTATTGGGTTTGTGAGTTTCATGGGTATGTATTTATGACATGGGATACTTTCATGGTGTGGGTATTATCACTGCATTTGTATGTGTATATATTTCAAAAATGTTTTATATTACTCACTCTTATTTTATATTAAATATTAGCTAACATATTCTTGTCCTAGTATCATATGTGGGGATTCTTGTGGATTTACTACTGAGTCAATATATTCACCCCATGAATATAAATCCTAATTCATACACATAAATTTTTTGCTATGATATAGTTAGGGGATACATATTGTACTTTACTAGCATAGTATCATGACATTGTAGTCCTACTGGTTTGGAGTTTGATTTTGGAGGTCTTATAGTGGTGTATGTTAGCATGACACATCGACGCCTAGGTTTCTTTTAGTGTCTTTAAGTATTTCCTTGATGTTGACTTCTATTTTTTTACCAATCTTACTCTATTTATGGTTCTGGTATATTATTTTGTTGGATTTATTGATCCTCTATCTCTCATAGTGTTTTCATGATCACAAACACTCTTTTATATTTCTAACAATTTCATTGATTGATTTCTAGTTATATATTTTAAACTAATAGTCATGTACTTAATGATCGAAATAGAGATCTTAAATTCAATAAAAAGTTTTCATGATGATATTTTTGAGTACGTGGAAATATCCTATTTTATGTCTCAATACGTTATAATCATGTTTAAAGAACCATATAAATATTTGGAAGGAATTAGAGGAATCTCTATTAGAAGATAGGCAACAACATGAAACATCGACCAACCGGTCCCATGTGGGAAAAACACCTCATGAGTGGATGACCAACTGTATACCTGGTGGAGTCCCACCATCCATCTGATGTTGAAGGTAGAAGGATCATCTTATAACATAAGTCCATCATCTATCCAATAGAGGAGTATCATCTATTCGGTACTAGTTCTATAAGCACAAATACCTCAAATTAGTCTACTGCATACCTGATAAAGACTACCGAGTTTCTAGTGCCATCAGTACTGCTAGTCCAGGAGGGTATTTATTATGTTTAAAAGGTTATTATGGAAGTATTACTCATATTCAATACATACGAAAAATTCTGGAAGTTTTATAGTCCTCTTGGAGACTATAAAAGAATGTATTTGGTATCTTGAAGTGGTCAACTAATTCCTAACCACACTCTCTGATCAAATCGACATCAAATTTATATAATTCACAAAATCCACTCAAAGATCCATTATCATTTCTCAATATCTCAAAGGCTATCACCCTTTCTCTTAAATCTCTCATCACAAATTATAAGCATATACATAATATATTTACGAGAGGATTTGTAACAGGTTTTCATCAATAAAACTATTTTTCTCATAATCTTATCCAATGGGTTCTCACTCTGTAAAAGTGATCGATGGGTTCCTTGGCTACCCAAAAAGCTCAAGAGGGTACTCACAAACCAAGATTGGGAGGGAAGGGTTACTTTATCACCACCAAGATTAAGGGATTAATAATATTAACCTCTTAATTTAAGTGGTGGATGCATAGGGGATCACAACGAGTTATTTATGAACTACTTATTAATTGTGTTTTCTCTATATTTACTTTATCGTGTTGTATAATTCAGCATTGATACACATAATTACTTTAACATATTTTAATAATTTCCCCTATACATAATCACTTTTTAATATGTATCATATTTATCAATTATAACCTTATTGACCTTATCACATTATCTGTTTATCATTTCAAAATTGTTTATTTTTAGATTTACCTTTTGTGTTTGCATTAATTTTTTTAAAGTAAATCTACCCCCTCCCTCTTTCCATTCAACTCTGACTAGTAATTGGTATCAAAGGGTGCTTTGTGTTTTTATAAAAAAAATTATTTTAAAAGTTATATTTTTTCTCAAATTTTTGTTTTTTAAATATTAATAGATTTCAAAGTATGATCTCATTATTATGGAATCTAATTATTATTAGCATGATCCTATTTTTTTATGGCACTAATTATTCCAATTTAAAAAATCAAATGTCATCTTTTCTTGGTATTATTAGTTACCCTTTTTGGAAAATGGTAATGTATGAACATATTATGACTAAATAACCTAAAGATAAATTTACTCTTGACGATGTTAAGAACATTGAACTTAATAAAAAATTCATGAATAAATTACATTGTGGCCTTAGTTGTAATGATTTTAATCATGTTTCTACATGAAAAATGGATTATGAAATATGGAAATTACTTGAACTCACACACAAAGGAACGAATAAAGTAAAAGACACTAGATTGAATATGTGTAATAAATATTTTTGAAAGTTTATATTTTCATTATAATGAATCTACTAATAGAATTTTTACATGCCTTACTGGAATTTTTAATGGTAGAAAGTATCTTGGTAAGCAAAAAATCATCTTTTAAATCTAAAAAATAATTTCTTCTTAAAAAGACCTCAAATTAATTCATCTTGATTTATTCAAACCTTATCAAATTGAAATTCTATAATTTAAATCCTATAGTTTTGGAATGTTGATGACTTTACAAGATTCAATTAGGTTTATATATTATCTCATAAAAGTAAAGATTGAAAAACCATAATCATGTTTTCTAAAAATATTTAAAATGAAAAAGGTTTTAAAATTATTTCAATTTTAATTGATCATGGAGGAGAATTTTACAATAAGGAATTTTATTATTTATGTTCTCTATAAGGCCATAATATTTATTTTTCTACTCCTCAAACCCCTCAGTAAAATAGGGTAGTAGAGAGGAGAAATCAAACTATCGAAGAAATTTATCAATCTATTTTAAATTAATTTAATTTACCAAAATAGTTTTTGACCAAGACCATGAATACTATATGATTTATCATTAATTATGTTCTCATAAGATCTTTTATCAAAAAGTAATCTTATGAACTTTGGAAAAATAAAAAACCTAAAGTATGATTTTTAAAATTATTTGGTTGCAAATGTTTTATTTTAAACACTAAAGAAAATATTTGAAAATTTGGTTCAAAATCCAATAAATTTATCTTTATTGGGTACTTCAACTCAAGAAATGAATACTTAGTCTTCACCATAAGGACTAAAAAATTTGAAAAATAAATCCATTTTTAATTTGATGAAAATTTTCTTAAATCTATTTCTAAATATTTCTTTGAAAGTGTTGTTTTAAATATACATTTTCAAACTAAAGAAGACGAAGTTGAATAAGAATCGCCTTCAAATTATTTTCCTAAATATTTTAAAAAATATAAAGACCATACCCTTGAAAATGTCATTAGATATTTCTAAGTGGGAACCCATACTAGAAGATAGGTCCTAAATGAGGTTGAACACCTTTTCTTTGTCTCTCGCGTAGAACCCCAAAACCACAGTGATTACCTTAATGATGAAAATTGGTTTCATTTCATACAAGAGGAACTAAATCAATTACATTGAAATGATGTATGTATTCTCTTGGAAATAACTAATGATCATCCTATTATAGGCTCTAAATGGGTTTTTAGGAATAATTTAGATTATCTTCATAATATAACTATTAATAAATATTTTTTAGTTTCTAAAGGTTATAAACAAGGATAAAGAATAAAATATGGTTAAAATTTTTCATCCATCACTTAGTTATAATCCATTATGATCTTTTTCACATTTTCCTCTCATCTTAATTTCAAATTCTTTCAAATGGATGTCAAAAGCTCATTTTTTAAATGGTTTTATTAATGAAAATATTTTTGTGGAGAAACCACATGGTTTTGAAAATATTATTTTTCCAAATCATACAAACTATCTAAAGTTCTTTATTGTTTAAAACAATCTCCTCAAACATGGTATATATTTTTTTAAAAAAAAATTATCAAATGGTTTTAAAATAGTAAAAGACGACTCAAATATTTTTATAAAACACATCGTAAATGATTTATTACTTATTCAAATTTATGTTAATGGTGTGATTTTTGGATATACCAATGAATTCATTTGTTTTTAATTTTATAATTTAATGAAAAATTAATTTGATGTGAGCTTTATGGTTGAACTCAAATTCTTTTCCGGTTTTAAAATTTCTCAAAGAAATGGTGGTATTTTTCTAAACCAAAGAAAATATGATAATTAACACTTAAAAATATTTGGAATGGATCACACTAAGTAAATTATCACTCCCATGAGTACAACTTGTAATCTTATGTTGGATTAAGTCCATAATATGGTTTACAGCAAGATTTATAGAATTATGATTGGAGATCTAATTTAACTTATTATGATCTAGTCTGATATCATGTTAATTGTTTATATATGTGATCATTTTCAATAAAATACAAAGGAATCTAATCAAAAATATGTTAATAGGTATTTTATTTTTTTTAAATGTTATAAAATATTGGTTTTTTTTATCCAAAATAAACTTCTTCTAAATTAACGAGTTTTTCTAATGCTAATTTTGGATGATTCATAGGAAAAGTATTAGTGGAACTTTCCACCTACTTAGAACATCATTTGTATCATGTAGTAGTAAGAGTAGGAACACATTTTATATTTCTATAGACTATGTATAATACATATCCATTAGGAGTTATTACGCTCAAATAATATGGATGCAACACACTCTCTTAGACTTTAGTATTATATTTGACCATATCCCTATTAAGTTTGATAACAATGGTGACATTAATATATCCAAAAATACTATTTATAACTCTCACACCAAACACATTGACCTTTTTATCTATTTAATAATAGATCACTCTAAAAATGGTGATATCTTATCAGAATTTTTCGGACGGAATTTCAACTCGCATATATTTTCATCAAACCTCTAACTCTTAATCATTTAAAATTAATTAAATGTGAATTTGGAATGGATTTCTGGAGAAAATTTTCATTTTATTTATATATATATTGATTTATATTTATAAAATCCTTTTAAAATACTTTTTAAATATTGAAATTCTTATTTTATGTTTTTTATTATTTTGGTTATGATCCTTTTATCTCACATGTGATATCATTTGAGTGGGAGATTTATCTATTTAATTATAAAATTTTCATTGAAATATATTGATGATAGGGATTTAGCATTAATATATCATCAATAAATTCTCATTATTTTAAGAATATAGCATAGTGCACACCCTATGGTCAATATCTCAAGGAGGCCTCTCTCACACAACCATTTTCTGGTTGTCACTAACTAATATACTACTAAGGATATACTAATATAACTATAGTTTTATGAAATATATGGTCTTAATGTGTGTGTGTGTGTGTGTTTTAATGTATGAAACACACAAATAAGAAAAATAAACACAATGAAGTTAGCGAAGTGTTGTTATTATTCATAGATCATAGTGATGCTATCATTATTATTCAAAATATTAAATCTCAAAATTATAATAAATGTTGATATAAACCCTATAACTCAATGCCTTACCATTTAATTACAATCATCCCACACCAACACTCCTCATGTGAGAAAATACTCACTCACATCATCAACATAATGAAACCTCACCCTGTATGTTGCATTACGATGATGAAGGAGAGGAATAAAAATTGAAAGGGAATAAGAATAAAAAAATAATTAAAGAGGGGTGAACCCTAAGAAAAAATTGGTTTAACCACTAATGAAATTATCATAATATAATAATAAAATAATATTTAATAAAAATAAACTCAAGAACCACCACTCCCCCCACAAACAACAATTAGGGTTAGTTCCCTATTTTCATGGATATTTGAAGGAGCATAATGGGGGGAAACAAAATAGAAAATGAAAAGATAAGAATGGAATAAGAATAGAGATAAAATAATAAATATTAAAAATATAAGAACTATTAAATAAAAAATACTCCACCTTATCCCCTTGAAAATTTATATCCTATGGAATATAAGAGGAGGTATATTTTTATACGCATGAGAGGGTATCGGTTTTTCTCAAAAAATATTACTATAAAAAGTTGGCTTCTTTTAAGCCCTATAAATGGAAAATATTGGAAATAAATAAACTATAAAGTTATTACCCTACACCACACACATTCACCCAAAGAAAATTAATCTCCATTAGATAGGTTCAGATGAAGTTATGATTAGATTAAAAAATAAAATATTTCAGGACTAGTAGTCTGTTTGAATTCTCATTCTCTGAATTACTATGAATATATCTCCTTGAAGGAGGTGGAATTAGGCATTTCCATAGTTGATAAAGTTTTTAATTGAACTATTATATATATTCATATATAATTTTAGTTCATTTTTCTGTCACTTTGTGATATATACGCCCATCTTCAAAATTCTCCATATTTGTGCACAAATTTTGAGGTCCATATTGTGATCTTGTTTTGGGAATTGAGATGTTAGATTTATATTTGGATCAAGTTGAATTAAATGAATAAAAAATTCAAGTAATAATAAAAAAATTAATTTCAAATTTTGGGTATGTTTAGAAGAAGTTGTGGCCTAAATATGAATCTAATATAAAAATATTTAAATTCCAAAATCATACCATTTTCACAATTAAGCTCAAATTATTAATAAAACCTAAAATTGTGAAAATTTCCCATAAAAATATGAAATTGGTGTGATTAAAACATTTAATTATAGATATATATATATATATGTGAAATTATGGGTTTGATCAATTTCTCATGAATCTATCACCAATAATTTCTTATTTTTCTAAGAATGCATCATAGTACGCACCCTAGGGTCGATCTCTCAAGGTAGACACACACACACCATTTTCCTATTGTCACTATTTATAAACTAAATAATATACTACTAATGATATAATAATATAGTGTGGAGTTTATTAAATTCATGATATTAATATATATATATATATATATGTATGTATATGAATGTATGAAATGCACAAAAATGAAAAAGAAACACAATGAAGTTAGTGAAGAACAATTTTTATTCCTTGGAGATCATTTTGGTCCTATTATTGTTTGTCAAAATATTAATTCACAATATTTTGATCAATATTGAGATCAACCCTATCACTCAACACTTTACCATTGAATTTTTATCATCCCACATTGACCCTTTACATGTGGGACAATACTCTACCACATCATCAGCAGAATGATACTCTGCCCTATATACAACATTATAACGATGAAGGCAAGAAATAAAAATTGAATGGGAAGAAGAATATAATAATAGTAAAGAGGGTTGAAATCTATTCCAAAAATTATTTTATAAATATTTAAATTCTCAATATATAAAAATTAAAAAATATTTAAGCATAAAAAAACTCATACACTACCAATCTTCTATCAAAAAACAATTAGGGTTAGTTCCCCATTTTCATGGATATTAAAAGGATCATGGTGGGGGAAAATATAAAATTAAAAGATAATAAAGGAAGAAAATGAGGGATAAACTAATATATTTTGAAAATATAAATAACTATTACAACATAAAGACTCCACCTTAGCCCCCTGAAAATGACTATCCTCTAGAATAGAAGAGGAGGTATATTTTTATAGGCATGAGGGGGGATGATTTTTGCATCAAAAATATTCCTTCCAAATCTGGATTCTTTTAAGCACAATAATTGGATGAAAATTTTTCCCCTGCATCATCCTAATGAAACCAAAAAATTTCATCTCCATTGGATTGGTTTAATCAATGTTATGGACAGATCATTAGAGAAAATATTTTTGGCCCAACTGTCTATTTGAATTCACATTCTTTAACTTCCCATTCATTTATGGCATTGAAGGATATATAATCTATTATGTCCAAAAATTAATGAAGTTTTTACAAATACACTAATCTATCTCCATCTTTCATTTAATCACATTTTTATAGTATCTTTGTGAGATATGATCCTATCTTGAAAATTCTCTATATATGTGTACAGATTTCAAGGCTCAGATTGTGAGCTGGTTTTGGGCCTAAAGATGTTGGATTGAGATTTGGATCAAGTTGAATGAAATAAATACCAAAATTTAAGGAATCCTAAAAAAATTAATTTCACAATTTGGGTAAGTGTATAATAGTATGGCTAAAATACTATTCTGATATAAAAATATATAAATTATAAAATTAGGTTATTTTCCTAATTAAGCTCGAATTATTAATAAAACCTAAAATTTTAAAAAATACCCATAAAATATGAAATTTTTGGTACTAAATCATTTAATTAAATAATTATATATGTGAAAGTATGAGTTTTATTAATATTCTACACTTAAACACTACACTCTTGGGAAATCATCAAATATCCAAATAAAAATCCACACCAAAAAAAAGTGAGAAAATTTCCAAGATCTTTTCCAAAATGGAATTTAATCATTTATCATATATGAAAAAATAATTCCATTTCATTTTCTTCTCTCACATTTAAATTCATTCAACCTAAAATATCTATGCATATCTCAATCATACTTACCTCACATTGAAATTCATGTCACTCTTCACTCAAGAGAAATGAAATATAGAGTTATTATCATACTTGGAAAGTGAATGTGTCACTATAGACTTTTGAAAATTTTAATCTCTCCACACTTTGACACATAGAAAATATTTTCAATCATGATGAATTTTTAAGTTAAATTTTTTTTTCTAAGGTTTGGTGAGTAAAACATTTAGAAATTTAAGGTTAAAAAGAGGAGGATGAACTCTTAAATACAATCACATTAATGATCAAGTGAAAATATAAGAAATAAACCTCAATAAATTCCCCTTAAAAATGAAAAAAACACCCCCTTTTGTTACATTGGACATGATTCAATTAATGAATTCAAGGAAATATTTCATCTTAATTCTCTGTTTTTCATTTTTTTATTTTTTTTTGTGTTTTTTTAATTTTTTCATTTTTTTTAATGGATAATGAGATGAAAATTGAATATAATGAATGAAATAAAATTTATGCTCTCTAATTTTTATAGGGGAATGAGCATAAATGTATTCACAATAAATAATTCAATCTCATCTCCATTTTTTCTATATCTATTACTTTTAGTTTTTTTTATTTTTTCTTTTTTTTTATTTTTATTTTTGGAGAAATGAATGATATAAATGGATGTAAAATGAGTGAAATTGACACATTACCATTATTTAATTACCCATAATAATGACACACACATCAGACACCCAAAAATGAATCACATCTCATAGAACACACATGAAAGGTCATTTTCCCACACTCAAACTTGAAATATTAATGAAAAAATATTAGTATTGGTAGGTAAGGAATAATATAGTTGTAATGTCCCTTAAACCTATAAAGAAATTCGTGGATTATAAGGTATAAATATTGGTAAATGAAAATGAGGGTCTCAATTTAAAATCTGGCTTTCGAAAAAAAATATCAATCACATTAATCACATTTTTTGAACTCCAAATCTTTGAAATAGAATAATCACAAGTTTTGGCTTGAACACAAAATCCAAGCTTCACTCAAGAAATGGTGGGTATTATGAAGAAAATTTAAAAAGGGTATATAATACATCATAGGATGGGAAAATTAATTTAAGAAAGTTTTTCATGGGAATGGATTTCAAATATTGGCCAAAATAATAAAAATTATTGAAAATAAAAAACCAAGAAAAGTTTTCCACATAAAAAAACATTTAAAGCCCATTTTATCTAAAATAAAGAAAACTCTCTCAAAATTAATTCAAGTGATAAAAATGAAGAGGATATTCATTGAATCTAAAAGTTCCAAAAAATGAAAATAAAAAATAAAAACAAACAAAAACTCCTAAACGGGTTGAAACTCCCCTTACACATAAATTTCACTACCCTTTATTAAATATCAAAAAAATAAGGGGATGAAAATAAAAGGATATGATCGATACAAGTTGGATTTATTTTTCACAAGCATCCTTCAGTTAAGCTCCTATATTCTACAATAGGGACCAAGAAATAAATACTAAAACAAAACATCATAAAAATAATGAAAAAAATAGGAAGGAAAAATTTAAGGGATAGATCTTGGTTTGACTCCCCCACCCACCCATGTAGATACTGGTTTTTGACTTCCACTTGTTGGTAGTTTCGATGGTCACCCGATGTTTGAAGGTGGACGTGGCTTGCGTGATTTTAAACACCCCATTTTTTCCATCCAAAGTACACTCATTCATACATGTTATAAATTACTCCATTGATAGAGTAAAATAATCTCATCCCATTAGTAATTTATTACATATTTCAAGTTGGGGGAAGGAGAGAGAATGGTTCCTATACTACTTCATCCACATATCTTTTTTCCTCTTCAACTTCAACATCTAGGTTCTGCTCTTGTGATGGATTTTCATAAATTTTAGTAAAGGGTAATTCATAAAAAATATTCAATTTTAATATGACTAAAATATGAAGAATCAATAAATATGTATTCCCCATAAATTAGGTTATCTTGGAATGTGATTTCTTTAGGAAAGTCCATTGCTAACTAGTCTCAACAAGTGTATGACCTTCTTCATCATCCTCCAAAGAAATCTGTGTATTATCCAAATATGAAAAATTAAATTAGTGGGAGGTAATACTAAATTAATATTAAATAAATTTAGAATAAAATCATTTCAAGAAAAGATTATTTCCCTAATTAATTTTAAATTTTAATTCTTCTTCTTTTCTCAATGCCTCTTGGAGTTGATTAGTTGTGGATGGAAGAAGGTAGTAAATCTCCTATACTTTTTATTCAAATTAAACCTATTGGGTGGGGTATTATTAAAAATATATACAGAGGTATAGATATAATGATTTTAATTAGAAAATATGGACAAATCACATACCTTTTCAGCTTCTACAAAATAATCCCAATATTCATTCAACTCATCTTGATCTCCCACAAGTGCATCTGTTGGAAGGTCTTTTTATTTAATGTACTTTGGAAATGGTATGTATAACTTCAAGTCTATTTTCTTCATAATTTCATCATCACATTGTTCTTCAATTGAAATTTTTTTAAAAAAAGATTTGATTCCTCTTTTTGTTGATCTTCCTTTCAAGCTTCCAGTTCATTCAAGGAAACTGAAATAATTTCCATTTGATTCCTTAATTCTTCAAAGAATTTGGAATTTAATTAAAATTTATTCTTCCCTGATTATTCCCTAATAAAATCATAAAAATGTTAAAATTAAAATCATAAGAAATATCACCTTGAAATTCCATCTTTGAACAAAGAAAATAAATATGTTCAATGAAGTTATATTTTTTTGGTTTTTGAAATTTTTTATTTTTTTTTATTTTTTAGAAAAAAGGTGTAAACAAGATCTTAGAATCCCCAAAAATGGTTCCAAATTGATGAGAGATGTTTTTTATGAATATATCACCAATAATTTTTTTATTTTTATAAGAATTAATCATAATGAAAACCCTAGGTTCGATCTCTTGTGGAGGTCTCTCACACACACAGTTTTCTAACTATCCCTATTTATAAAATAACTAATATAATACTAATGATATATAAATATAGTGTAGAGTTTATGAAATGAATGATATAAATATATATATATATATATATATATATAAATTCATGAAAAATACAAATAATTAAAAAACACAATGAATTTAGAGAAGAAATGTTGTTATTCTTAGGAGATCGTGGTGATGTTATCATTATTCTTAAAAATATTAATTCTCAATATTATAATCAATACTAAGATCAACCCTATCACTCAAAACCTTTCCATTAATTTTTTATCATCTCACACAAACCAACCTCATGTGGGAAAATACTCCCCCGCATCATTAAAACAATGCTACTCTGTCCTGAAGGAGAGGAATTAAAAATGAATAGGAAGAAAAATAAAATAGTAGTGGAAGTGGGGTGAAACCTACACCAGAACCTATTTCACCACTAATAAAACTGTAAGAATAGAATAATAAAAAGTCATTTTATCATAAAAAACTCAATCACAACCACTCCCCCTTCAAACAATATTGAGTTTTAATTACACATTTTCATTAAGTTTAGAAGGAGCGCGGTGGGGGAAAACAAAATAGATAATGAAAAGATAATAAAGGAAGAAGAAGAGATATAAACTAATATATATTGAAAATATAAAGAACTATTATATAATAAAGGCTCTACCTTAGTCCCCTAAAAGTGGTTGTCATCTAGAATAGAAGTGGAGGTACATTTTTATAGGCATGATAGGGGATGAGTTTTTCTCCAAAAAATCCATGAAAAGTTGGATTTTTTTCCTAATAAATGACTGAATATATAAAGGTATTAAATTATAAAGTTGTTACCATACATCATATGAATGAACTAAAAACAATTTATCACTATTGGATAGGTGTAGCTGATGTTATGACCATTTAATTATATAAAATATTTCTATCATGGTAGTCTATTTGAATTCTAATTCTTTGAACTCCCATGAATTTATGGCCTTGAAGGGGGAAGAATTGGGCATAGACATAATTAATGAAGTTGTTCCTTGGACTATTATCTAGTTTCATGTAGAATTTAAGCTCATTTTAGTCATCACTTGGTGATATATGGTCCCATCATAAAAATTATCTAGATCCTAGAATAGATTTAGGGGCTCAGATTGTGAGCTAGTTTTGGGACTAAAGATATGCCATGACCTGTCTCCCAGGGCCCATGCTGTGACAACCTCAATTCTACCTTCCATAGGCCCAGGGCTCGCAACTAGCACTAGAAAGGCATATCCCTAAAACCTAGAAGGCATTGCCTTTTAACCTGCAAACTCACACAATCCAAGCACACTACAAGATACAAGCACAAAGTAAACTATATAGTAAATAGAGTGAGTATAGTAATTAAAGGGGCTGAAATACAAGCCCAACTAGAAAGTACAAGTAAAACTGAAAATATCTCCTATGAACACTTTCCAAGGATCCTACCTGAATGGTAGATACAGATCTCGAAAAGTCGTCTCTGCGGTACTCCTTGTCTAAGGTCCACCTCTGAGCAGCCACTAGTCCCGGTACCCTCAACCTCGATTAGAGTTGTCTGTCGTCTACATAAGACATAGAAAGGTGTGGGTGTATCCTGTGAAAGGGAGAGTATAACGATACTCATTAGGGACCCCAAGACCCCCTAAGGTCTCTCAAAATTCACAGAGGATAATCCACAAAGCAAGACTACAATTACAAACACGAAGCAATAATCAAATCTACTTAGGTTTATACCCATACATATACCTAAGTTACCAAGTATACCCATCTCGTTCATGAGGAAACACAAGGCCTAACTCTTTATCCAAAATCACAATTGTTCCACGAAGGAAAGAATACCACGAAGGAAACACCATAAAGGTATGTACCACAAAGGTAACACCACACATAATAATACCACAAAGTTATCACCATATAGAATTGTACCAAAAAGGTATAGACTTAGCTCACACTAGGTATAACATGACTATGGAAGTATAGATGATTAGTGGTATTTCTAGATCATCTTACTTCATCGAGAAGCTCTGCTATTAACCCACACAGGATCGATGGATGACCCACACAGGATCTGAAGATGACCCACACAGGATCAAGAGATGACCCACACGGGATCTGACAATGACCCACATAGGATCTGAAGATGCTAACCCACACAGGATCTGAAGATTACCCACACAGGATGTGAAGAATCCTCAATTATATCCAGCCACATGATTCCTGCACTAAGCACACTTGATTTAAAGAGGATCCACTCCTCAATCCATTGGTTGATACTGCAATTGCCATGAAGTCCCATGAAGAATTAACATGAAGGTCTATCATGTCATAAGGGACCCAACACGACAGAGGGCATGTCAATCAGATGCTCGATCTATAAGTTATTAGCCTTGTAGTCCTGAGGGATCGGTTAGATTCGAGTTTGATCCAACCCGGTCATACCCCAACATTATCCAAAACTCAAGTGGAGTATTCCAAAAGGTCCATCTCAATCCAAAGATTCTGGCGCCGCAAACGGTTCGTCAAACAGATGTCTGGTTCTCAAGATTTGACCAAAAAGGTGTATCTGGGTCTAGATGGGCCCGGATACGGTCCGACCCAGTCGGACTGACCCGACCAGGCATGGGTCTGACCGGGATGGGTTGGGCCGCGGTGGGCCCATCACACTAGGTCATGATGGGCCCGACCCGCTTGACGTGGCCCATAGGTATCAGCCCATGACTGGGTGTTGTCTACTGTGGTGGGGCCTGCCCTAGCCACCACCTGGGGGAGGCACCCCCCCCCCCCCCCGGATTCTCGAATAGTCCAGTTGGATGGTTCGGCTTTGACCAACCAGGAGGTTCCATGTGGTGCCGCCTGCTGGCATGCGGGACCCACCAGAGTGGGTCCTTCTTGGCGTGACATGGCCATCCAGGATTCCGTCCAACTCCCCCTTTCAGTGGCGTCACAGCGCCACTGCTCCTCCCACGGTCGGCCAGGTGTCGGCCGCCCTGGTGCACCACCGCGGCCCGACAGCCGTGGCCTCCTCCTCTACCGATGGCACGGACGCGTGCCACCCTACTTCCATGCAGTCGGCCACCAACGTGCTCTACCACAGCCGACGAGCCGCGTCCTCCTTCGGTGGTGTGGTTTCACCGCCCCCGCCATTGCGGTCGGCCGGTGTGCCAGCTGCCGCCTTATACCCTACCGGCATCAGTCGCCGGCACCAGTCTCCAGCGGACTTCCTCGGGTCACCAGGTTAGCTCTGGTGGCCCGTTCTTCAATCCGAAGAGATCAAATTTCATCTTGGGACATCGATTTTTCATCTATCCAGATGTGGTCGGGTTCCTCTCAACCCGAAGATCCTCTCGCAAAGAACACATCAATCCACGAGCTAGCGGAGGGATCAGGCCATGTTTGTTTGGCATGCGCCCTCCGCTTTAGTTTGATAACAAGCAGCTCAAGAAGATTGAATCAATGTAAAATAAAGTAATGAAGAATAATCAAGATAAACCCTACCTCATTTGTTCATTGGACGTGGCGTGAGGAAGAAGATGATGTGTCGGCGCTTCTCAAACATTGCTTCCTCGTTCCTTGTTTGTAGGATGTTCTTTGTTGGAGGATGTTCTTCCTTCAAGAGTTCTCCAGCAAAATTTTTCTCCACCAAGAAGGTTTTCCAACCCAAGAGGAAGAAGAAAGGGGTGAGCCAATAAAATTAAGTTTAATTTAATTAATTGATCAATTAATGTTGGCTCTTCAATTGGGGAAATTCCAAGAGTTACAAAGGTTTCAAGGTCGTTTGGTCCCCACCACCAAGATTCAAAAAGTGGTGGAGAGGTTTTGTATAAAAATAAAATAATTGTTTTATTTTATTCCTCTGCAAAACTCGAAAATTCAACTTCCACCATCGAACTACTATGGTTGAAGTGAAGTTATCCTTAAGAGAATATCGGTGCTGTGAGTTCAAGGGTGTCCTTGGATTTCAATTATGAGAATCGGTTCAAAAGTTAAAAATTCCCACTCAAATGTTAATTTAATATACCTTAAAGAATGTTCATAAATTCATTTCGGGCACTCTGAGCCTTGAAATCATGTACTGTCAATTTTGGTTGACTCGTAATATTTCTATATAATAAAAATAATAGATAGAAAATTCTAGGTCTTTACATTCCTCCCACCTCAGGGATTTTCATCCCTAAAATCCACAACACAAGCTAGGGAAACAAGTGGGTGTACTGAGCATGAATCTGAGCCTCCTGCTCCCATGTTCTCTCCTAGAGGTTCATGTGTTTCCAACGTACACGCACTAGAGGTATTGGTCACCCATGAAGGACCCTCTCCTATCGATCCTCTATCTCTACTGGAACCTCTGAAGACATCTCCCCATCATTGATGTCCAGCTCGCCCTAGAAATTGATGTGCAAAGGATCATGCACATACCTCCTCTGCTGGGATACGTGGAAAACATCGTGCACCCAGTGCAACTGAGGGGTAAGATCAAGGTGGTATGCCACCTCGCCAACTCTTCCGAGGACCTGAAAGGGTCCTATGAACCTCGGAGATAAATTTTTGCTCCGGCCAAATCTCCGCAAACCTCATCGAGGTGAGACCTATAGAAAGACATGGTCACCATCCTCTAACTCCATAGTTCTCTATCTCCTGTCATCATAAGACTTCTGCCTACTCGGTGTAGTCTTTATCTGCTCCTGGATGATCTTCACTTTCTCTGTAGTAGCCCGTACCATCTCTAGTCCCATGAGTGCTGACTTCCTTGGGTCATTCCAGCATAGAGGTGATCCTTAAGGTCGGTCGTACAATGCCTCAAATGGTGCCACACCGATAGTGGATTGATAACTGTTGTTGTATGCGAACTCCACCAAGGGAAAGTGATCCTCCCAACTGTGGCTGAAATCAAGGACATAAGAACACAACATGTCCTTAAGGGTCTGAATGGTCAGCTCTGTCTGACCATCCTTCTAAGGATGGAAGGAGGTGCTCAACCAAAGTTGTGTCCCAAACGCCTCCTATAATCCCTTCCATATTCGGGAAGTAAAATGTGCATCACGATCAGATACAATCATATATGTCACCCCAGGAAGCCACACAATATTTTGTATGTAGAGGAGTCTCAATCCCTCTACTGATCCCTACTCTCTAATAGGTAGGAAGTGGGCTGACTTGGTGAGTCGGTCAACGATCACCCAGATGGAATCATGTCCCTTGGACATGTGTGGAAGTCCTATCACAAATTCCATGGAAATTCCATCCCACTTCCACTCTGGAACCTCAAGCGGCTAAACTAAGCCCGCTGGAACCTGATGCTCTACCTTCACTTGCTGACAAGTGAGGCACCGTGAGACAAACTCTGCCACTGCTTTCTTAATTCCCGACCACTAGTGCTAACGTCGGAGGTCCTGGTAAATCTTCTCCACTACTAGATGTACTGCTATAGGGGATGTATGGAACTCCCAAAACACTTCCTCCTGTAACATCATCAGTACCATAGTACATCCTCTGAAGAGGATGATGTGATCCCCACTATTAAAAAATACATCAGGTGCCTATCTTGTGGATATCTGAGCACGTCGAACCTCGCAGTCAGTGTCCCCGAGATGTGCCTCCCTAACTCGCAGAAGGAGTGGGGGAATGATTGTCAGAGACTGAAGATAAGTTGTTCCATCTTGATCCACATAGGATATATGCAAAGTGGCTAGCTACTTCATCATCACACTTAGAAATTGTATAACAGATATCATGCTGAGTGCATCTTCTACTACGTTCCCCTTCCTAGGAGTATAGACTATCTAGAATTCATAGTCCTGGAGGAACTCAAGCCAACATCATTGTATCAGGTTCAGGTCCTTCTAAGAGAAGATATACCTAAGACTCTGGTGATCAGAGTAAACTGTAAAACATTCACCCATCAAGTAATGTCGCCACATCTTCTAGGAGAAGACCACTACTGCTAACTCCAGATCATGGGTAGCATAGTTCTTCTCATGTTGTCTCAGCTGTTGAGAACCATATGTGATCAATTCTTGCTCCTGCATCAAGACACATCCAAGACCGATCCCTAATGTGTCGCAGTAGACTGCATACCCAATGCCCTCCTCTGGTAACCTCAAGATGGGGGCACTCATCAGTCTCTACCTCAGCACCTGGAAACTCCATTGGAATCTCTCTGACCACATAAAGGGTTTCCCCTTCTCCATCAAAGATGATAAGTGTTCCTCAACTCTATAAAAGTCAGTCACAAACCTCCAGTAGTAACTGGCCAAACCCAGGAAACTTTTCACCCCTATCACACTCCTGGGTGGCTCCCAAGAAATCACAACCTCAATCTTTGCTGGATCCACCGCAACTCCAACCTCTGAGAAGAAAAGTCCTAGGAAGTGAACTCTTGGATCCAAATCTAGCACTTTGAGAGCTTACCATAACTCTGGTGCTCTTAGATTGTATCTAGATCTATCTGCAGATGATAGTCATGCTCCTCCTCTATAGCTGAGTATAACAGGATGTCGTCGATGAAGACTACCACAAAGTGATCAAGGTATGACTGTAAGATCATGTTCATGAGTCCCATGAACACTGTTGGGGCTTTGGTCATGCCCAATGGCATAACCAAGAACTCATAGTGGTCATACCAACATCTGAAGGCTGTCTTTTTCACATCCTCATCTTATACCCTAAGCTGGTGATAGCCTGATCTGAGGTCTATCTTCAAAAATCACTGTGCTCCCTTCAACTGATAAAAAGGATTTTCAATCCTTAGTAGTGGGTACTTGTTCTTCATGGTCACCTCGTTCATGTGTCAATAGTCCACACAGAGTCTCAAACTCACATATGCTTTATTGGAAAACAAAATCGGGGCTACCTAAGGAGAAACACTGGGCCTAATAAACCCATTCCAATGCAAGTCCTCCAGCTATACTCATAGCTCTCGAAGCTCTGTAGGATCAATATGATATACTGGTGTAGATATCGATGCTGTCTCAGGGTACAAGTCGATATAAAATTATACCTCTCTGCTAGGAGGTAGACCTGGAACATCATCAGGGAAAACATTAGCGTACTGGTTTACCACTATAGGATAGCTCAGACTCTCAACATCAACTGCTCCAAGGTTAAGGCTAGCCAACTGATGAGTGATTGGTTTCACCCTCCTCCGGGTACGTCCATCCTATGATGTAAAGGTTCCCTTCTCTCCAATGAAGGAAAACCTGGTCCCATCCTTGTGGACACACCAAACTTTGTGCTTAATACAGTCGATTTGATCATGGACTGTAGATAACCAATCCATACCCAAGATGATGTCGTAAGGCCTCGACGCCACTACTAGAAGATCTCATTCGAATATCTCGCCTCCTAGAGTTATCTCACACTACTGACACAGGTGTGTAATTGTCGAATCCTCTCCCGTAAAAGTCTCTAGCTATATGGATCGAGCCAACGGCTCCACTGGAATCTCCAAGCTCCAAACGAGGGTCATGGTAATAAAAGAGTGACTGGAACCTGTGTTTATAAGTACAAAAGCTAAGGTGGAGTAGACATAGATTGTACCTCAAATAATCTCCGGAGTACTATCATCATAGTCCTCAGCTACCTGGAGCTGAGATCGTCCATGTTCACCTACTCCCGGTGGTCGGGGTGGACCACCTGGAGGAGGTGGCAGTAGAACCTCAAATCGCCACCCACCGCCTGTTGCACGACCAGCTCCTCTGCCACATCCGCATGCTTCCTGCTAACCTCCTCAATCGAATCTTTGCCTTTGCCCAGGAGGTCCTTCAATAGTATGTTGGTCATCCGTATGGTGGGTTGGGTAGTCACGATCCATGTTACCCTACCCACCGCACGAGTAACACTGCCTGCTCCCCACCTGTCCTACTCTGTTTCGAGAGCCCCACACAACCGACCATGTATCATGTAGTCATCCACCTGTAGGTCTAGTCCTCTTAGACCTCTACGTCATTTGTCTACTGCCAACTGCGGAAAACTCTTCTACGTGACGTCTGGTGGTGGGTCTCGCTGTCGGTGACTGCTCATCAAGGATGCTCTCCACTAAGAGTGCTCTCTCTAACACCCCAACCTGTGTCAGGATACTGATAGAAATCATCAAAGCTCTAATATCCCATCTGATCCCATGCTCAAAGGTTCGGGCCCTGAAGAAAGGGTCCTGAACTATGTCATTTGAGTAGTGCAAGAGGTCGTTGAACCTCGCTGAATACTGAGTCACGGTCATGTTTCCCAATTGTAAGTGGAGAAGCTCCAGTATACGCATTGCGCATAAGGTCGTTGGGACGAACTCTGCCCTGAATAGGCTCTCAAAGTCCACCCAGAGGAGATTCACCCCGTCATGAACCTAGAGCATCAAACTCTACCATCTTCCCACTACTTCCTGAAGAAGATTGGTGACAAGGAACACCAAGAGATCAGCTGGTGTCCCTACCAGTCAAAAAACTCTAACTACAGCCTCAAGCCAATCCTCAGTTGCCTGGGAATCCGTCTCGCCCTGGAACCTCAGTAGCCTCTAGCATTGGAACTCGTACAACACACTCAATCAGCGTGAACCCTCTGCTATTGGGACTGGTGGTATCAGCTTCCC
The DNA here is from genome assembly GCA_963277665.1 of Viscum album. Taxonomy (NCBI): domain Eukaryota; kingdom Viridiplantae; phylum Streptophyta; class Magnoliopsida; order Santalales; family Viscaceae; genus Viscum; species Viscum album. The sequence goes on from OY728122.1 coordinate 1,277,359,568, forward strand.
GACGGGTAGTGGTGTTGCTGGTACACCGCCTGATGGTATAACTACCAAAAGGGGGCCATGCACCGAAGCCTCGTTGCTCGGTGGGTTGTCATCGCATACTCTACCTGGAACCCTGGCTGGTTGTTTGTTTGGAGGCATCCTGAAACGAAATAGGTGCGCCATGGTCAATAAGTTATACCTAGTGAGCTGACTCAAAGAGAATACAAGGTAAAATTTTCAAAAACACACATGCAACTAGTGTTTTCATGCATTGAGTCAGAAATCAGAAGTCAGGGTCATCGTGTATGGATACGTCGGTCGTCGTACCAACACTGGATTTCCCAAACTGAAAACCACACTCATTACACTTAACACTATTGCTGAATCAAAATATCAGAGTCTAAGTTATCCCATAGAACCGACTCCTCTGATACCAATTTGTCACGACCCATCCCTCAGGGCCCGTGCCATGACTACCCTAAGCCCGCCTTCCATAGGCCATGGGCTGGCGACTAGCACCGGAAAGGCATATCCCTAAAATCGGGAAGGCATTTCCTTTTAACCAGCAAACTCACACAATCCAAGCACACAACAAGATACAATCACAAAGTAAACTATATAGTAAATAAATTGAGTACAATAAGTAAAGGGATCAGAATACAAGCCCAACTGGAAAAGTACAAGTAAAATTGAAAACAGCTCATCTGAATACCCGCCAAGGATCCTACCTGAAGGGTAGGTACAGCTCTCGAACGGTCGTCTCTGCGGAACGCATCGTCTAAGTTCTACCTCCGGGAAGCCTCTAGTCCTGGTACCCTCGACCTTGATCAACATAGTCTATCATCTGCACAAGATACAGCAAGGTGGAGGCTTAGTCTGTGCAGGGGTGAGTAGAACGATACTCAGTAGGGACCCCGAGACCCCCCTAAGGTCTCTTAGAATCCAAAGAGGATAATCCATAAATAAAGACAACAATTATAAGCATGAAGTAACAATAAATTCTACTTATGTATATGCCCATACATATACCTAAGTTACCAAGTATACCCATCTCATTCATGAGGTAACACAAGATCCAACTCTTTAGCCAAAAGCAAAATTGTTCCATGAAGGAAAGAATACCACAAAAGTAAAACCATAAAGGTAAGTACCAAAAATGTAACACCACATAGATGAATACCACCCAGAGGAGCCCCCCCCCCCCAGGTGGCGGCTTGGGTGGGCCTCGCCACGACATACCGCACCCAGCCGCGGGCCATGCCGAGCGGGCCAAGCCCTGTGGGCCACACCAAACGGGCCGAGCCCAACAAGACACGCCCAGTGGGTCGGGCCTGCCGCAGCCCAGCCCATCTAGATTGGACCTGGCTCGGGCCGGGTCGACCCGAACTGGGTTGGCTCAGACCTGGGCCCATCTAGACCCAGATATTCCTTTTTGTCCATATCTTGAGAACCGGGCATCTGTTTGATGAACCATCTGTGGTGCCTAAATCCTTGGATCGAGATGGACCTTTTGGAATTCTCTACTTGAGTTTTGGATAAAGTTCAGGTATGGTTGGGTTGGATTGAACCCGAATCTAACGGGGCCCTCATAACTAAAAGGCTAATAACTTATAGACCGGGTGTCTGATTGATACGTCGTCTATCGCGTTGGCTCCCTTATGACATGATACACCTTAGTGTTACTTATTAGTGGGACTTTGTGGTAGTTAAAGTATCGAATGATGGATTGAGGATAGGATCCTTCTGAAATCAAGAATGTTTAGTGCGAGAACCCTATGGTTGGTTGTACATTAGGAGTCTTCAGATCCTTTGTGGGTCATCTTCAGATCCTGTGTGGGTGAGCATCTTCGGATCTTGTGTGGGTCGTCTTCAAATATTGTGGGGGTCATCTCCAGATCCTATGTGGGTTATCTTCATATCTGGTGTGGGTCATCCATCGATCCTGTGTAAGTCAATAGCAGAGCTTCTCGACAAAGTAAGATGATCTAGCAATATCGATAATCATCTCCTAGTGCGCCAATATGGCTCGACAGTCGCGACCTCCTCCTCTACCAGTAGCATAGACGTGCACCGCCCTGCTTCCATGCGGTCAGACGGAATTTCGGCTGCCACCCTCCTTCGCCACGGCCGACGGGCAGTGGCCTTCTTCAGTGGTGTGGTTGCACCGCCGCCGCTTTGTACCCTGCCGGCGCCGGTCACCGGAAGACTTCCTTGGGTCACCATATGAGCTCTGGTGGCCTTTTTTTCAATCCAAAGAGATGAAAGTTCATCTCAGGACATCGCATTTGCATCTATCCCAACATGGTTGGGTTTTTCTCAACCCAATGATCCACCCACAAAGAACACATCAATCCACGATGTAACGGAGGGATCGAGCAGTGTCTGTTTGGCCTGCACCATCCGCGTTAGTTCGATAACAAGCGGCTAAAGATGATTGAATCAACGTAAAATAAAGTAACTAAGAACAATCAATATCAACCTTACCTTATTTGTTTGTTGGAGGTGGCGTGATGAAGAAGATGATGCATCAGTGCTTCTCAAACGTTGGTTCCCTGTTCCTTGTTCATAGGACGTTCTTCGTTGGAGGATGTTCTCCCTTCCAGAGTTCTCCAGCAAAAGTTTTCTCCACCAATAAGGTCTACCAACCCAAGAGGAAGAAGAATGGGGGGAGCCAACATAATTAAGTTTAAGTTAATTAATTGATCAATTAATGTTGGCTCATAAATTGGGGAAATTCCAAGAGTTACAAAGGTTTCAAGGTCAGGTGTTCCCCACCACCAATATTCAAAAAGTGGTGGAGTGGTTTTGAATAAAAATAAAACTATTGTTTTATTTTATTCCTCCACAAAACCCAAAAATTCAACTTCCACCATCGACCTACTGTGGTTGAATTGAAAGTCTCCTTAAGCGAATATTAGCACTGTGAGTTTAACGGTGCACTCATATTTCAATTCCGATCACCGGTTCAAAAGTTACAAATTCCCGCTCATATATTAACTGAACGTACCTTAAAGAAAGTTCTGAAATTTATTCTGGGCACTCCGGGCCTCAGAATCACATGCTGTCGATTTTCACAGAATAGTAATATTTCCATATAATAAAAAAGATTACATGGAAAATTCTGGTTCTTTACAAGATATTGGATTGAGCTTTGGATCCAGTTGAAGGAAATGAAGACCAATATGTAAGGAAGTCTAAAAAATGAATTTTTTAATTTTAGTAAGTGTAAAAGAAGTTATGGATGAAATACTAATATGATATAGAAATATTTAAATTCCAAAATTAGGTTATTTTAACAATTAAGATCAAATTATTAATAAAACCTAAAATTGTGACAATTACCCATAAAATATGAAATTTATAGGATTAAAAAATTTAATAATAGAATTATATATGGTAAATAATGAGTTTTTTCAGAGATATTTATTTTCAAATTACATTTTAAGTTTGAAAAAAATATCTTATTTTCAAATTTAGAATTTAACCTTTCTTAAACGAGTGTTATTTATCAAATTTTTACTATCTTAAACTAATTTTGATTATTAATCTAAATCTATATTTAATTTTTTTTTAAAAAATTATATGAAAAATTATGTACATGATCAACTTATGTTTCAAAAAAATGTTTTTTTGTCTCTCTTAAAGGAATATTAATGATGATTAAAAATATTTTTTATATATGCTTGTCTCTTTATCCAATGTTCTTGAGATTTAATTGATGGAATACAAGTTAAAGGATGTTTTTGAGGTATGATTACACTTCCAAAGATCCATTCTAATTTCTCAATCTCTCAAAGGCTATCACCCTTTCTCTTAAATCTCTCATCAAAAATTATAATCATCTATATAATATATTTGTGAGAGGATTTTTAATGGGTTTTCATCAAGAAAACTTTATTCTTCTCATCACTTTCTCTAATGGGTTCTCACTCATTAAAAGCTAGGGATGGGTTCCTTGAATATCTAGGAAGCTCAAGATGGTGCTCATAGAAAAAAATTGTGAGGGAAGGGTTACTTGATCATCGCCAAGATCAAGGGATTAATAATATTATCCTATTAATTCTAGGGGTGGATATGTAGTGTCTCACATTGAGCTATTATCAAACAACTTATCAATTATATTTTCTCTCTATTTATTTTATCGCTTTGTATCATTAAAAATTGATAAATATAATTTAATATACTTGATTCAATCATTTATTCTATGCTTAATCACTTTTTTAATATGTATCAGATTTATTAATTGTCACCTCATCAAGTTTATGGCATTATCACTTTATCATTTCAAAAAAAATTATTTTTGAATTTACCTTTTGTGTTTTATTTAATTTTTTTAAATGGTATTTCAACCCCCCCCCCTATTTCCATTGCACTTCAACCAGTAATTGGTATCAAAGTTTTATTTTTTATTTTATCCAAATAAATCTTATTTTCAAAAATCTGTTTATTTAAACTTGATCAATTTCAATGTATGATCTTTTTATCATGGAATCTAATTATTATTCGCATGCCACTTTTTTTATGGAATTGATTATTCTTATTTTAAAAATAAAATTTAATATTTTATTGGTATTATTAGTTTCCCTATTTACAAAATGGTAATGTATGAATATATTTTTACTGAAGAATTTGAATATAAAAAGACTCCTAACGTTGTTAAGAAATTTGAACTTAATAGAAAATATATGAATGAATTACATTATGGCCTTATTTGTAATGATTTTAAGAATGTTTCTACATGAAAATGGATTATGGAATATGAAAATTACTTGAAGTCTCACATGAAGGAATGAATAAAGTAAAATACACTAGATTGGATATGTAACATCAATATTTTTGAAAGTTTCTCTTTTCATCCTAATTAATCTATTAATAGCATTTTTGCACACTTTAATGACATTTTTAATGGTTGAAGTATCTTAGTGTTGATTTATCTATAAAAACGCAAGCGAAAATTATACTCTAGGTACTACCAAGCAATTGGTTTCCCAAAGTCATAACCATTCAATAAGAAAAGGATGTGATGAAAATCAAGGTTGAATAAACCATCAGATCCCTGATGTTGTATGAAATAACTATGAAATTATTGGTGGAGAAGGTAGAAAATTAAGTCACAGATGTCAACAAAACAATTAAATTCAGAGCTACCAATGATTATTCATCTATAGGTGATGTCTGAGACTTTTCTCAACTCACTAGGTATGTGAAAATTTTCATTAAGAAGAAATTTTTTCCCAACTGATCCAAGAAGGTAAATCAAAAAGCATAACCAAAATTAACATTCTATGAATAAAAAAATGGTCACATAAATATGGAGTTCCCCGTCTATAAAAATAAGATAAAATAAAATAATAAAGGTAATAATGGTTTTAAATCCATATCCTGGAGTGAAAGTGATGAATCCATGGATTTAACTCCCCAATCATATTGAAGTGACTCAAGCCCTAAGTTCCTTATGGAACATATTGATGAAGATATCGAGGTTAGTACCCCTCTTCCAATTCCCTTATATTAGTTTTCTTATCCTTATTCTTCCCATACATATTATTCCTCTTTCTCCTTAAGTCACATTAATTATGAAGACCTAAAATATTCTCATCATCAACTCAAAAATGGGTTTTATAAAATTGTTTCATTATATAAATAACGTGATAAGAAATACAAGTGATTAATGAAAAATATAATCTTAAAAAATATAAGTATATTCTCTTAAAGGAAAAAAATAAGAATTGCCCATGGAAATTAAAAAACAACCATATGTTGGTAAACTTGAATCCACCATTAAAGACCTCAAATTTTTTCTTTCCAAATTCACTCAAGGTGAAAAAAATATAAATTAAAATTTTGGCTCTGAAATAAATAGAAAATAATGGTTCTATATTTGTTTTTAAAATCATGAAATATATTATAAAAATCAATAAAAAACTTATTTTATTAAAGGTTTCTTGTAGGATTTTTTGTTAATTATTGCATAAGAATTGGCCACTTAATTTGTGAATTTGATTTAAAAAATGAACGATATGGGAGACCAAAATCAATTCATATTTCATACAATTTTTCAAAAATAAAAACTTAAACTAAGAAAATCTTTATTCCTAAATCATTATTTTCTAGCATAAGTAAATCCAAGTTCATGTGTGTACCAAAAACTTTAGTTATTTAATTTTGAAGGAAAATTGTCTTCATAGAAACACCCAAGAATCACATTAGTACCTAAATAATGGTTTCTTAATATAAATGTGTGGATACCTCTCCAAATTTAATCAAATTGATAAAATAAAATGATTTCACATCACCTTCAGTGATAAATATAGGGGTAATATAATCAGTGAAGAAACCATCAATTTATCAAACTCAACTCTTATTAAAAAAATTACTTTTCAAAGGATTGAAAAAAAATTTGAAAAGCATTAGTCAATTGTGTGATAATGGTTTTAAAATCTCTTTCAAAAATGATTTTTCCAAAGTTTTTTATTCAAAAGGAAAAATTTTATTTACTGTATCTCAATTTCAATGTTTTTTTACAATAAATTAAAAATCTCTTTCTAGAAATAATGTCAAATACTTGAGTGAACAAGTTAGTGAGTCATGGACTTGGCATTGAAGACTTGGTCATTGTATCACACACTTACTTTTCAAACTTATCTATTATCAACTAGTATGATATCTATACAAACTGAATTTAAAAGATAACATAGTTTTTGAAGTGTGTCAATTTGTTGAGAAACAAAAATCCTCTTTTAAATATAAAAAAATGAATTTCTTCTTAAAAATCCCTTGAATTAATTCATCTTTATTTATTCAGACCTTATCAAATTGAAATTCTATGAGGTAAAACCTATAGTTTTGTAATTTTGATGACTTTACAAGATTCACATGGGTTTCTATCTTATCTTATAAAAGTGAACATTGTAAAACCTTAATCAATTTTTATAAAAAAAATGAAAATTAAAAATGATTTAAAATTATGTCAATGTGAAGTTATTAGGGAGGAGAATTTGATAACAAGGAATTTGAATATTTATGTTCTTTTAAAGGCTATAATAATTATTATTTTTCTCCTCAAACCCATCAACAAAATGGGGCAGTAAAGAGGTCAAATTGAAATATCAAAGAAATCTCCCAAACTCTTTTAAATGAATTTAAATTACCAAAATATTTTTGGGAGAAGACCACAAATATTGTATGCTTTATCATTAATTTTATTCTTCTAAGACATTTTTTCAAAAATACCTCTTATGAAATTTGAAAAAAAACCTAAAGTAGTATTTTTAAAATTATTTGTTTGCAAATTTTTGATTTTAAAAACTAAATAAAGTATTAGAAAATTTTGTTTAAAATTCAAAGAATATATCTTTCATGGTCACTTCGACTCATTCAAGTCATACCGAGTCTTTACCATAAAGACTAAAATGATGAAAAAACAATCCATATTGTATTTGATGAAAATTTTCCTAAATCTATTTATAATTTTTTTTTGGAAAATGATGTTTTAAATAAACCTTTTCAAACTAAATAAGATGAAGTTGAACAAGAATCACCTTCAAATTATTTTTATAAATCTTTTAAAAAAGTTAAATACCATTCCCTTGAAAGTGTCATTAGATATTTTAAATTTGTAACCCATACTAGAAGATCGGTCCTAATTGAGGTTCAACACCTTACCTTTATCTCGCACATAGAACCCCAAAACCATAACTATTCCATTAATGATGAAAATTATTTTTTTCCATACAAGAGGAACTAAATAAATTCTCTTGAAATTATATATTGATTCTCATGGAAATATCTAACAATCATCTCATTGTAATCTATAAAAGGGTTTTTAGGAATAAGTTAGATGATCTTGGTAGTATAAATATAAATAAATATTATTTAGTTTCTAAAGGTTATAATGAAGGATAAGGAATCAACTATGGTGAAACCTTTTCATCCATCACTCAGTTATAATCCATTAGAATCTTATTGGTCTTTTACCCTCATCTTAATTTTGAACTCTTTAAAATGGATATCAAAGTGCATTTTAAATGGTTTTATTAATGAAAATGTATTGGTGGAGAAACCACCTAGTTTTGAAAATATTTTTTTTCTAAATAATATTTTCAAATTATCTAATTCTTTTTATGGTTTAAAATAATACCCTCAGAATTGGTATGTACATTTTTTAAATTTTATTTTATCAAATTGTTTTAAAATGGGAAAAAATGACTCAATTTATTTTCAAGAACACATCTCAAGTTATTTATTTCTCGTTCAAATTTACATTGATGGTTTTATTTTTAGATCTACCAATGAAACTCTTTGTTTTTATTTTTATAATTTAATGAAAAATTATGAGATGGTCTTTTATGGGTGAACTCAAATTCTTTCTCAGTTTTCAAATTTCTCATAAATATGATGGAATTTTTATAACCCATCACAAATACACCAAATAGATCTTAAAAAATCATCATGTATCATACTAAGTAAATTATCACTCCCAAGAGTAAAAAACTTTAAGCTTATATTGGATGAAGTCGGTATGCTAGTTGAAAATAAGATTTATAGAATTATGATTGTTGGTCTACTTTAACTTTCTGTGATCCAGCCTAATATCATGTTCTGTGTTTGTCTATGTTCTCATTTTCAGTCAAATACAAAGTAATATAATAAAAAATTTGTTTAAAGGGTTTTTTCATTATATAAAAGGATCTAAAAATATTGGTTTGTTTTTTCCAAAAGGAACTTCTTCTGAATTAACTTGTTTTTTTATGTTGATTTTGCAGTATTTAAACTAGATATGAAAAGTATAATTTGTACATTCCACTTAATATGAAAATAATTTGTCTCATGGAGTAGTAATAATCATAACTCATTTTTTATATATATCCAAAGTGTAATACATATCCATTGAGAGTTATTATTCCCAAATAATATGGATGCAACACACTCTCTTAAACTTCCGGATTATATTTGACCATATACTTATTAAGTGCGATAACACCCATTCCATTAATATCTCCAAAAATTCTATTCATAACTATCAAATAAAACACATTTAACTTCAGAACTATTTATTAATATATCACTTCCAAAAGAGTGATATCTTTTTGGAATTTGTTAGGAAAGAATATCAACTTACGGATATTTTCACCAAACCTCTAATTATTGATCATTTAAAATTCATTAAAGGTGAATTAATAATGTTTTTATTGTGAAACTTTTCATTTTATTTATGTCTATCTTGAGTTATCTTTATAAAATATTTTTTAAATCCATTTTAAATCTTTAAATTCTTGTTTTATTTATTTTTTATTATTTTTTCTATGATCCTTTTATCTCACATGTCCTATCATTTGAGGAGGATATTTATCTATTTAATTCTAAAATTTTACTTGAAAGATATTTATGATAGGGATTTATCACAAATATATCACAAATAATTTCTCATTTTACTAATAATGATGTATAGTATGCATCCTAGGGGTGATCTCTCGAGGAGGCCTCTCACGCATAATTGTTTTCCTACTATCACTATTTATAAACTAACTAATATACTACTAATGATATATTAATATAGTGGAAGTTTTATGTAATTAATGGTACTAATATATATATATATATATATTAATTTATGAAATACACAAATAATAAAAAGAAACATAGTGTATTTAGCGAAGAAGTGTTGTTATTATTCAAAGATAGTGGTGATTTTATCATTATTCTTAAAAATATTAATTCTCAATATTTTACTCAATTTTAAGATAAACCTATCACTCAACACCATCCAATTGAATTATTATGATCCCACACCAACCCTTAGAATATGGAACAATACTTTCATGACTCGTTCCAATGGGTCTTGTTCCACAACTACCCCAAGCCTACCTCCAATAGGCTAGGGGTTGGTGACTAGAATCGGGTAGGCATATCACTAACATGGGAGGCCTTAGCCTAATTTACTTGTATAAATGCACACATATACATGCCCATACAATGATGAAATGTATAACAATAGATAAAACATGCATACATACATCTAAATACCACTACCAGAGTATGACAACAAGAACTAGAAGCAAAAGCAGAAAATACAAGCCTACTACAAAAGAATATAAAAACAAGTCTAAACTGAAGGTATAGAAGGGGAATGTTCTAAAGGTGACTGAAGGATCAAACCTTGGTCTATATAGATCACTAAGCTCCACCTAATCCTGGTCCCTCTAGGACTTTTTCAAAAGGTCGATCATCTATATAGACATGACACGTGTGGGAAAATCCCATGTAGGGGTTAGTATAACAATACCCAATAGGAAACCATGAAATCACTAAGCATATAATAGAAAAATTAATAGTTATATAAACATAGGTATATTTATACAACATATATAATAAGAATATCCAGATATACTCATCAATGACACACATTCTCAAGGTAATGTCACAAACATAATGCCAGTCTAGGAATCATGCTTGAAGGTTCCACATAGTAGTCGTTTAGGATAACACACTTCATGAGTCACGTAGCACTAATAGTGTCTATCCATATTGATGTTCTCATCAGATCTCACCATATTAAGTAAACACTAGAAATTTTAAGAGAACATTACACAAATTAGGATCACACCCAAGGCCATGGGGTATACTAAAAACTCAGTTTGGAATAACCTAATAAGTATAGGATCGATGATCATATAGTGTTGATCATGATGATACCAAGAACTCCACCTAGGTAAAGATGATGATAGTGGATCTCACTATGGGCCTCAGGGAATGATTCCAACAACTCTATCCAAGAATACCCATTGAAGGGATCACTATCCTATGTGTAGAACAAAATTCTATACTAAACCTCAGGGAATGTATCAAGGTAATTCTCCCTAAAGAAACTTGTCCAATATAAAGAGGAAAAGTGATCTAAGTCAACTTTGAAGGAGAACACAGCTTATAATGGAAGCACACAGTATGTACCATTAACATCAGTTTATAATCGTGTAAAATAGCCAGTGTCTGTGACTTTGTCTATGCTTGAGTACACATTGTGTCTGATCCTGTGTACTCTTGACTGTTTCAATGCCTATTTGGCCATGTTTGGACATGGATAGATATTTCTGTGTATAGTTTTCCTTTTACTCTCTATGATACATGATAAGTTATAGTAAATGGGGCACACACCGTGTGACAGGTGTCACACGTCATGTGATACTTAACTTCACATGAAAACCCTAGCATCACACCAAGGGTCCCACATGTCATGTAATCCTGGATTACATGTAGTGTGTTATGGGATTTTCCAGGAATCCATATCTATTTCATGCGTCTTCTCCCACTCTTATGATCATTGATCTATATACACACCTCTTCGTAAAATTCAAATTTGGGTTTGGCTGGCCCTTTCCATGACCGATCACCAAGATTCGGCCCTAAAATACATTCATAATTATCTTTCGTGCATCATCTATTGTTCCACACTAAATAAAAAATAGATCGGGTATCTCCAAATTTGTCTGATCCACTTTATCTTCCATTGTCATATGATCCCCATGTCATACGAATCCTGAATCATCAATATCAAACCATAAAACCAAGAAATGGGTGTTCAACAGTTGATTTCTTGATATTTTAGTCAAACCTCTGGTCAAAATTAATACCAGAGACGCACGCACAAGAACGGTAGGAGAAATCCAAGAAAACATGTAAAGAGGAATGAACCTCATCCATGCTTCATTGTCCTCAATCTATTTCTATTAGAATGATGAATGAATATCAAAGAATAAATAAACAATTCTCCAATAAATCTCTGCATATTAACCCATCCACAAATACCATTTATCCATGAATCAATCTATTGGTTGATTGATTCAAGTTCATCATAGAAATAAATAATGGGTAATGAACCCAAAAAAATAAACATTTAACCTTGATTTGGATCGATCACTGACAAAGAACAAATCTATGTCGTTGTCATTGGTGAGATTCACACATTATATTAGCACATTGATCCTTAATCCTGATTTGGTCATCATTTTCCAAGAATTCTCTCCTCCAAAGACTCCTTTAAATTTAAAGGTTTTTGCTGATATCCCTTAGATTTTACCATAGTCAGGAATTTATAAAAAATAAATTAGGTCACTACATCATTTTCAAATTTTAAAAAATTTATTTTAATAATTTATTTTTTTGCATGCTCGTGATGATTTTTCAACAAAAACCTCTTGAAAAAAAGGTTATTTCAAGTCTAGGTTAAAACTCACACTTTGAACTCAATGGGGGACTCATATTTTTTATAAGATCATCATTTTATAAGTTATTCCACATTTTTAGGAAAATTTCATGTGTGCGCATTTAATATATTTAAAATATTTCAAAAATTAATTTCAGACACATCGTGCCTTGGAATCACACTTTGTCTTAATACCTAGTATTGAAAATATTTCTAGATATATTCCAATACTTTACATGTCAGAAATAGATATATTTAATTTTAACCTACCTTAAGGATTTATGTCCCAAAAATCCAAACAAAAATTCTATAGAAAGAGATGTGGGTATTGAGCATGCATCTTGGTCTCCCACTCCTAGGTGTTCTTCTAAAGACTCACATGCTTCCACTGGACATGAACTAGTGGAATTGATCACCCATGGAGTATCCTCTCATTTTGATCATTGATCTCTATTGGTTACTCATTAAAGGTAGCTCCATCCTTGATGTCCATCTCTCCCCAGTTGATAACAAGAGACAGATCACGTACATACCTCCTTAACTGCGACATGTGGATGATTTTGTGTACCCAATATAACTACGGTAGTAGATCTAAGAAGTATGCCACCTTCCCAACTCCATTTAGTATCTATAAAGGTCTAATGATTATCATAGATTGATTTACTCCCTAGAAAAATATCTAAAATCCATGTCGATATGAGACCCATAGGAACTCATAGTCTCCACCTAAAACTCTAAAGGCCTCAATCATCAGTTAGCATAGGACTTATGACAGCTTCATGAAGTCCTCATCCACTCCTGGATGATTTGAACCTTTTCTACAGTGGATCGCATTAACTTTGATCCCATAAGTGCTAACTCTCCTAGGTCAATCCAGTATAGTGGTGACCTACAGGTTTTCCCATACAAGGCCTTGAATGGTGCTATACCGATGGTGGAACAATATCTTTTGTTGTACGCAAACTCCATCAATGATAGGTGATCTTCCCAACTACGGAAAAATTCTAACATGAAATACCATATCATTTCCTCCAACACCTATATGGCCTTCTTAGTATAGTCATCGGTTTCGGGGTGAAAATCCATTCTCAAATGTAACTAAGTCCCAAAATCCTCCAAAAATCTTGTCCATAACTGGGATGTGAAGCAGGAATCATGGTCAAAAATGATCGTCGAGGGAACTCCATAGATTATTACTATCTCTTGCACATAGAGGCATCCCAAACCATCTACTGAACTCTTCTACAAAATATCTATTAAGTGGTCCAGCTTCATAATTTTGTCTACAATTACCCAGATGATATCATGTCCCTTGGATATATGTGTTAAACCCATCATGAATTCCATGGATATTATTAGAGTTTGTTCCCTAGAACCAACTTCTATATACTTTATGATAACATGTATTAATATTTTTTAATATTAATAAACTTATTATCACATTATGATTAATATTCGGTGTAATATATTTTTGATAATGTACTAAGAGTAGTTTCCACCGTAAAAGGTCATAGCAGTTCCTCGCTATGATGAGAACCTAAAAGTATTAAAACACTATTCTTAAATATATGTTCAATATCCTAATGATATAATTTTAGGGACACAAATGATACAGACTATCAAGGGTGGAGACTCATTGGACTTTGAGGAACCTTCTCATGGTGTATTCCCTTGATAATATCCATTTTAGGATATTATAAGAATGAGACCCACCAGTAGGAAATCCACATCTATATGTGTCATTGGATGTTCCTATCTGTGGACATGTGTATTGATCCTTAGAAATTAATATTATTATTAATTAGTATTATGAGACATTTATTTTGATGTATTGGAAAAAACTCCAATGAAAAATGTTTTCAGTGAGGTAGGATACATTGGGTGTGTCATAAGTAATATTTCATTAATGGATAATGTGGTAAAGGATTTGTCCCTTTTATTATTTAATGGAAGTTTATATCTTAGTCCCTTTTATGGAAATTATATAGACTAAATAAATCCATGTTCATGGTGATCTAGGGGAAAGTTCGGTTTCTAGAAAGTCAAAGAAAGAGATAATGAGAACATAGGTTGATGGAACCAACGTGAAACCTTCTTGATTAGAGATATCAGGATAAATGGGTTATATTACACAATGAGTGTCTGTATGAGGTATTATGTCATTATGGAATTAAATTATTTCTCTATGGGTGCCTTGGCATGTTTTTATATGATAACCTTGGACTTCAGACTTATTTACCTAATTCCACTAAGAAAGAGGCCTAGAGGGTGACACACTAAGTGTATCCAGAATCTCAGTTAAATAATATATCATTATTTATTATTCAACAAGTTGAATAAATTTTATTCCCACACATGGTCTGATAAGTATTCATGTTTTCTTGATCACATATATTCCATCACTAGTTGTTCAAGAGAATATAATGTTATCGGAATATTTAATAAAGATTTATTTTTTATTTAATGAATCTTATATTTATTTATTTATTAGTGAATAATTCAGTGATATTTTTTTATTAAATAAATAGTCATTATTCAAGGCTCGATAAATATTGTGGAGGAATAGCATACTAATTTAAATGGTCTTGTGAGAAATAATATATATTTAATATTATTTGAATAAATAATATTTAATTTTAATTCATGAGTTCAGCGCATGTCAAGAAATAATAATATTATTAATATTATTAAAGAAATGGGGTTCTGAATAGATTTAATAAATAATAAGGGGAACTTGTGAAATTATTTTATTTCAAACCCTAGTGGTATATAAACCCAATTATAATATTTTTTTAATAAATCAAATTCATTTTTGTTGTACACAACGATAGTTGGAGAAAATCCTATCAATACCTAGAGATCTCCCTCTCCAAGAACACTTTTAAGAAAAGAGATAGATCTTCCTCCACCTCCCACTCTCAAGTCTAAAGAGATCAAGGATAATGCATTGGAAGTGATTCTCATGGCGATCAAAAGAGAATGACACAAGTGTTAGGATCTTCCACACTAGCACCAAGATCTTCCTTTGGTGATGTTTAGAGATTTGTAGTACATGTGCGGATCACCACAAGAGGGAATCTACTCTTGATTCCTACAATGTAATAAGGTTCAATGTAGATCTGTTGTCATATCCATAAACAAAAAATAATTCACTCAAGGTAATTCTTTAATTGAATAAATTAATTATAAATAATATGTGATGATCCTGCACATGGTTCTGGATTTTAATTTCTTATATATTTTCTTTGATTCAATTTCATTGATTACGGAATTCATTATCATGTAAATCTCATATTGATCATCGATCATGAAAAAAAGAAAATTTGGGCATGACCCATCACATGTTTCCACTACACCAGGAATGTCCAATTGGAATAAAATTGGTCACATAGTTATTTTTAATTATTTATTAGATCATCGATTGACTTAGGAATTTTTCATTTAATTTTCAATTCAATTTTAATTGTTCTTTGATCCAAATTGTGATATCTATTTCTTCCTCTTTAATTTCTCGTAGATCTAATCAAATTGATTAATTTTATGAATGAAATAAAATTGAAGATCTCATCCTATGGTTCTGAGGATTCTAGCAAGATAACACAGGAGTACATGTCATGTAACCGAAGTTACATGTCATGTATTAGTGTTTAATGCACAATGAATTAATTTGGAATTAATTAAAACTATGTGCACTTAATTCACATGGTGAATTTAATTTCATACACCACATTTTGATGGTTCCAGCTAGGCACATGGTCAGTGGAGTACATGTCATGTAGCCCACGTACACGTCATGTAGTCCTTTAGGTCATAGATGGGCCATGTATTTTGATACATGGAATACCTGACTGGTGGCCGTGTAACTTGGAAACACCATGTATCCCTTGTACATGTTGTGTACTCCAATTTTTCTAAGGCATGGTTTACATGAAAAGTCTATAGGCATGTGCCTCGTATAGATGGTGAGAGACATACATGCCGTGTAGATCGATTGTACATGTTGTGTACTTATACCAAATTATACAAAATTTAAATTAATTTATTATACTATCTAAACCTTATCAACATGTGCTTACATGTTGTAATTGATTTAATAGGACACATTATGTGATGGTTTCAATATATATATTTATATATATATAAATTTTTAAAATATTTTAGCATAATGTTCAGATTAGCATATCTTGTATTAGTCATATTATAGTTATTACTCAATGTGAATTGAATCATAACACGTGATAGAAAAATCATGTAATTAATGTAATCATTAATTTGATAGTTTATGTCATGAAATTACATGATAAGTCATGTATTCCATATGTCACAAGAGTAAACAGTATATGAGTATAATACATGTTAGATAGACTCAGACGGGTATTCACTGTGTGTAACACCCTGAGATTTTATGAGAAATATTTTGTTTTATGTATTATGTTATACGCAACACCAAAAGTATATTACACTACACACAATATCGTCTTGTCTTGCGTTACACGCAAGAGAAACCTTCCTCAATAGCTTGCGTTGTATGAAATACCGAGTTTCACTAAACAACAATATGTTATTAAAATATTATATAAACTAGCCGTTATGAATAGTAATACCAAATTTTTGAAATTTTATAAATTTTATCTTTCTAAATAGACTTAATTTTTGGATTCGGAATATCAAAATTAGCTTAGGGTGAATTTTTGGTATTTTTCTAAAAACTTTCAATTTTTTATAAATAGTGAAAAACACTGAGTTATAGTTTAAAGCCGAATTTTTATTTAAATAATTCTTTATTTTATTTAAATTTATTTTAGGGAAAAATAGATACATAATACCTATATAAGTTCAATTTAATTCATTGGATTCATTTTATAATAATTTTAGATATATAAAAATTTTGTTGAACTTTTGACCGTCTTTTACCCACCTCCTAGGAGAATTTGCAAATTTACATAAAAAAATTTTTTACCGCTTTTGTGACTAAAATTTCAAAAATCTGAGAGACACGGTTGATATCATTAAATAAAATGTGGTTCAATAAGATAAAAATAATTTTTGGTGAATAGTAACTTTTTACTTTTATTTTCCACGGTTAAAAGTAAATAGGGTAATTAAGGGTAAAAATGATATTATTATTACCCTAACACATGTCCTAATTCTATTAGATAAGTTTAATTTGACCAAAAACAACCTTAGGAATAAAATATTACCATTTAGTTCCACTTGTATTAGATTAGGACATTTATTATTATTTAATTCAAAGAAGAGTTAAAAGAGTTAAAATCAATGTTTAATAAGTAAAACATTTTTAATATAGGGTTATACATAAGATAAATTCGACTATAAATATTCATTATAAATATGAAAATATTTCCTACATAATTTTATTTTATGTATAAATTTTAGACATTAAATAATTTTATTTATTTATGACACAATGATGATGCAGTAATTACCTTATTAATGAAATATTAACATAATTGATATTATAAATAACAAAATAAATGTAATTTTAGACTTTTTATGAATTAAGCTAATTTTCTATGTTAATATAACATATTAGGGTTAGTTATATGAATTTTTTTCTAAGTAATAATGCTGTTATGAATTAAAAAAAACAAAATACCAAATAGTGTCAAAATTGACATAAAAGAGTTTTTAAAACAAATATTATATTATTAATTGTTATTCTATTCATAAAAATATATGGTTCAGGAAAAAGACTTATATAATAATATATATGACATTAAGGAACCAATTGGGGTTCGATTGGAAGTTTATAGTATGTTTATTAACCATATAGTATAAGGATACAAGAAGACATGGTAAATGTTAAATTATTTAACTTAGAGTTAAATCTAAATGATAAGGTTAAAATAGTAAACTAAACTTGTCTAAAACCTATTTTTTGAGAGTATTTTGACCCATCCCCACCATATATTATAAATAATCCACTTTGGAGCCATTATAAACTGAATATGACTTTATTATAAAATAATATTTTAAGTTTTTCCTAATGTGCCCCTCTCCTCTCTTATAAAAGGGCACATCTTCCCTCTCCTCTTCACATAATTTTGAGCCTTCAAGCTCGGCCAAACCCTTCCCATTTCTATTCTCTACATCTATTTTTATATCATATAGTTTATGGTCTTCTCAAAAGACCAACTCTATTACCCTAAGAGGAAGTATAAAAGAGACACATCAAGGAAGAGGTAATCTCTTCTACCGATTCTTTCAAGTTTCTTTCTTCTTCTACTTCCTCTTATTTATTTGTTTAATTATAAAGTAATAACATCAGTATCACACATATACTGATATGTTATTATAAAAATGAAACAACCCTATTTCACCTTCTCTCCATCCTACGGAAAATGAAATCATTGTGCGTGTGTACGTACGGAATACCGTCTCCACGCCGTGGTGTAATCTGTTTTTTCACCACCACCTGACTTGGATGGGTATAATGGTGTAAATAATAACTATATTTAATTATTATAACATGATACTAATTCAGAGATAATATATCATCAACTCCAATTCCATTCATATAATTATGGGAACGATATCATCACTCGTGTGTACGTACGACCTACCATCTCCACGATGTGATGCGACTCGTTCTACATGATCTTCATTGAATAATGATTATATAAATGAATTAAATGAATATATATGATATATATATTACACTAATACCATTCTTTAAATGAGGTATCTATAACCTAAAAAGTGGAATAATAATTTATTCGACAAAACATGCATAAAGTAATGAACACCCGAATAACAAGTAGCAATGAAATATTACTAATAAGAAGATAACAATATGACCATATTTGATATCATAACAATGAATATGATTCTGTAATAAGTCAATGACATTATTTAAATCATTATATAGGAGGTTCGGATACGTACGAAGCATATTAGACCTAAGTTAAGGGAAAATCTCGCAATCTCATTTTTATTTGAGATTGTTTATACTTCAGAATTTACTGGAGAATATTTATCATCCACATCCATGTTTCCACAATATGTAATATTATTTCTATCCTCCTAAAATTGTTTAAATCCAATTTTACCTATTGGTGAATTTTTATTAAAAGTTATGAAAGGAATATTTTGTCGTTTTTAGTACGAGATACTTTTCAACTTTTTCAGCCAAAGTATGAGAAGAATGCTTTTTTTAACTTATACGGCATGAATAGATTTTTATGATTTCATATAAAATTATTTCCATGAAGCTTACTTTATAATTTTTCAAGTTTATTTTTAATTAACTTCTTTTAGTTTAAAATTTTATGACATGTTAAGAAAGAAAAAATGTTTTTGAAGTGGAAAGGATATTTTCCTCAAGAATGGAGTTCAAGTGTTTTATCAAAATTATTTTCCATATAAGATAATATAGAGTTATATTTATATCCCTATTATTACATTGATTTGATTATGTTATGAAGGAATTATTTTTATGAAGTCCTTTTATCTTATATGGATTATGTTTTGATGACATGATGTCTAAGAATCTCGATTTTATTACATGGGTTATGCTATGATGTATGATTTATGATTTTGTGGCACACATAAGACTGGTATCATTATGAGATGGGTGGGACCTATATCTCCCTCCAATGCATTGGGTAAAGATTTATATCTCATGAGATAGACATGGCTGGAACGGCAAGTTAATCCGGTTCAGTGATACAAGACAGGAACGAGGAGTGAACTCAGTTCAGAAATGGACTTTGTCTGCTATGATAGTCTTGGTAATGAGTCTCGACTAATATGAAATGATTTTATATGATTATGTGTGTATGCCACAAAGTTTCATGTTTTATGTTATTATTATTGGGATTACATTTCACTACTACGATTTATCCCACGTTATGATATTATGATCTCTTTTGCAGGTTAAGATTTTCAAAAGGTTATGTTCTTATGAATATGATATGATTGATATTTCCTTTGTTTACCCTTAATGAGAATTTGAGCTCACCCTTTTGTATGTTTTCTTTTCCCCAGGTCTGGAAGAAGGGTATTAAGTAGGATATGCCAAAAGGGACTCTATATATGATAAAATAAATGGGAGATAATGTTGATACTTTATGAACCAGTTGTTTATATTTACCAGTTTCTAAAGACACTATACCTATATGGTCCTATCATGGTTTTGTTATATGTTTTCATTAGTATGCTTCAATTCTGAAGTAATAACAATGTATGTAAAGTATGGATTGTTATAGTTGGTATCATAGGAAAGGTATAGTCAACCTTTGGAAACTAGGATGTGAAAACCTTAGTAAGAACCCTAAGGATATGTCTTAGCATGGAACACAATATTAGTGTTTTAGAAATGGCCATGAATAACCTTTTATGAAACCTAAAGTGTGAAATTTTATTCTTGGATATGTGGTTTTCCTATTATGATTAGTGTTTCTCACACTATGCTTATTGGTTTTAGTCAATGGCTGGAACCTGAAGGAACCATGTTAATGCTGAATGCGATGGGCAATGCAATGATTGTCCCCCTGAGAAACCAAATTTTATGCGAGATGGAATGAAAAATATTATAGCCATGCACACACAACTTTCTCAAGATATGAATCATGAAAGACTTCCAAAAGAGAAAAGGAAGGATCAACATTCTGTTGAATCCTTCATGAGGCAGCGTCCACCCTCATTCAGTGGGTCTACTGATCCATTAGTGGCTGAACAATGGATTAGTACCACTGAAAAGATATTTTCAGTTCTTCAATTTTATGAACATGATAAAGTCATCTTAGTAGTATATAGTTTGGAAGGTGTAGCTGATCAATGGTGGAATCTTATCAAGAATACGAGGCAAAGAGACAAAATTAAGTCCATGGAATGGGATGAGTTCAATAACATATTTTTCAATAAGTACTTCCCTATTATTCTTTGAACGAAGATGGATAAGGAGTTTCTTGAAATAAATCAAAAGGATGATGAATCTTTTGGTACCTACGAGGCAAATTTTACAAGACTTGCAAGGTATGCTCCAGAATTGTTATCCAACCTAAGAGTAAGATTGATTGATTCTATAGTGTCTTAAAACCAAGTCTTTGAAGGGCGTTAGCCATAAGGGACTTCAATAACTACGAGTAAATTTTTCTATGTGATCTCAAGGTTGTGATGGAGATTGTAGTAACCCATCAGTCATATGGGTTTGATAAGAAGAGGAAAATGGAATTCAAAGGGAAATATAAAGAGCACACTGAAAAGAAGATGAGTTTTACCTTATTCTCAAAGTGTGGAAAGAAACATGGAGGAAATTTTCTTAAAGGGGAAAGTAAATGTTTCAAATGTCGAAAAGAAGGTCATCGGGCATTTGAATGCTGCAATGATGGGAAAAAGATGTCTAGTGATGCGAACAAAGAAAAGGATACACAGAATGCACCTCCTACACTTCAATGTTACAAGTGCAAGGAAATGGGGCATTATGCTAATCAATGCCCAAATCCAAGGGTTTTTTATGATAATCGACATTAACGAACTTTTAAGGCCAAAGATAAAGGAAAGTCACATGCAATTTCTATCAGCGATGTGGAGTACGATAATGAAGTGGTGAAAGGTGCACTTACCACCCACTCTAAAGTAGAAAATGTTTTATTTGATTCTAGATCAACCCACTCTTTTCTTTCTGAAGAATTTTCTAAGGGTATCTTCATACTACCTCAACAATTAGTAGTTGAGTTAGCTGTGACAACTCCTAATGGCACAACGGTTGCATCAAAAGTTTATAATTCTTCTCTAATTGACGTTTGTGGTAAAGTGCTTCCTGCAAATCTTGTGATCCTTCCTATAGTGGAATTTAATTTTATTCTTGGCATGGATTGGCTTTCCTTATATGGGGATCATATCGAATGCGAAATAAGGGAAGTCATATTTCATATTTCTGGTCAATATTTGATCATCTATCGATGCAAGGATGAATATAACCTTCCGATGGAAATTTCTTCCATATTATGGGTCTTGATTCCAATAAATGATGGTTATTTATCTCAAATGGTTGGAGAGAAACTCATGATTAAGAATACACCCTTTGTATGAGAGTTTGATGATGTCTTTCTAGAGAAATTTTTAGGTCTTCCACCAAATTGTGAAGTTGAGTTTTCAATAGAACTCATACCAGGTGCTATGCCCATTTCAAAGAAACCTTATAGAATGGCCTCAATTGAGTTGCAGTAATTGAAGAGGCAAATCCAAGATAATCTTGATAAGGGAATCATATGCCCTAGTGCATCACCTTGGGGAGCACTTTTTCTTTTTGTTAAGAAGAAAGATTGATCAATGAGACTCTTCATTGATTATCGAGAACTTAACAAGATCACTATCAAGAAAAAATATCCTCTCCCACGCATTGATGATTTATTTGACCAACTACATAGAGCTCAATATTTTTCCAAGATTGATCTCCGTTCAGGGTATCATAAATTATGGGTCAAAAGGGAGGATATACCAAAGATGGATTTCCATACAAGGTATGGACACTATGAATTTATAGTGATGCCATTTGGTCTTACTAATGCCCCTACTATCTTCATGGATCTAATGAATAGAGTCTTTAGAGACTATCTTGATCAGTTTTTGGTAGCCTTTATAGATGATATTCTTGTCTATTCGAAGAGAAAGGAATAACATGAAGATCACTTGAGAATTGTATTAAGGACCCTAAGAAAGGAGAATCTTTATGCCAAATTTACCAAGTGTGAATTTTGGCTTCAAAAATTCTCATTTTTGGGTCACATAATCTCAAAAGTGCGGATATCTGTGGATCCAAAAAAACAGAGGTTATCAAAAAATGGTCAAGACCAACAACAGTAACTGAGATCCGAATTTTTCTTCGTTTGGCTGAATATTATTGATGTTTAGTGAAAGATTTTTCATGATTATCTAATCCACTCACCAGGTTTACTCGAAAAGGAGTTAAGTTCATTTGGATGGAGGAGTGTGAAGAGAATTTCAAGGAGTTAAAAAGAATATTATCCAGTGCACCTGTGCTCACACTACCTTGTAATGGAGAAAGGTTTTTGATCAATAGTGATGCATCCAAGAAGGTATTGGGGTGTGTTCTCATGCAAAACGATATGGTGATAGCTTATGCCTCATGATAGTTGAAAATCCATGAGCAAAATTACCCAACTCATGATTTGGAGTTAGATGCGGTAATCTTTGCATTAAAGATTTGGAGGCATTATCTTTAAGTTGAAAGGTGTGATATTTATACTAATCATAAAAGTTTAAAGTATATTTTCACACAAAAAGATCTGAATATGTTCCAAACAAGATCATTGGAGTTGATTAAGGATTACGACTGCTCAATTCATTACCACCCTGGGAAAGCAAACAAGGTGGCAGACACATTAAGTCGACAAGACCATGCTATCTTATCCATGATGAGGATCACAAAAGATCCAATATTTATGGATTTACACAGGATGGATCCTAGAATTATAATGGAAGGGGGAAATATTATCTTTCTCAAATGAATGTTCAACCATCAATACATGTGAAGATTAAAGAGGCATATAAAGAAGGTCTTGATTTACAAAAGAAGGTGAGAAATGCTCCTAAATTCCACATTGATTGTGATGAAATAATAAATTTCAGGAATCAGGTTTGTGTTCCTCCCATCCTAGAATTAAAGAAGGAAATATTGGATAAAGCTCATAGTTCTTCATTCTCTATTCACCCTGGAAGCACGAAGATGTATAGGGACATGAATGAGTACTTCTGGTGGGATGGCATGAGAAGAGATGTTGTTGAATATGTCTCTCGATGCTTGGTTTTTCAGCAAGTTAAAGATGAGAGACAGAAGTCTAAGGGGATGTTACAACCATTACCCATGCCAGAATAGAAATGGGAAAACATCACTATGGACTTTCTCACTGGACTTCCTAAAACATCCAAAGGAAATAATACTATCTGGGTTATAGTTTATCGTCTTATGAGTTTGTCACACTTCATTGCTATTAGAGAGGATTTATCTCTTGATCAGCTTGCCAGGATATATGTAAAGGAAGTGGTAAGATTGTATGGAGTACCACTTTCCATTATAGCTGATCAGGATCTGAGGTTTACCTTGAAGTTTTGGCAAAGTCTTTAGCACACTCTAGATACAGAGTTGAGTTTCAGCATTGCTTATCATCCTCAGACAGATGGTCAGTCTAAGAGGACAATTCAAACTCTAGAAGACTTGTTGAGAGATTTCTCTATGGATTTCAAAGGTGGTTGGGATTAACACCTACCTTTGGTGGAATTTTCTTATAATAATAGCTTTCACTAGATGGCTCCTTATGAATCCCTCTATGGAAAGAAATGCAGAACTCCAACTTGTTGGGATAAATTTGGGGAAAGAAATCTATTAGGACCTAATATTGTTGATGAAAAGGCAGAAAAGGTCAGATCTATTCAACAACACATAAGAGCGGCTCAGCGTCGACAAAAAAGTTATGTCGACAACCGAAGAAAAGACCTAGAGTTTGAAGTGGGTGATAAAGTGTTCTTACGAATATCTCCCTCGAAGAGAGTAATGAGATTTGGAAAGAAGTTAAAGTTGGGCCCTATGTATATTGGTCCTTTTGAAATACTGGATCGTGTTCGGAAGGTAGCTTACCGATTGGCACTTCTACCAAATCTCTCTCAAGTTCATGATGTGTTCCATGTATCTCTCCTGAGAAAGTACATACTTGATCCTTCACATGTACTAAGCTCATAAGTTGTACTGCTGGAGCAAGATCTTTCTTATGAAGAACAGCCAATAGAGATACTGGATCGTAGCAAAAAAGTTCTACGAAACAAGACCACTGACTTGGTTAAATTTTTATGGAGGAACCACCATTTAGAAGAATCTACATGGGAACTTGAGGATATTATTAGGGAGAGGTATCCTCATCTGTTTGTTACGAAGTGACGAATTTCAAGGGTGAAATTCTTTTTAAGGGGGGTAGAATGTAACACCCTGAGATTTTATAAGAAATATTTTGTTTTATGTATTATGTTATACGCAACACCAAAGGAATCTTTCACTACACAAAATACTTTCTTGGCTTGCGTTACACGCAAGAGAAACCTTCCTCGATAGCTTGCATTTTACGCAATACCGAGTTTCACTAAACAAAGATATGTTAATAAAATATTATATAAACAAGTCATTATGAATATTAATACCCACTTTTTGAAATTTTATAAATTTTATCTTTCGAAGTGGACTTCATTTTTGGATTCAGAATATTGAAATTAGCTTAGGGTGAATTTTTGGTATTTTTCTGAAAACTTTCAATTTTTGATGAATAGTGAAAAACATTGAGTTATAGTTTAAAACCGAATTTTTATTTAAATAATTATTTATTTTATTTAAATTTATTTCAGGTCAAAATAGATACATAATACTGTTTCGCACGGAATCTGGGTATGACCTCCTGGACGGGAGATTCAAACGTTCCGATCGGTTTCTAACGGGTTTGTTCGTAGAACCGGAAACATCCAATGATTCCACATCTGTTTGGACCTACTTTCCAAAGGCAGGCGCTCATTAGCTTGTGGACTAATGAGGCTTGGGAATTTGCATTGGTCGAGAGGATGGGAGGTCGGACTCATCACACCTTTTTTAGGGGAATTATTGTCTACTTCGGGACTCTCTTTATAGATTTAAGTTATGTTCGTGAATCCTTATTACATTACCAAGTATAAAATGTTCTTTCCTTTAGTTTTAACAATCATTGATTAAATATGCAAGAAATTTAGAGAATATTTTATATGTATTCGAGGTTCTTCATCAATAGAGAATCATCTATATCTGTTTAGAGATTCTTGGTCAATGGTATCCTTCAAAACATTTATATAAAAATCTCTTGGTCATTATGATGACCAAGCTGGTTTTAAATCCACTCAGTGGGGCACTTGAAGTTTATCGTCATTCAGAAGGATAGAGATTATTTCAAAGTTGGGATCGAACCCATAAATGGGCTACCTACGTATCCTTTGTTTTGGAAAAGGAATCAGAACCCACGTAGTTCGAGTAATGGAGTATGATGTTTATGATTGATGGCTCAAAAACTGAATGTCATAATTACTTTTACACTCTAAGCTCACGTGAGTCATGCTTGGTGTGAGAAACAAGAGGTATTAGTAAAATTTAGACAATTGTGCCATGAAAGATGCAATCATAAGAATTTGTTTGGGGCTTATGTATGGATGACTGCCCAGATAGATGAAGGTTTAGGATCTACTTTTAGGGAGAAAATCCATGAACAGGGTCCATAAAGTTATATGTGCTTCATGGAGATTTTGAATACTCTAATCTTGGGGCTTACTCCTAAGGAGGATGCCCAAGTTAGGAGGGGACTTATGATTGGGTTTTATTCCTGAAAAGGAAACCCAAATCAAAGGTAAATTATGACTGGTTAAGAGAAGTTTAAAGGGATTTGGAGCTTACTCCTGAAAAGGAAGCCCAAGGTTATGACTGAGTCTTATTCCTGAAAAAGGAGACCCAGGTTAGGGATTAAGGTTTCGGGCTTACTCCTGAGGAGGATGCCCATATTTGAGGTTGGGGCTTATTCTTAGGAAAGATGCCCAAGATTAAAGGACTTGATTGGGGCTTACTCCTGAGGAGGATTCCCAAGATTAGGAACTTTAAGAATTTGGGGCTTACTCCTGAGGAAGATGCCCAGATTAAAGGTTTTATAACTGGGGATTATTCCTGAAAAGGAGACCCAGGTTAAGATTCTCTCATTTTAAAGGACGAGGTTGAATGAATGAACTCTCCGTATTTTAGTGACATAAGGATATTTACATCACTAGACTTTAAGAGAGATTTCACAGAATTCCTTTCAGATAGGAAAGTCAAATCAAGAAATCATGCCATAAATGGCTTTGAAGAGTGTCTTGAAGACTGAATCTTGAAAAGGAAAGATGAAATGGCTTAAGAGGGGTAAAATGGGCAAGATGGGCACCCAAAAAGATAGGGGCGCGCAAGTCTTGAAAGGCGCGCAAGTCCGGCGGCGGCGCGCAAGGATTGGCCGCGCAAGTATACTTGCGCGACACATGGTGTACTTGCGCGATTTTCAATCAGAATTGAAATACTTGAGCGACTCTTGATAAAACCCTTTAGAATCCCCTTGAGGTTCTTCCAAAAAAGGGACGCGCAAGTTATATTGAAGGAATTAAGTCGGCGCGCAAGTGTTTGATAAGTTTCAACACTTAGGCCTTCCTTCTTCTCTTTAGATCTTCCGTTCTAGGTAAGAAATTACCTTAGAAGTGTTTCGGAAGCTTTGAGAAGAGACTTGGGCGTCGGGAGCTTCAATCCGAGTTTCTGGAAAAAGATCCTCCTTGAATGGGGGGGCCACAGGGTCTATTTATAGGCAAAAGAAGACCCCAGGCGGTTACCGGGCGGTTACCGGGCAGTTATCACTTAGGTCGCGCAAGTCACTTGCACGACCATAAGGCGTCGCGCAAGTACTTGCACGACCACTAGGCGGCGCGCAAGTGTACTTGCACGACCATGAGGGAACTTGCGCGGCCTATGGGCAATGTTCTCCTTGTTCATCCCTTTGTCGATTTTTGATGTTTCTTCAAAGGATGAATCACATTGAGCTCAGATATTCCCCTTTTCCGATCTTTAGATTCTGTGACGAAAGGAGCGTTAACAAAAGTCCCCCCTCAGAGTTGGATCCAAAAAGAAATGAGGATTTGACTCTGAGGAAATTGATTCCCTCCAAAGGAAAAGGGGGCGCGCAAGCCTTCAGGGCACAGAAGGCAGAACACAAGTGTGCTGGAACTTGAATTTTATTCAAAGTTCCTTTGTCTTTTGTGTGGGCAGTTTAAAGTCATGCACACCGGACATAAAGGGTCTAATGTTTAAGGTCGAAATAGATTTGACCGAAATGGATTAAAAATGGATTCAATTCCTTGACAATTTATCTGAAAACATATTACCATACTCAAGTATGAGGGAAAAAATCTAAACTATGGCTTAAGAATATTTGAATCTGAGGAATGATATGAAAAAGAGCTAAAAGGCATTTAGAAGAAGTAGTTTCCAAGAATGAAGTTACTATTATTTAACAAAACCCGTTAGGGGGTTGAAATATGCAGGGCCACCTATGGGCATTGGCTGCATGGTCAAATAAAATAGCATCTTTTGGCTGACAAGTCTGTTATGTGGACTGTTTATGCAAGGCCACCTATGGGCACGTGCTGCATAGTCAGGCAAAAGAACTCCCAGAAATTTACTTTCCTAGTGCTAAAAGCCAGTGAATGTTTATGGAGATTAAAATTTTCTAAATCATAGAGTTTGTTTTATGGAAAGAGGTACTTGAATATGGAGAAGATATTTCCAAACAAGAATATCGAAGAACTGGATGAATATCACTCCTACGAAGGTCTGACCCAAACATAGGGAAGAAGAATAAACCATAGACTTGAATACTTTCAGATCATGAAAAAGGATATGGGACAAATATGTTAAGGATGGCTATTTTTTTTTGAGGATCCCTACATATTGTTGTTTAAGACAAATAAGGACAAAATAGGCATTCTTCCCAAGAATGAAGTTACTATTATTTAACAAAACCCGTTAGGGGGTTGAAATATGCAGGGCCACCTATGGGCATTGGCTGCATGGTCAAATAAAATAGCATCTTTTGGATGACAAGTCTGTTATGTGGACTGTTTATGCAAGGCCACCTATGGGCACGTGCTGCATAGTCAGGCAAAAGAATTCTCAGAAGTTTGACATTTTTGTGACTAGAAGTCATGAAAAGGGTTATGAAGATCTGAAAATATTTAAGGTTAGGATTATAACACATAAAGATGGGTATTGTCCAATGTATATAGAGATACATAGGTCAATGAAAAACCATAATCATGTTGTGACTGGGTCCTAAATTGAAACTTGGACTTCACTACGTATCTCATAAGAATGAGAATCAAGCCATACGTAGTTCTTGAAATGCATTTTAACGTCGTGCAGGACGAAAGTATGAGTGATCTTAGTTTAGGGTCATAGAATTCGGACCATAATAATGAATACATAGTGTGTGTTTTCATGAGGATTTTTAAGCCAAGGGACTGAAAGTGAAATTTGGGGTTAGGCCCAAAAGACTTGGGACTGGATTCGAGGGACACTCGAATGTTCCTACGTATCCCATAAGGATGGGAATCAAGTCCACGTAGTTCTAGAACTACCCTTTGTACAAATTTGGTTCGTACATGTGAAGGGTGAAAGGGGACTTTAGTGCAATGATGGTTTAACCTGAGATAAAAAGTTTAGGCATTACCATGTATGCACGTAGTCTTTTGAAATGAAACATGATTGAAAAAATCAATGTCAATAATGTTTCCTTCTCAAATGAGGAAATCAAAAAAAATTGTAGTTTATTGTCGTACCGGACAAAAGTGTTGTATAGTTTAACATCATATAACAAGGACAAAAGTGAATAAATGTAAAGATATTGATTCCAGGGGCGGTTTCACAAATCAACATCATATGAGGTTGTGGTGAACTGATGTGAAGAGATTGTTTTTTGGGCATGAACCCTGGGAGGTTGCCTACATACCCAGCCTGGAGGGCAAGGATCAAAGTCCGTGTAGTTCAATTAAAGAATGAATCAATGATCAAGTTGTTCTTGTGGACAATGATCTAATAAAAAATATTGTTGGGACTTACACATGGTTAGTGGCCCAAAGGGAGTGTTATGGTTGATGTTCGCTCTAAGCTCACGTGAGTCATACTCGGTGTGAGAAACAAGAGGTAATAACAACCTTAACGATGTACAGTTTAATGTCATATAGGACATAAAAAGGGGACTATGCAGTTTAAAATCTTGTAGTTAGGACTATTGGTGTTGCACAGTTTAGTGTCATGTAGCAGGGACAAAATACAGTTTAATGTCATGTAGGACATATCAAGGATTTTCTGTACAGTTTAGCGTCATGTAGTTAGGACGATGAGGATAAAATAGTTTAACGTCATATTGGACGAAAGGGGGACTGTGCAGTTTAATGTCATGCAGTAAGGACAAAAGAGTGTACCATTTTAACGTCATGTCGGACGAAGGTGCGAAATAGTTTAAGGTCATATGCATGGACCGTGAATGGTGCAGTTTAATGTCATACTGGACTTTTGAGATTATATAGTTTAACGTCTTTCCGGACGTGAGGGACTTTTATATAGTTTAGCGTCATGTAATTTAGGACGTCACAATTTAACGTCTTGCTGGACATAAGGGATTTGCAAATATTTTATGGTCATATACATGGACCATGGATGATGCAGTTTAAGGTCATGCTGGACGGTTTAGGGAACTTTTTCACCGTTTAATGTCGTGTGGGACGAAGCTGCAGTTTAAAGTCATACTGGACCATTGCTGTATAGTTTAACGTCATATAGCAAGGACGAACTGGTGTTGTACAGTTTAAAGTCATGTAGCTATGACTAAGGTGAACCAATATGAGGATATCAGTTCTGGGGACTTTTTTACAGTTTAATGTCATGCTGGACGATGAAAGTGCCACACAGTTTAATGTCATGTTGCTAGGACACAATATAGTTTAATGTCATCTCGGACAAAATATAGTTTAATGTCATCTCGGACATTGAAGGTGACACAGTTTAACGTCATGTTGGACGAAGTTGCAGTTTAAGGTCATACTGGACCATTGCTGTATGAACCAATTGTAAGAGTCTTGGTTCTGGGAACAATATTTTGTGTTTATACAAAATACTTCTTTAGAAATCTGGCATTAGTTGGAGTCGTGATGTGTTCTCCATCCATTGAGATCAGAGAATACGCTCCATTGGAGTAGACCTTATGTATTGAATAAGGTCCTTCCCATTTTGGTTCAAGTTTGGGAGGCTTCTTTCCTTGTATCATTGGTGCTCTGAGAACCAATACCAATTCTCCCTGAATGAATGAACGAAGACGAACTTTTTTGTTAAAAGCTCGTGCTATCCGATTCTGATAGATTTCCAAGTGGTGCAAAGTGCACAATCTTTTCTCATCTAACTGTTCCAATTCATTCAACCGCTTTTGGGATTGCTCATCTGTTGATAACTGATCACAAATGGATATTCTGAGTGAGGGAAATTGAACTTCAATTGGCAAGACTGCTTCTGTTCCATATACCAATGAATATGGAGTAGACCGCGTTGCATTGTGAGTGGTAGTCTGATAAGCCCATAAAGCATGAAAGAGTTTATCAGGCCATGACCTCTTATCTTTATCCACCATATTTTTCAGTATGTTTGAAAGAGTCTTGTTGAAGGCCTCTATCTGGACATTAGCCGCTGCATGATATCGAGATGAATGGTTGGACTTAATGTTGTATTCTTGATACAATTTCTTTACCTCAGAAGAACAGAAGTTGGTGCCGTTGTCCGTCAATATGGTATGATGGACACCAAATCTAGTAATGATGTTAGACTTGATGAAGCTAACAATGCATTTAGAACTGACTTCTTTGAGAGGTACTGCCTCTGCCCATTTGGAAAAGAAATCAGTAGCAGTAAGAATGTACTTAAACTGCTTGGCCGTAGCTGAAGGGTAAGGTCCCACCACATCCATTCCCCATGTGGAAAATGGCCATGAGTATTTAGCTGTATGAAGCAACTCTGGAGGTTGATGAATGAAGTTGGCATATACTTGGCATGAATGACACTTCTTTGTGAAATTAACACAATCTTGTATCATTGAAGGCCAGAAGTATCCAAGCCTTCGAATTTGATCAGACAGTCTATGTCCAGACTGGTGGGCACCACAGACTCCTGCATGCACTTCTTTTATGACAGCCATTGTCTCTTCACCATCAATACATCTGAAGAGAACTCCATCAAAACCACGTTTGTAGAGAATTTTCTCGAGGTGGTTTGGACCATCATAAAGAGTAAAATTGACCACACGTCGCCGAATTTGTTCTTTCTCGGCTCTATCAGGTGGAAGTGTTCCATTTTGAAGGTATTCCTTGATAGGTGACATCCATCCTGTAGTATGACCATACGGTTCAGGAATGGGACTAATTTCATTAATTTCCTCTGTTCTGACTTGAACATAAGGTGAAATTGCACGACGGTGGGCAATACAGATGGTTGTCTCATCCCGATTTGGATTTGCTAAAGCTGTGGCTATATTAGCCAGTGCATCAGCTTGAGCATTTTGTGATCTTGGGACATAAGAAAATGTCAGTTCTGAAGGGAATTCCGACATTAATTCTCTGACGTAATCATACAAAGGGATTAATTCTTCTTTTCTGATGGCATAATCCCCATTGACTTGTTTGATTACCAGGTCTGAATCACCTTTCACCTTTAAGTGATTCACTTGTGCTTGAAGCGCTAACTCCAAGCCTGTAATGAGAGCTTGGTATTCAGCTTCATTATTGGTACCACCTTCCCACAACAAAAAGGAATAAGGTAACACTGCCTTATCTGGAGAAATGAGCACAATTCCTAAACCAACTTTGTTGAATTTAGGATTTTCCATTTTCTTCCCTGTTGGACTTCTAGAAGCACCATCAAAATACATTTCCCATGTTTGAGGACTCTCTTGAATAGATAAAACTTCCTCATCAGGGAGTTCGATATCTGAATACGTGTCTTCCACTGAAGGATGTTCAGCCAGGAAATCAGCCAGAGCTTGGCCCTTAATTGCCTTTTGAGACACATACTGGATGTCGAACTGCTGTAGAATAACCGCCCATCTTGCCAGGCGTCCTGTAAGCATTGGACGACTAAGGATGAATTTGAGCGGATTATTGCGAGATACCAATTGGACCTCGTGATGTTGCAGGTAGTGTCTCAGTTTCTGAACTGCAAAGATTAATGCTAGGCAGCACTTTTCAATACTCGAATACCGGGTTTCTGCTTCAAGCATAGTTCTACTGAGATAGTAGAGACTATCTTCATTCCCAGCATCATTCTTTTGAGCGAGAAAGGCACCCAATGATCGCTCTAAAGCTGTCACATAGAGGATAAGAGGCCTACCCTCAACAGGTGGCATGAGTACTGGTGGACTTAAGAGGTATTTCTTGAGAACATCAAATGTTTCTTGACATTATTCAGTCCACTGGTAAGTGACTCCTTTCTTCAATAATTTGGTAAAGGGTAAACTTTTCCCTGCCAAATTGGCGATGAAACGCCGAATATAGGCTAAGTGTCCTTGAAGTCCTCTTAATTATTTCAAATTCTGAGGAGGTGACATACCAAGGATTGATTTGGTCTTCTAAGGATCGACTTCAATACCACGATGGCGTACAACAAAGCCGAGGAATTTTCCTAAGGTTACCCCAAAAGCATATTTTAAGGGGTTCATCTTCAAATTATGTTGTCGAAGCTTGTGGAATACGACTTCCAAATCAGCCAAGTGATCAAAACGTTGTTTGGATTTAACCACCAGATCATCTACATAGCATTCAACAAATTTCCCTAGAAAAGGTTTGAAGATACGATGTATGGCGCGTTGATATGTTGCACCTGCATTCTTTAAACCAAAGGGCATCACCCGGTAACAAAACACACCTTGAGGAGCTCTGAAGGCTGTATATTCCTCATCTTCTGGGGCCATTTGGATCTGATTATATCCAAAATATCCATCCATGAAAGAAAGTACTTCATAGCCAGCCGTCGCATCAATTAAGAATTCTGTAATCGGAACTGGGAAATCATCTTTAGGACAATACCGATTAAGATCTCTGAAATCGATGCAAACCCTAATTTGTCAGTTCTTCTTCTTTACAGGGACAATATTAGCCAAACACTTGGGATATTAAACTTCTCTGAAGAAGTTAGCTTTGATAAGCTTATCCACTTCAGCCTCGATTTTGGCAGCATAGGTTGGGTGTGTTCTTCTCGCATCTTTCTTGAATCCTCGATGTTCTTTTGGCAAACCCAAATGATGGGTGGCAACATCAGGATCAAGGCCAGGCATCTCTGTATAATTCCAAGAAAAAATATCTTTATTTTGCTTTAAAAAAGAAATATACATCTCTTGCTCTTCAAGGGTCATGGCCGCACTAATTAAAGTGGGGTGTGGATCTTTCTTTGTACCCAGATTTACTTCTCTGAGTTCATCCACAGTGGTAGAGATACCCTCTTCAAATGCTGGAGGAGCATCTCTGAGATCTTCCTCTTCCTCTTCATCATGTGTTATTTCTTCCGTTTCTACTTGCAAAGTAGATGAAAAAATGAAATTCTCATGATCATAAGAAATGTCAAAATTTTCACATTTTGAAGAAGAAGCTTCCATTTCCGACCCTATTGATGATAAAGGGTCTTCTTTGGGAAATAAAGAGGAGATGATGGATTGAGAATCGACATCAATATTCACCTCTGGTGTTGCTATAACTTCTTCTGGCCTGATTAGCGAAGTATAGACTTGTTGGATTTCAGCAGACGAAATGAAAACGTCACCACTTATGCTTTCATCACTGCTTGGTAAGTTACCAATTTCTCCCATGTTGTCTGGCTCGATTGCCGTAATTGACATTATGGATCTTTCCATAAGAGTAATTTGATTTGGGCCTATTTTGTCAATTTGACTGATAGGTAACACATAATCTGTACTCACATGTGAAAAGGGATTTATTGGAATTTTTTCCAAACCATACGGAGCATTAACTTTGGTAATTTCCTTCATTGTAGATTTTTCTCTTCCCTTCATGTGATAAAATTCCACCTCAATGTATTGAGACTCACATGTCTTGAACGGGGCCTTATCACCATACAATGTTCCAACTTGACCATCGAAACAGTATTTGAGACATTGATGGTATGATGACGGAATAGCTGCATGCTGATGTAGCCAGGGTCTTCCAAGCAAGATATTGAAAGCTGAGTCTTGATCAACAATCATGAAATCCGAATTGGAAACAAGATTTCCAAACTGAGTTCTGAGCGTAACTTCTCCCAGTGGTTCTTGTTCATTTTTATCATATCCGTGCAACATCATGGTAGAAGGAGATAAATCAGACTCCGTGAGGCCCAATCGATAAAGTGTGCGAATGGGCATGAGGTTGACTCCTGAACCATTGTTAATGAAAGCTCTTCGAACATCTATACCATTGACTTTTCCAGATAAGTACAAAGGTTTTATGTGCCCATGCACAACATCATCTTCATCTTTATTAGTAAAAGATATCACTGCATGGCATTCCGCAGGATTATTCTCTATGTGATAGATTTCAGCTGCAGCAATTTCAGTTTCAAACTCCTGAGGACTTGACAAAGCTTCGATGAGTGCTTCCCGAAGATCTCTTGACAGATTTAAAGCATCCAAAATTGATAACTTGGCTGGTACTTGGGCCAAGTGTTTCAATATATCATACTTTTGATCTAGAGGTCTGCATTTCCCAATAGGAATATGCGGTTTAGCAGGTACTTTGGAAGCAGATGCTTTGGAAGCTGATACATCTTGTATTGAAGTTGGCAACATCCTTGGTTTTGGAAAATTAGACTGATTAGATCCATTTACTTGCTGAGATAAAGAAGATGGAACTTTTAATCGGTCTTCCAAAATAACTGTGCCGAAACTGAGTTGTCCATTGGCAGAAGAACTTGCTTGTTCTTTTTGAGCTCACTGAAGGGCTCTACCACGAGTTTCTGCTGCATATACAGTGCTAACAGGGGTAGAATTAGAGTAGTGGCTTCAGAAAGATCCACGTCTTCCCCTATATCCTGAACCTCTAGAACTTCCTCGGGTTCCCTTATTTGATACAGGGAATTCAGGCTCATCAAGACTGGAATATGAATCTATTAATTGAATCATATTAACAGAACCAAAGATTAACTCTTCGTCTGATAAAGACTCTGCCAGGTTATCCTGTTTAGGCTGTGCCGTTTGGTGGGACGGTGCCCGTGGCTTTGAAGTAGATGGCATGAAATTTGCCAGAGTCAAAGACAATTTAGGCTTTGATGCATACTCATCTTCTCCTGATTCCTCTTTCTTCTTTGAATTGCGCTGCCCTTTTGAGGATTTGTCTTTTGATGGAGGCTTTACTGCAGCTTTTGTAGGAGACACAATTGGCTTCTTCAATTGTGTTCGCAATATGGAATGGGTCCGATTGATTGTCTTTCTGACCATCCAATCATCATATTTTTTCGCAGTTTTGCTTTTGACTTCCTGCCACTCGCCTCCTTCCTCTGGATCTGTAGCGGTAATACACGCTACATGAGCTGAAGAACCCTTCAATTTGACTTGTCCCAAGTCGACCATCTTTTGCAGGAGGTCTTTAAAGACAAAACACTCCTGGATGGGATGCCCCAACATTTGATGAAAGGGACAATAATTGGGACGGTCTTCATCTCCTTCCTTGTTTGGCCTCTTCGGCACTGGTAATTGAACAAAATTATTTTCCAGAGCTGAAATGAAGTAACCAGGAACTTGCTCACTTCGGAAAGAGTATGTTTTACTCTTCATATCCTCAAATTGTTTTCGTCGTTGATCTTTTTGATCATTTGGACGAAACAGCCTTTGTTGTTGGCGTTCAGGAGGTGGAGCCCTTCGAGAAGATGAAGGTTTTGAAGTAGAAATAGGTACAGGTGCCTGTTTAAGCATAACTGTAGCAGTTTCTGCTTTACCCATTCTTCTTCCTGGAGCTGATGGAATTACACGAGATTTAACCTTAGCCTGTATAAGGGAATCTTCAATCTGTTGAGCGATTGAAGTAAGGTCTCGAAACCCTCCTGTGTATTTCACAGGGATCAATGGCGTGCGTAATTCGTCACGCAAATTTTCCACACAGATTGGTAACAATTCCTCCTGAGGGAGTGATAAACTCAAGGAATACGTTAATCCCTTCCAACGAGCAATGAAATCAGAGACTCTTTCATTCTCCCTTTGCTTGCAGTTTGTAAGATCGAAAAC
The DNA here is from genome assembly GCA_963277665.1 of Viscum album. Lineage (NCBI taxonomy): Eukaryota > Viridiplantae > Streptophyta > Magnoliopsida > Santalales > Viscaceae > Viscum > Viscum album. Next base: position 1,277,396,612 of record OY728122.1, read on the forward strand.
TGTCGTTTTTGGCAAAGTTGAGCTAAACTAAAGAAGGAATTTTTGACGAAGATCCTCCCATCCGATGACTGACCGGGATTTCAAGCTTGTATACCAGACAAAAGCTGGTCCTTGCAAGGTTCGCACGAAGCATCTGAGTTTCACTGCTTCTTGCTGCTCTGGAGTTCCCATCATAGGATCACAACAAGACACGTAATGCGTCAAATGTTGTTTAGGGTCGCATGATCCATTGAAAGTAGGGAAAATAGGGTTTCCAAAACTGGATGGAGGAGAAACTGAATCTACCCATTCAGGGTAAAATTTATTTTCAGGTTGAACTTGTGCCCGTTTCCCTTCCATAGTTTCTAACTGAGATGTTAATGACTCAATAGTAGTTATTAACTTTTGAGAAACGTCAGGTTGAACTTGGTTTTGGGTAGGTGCAATGAATGGAGCTTGGACAGACGTGGTGGTTGGTGCTGCAACTGATGGTAGTGATGCCAACTGTTGTTGCGTTTGACCCGTAGGATTAGACCTCTGTGGGTGTACTGATAAAGGAGGATATTCTTGATCCATCTCAGTAGTTACAACAAATTCCTTCGGCTGTCAGACTTCAGCATTCTTAAGAAGAAGACTACTCTGAAGTAGTTCTGCATTCAACCTTCTTAATTCTTTCATTTCTTCCTCCTGTTGTGCAAACCTTTGCTCTAATGAGAGAGATTGACCTCCTTCAGAGGAAGGGTGAGAAGTAACCTGATTCTTTCCATTCCCCTTATTGGATCCTTTTCAGAGAGGGGGAAGTGGGTTACTTGAAGGAATACCCAAATTTTGGGTAAGCCTTTGATTACGTGTGCGCACACCTTCTTCATTTAGGTCTGTGTGCGCGACTTCTTGAGCAGGAACCTCTTCGTCTGATCCCTCTGATTGAGCCTCATCTGGTGAATCAGCAGCAACGGCATTGATGACATTAATGGATGCATATTGCATGGAATCCTTTCTATCAGCATTTCTGTGATATTGTCTCCTTCTATGTCCATGATGAGACATGGCATTCCGTTGACTTGATCCCTCAGGAATTTCTTGGAGAACCGTCACTTGGAGAGAATCTCCTGACAGCTTGGCTCTTCGTTCCTCTTGAGGCTTATTCCCTAATCGAGAGAATACTGACTTTCTCTGAGGGAAGGATTGAAGATTTGAAAAAGTCCCCAGTCCGATGGACTGGGGATGTTCCTACTGCTTCCACTCAACTCCTCGAATCCCATTCGTTGACTCTGAGGGTTGGGTTAGAGAAGTCCCCAGTCTGGCAAGCTGGGGTGTCTCTTGACATGCTATGTCTGAGATCTTCTTAAAATCTCTCTTGATCTTGCGAATCTTAGTTTGGAAATTAGCTGGATGCATTAACCTGTATCCAATTTTATCACCTGGTTCAACAGACCATTGGATGATTTCCGAAACTTCTGTCATTTGATGACGTGTTTGCTCCAGACGAGAGGCTTGTGCAATATTCTCTCCTGCTTGATGTAGGAGCAATTCAACAACCTGTTCTCTATATACTTGATTTTGAGAGGAACTAGTTAAAGCTTGTTCTTGAGCAAGCTTTTGATTATGAACAAAGCCCATTGACTGTGGCCGGCCATTGGCAATAACATTGCATGAGACCATTTTCGGCGGGCTTTGCTGACCGGAAAGCACTGTGAAATGTAGTGCTCCGTGAACACCCCATCCTATGATATGAACATCATATGGAGCATTGGCAATTAACTGACGCAATCTTCTTAGTGCGCCAAGGCATGAACGTTGAAGGGTTCTCTGTTGCTTTTCAGCCTTCGGATACCGAGAGACTGATAGAGATGTCAAATCAATCTGGCGTTGTAACCCTTCTATTATCTTAAGATGATTTTCATATTCATCGTAAGATAATACCTTCTTCTTTAATTGACAAAGAATTTTCCATATGTTGAGACGAATATCATGGATTCCATCATCCGTCAACATCTTTGGAATGTCGTACTGGGAGTCAGCCAAAGGCCAAAACATGACTGGTACTTCACCTTTTGCCAGTTTTTTCCTCATGTTCAGCATTTCCTCTTTATCATTAAATGAAGATTCTTCTACCTGTTTGGACCAGAGTTGGTGTTTCCTTGTTGCTTCATCGGATTCAACAAGATTGGTAGAGAAATCACTATTCATGCTGGAAGATGAATGACCCAGGGATGGTTCGGAGAATAACCTGAACCCCAGGCTATCTTCTGATGGAGAAAGAGTTTCACCTGCCGATAGTAAAGCATCAGACATGACTGGTTTTACGTTTGCAAGTACCTCGAGATAGGAGGGCTTTCTCGTCACTACATTGCCTTCTGAAGAATTTTCGAGACAACGTGAATCACTACTGCGGAGAGGACTTTCGCAGCGAAGTTCATCACCATGAGGAGGACCGTCATGATGGGTTACAGCAAAAGATGAAATCTCTTGCTCCTTGGCCTTCTGACCACACAGAGGGTTCCTGTGGATCTCATCTGAAGAAGAAACTTCAAGATTGACCGAATTTTCATGAAGCAAGTCTTCATGAGGAAGTGTCTGTTGAAGACCTTCAGAATTAATGTTCCAGTTATTGGGAACTGAGGGAGTAGAATCTTGAATTCTGACAGATAAATGTCTGAGGGCTTCAAGAACTCCAGCATCGAGCAAGGCCTTGTTGCAGATTGTCCTTTGATCTCCTGACTGTGCTGGGAGGATCTTTTTCTTAGATGCCTTCTTACTCGCTTTAGAAACCACTTGATGACGAAAGTGATTGCTCTGAGCAGGTGTATGTTCCTGATCAGGAAAGATGTTCAGGTTAGGCTGACGATCTCCACTCAAATCAGGTGTATGTGCCTGACTTGGTTGTCCGTATGATATGGGGGAGTATGCCCCATAACCCTCTTGGACTGGAACAGATGTGTGTGTCTGTTCCGGAGTGAATCGTTGATGTGTCACTCCATTGCTAGGGATAGATTTATGTGTCTATCCCTGAGATGATGCTGAAGCTGTTATGATATCCTGGCAAGCATCCAGAATATGAGCAGGAATTTGCTTCTGCTCTTTCACCATTGACAAAATATGTTTGGTGACTTCAGCCGCCGGAACGGGGATATACATCCATTCCGGGCTTGGAGTAGGTGTATGTGCCTGCTTCTGTCCTCCTTTTCCTGTCAGTGAATCCTGATAGTACTCAAGTGTGGAGGCAGAGAGTTGAGTATGCCCCCTGTTTGTCGTCGGGACTTTCCGACTGACTTCTCCGGGTGCTACCAAGCGAGACTGTTGGTAGGCCTGATTAGTATTAACAGGTGTATGTGCCTGCTGATTACACTTTTCCAAACGCGGTTAACGAGATCCATCATATGTAGTCAGACGAGTCTGCTGACTAACTGGTGATGTATAAGCAGGTGTATGTTCCTGCCTATGGTACTCCGCCGGAATTGCCTGGCGGGATCGGCTTGATGCTGCCAGACGAGTCTGCTGGACAGCTGAATTAAAACGGGCAGGTGTGTATGTCTGCTCGTTGTTTGCCACCAAGTTAGGTTGGTGGACTTCTCCGGAGATGGCAGGGATGAAAACCTGCCTATTGTTAACCGGATTCCGTCTCTGGCGGTTCATCTTGCCTGCTCGGGTTCGAGGAACCTGAGCTGAATGCCTGGAGTCGGTACCCTCATCATGTTGAGGGCGCACTACCGCATGAGTCTGGCGGCGATTGTTGATGGGATCCCTTGAGAAGGACCCCTGTCTTTTTGAATTAAGGTCCTGCGGGACCTGCTCATTCACTTCCTCAGAGTAAGGGAGTGAATGGAAATTGCGTTCCGGGGATAACGACCCGAAACGGTTGGAGACGGTAGTCAGCATCGCCTGCTTCTTGATTGCTGGCCGCCGTTGTCCGGACGACCAAGTAGAGTTGTTAACTTGGAGGGCTTGACGAGCGGCCTCCAGAGTTGGGATAGTACCGTTGCGACGGTACTCCTTAACCAGTGCATTAGAAACACAGCGTTGAAGATGCTGAGTTGGTGATGTCATCCTCAGAGCGGATGACGTTCCAGCAGGAGTAGCAGCATTGGTTTTCACAGCAGCGGACCTCACAGTAGAGGTGTTCATAGCAGCAGTATTCATAGGGGTGAATTTAAGGAAAGCCATTTTTGCAGAAGATCTTGAGAAAAGAGTGCCTGTTCCATGTAACAGACATAATCAAGATGAATCCAGCCACTGCATCTTTTGGATGAGCACATGTCAATGATTGCTTTGTTGGCCCAAGGGGCTTTAACAAATAAGAAGAACATCACTTTCACTTGGTTATGGATTCACGTCGGGTTCACCATTTTTGTTTCACACGGAATCCGGGTATGACCTCCTGGATGGGAGATTCAAACGTTCCGATCGGTTTCTAACGGGTTTGTTCGTAGAACCGGAAACATCCAATGATTCCACTTCCGTTTGGACCTACTTTCCAAAGGCAGGCACTCATTAGCTTGTGGACTAATGAGGCTTGGGAATTTTCATTGGTCGAGAGGATGGGAGGTCGGACTCATCACACCTTTTTGAGGGGAATTATTGTCTACTCTGGGACTCTCTTTATAGATTTAAGTTATGTTCGTGAATCCTTATTACATTACCAAGTATAAAATGTGCTTTCCTTTAGTTTTAACAATCAATGATTAAATATGCAAGAAATTTAGAGAATCTTTTATATGTATTCGAGGTTCTTCATCAATAGAGAATCATATATATCTGTTTAGAGATTCTTGGTCAATGGTATCCTTCAAAACATTTATATAAAATTCTCTTGGTCATTATGATGACCAGGCTGGTTTTAAAGCCACTCAGTGGGGCACTTGAAGTTTATCGTCATTCAGAAGGACAGAGATTATTTCAAAGTTGGGATCGAACCCATAAATGGGCTACCTACGTATCCTTTGTTTTGGAAAAGGAATCAGAACCCACGTAGTTCGAGTAATGGAGTATGATGTTTATGATTGATGGCTCAAAAAATGAATTTCATAATTACTTTTACACTCTAAGCTCACGTGAGTCATGATCGGTGTGAGAAACAAGAGGTATTAGTAAAATTTATACAATTGTGCCATGAAAGATGCAATCATAAGAATTTGTTTGGGGCTTATGTATGGATGACTTCCCAGATAGATGAAGGTTTAGGATCTACTTTTAGGGAGAAAATTCATGAACAGGGTCCATAAAGTTATATGTGCTTCATGGATATTTTGAATACTCTAATCTTGGGGCTTACTCATAAGGAGGATGCCCAAGTTAGGAGGGGACTTATGATTGGGTTTTATTCCTGAAAAGGAAACCCAAATCAAAGGTAAATTATGACTGGTTAAGAGAAGTTTAAAGGGATTTGGAGCTTACTCCTGAAAAGGAAGCCCAAGGTTATGACTGAGTCTTATTCCTGAAAAAGGAGACCCAGGTTAGGGATTAAGGTTTGGGGCTTACTCCTGAGGAGGATGCCCATATTTGAGGTTGGGGCTTATTCTTAAGAAAGATTCCCAAGATTAAAGGACTTTATTGGGGCTTACTCCTGAGGAGGATGCCCAAGATTAGGAACTTTAAGAATTTGGGGCTTACTCCTGAGGAAGATGCCCAGATTAAAGGTTTTATAACTGGGGATTATTCCTGAAAAGGAGACCCAGGTTAAGATTATCTCAATTTAAAGGATGAGGTTGAATTAATGAACTCTCCGTATTTTAGTGACATAAGGATATTTACATCACTAGACTTTAAGAGAGATTTCACAGAATTCCTTTCAGATAGGAAAGTCAAATCAAGAAATCATGCCATAAATGGCTTTGAAGAGTGTCTTGAAGACTGAATCTTGAAAAGGAAAGATGAAATGGCTTAAGAGGGGTAAAATGGGCAATATGGGCACCCAAAAAGATAGGGGCGCGCAAGTCTTGAAAGGCGCGCAAGTCCTGCGGCGGCACGCAAGTATTGGTCGCGCAAGTATACTTGCGCGACACATGGTGTACTTGCCCGATTTTCAATCAGAATTGAAATACTTGAGCGACTCTTGATAAAACCCTTTAGAATCCCCTTGAGGTTCTTCCAAAAAAGGGACGCGCAAGTTATATTAAAGGAATTAATTCGGCGCGCAAGTGTTTGATAAGTTTCAACACTTAGTCCTTCCTTCTTCTCTTTAGATCTTCCGTTCTAGGTAAGAAATTACCTTAGAAGTGTTTCGGAAGCTTTGAGAAGAGACTTGGGCGTCGGGAGCTTCAATCCGAGTTTCTGGAAAAAGATCCTCCTTGAATGGGGGGCCCACAGGGTCTATTTATAGTCAAAAGAATACCTCGGGCGGTTACCGGGCAGTTATCACTTAGGTCGCGCAAGTCACTTGCACGACCATAAGGCGTCGCGCAAGTACTTGCACGACCACTAGGCGGCGCGCAAGTGTACTTGCGCGACCATGAGGGAACTTGCGCGGCCTATGGGCAATGTTCTCCTTGTTCATCCCTTTGTCGATTTTTGATGTTTCTTCAAAGGATGAATCACATTGAGCTCAGATATTCCCCTTTTCCGATCTTTAGATTCTGTGACGAAAGGAGCGTTAACAAATACCTATATAAGTTTAATGTAATTAATTGGAGTCATTTTATAAAAATTTTAGATATATAAAAATTTTATTGAACTTTTGACCGTCTTTTACCCACCTCCTAGGAGAATTTACAAATTTACATAAAACTTAATTTTACCACTTCTATGAGTGGAATTTCAAAAATCCAAGAGACACAGTTTATATCAGTAAGTAAAATGTGGTTCAATAAGATAAAAATAATTTTTGGTGAAGAGTAATTTTTTACTTATATTTACCACGGTTAAAAGTAAATAGGGTAATTAAGGGTAAAATTGATATTATTATTACCCTAACACATGTCCTAATTCTATTGGATAAGTTTAATTCGACCAAAAACAACCTTATGAATAAAATATGACCATTTAGGTCCACTTGGATTAGATTAGGACATTTATTATTATTTAATTCAAAGAAGAGTTAAAAGAGTTAAAATCAAAGTTTAATAAGTAAAACATTTTTAATATAGGGTTATACATAATATAAATTCGACTATAAATATTATATATAAATATGAAATGATTTCCTAAATGATTTTATTTTATTTATAACTTTTTATACATTAAATAATTTAATTTATTTATGACACAATGATGATGCGGTAATTACCTTATTAATGAAATATTTACATAATTGATATTATAAATACCAAAATAAATGTAATTTGAGACTTTTTATGAATTACACTAATTTTATATGTTAATATAACATATTAGGGTTAGTTAGATTAATTTTTTCTTAGTAATAATGATTTTATGAATTTAACAAAAACAAAATACCAAATAGTGTCAAAATTGACATAAAAGAGTTTTTAAAAGAAATATTATATTATTAATTATAATTCTATTCATAAAAATCTAAGGTTAGGTAAAAAGACTTATATAATAATATATATGACATTAATGAACCAATTGGGGTTCTATTGGAAGTTTATAGTAAGTTTATTAACCATATAGTATAAGAATACAAAAAGACACAGTAAATGTTAAATTATTTAACTTAGAGTTAAATCTAAATGATAAGGTCAAAATGGTAACCTAAATTTGTCTAAAACCTATTGGTTGAGATTATTTTGACCCATTCCAACCCTATATTCGAAAGAATCCAATTTGGAGCCTTTATAAACCGAAAATGACTTTATTATAAAATAATATTTTAAGTTTTTCCTAAGGTTCCCCTCTCCTCCCTTATAAAAGGGAACCTCTTCCCTCTCCTCTTTACACAATTTTGAGCCTTCAAGATCAACCAAACCCTACCCATTTATCTTCTAAACATCTCTTGTTATATCATAGAGGTTCTGGTCTTCTCAAAAGACCAACTCTAGTACCCTAAGAGGAAGTATAAAAGAGACACGTCAAGGAAGAGGTAATCTCTTCTACCAATTCTTTCAAGTTTATTTCTTCTTCTACTTCCTCTTATTTATTTGTTTCGTTATAAAGTAATAACATAAGTATCAATAATATACTGATATTTTATTATAAAAATGAAACAACCCTATTTCACCATCTCTCCATCCTACAGAAAACAAAATCACCACGCGTGCCTACGCACAGAATACCGTCTCCACGCCGTGGTGTAATCTATTTTTCCACCACCGCCTTACCTGGATGGGTATAATGGTGTAAAGAATAAATATATATATGAATATTATAACATGATACTAATTCTGAGATAATATATCATCAACTCCAATTCCATTCATATAATTATGGGAACGATATTATCACTCGTGCGTACGTATGGCCTACCATCTCCACGATGTGATGCGACTCATTCTACATGATCTTCATTGAATAATGATTTTATAAATTAATTTAATGAATATATATGATATATATTACACTAATACCATTCTGTAAATGAGGTATCTATAACCTAAAAATGGGAATAAGAATTTATTCGACAAAACATGCATAAAGCAATGAACACCTGAATAACAAGTAGCATTGAAATATTACTAATAAGAAGATAAGAATATGACCATATATGATATAATAACAATGAATATGATTCTTTAATAAGTAAATGACATTATTTAAATCATTATACAGGAGATTTGGATACGTACGAAGCATATCGGACCTAAGGTAAGGGAAAATCTCGCAATCTCGTTTTTATCCGAGATTGTTTATACTTCAGAATTTACTGGGGAATATTTATCATCCACATACATGTTTCCACAATATGTAATATTATTTATATCCTACTATAATTTTTTAAATCCAATTTTACCTATTGGTGAATTTTTAGAAAAAATTATGAAAGGAATATTTTATCGTTTTCAGTACGAGATACTTTTTGACTTTTTCAGCCAAAGTACGAGAAGAATGATTTTTTTAACTTATACGACATGAATGGATTTTTATGATTTCATAGAAAATTATTTCCATGAAGCTTACTTTACAATTTTTCATGTTTATTTTTAATTAACTTCTTTTAGTTTAAAATTTTATGACATGTTAAGAAAGGAAAAATGTTTTTGAAGAGGAAAGGATATTTTCCTCAAGAATGGAGTTCAAGTGTTTTATCAAAATTATTTTCCATCTAAGATAATATAGAGTTATATTTATATCCATATTACTAAATTGATTTGATTATGTTATGAAGGAATTATTTTTATGAAGTCCTTTTATCTTATATGGATTATGTTATGATGACATGATGTTTAAGAATCCTATTTTTATTACATGGGTTATGCTATGATGTATGATTTATGATTTTGTGGAACACATAAGAATGGTATCATTATGAGATGGGTGGGACCTATATATCCCTCCAATGCATTGGGTAAAGATTTATATCTCATGAGATAGACATGGCTGGAACGGCAAGTTAATCCGGTACAGTGATACAGGACTGGAACGAGGAGTGAACTCGGTTCAGAAATCAACTTTGTCCGCTATGATAATCTTGGAAATGAGTCTTGACTAATATGAAATGATTTTCTATGATTATGTGTGTATTACACAAAGTTCCAGGTTTTATGTTATGATTATTGGAATTTCATTTCACTACTATGATTTATCCCACGTTATGATATTATGATCTCTTTTACAGGTTAAGATTTTCAAAATGTTATGTTCTTATGAATATGATATGATTGATATTTCCTTTGTTTACCCTTACTGATCATTTTAACTCACCCTTTTGTATGTTTTCTTTTCCCCAGGTAAGGAATAAGGTTATTAAGTAAGATATGCCAAAAGAAACTCTATATATGATGAAATAAATGGGAGACAATGTAGATGCTTTATGAACCAGTTGTTTATATTTCCCAGTTTCTAAAGACACTATACCTATACGGTCCTATCATGGTTTTTTTATATGTTGTAATGAGTATGCTTCAATTATGAAGTAATAACAATGTATTTAAATTATGGGTCGTTATATTTGGTATCAGAGTAAAGGTATAGTCAACCTTTGGAAACTAGGATGTGAAAGCCTTAGTAAGAACCCTAACGATTTGTCTAAGCATAGAACACAATATTACTATTTTAGAAATGGACATGAATAAACTTTTATAAAACCTAAAGTGTGAAATTTTATTCTTGAATATGTGGTTTTCCTATTATGATTAGTGTTTCTCACACTATGCTTATTGGTTTTAGTCAATGGCTGGAACCTAAAGGAACCGTGTTAATGCTGAATGTGATGGGAAATGCAATGATTGTCCCCCTAAGCAACCAAATGTTATGGGAGAAGGAATGAAAAATCTTATAGCCATGCTCACACAACTTTCTCAAGATATGAATCATGAAGGACTTCCAAATGAGAAAAGGAATGAGCAACATTCTGTTGAATCCTTCATGAGGCAGCATCCACCCCCATTCAGCGGGTCTACTGATCCATTAGTGGCTGAACAGTGGATCAGTACCACTGAAATGATATTTTTGGTTCTTCAATGTTCTGAACATGATAAAGTCATCTTAGCAGTATATCATTTGGAAGATGAAGCTGATCAATGGCGGAATCTTATCAAGATTATGAGGCAAAGAGACGAAATTGAATATATGGAATAGGATGAGTTAAAAACATATTTTTCAATAAGTACTCCCCTAGTATTCTTCGAACAAAGATGGAGAAGGGGTTTCTTGAACTAAAGCAAAAGGATGATGAATCTATTGGTACCTATGAAGAAAATTTTACAAGACTAGCAGGGTATGCTTCCAGAATTATTATCTAACCTGAGAGTAAGATCAATCGATTATTTAGTGGCTTAAAACCAATTCTTAGAAGGGTGTTAGCCATCAGGGACATCAATAGCTATGAGGAAATTGTTCAATGTTATCTCAAGGTTGAGATGGATATTGGAGTAACCCATCAGTTATATGGGTTTGATAAGAAGAGGAAAATGGAATTTAAAGGGAAATCTAAAGACCACACTGAAAAGAATATGAGTTTTCCCTTATGCTCAATGTGTGGAAAGAAACATGGAGGAAATTTTCTTAAAGGGACAAGTAAATGTTTAAAATGTGGAAAAGAAGGTCATCGGGCATTTTAATGCTGCAATGATGGGAAAAAGATGTCTAGTGATGCGAACAAAGAAAAGGCTATACAGAATGCACCTCCTACCCTTCAATGTTACAAGTGAAAGGAAATGGGTCATTATCCTAATCAATGCCCAAATCCAAGGGTTGTTGATGATAATCGAAGTTAGAAAACTCTTAAGTCCAAAGACAAAGGAAATTCACATGCAATTTTTATCGGTGATGTGGATTACGATAACGAAGTGGTGGAAGGTACACTTACCATCCACTCTAAAGTAGAAAATGTTTTATTTGATTATGGATCCACCCACTCTTTTATTTCTAAATAATTTTCTAAGGGTATTGATGTACTACCTCAACAATTAGTTGTTGAGTTAGCTGTGAGAACTCCTAATGGAATAACGGTTGCATCAAAAGTTTATAATTCTTCTCCAATTGACGTTTTTGGGAAAGTGCTTCCTACAAATCTTGTGATCCTTCCTATAGTGGAATTTGATTTGATTATTGGCATGGATTGTCTTTCCTTATATGGAGCTCATATCTATTTCCATAGAAGGGAAGTCACATTTCATATTCCGGATCAATCTATGATCATCTATCGATGTAAGGATGAATATAAACTTTCGGTGGAAATTTCAACCATCTTATGGGTCTTCATTCTAATAAATTAAGGTTATTTATCTCAAATGGTTGGAGAGAAACTCATGATTAAGAATACACCCATTGTACGGGAGTTTTATTATGTCTTTCTAGAGTTATTTCCAGGTCTTCCACCAAATCGTGAAGTTGAGTTTTCAAAAGAACTCATACCGGGTGCTATGCACATTTCAAAGACACCTTATAGAATTACCCCAATTGAGTTGCAGTAGTTGAAGAAGAAACTCCAAGATAATCTTGATAAGGGATTCATACGCCCTAGTGCATCACCTTGGGGAGAACCTCTTCTATTTGTTGAGAAGAAAGATGGATCAATGAGAATCTGCATTGATTATCGAGAACTTAACAAGATCACTATCAAGAACAAATATCCTCTCCCACACATTGATAACTTATTTGACAAACTATGTGGAGCTCAATACTTTTCCAAGATTGATCTTCATTCAGGGTATCATCAATTAAGGGTCAAAAGGGAGGATTTACCAAAGAAGGATTTTCGTACAAGGTATGGACACTATGAATTTATAGTGATTCTATTTGGTCTTACTAATTCCTCTGCTATCTTCATGGATCTAATGAATAGAGTCTTTAGAGGCTATATTGATCAGTTTGTGGTAGTCTTTATAGATGATATTCTTGTCTATTCGAAGAGCAAGGAAGAACATGAAGATCACTTGAGAATTGTATTAAGGACCCTAAAAAAGGAGAAGATTTATTCCAAATTTACCAAGTGTGAATTTTGGCTTCAAAAAGTCTCATTTTTGGGTCACATTATCTCGAAAGAGGGGATATCTGTGGATCCAGAAAAAACAGAGGTTATCGAAAAATGGTCGAGAACGACAACAGTAACTGATATCCGAAGTTTTCTTGGTTTGGCTGGATATTATTAACGTTTTGTGAAAGATTTTTCACGATTATCTAATCCACTCACCAGGTTGACTCGAAAAGGAGTTAAGTTCATTTGGACGAAGGACTGTGAAGAGAATTTGAAGGAGTTAAAAAGAATATTATCTAGTGCACCTGTGCTCACACTACCTTGTAGTGGAGAAAGGTTTGTGATCTATAGTGATTCATCCAAGAAGGGATTGGGGTGTGTTCCCCTTAAAAACGATATGGTGATAGCTTATGCCCCACGACAGTTGAAAATCCATGAACAAAATTACCCAACTCATGATTTGGAGTTAGCTGCGGTAATCTTTGCATTAAATATTTGGAGGAATTATCTTTATGGTGAAAGGTGTGATATTTATACTGATCATAAAAGTTTAAAGTATAGTTTCACACAAAAAGAGATGAATATGTGCCAAAGAAGATGGTTGGAGCTAATTAAGGATTAGGACTGCTCAATTCATTACCACCCTGGGAAAGAAAACAAGGTGGCAGACGCATTAAGTCGATAAGACTGTGCAAGCTTATCAATGATGAGGATCACAAAACATACAATATTTATGGATTTACAAAGGATGGATCTTTGAATTATAATGGAAGGGGAAAAATCTTATCTTTATCAAATGAATGTTCAACCATCTATACATGTGAAGATTAAAGAGGCATAGAAAGAAGATGTAGAGTTACAAAAGAAGGTGAGAAATGTTCCTGAATTCCACATTGATTATGATGAAATAATAATGTTCAGGAATTGGGTTTGTGTTCCTCCCATCCCAGAATTAAAGAAGGAAATATTGGATGAATCTCGTAGTTCTTTATTCTCTATTCACCCTGGAAGCATGAAGATGTATAGGGACCCAAAGGAGTACTTCTAGTGGGATGGCATGAAAAGAGATTCTACTGAATATGTCTCTCGATTCTTGGTTTGTCAGAAAGTTAAAGTTGAGAGACAGAAGTCTAAGGGGATGTTACAACCATTACCCATACCAGAATGGAAATGGGAAAACATCACTATGGACTTTGTCACTGGACTTCCTAAAACATCCAAAGGCAATAATTCTATTTGGGTTATAGTTGATTGTCTTACGAAGTCGGCACACTTCATTGCTATTAGGGAGGATTTCTCTCTTGATCATCTTGCCAGGATATATGTAAAGGAAGTGGTAAGATTGCATGGAGTACCACTTTCCACTATATCTGGTCAGGATCTGAGGTTTACCTCTAAGTTTTAGCGAAGTCTTCAGCATACTCTAGATACAGAGTTGAGTTTCAGCACTGCTTATCACCCTCAGACAGACGGCCATTCTGAGAGGAAAATTTAAACTCTAGAAGACATGTTGAGATCTTGCTCTATGGATTTCAAAGGTGGTTGGGATCAACACCTACCTTTGGTGGAATTTTCTTATAATAATAGCTTTCACTCCAATATTCATATTGCTCCTTATGAAGCCCTCTATGGAAAGAAATGAAGAACTCCAACTTTCTAGGATAAAGTTGGGGAAAGAAAGCTATTAGGACCTGATCTTGTTGATAAAATGGCAGGAAAGGTCAAATATATTCGACAACACATAAGAATAGCTCAAAGTTGACAAAACACTTATGTCGACAACTGAAGAAAAGACCTAGAGTTTGAAGTGGGTGATAAAGTGTTCTTACGAATATCTCCCTAGAAGGGAGTAATGAGATTTGGAAAGAAAGGAAAGTTGATCCCTAGGTATATTGGTCCTTTTGAAATACTGGATCATGTTAGGAAGGTAGCTTACCGATTGGCGCTTCTACCAAATCTCCCTCAAGTTCATGATGTGTTCCATGTATCTCTCCTGAGAAAGTACATACCCGATCCTTCACATGTACTAAGCTCATAAGCTATACTGCTGGAGCAAGATCTTTCTTATGAAGAACATCCAATAGAGATTCTGGATCGTAGGTAAAAATTTCTACAAAACAAGACCACTCACTTGGTTAAAGTTTTATGGAGGAACCACCAATTAGAAGAAGTTACATGGTAACTTGAGGATATGATGAGGGAGAGGTATCCTCATCTGTTTGTTACGAAGTGATGAATTTTGAGGGTGAAATTCTTTTTAAGGGGGGTAGAATGTAACACCCTAAGATTTTATGAGAAATATTTTGTTTTATGTATTATATTATACGCAACACCAAATTAATATTTCACTACACACAATACTGTTGTTGGCGCCAAAATATTGCACGAAAGGAAGGAACAAAAAAGAAGGTTGGCACGTTGCCTCGCGAAGCACCGCCGCGAAGCACCGTCGCGAAGGACCGACGCAAAGGGCCTTGATCATCGCGGACTCGCAAAGCTCCAGAGGTGGTAACCCTCCGCGAACGCATTTGACGTTCGCGAGCCCGCCGCGAAGCTTCAGAGGCGGTAAACCTCTGCGTACGCATCTGACGTTCGCGAGCCCGCCGCGAAGCTCCAGAGGCGGTAACCCTCCACGAACGCATTTGACGTTCGCGAGCCCGCCGCGAAGCTCCAGAGGCGGTAACCCTCCATGAACGCGTTTGACGTTCGCGAGCCGCCGTGAAGCTCCAGAGGTGGTACCCTCCGCGGACGATGTTGACGTTCGCGAGCGCGCTGCGAAGCACCGGAGGCGGCGCGCGAGTTCTACTTCGCGGCGCCCCTTGCCTATAAATACTGGACTTCCCCTGAGTCCCAGAGACGGAAAATCCGACCTTTCGTCTTCTCCTCTCCCGAATCTTGAAGCACTCTTTTCCCCAGGAATCATGAGCTCTGTGAGGTACTTCTACTTCGTGAGACGCCTCCGCTTTGTTTCGTTTTGAGCCCCCCTTCCGAGAAGGATGCCCTTCGCGAAGCCCAAGGGAACCCGGGCAGCCGCGGAGCGTTTATTCTTCGTGAAACACCCAACCCATGATAGTGATCCCTATGATAAGGTAGGATCGCTACACATCGCGAAGCACACTGCTTCGCAGGACCCTGCTTCGCGAGTCACCTCTTCTTCGCAAGGCAGTGCTCCGCGAACACTGTTCCACTTTGTGAATCACCTTCCACTCACACCTATGCCCCATGTTAAGGCCAAGGCACTCCACTTCGCGAAGCACACTCCTTTTCTTAGCGATTCCTCTTCCTGTGTGACCCTCCAGGTTTGCACGATGTGATTTCAAAGTCCCATGGAAAATACCACCTGTAGTGTTGCTTCACCTAATGATTCTTCGCATAGGCATGCTAACGGCTATTGCTTCTTCACATAGCCACGCTAACGTGTACCCCTTGATGGTTCGTTCCACAACCCCCCTTAACCATGGCCTTACTGGTACCTTCCCTTCCCCAAGGATCAGAGGGTACCAGTTATGTAAGTCCTAGGGGTGTGGAGTGAACCCCCTTCGTCCGAGATGCAGGGCGTTAAACTGCCAAGCACCACGTCCTCAACACATGACGTTAAACTGTGACCCGACCTCATGCCTCTCACGAAGGGTCCCCCCAGCTCGAACATTCTTCACACCACTCGTCTCCACAGGAATGGAATCACCCATCCACAAGTGATGATATCCTCCTTATTGGAGTGGCGTATGTTCATGGGAGAAGGGAGACCCTAGTTCCCCAACGGATGGCTGCACCTCTGTATCTCCGTACTTCCCCACTACCAAGGTCAGTGGAGGGCGTGATAGGGAACGAGGCACCTCCCATCATTGGACCAAGGTCCATCTTTCCCGCGCTTTGTTGCACCATGGGCCTCCATCCTGGAGTAAGTCCCAGAACCATGGGTCGCCTAACACGTAATCCCCTCTTCACTTCTCACGGACACATCCTTCGCGATGTGATCATCAGGTCCTTGCAACCTCTTGTTTCTCACACCGAGCATGACTCACGTGGGCTTAGAGTGAGCACCGACCCAGACCCCCACCCATAGAGAACTACGAGGACTTTGATCCATGTTAAGGCATGGTACGTAGGAAGCCTCCATGAGGTTCAAGCCACATTGCTCGGTCATTCATTCACGTCAAGTTTCGCCCTCGTCCAGCATGACGTTAAACTGTATGTCTCCGTCCCGCATGAAGTTAAACTGCATGCCCCGTCCCGCATGACGTTAAACTGCATGCCCTCGTCCAGCATGACGTTAAACTGTATGCCCCTCCCTTTGTCCCGCATGACATTAAACTGCACACCCATTCCCACCTGAACTATGAGGTCTTTGATCCATGTCAAGGCATGGTACGTAGGAAGCCTTCCAGAGGTTCAAGCCCACTACTCATTGGACCAAGGTCCACTTTCACGTCAGTTCGCCGACAAAGCCCCATTTGAACTACGAGGTCTTTGATCCATGTCAAGGCGTGGTATATAGGAAGCCTCCACAAGGTTCAAGCCCACCCATCATCCAATTCATGTCGAGTTCTACCTACGTCCAGCACGATGTTAAACTATAATTCCAGTCCGACGGCAAGCCGTTGTGACTAACCCAAACTACGAGGTCTTTGATCCATGTCAAGGTATGGTACATAGTGTTGGGTCGGAAGAAAAAACGGGGAATGATGGCAAGAGGGGGGGTGAATTGCCTTTTAAAAAATGATTAACAAATTTAAAATCAAAGTGAAAGATGCAGCGGAAATAAAGAGGCAAGACACAAGAAAATTGATAACGGAGTTCGGCCAAAAACCCGGCCTACGTCTCCGCTCCCAACTCAACCGTTGAGAGATTCCTACCGCTTGCTTTTCAATGGTTTTAGCAAGAAACCCACTAGGCTTTGAGGTAGCACTAGGACCTATTACAGCTTGCTTTTGAAATGGTTAAGCAAGAACCCACTTGCTTTTAATGGTTTAGCAAGAACCCACTATCCTTCTTACAGGTGAAGGATAGCTCACCTATGACTCAAGCTATTTAAAGGAAAGCTTGAAAACCTCTTCACACCTTAATGGTGGTGTGACAACCCAAAAGAAAGGGGGATGAGAAAAGAGTTTGGGGTTTGTAGGCACAAACCCAAATTGAAGCTCAAAATAAATAAAGAATGAAAAACCGTAATGGAGGAAGTCTTGGGCGCCTTTGATTGATTGGAGATGTTGAAGGCCGCTTCCAAGCTTCTTTGAAGGAGCTCCTTGGATGTGGAAGTTGTTGGAGCAAGGTGGGTTCCTTTGGAAGAAGTCGCCGGAGGTTGGCCAAATGATGAGAATTGTGTACGTTGGCTTCACAAGTGTTCTGGTAGGTGTCCGGGGCTTCCTTGGCCTTTATTTATAGGCATGGAACCCTTGGGGAGGCTTCGGAGCCGTTGGAGAGGCTTAAAGAGCCGTTGGGATCCAAGTGGGCCAGCCTGGTCAAACTGCAACGGCTAGTTTGACTGGCTCCACCGGCTGGCCGGTACAGTCCCACCGGCTGGCCGGTGCTTGAGGAAATTGGGAGATTTCGAGACTTGGCTCCACCGGCTGACCGGTGGATGGGCCACCGGTTGGCCGGTGCCTTGGATGTTGAGAAGGAGGTTGGTCCAGGCCCCACCGGTCGACCGGTGGAGGAGCCACCGGCTGGCCGGTGGAAAGACAGTAGGTCTCACTATTTGAGCTGGGTGCCACAGGTCGACCGGTGACAGAGCCACCGGTCGACCGGTGGGGAGGCAGTAGCTTCCCTTTGAGTGCAGGTGCCACCGGCTGGCCGCTGGTGTTCCACCGGTTGGCCGGTGGACTGAATTTCAGTCCATTTCTTGTCCATTCTTGGGCCAATCCTTTGGCAATCTTTTGCCTATCATCCACAACACTTAAAAACAATGTTAAACACATATTAAAGTGATTGTGATCATGAAAATCAAAGAGTGTGGGGTACAACAATCTCCCCCTATTTTGATGATCACAATCACTTATCTAAGAAATGTAAAAACTTAAATGTAAGGCATGCTTTTAATGAATAAATTGAAAATAAGCAATGCATGATCAAAAAGGTTTCTCCCCCAATCAATCAGGAAATTTCTCCCCCTTTGTGATTATCAAAATAGAATGGGGCATAAAACTTGATTGAGGGAAATGGTTTGAAAAACGAGATGGATATTTTAAACCAATTGAAATTTTTGAAATTTTGAATTGAAAGTTTTGAATCAAGAATTGAATAGAAATTTTTGAATTGAAAAATTTGAAACCAAGTGTTGAATTTGAAAGTTTGAATCAAAAATTGAATAAAAAATTTGAAATGAAAATTTTGAATGAAAATAAATAAAGAATGAAAAACCGTAATGGAGGAAGTCTTGGGCGCCTTTGATTGATTGGAGATGTTGAAGGCCGCTTCCAAGCTTCTTTGAAGGAGCTCCTTGGATGTGGAAGTTGTTGGAGCAAGGTGGGTTCCTTTGGAAGAAGTCGCCGGAGGTTGGCCAAATGATGAGAATTGTGTACGTTGGCTTCACAAGTGTTCCGGTAGGTGTCCGGGGCTTCCTTGGCCTTTATTTATAGGCATGGAACCCTTGGGGAGGCTTCGGAGCCGTTGGAGAGGCTTAAAGAGCCGTTGGGATCCAAGTGGGCCAGCCTGGTCAAACTGCAACGGCTAGTTTGACTGGCTCCACCGGCTGGCCGGTACAGTCCCACCGGCTGGCCGGTGCTTGAGGAAATTGGGAGATTTCGAGACTTGGCTCCACCGGCTGACCGGTGGATGGGCCACCGGTTGGCCGGTGCCTTGGATGTTGAGAAGGAGGTTGGTCCAGGCCCCACCGGTCGACCGGTGGAGGAGCCACCGGCTGGCCGGTGGAAAGACAGTAGGTCTCACTATTTGAGCTGGGTGCCACAGGTCGACCGGTGACAGAGCCACCGGTCGACCGGTGGGGAGGCAGTAGCTTCCCTTTGAGTGCAGGTGCCACCGGCTGGCCGCTGGTGTTCCACCGGTTGGCCGGTGGACTGAATTTCAGTCCATTTCTTGTCCATTCTTGGGCCAATCCTTTGGCAATCTTTTGCCTATCATCCACAACACTTAAAAACAATGTTAAACACATATTAAAGTGATTGTGATCATGAAAATCAAAGAGTGTGGGGTACAACACGTAGGAAGCCTCTACGAGGTTCAAACCCACCATTCGGTCGTTCCGACCTCATTCACGTCAGTTCACCCCCGTCCCGCATGACGTTAAACTGTATTCCACAATCTGAACTACGAGGACTTTGATCCGTGTCAAGGCATGGTACGTAGGAAGCCTCCCTGAGGTTCAAGCCCAACAATCATTGGCCCAAACCGTCTTCTTGTCGGTGTGCCAACCCCCCACCTCCCATTGGACCAAGGTCCCTCATTTACGTCGGTTTTCCGACACCCAACGCCTGTCGTTTATTCACGTCAGGGTTCACTATCATCCTGCATGACGTTAAACTGTATTCCATCAATCCTTTGAACTACGAGGACTTTGATCCATGTCAAGGCATGGTACGTAGGAAACCTTCCCAAGTTTCAAGCCCACCATTAGTAGACCCACGGGTCTACTTTCACATCGGTTCACCGATGAAACCCTTTGAACTACGGGGTCTTTGATCCATGTCAAGGCATGGTACGTAGGAAGCCTTCCAGAGGCTCAAGCCCACCACTCATTGGACCAAGGTCCACCCTCACATCGGTACGCTGACGATGCCCATCGGACCAAGGTCCACCCTCATGTCGGTATGCTGACGATGCCCATCGGACCAAGGTCCACCCTCACGTCGGTACGATGACGATGCCCATTGGACCAAGGTCCACCCTCACGTCGGTACGCTGACGATGCCCATCGGACCAAGGTCCACCTTCACGTTGGTTCGCCGACGACATTCATCGGGCCAAGGTCCACCTTCACGTCGGTTTACCGGCACCATCCCGAACTACGCGGACTTTGATTCACTGCCACGGGGATACGTAGGAAGCCTCTTCAAGGTTCAATCCCAACTTCACTGTCACCCCCTGTGATGGTCCCATTTCATTCCCCCTCTACTTCACTCATCCACCTACAGCCCATCCTGATTCTCGCCCGGACCGTCATATCCTGGTGAGACCATGTCGGTACGCTCTTCTTCACAGCCGCCCATGGGCTGGCCCCGGTATCGACATCCCTTCAAGGAGAATCCCTCAATCTGATCTATCCTAGCTAATGCTCTGGTTGGGTTGATCTGTCTCCGCTAGACGTTAAACTCGCGGAATACCCTGTGTTAAACACGAGAAGCTGAGGAAAACCTCAGATATGTGTCTATGGCATATAATTCCCCGCGCTCGATGTAGGATGCCTCGGGATTCCACGCCCTTGAGAAGCCTTGGGACCAGGGATAACAGACAGACATGCCAGGTTCCCCAGCATCCAGACACGCTACTGGTGCCTCAACGTGACTACTCCCTCGACTGATGGTTGCTGCCCTGACCGGACCCTTCGGAATGTCCCGACAGAAGCAGTATAATTAACCGGCGTCCATGGAAACATGGCACTGGGAAGAGTTTCACGAACTACGTATTAAATCTATGAGGGAGACTCAGACTAGGTGATGAGTTCTGAGGAGGAATCCACAGGAGGAAGAACCGGCATCCCATCATCCCGTTTCGATCAAGGAGCAGACGTCCCTAAATAAGGAGTGAATTCCGCCCACCTTTGGAAAGCGGGAATGCGGGGCAACAAAGCGTCGTGCGTCCTCCTCCGTGGATGGAACGGATGTGCCCGCACGCCCCGACGAAAGCATCGGAAACAGAAATGGTGAACCCGACGTGAAATTCTTCTCCTCAATATGGAGATTAGTAGCATTCGAGACACCAGTAGATTGACGTGTCACCGGATCCAGATATCCAGCGCCTGGTCCCGCCAAGAAAATAGCGGGTCTGTCTTGAAACTCACCGGAAGTCGGGGCTGTAGAATGTGGGGAACTCCGTTCTGCAGCGTGCTGGCGTGGATCCTTCTTACAGACGTGGATAATGGAAGGACGCTGGGGCACTGGCTGTCAATCCTTTTCCTCTCAGTACTGATGAGTTGATCCCTTCATTTCTCAAGAACTAGGTTGCTGTTACAGAGACGCGATCACTGTCCGCTCCTCGGCCACGCAAGGGCAGGGGTAACGCCGCCACGACCACCCCACGTAGCGCCGCTACCGCCACGACGGCCGCCACATCGTGGAATAAAGGGTGCCCACGTCCCCTTTCCCCATCATAGGTCATCCAGCGAAGGGTGATCAACAACCTCGTGCGCAGGTACGAGGAAGAAGGGGTCATACCAACTCAGGATATGGCCCACCTGGACCTGGAGGCCTCCAGGCCCCGCCGTCAACGCCGCCCTAATAGGCCGCATAGGGAGCCCCTGCTCCCCACCACAACGTTCAACCGTTTCGGGAGCCTGTCTCCGGAACGCCTTGACGACTCATCGCCTTACGCTGAAGAGGCGGGCACCGTCCGGCTCAGCCCGCTCAGGGTCCCGACCCAAGGGCTCCGGGCGAGAGCTCCCGCCCGGCCATGTCAGCGTCGCCGTCCGGCCCCGCAGGAAGAGCAGGCAGGCTACGTCCCTGCACCATCTCGCCTGACCCGACGTCAGCGCCAGGCCCGGGCTGAGGACGCTCGCCCAGGCGCGTCGACGTCGACAGCTACAGTGGCCCGAGCCACCGCCGACGTGCATCGTGAATCCCCTGCATACACTGAGCAGGGGAACTCCTTCACCCAACCAGGATCAAGACCCCAACCGCCCCACGGGCAGGCTGGGTTGACTCTCCGGGTTGCAGGCCCAAGTGGTGATCGCCGCGAACTAACCCGCGGTAATATCACCCCATACGGAGGTCCTCCCCGTACCACTAATCCACAAAGTGTGGGCCTTCCCCGCTCCGAAGTTCATCATGGAGGTAGGCCTCGTGCTACCCCCATCCCGAAGGAAGACCTGCCTTGCGGCAGTGATGCTCAGCGCGGAGACCTTTCCCGCGCCCATTATACAGGGTATGGAGTCCATCCTCCTGCCCCCGACCGTCGATCTGAAGGAACCATCCATTCGGTCCTTCTCCAACATGGGGGCCCTCCCTACGTCCTCTCTGTAACCGGCGAAGGTCCTCCTCGCCCCAGCAACTCGAGGAGTGAAGGTCAGCCTCGCTCCACTCGCATCGACCATGGAGGTCCTCCCCATGCTCCTGTCGATTCCAACAGAGGCTCCGCCTACATGGGTGGTGTTCATGGAGGTCCTCCCCATGTACCCTTCGACGTTTTCCCTGGCGCCCCTCGCACCTCGGCTATCTCGAGTGGGGGCTCTCTCTGCCACGGCGCCAATGCCGCCCCGAGGCTGCCTGATAGGGGTCAACCATGTCCCGAAGAGCCACCCCGGGGCAGGAGAGCAGGTCGTCGCCGCCACAAGAAGAACCCTGGGAAGTCCCAAGTGGAGATCAAACCTGCCTGCTTCTCCGACTCGGAAGCGGAATGCGATTCAGCGATGGAACCTTCTCCCCGCTCCTCCGTATCAAGGACTGGGGCAGGAACCAGATCCGTTAGCCTCATTCTCCCGGAATTTGAGGTCCACCAGATTCCCATCTCCCTCCGCAGGTACATCCAAGAGGAAAAAATCCTGGGAATTCCACAGGTCTCGACCGCGCAATCACCGCCTTTGTCACCAGAAGCGCCCTCTACCTCTACCAGAGATCACGGAGATTTATTTTGGGGGCCAACGACGGTAGAGCGACGACACAACCTGTCGCTGGTAGCCGCGTCTCCTGTTCCAGAAGCTGTGGTTATCAGCACGTCGTATCGTGACATCGTGGCCAGGTCACCTCACTCTTCGGAGGATGGCCCATAATTCGGCGGCCAGTCAGCTCGTTCGCCGTATTCTCCACTGCCGAGCTCACTACCCCAGAGGTCCGCCTCGGTACCGCTACCGGTCCCTCAGCCGCCCCCAGTTGACGAGTGGGGAAACACAGGGCCAGACCCTGAGTCCGAGCCCAGGAGCTTCTGGAGTATTCTCGCAGCGGATTACTTCCCGGAAAAGTTCTGGCCGACGGCGGCGCTGAATTTTCGCGTACCGGAGTCTCTTACCCCTGAAGAAGTGGGGTGATTTTGTCGAACCCTATGGGCGACACACTTCCGCCTTCGTTACGAACGGGTGGTGTACCCCAGAAGTCGAGAGCACTTTGAAGAAATCGGCAAGCAGTGCCGCCTGGTCGATGCGGCCGCACTCCTTGTGGCCCAGCACCCTGAGTCGCCAGGCCGCCAGAGCGCCCTTCAACGAAAATGTGTTCAGAGTTTTAAAGCACTCCGTAGAATCGTCAGGGAAGCCACCCCCCATGTGAAAGTCCGTGGTTGGGGACACTATGCCGCTCTCCTCTTCGACCCTATCCGACGGCAGCCCGATTCACTATGCGACATCAAGGACACGCCCTCGAGAGGGGTCGCGGTCCACATGGCTGACGTCGTGGACAAGGAAGATGAGCTTGAATTCCTTGATGGAGACTTACCCCCCGAGGGCGTACCGCCACTTCTGGACCCATTAGGGAGAGTTACCCGTCAGCAGAGGAACCTGCTAGGCCTCCCCGTACCCACCGAGTCGCTGGTACTCGGTCGAAACACCGGCAAGGGTAAGGAGCACGTCGGAACAGTCAAGCACTCCGACCCGTCCGCCTCTGTGCAGAAAACGGATGAAGATCCCGAGAAGGCCACGTTATTCCATCTGCTTGCTGAGCAGAAGAGGCTGGTTGATGAACTCTTGGTTGAGCGCGCCGCAGAGTGGCGACCCGACTATGGTAATCCCAGGCCGGGGCAGCAGGGGCAGGAACAATTTCCCCCCGGTGAGATGCCTCCGGGCAACCCTGATCATGCTACTTCCGCAGACAGGGCAGAAGCCGGAACGTATGGCAAGAGGGCGCGATACGTCTCGCCAAATCCCCCCGAGCGACGGGGCAATCTAAAGAATCCAGTCCGGGTTCCCCCAATCGCCCCGCAGGTCATCCAGCCAGTTGACCCACGAGCGGCCGAAGTCGTCTACCGTGTTGAAGAACCTGGAAATGCACTTGTGGTTAGGGATCCCCATCAAGACAGGGACCCCCACCCGGATGATCTTATCGCGGCGCTCACAGCCCGCCTCGAAGCATTAGAAACATGGAAGGTGGTGGTCCCACCGGATGGCAAGCCTTATCCTACGTGGGTGGATGATATGCCCGCACCGCTGGGTTTTGGGAACCCCACTTTCTCGCCTTTAAACGGGACGGGGGACCCGCCGCAGAACTTGGCTCATTTTTCTTCCAGGTGTGGCCCCATGCTGGGGACCCCGACTCAGCAAGAAGCCGCCAAGCTTCGATGTTTCGTACAGACATTGGAAGGTCCGACATTCGTCTGGTATAGCCAGCTCCCTATCGGATCGGTGACCGGTTGGGAGGATCTTCGCCGGCATTTCTTATACCAATTCAGCTCCACCACGCGGAAGACCAGCATTGCGAACCTCTTCAAGTGCAAGCAAAGGCCTGATGAGCGGGTTGCATATTTCATCACCCGGTGGAAGGGACTTACGTATTCCCTCGATATGCCACTGACTCAGGAGCAACTACTGACGATGTGTGTGGGGAACGTCAAGACAGAGCTGGTACCCTCTCTGATTACCCAGAACTACCCTGGAGGGTTCAGAGATTTCTCAGATAAGGCTCAACGCCTTGAGGAAGCCCTGCAATAGGCCAGTCAGGCACGTTTGTTGCCCCCTATGATCCCGGCCAGGAGGACCGCCAGGGGCTGAACCCGCCGCGGTGGCCCAAATAGAAGCCCCGAGGTAGCTGGAGTTATTGCCGGCGGCACCACCCCCGCAACCCCGCAGAGGTCCTCCATCTCAAGCACAGGCTCCTGCCCAGCAGCGACCGCCTCAGAACCGACAGGTTCCCCCGTGCAATGCGCCACCGCCACCTAGGCGAGACAATCAGGTGCCACCAACTCGGCAGGCCCCTCGTTAGGTCCAGGCCCCCAGGGCCCCCTATCCGGAAATAAGGTACCAGACTTATTCATTCAACGAAAATCAGGTCCCTGACTACTTCCAAAGTGCTCTAGAGCAAGGGATTGTGCGTCTGCCTGAGTGCAGAAGGCCGGCAGAGGCGAATCTCACCGATCACCCCAACTACTGCCCTTATCATCGGATCCTGGGGCACACCCTCAAGCAATGATATGTGTTTAAAGACTGGCTTCAAGACCAGGTCAACAACAACATAGTCAAGTTGGGCCCAGCACCAGCGCAAGTGGCAGGTGTCTTTGCAGGATCAGAGATCGGCAGCGACAGCGAAGGCGAGTGGCAGCAGGTCCCCAGCCGCGGATCCCAGAAATACGATGACTGGATGGCTCGAAAAACCGTCGTCCATGACCATGGAATCATCCGGGCACACCTGAAGCAGTCGGAACCTTCAGAAGAAGTAGCTGGTGCCTCCGCATCGTCTTCACAGTCGGCCTCTTCCCAAAAGGGCAAGCAGCGGTGACGTAAGAAGAAGCAATGCGCACCGCCGGTGCCATCGTCATCCCGCACTCTCAGTGACATTATTCCCCCTGAAATGGGGATTCCTCCCAGAATCCGCCCAATGGTGGATGACTCCTCGAGCGACAGCCAGGGGTACGCTTCGGTTAACACCGTGGAGCTGGTAAAGCCCTATATGACCCCCGATGAGAGGGAACGCCGGGCAGACCTCCCCAACATTTCCAGCCGACGTCAACGTCAGCGGAATCGTAACCACGCTGGTCATCGAGGTACGTCAGCAGGCACTTTTGGCCAAGACGTGCACGCTACTGAGACCAGGTAGTAGGCTCAGCGCAGATCTCAGCACGCCCAACCCCATCTAACGCCCTCGGGTCTACCTCCACCGCCGTTCATGCTACTGGATCGGGGGGAGCTGCCTCATTCGTATCACAGTCAGTCTTGCCCGGCTACAGGACAACCTCCGTTGTCCGATCCTAGTCCGGCGACTACTCTCTGGGCTTCTACTAGTAGGTAGCAAGATGTGCCCAGTACTAGCTGATCACCGGTTCAACCAGCAGGACTCGCTATGCCTCCAAATGCCGAACGACCTCCTGTAAGCAGAGGTTCTCATTTGGCACAAAAGTATGATGTCCTGAAGCACCTGGCCAGCATTCTGGAGAGGCTTTCTATCCTTGAGGCCCTCCGCCTGTCATCTGAAATGCGCGAGGCACTTGCTGAGGCCCTAAGGAGCCCCCTCCAGTTTGAGACGGAGGTAGCAGCTGCAGAAGCCTCCCATACCGAGACGATTGAAAACGCCGAATGTCAGGCGGTTATCTCGTTCTCCGGTGAAGATGAGGACCCTCCTATACAGGGGAACATTCGCCCGCTGTACATCACTGGCCACTTCAATGGTGTGGAAGTCTGCCGCTACCTCGTTGACATAGGTTCCGGAATCAATCTAATTCCGACCCGGACGTTGCGAAAGCTGGGTCTGTCTGAAGGTGATTTAACTCCCTCTGACCTCAGGATCCAGGGGTACGACAGGACAGAGCAAACCCCAGCCAGTAAGATCCGCCTGAAGACTCAGTTCGGTGGCTTAATTTCCAGCACCGAGTTCATGGTTGTCTCTCAGGACACCGCCTACAACGCATTGATGGGTAGGCCATGGCTCCATCTGCATGCAGCGGTCCCTTCGTCGTATCACCAGTGCCTCAAGTACTCGCTCAACGGTCGAGTAGGTGTGCTCCAAGGAGACGCGTCCCCTTTCTCTCCTTGTGAGGCCCGCTATCTGGATGCGGGTTATTACAAAAGTAAGGATAAGCAAATCCTAGTAAGCGAGGATGAACCCGCTCCGGTCACAAGTGATCCCTGGGCAAGTATGGATGACGCCTACATCCTCCCGATCCACTGGTTGTAGTACACGACCCCCGACATGGGACAATGTTTTGTTGTTTCAGGTACGCAAGGAAGGCATGTTCCCGTGTCCAAGCGACGACGGAAAATCACCTCGTACTCCTACATCAACCAAGCTCAAGTCATCCCGGAACCTCCTACCCCTGTACGGTACCAGGATGTCAAGCTTATGACAACGGCGGTGCGCCATACGTGTCTCTTCCACCAGGCTGGAATCAACCGACTCAAGCCGACACATCACCACTGCTTTGATATTATCAAACGCGGCCCCTTAGGCCGAAGGCCAGATGGGATAGGGTCGACCGCCTTCATTGCTATGGTCTCAATGGCGAGTGGGTCTCCCGATGTGATGAATGCTACTGCCCAGGCCGGCACCAGCTGCCCCTCAGGTTTTGATAGCCCAGAAGTATCTTCCATCGCGGGAAGTCCCCCTACGGGTGGGGAGGAAGACCTAGAGGATGCTCCCCCCGCCTTTAAAGAAGGTGTCTCTACCATGGTTGATGAACTGGTACAGGTGAACCTTGGTAGAGAGGTAGATCCGAAACCCACATTGATCAGTACAGCCATGTCCCCCGAGGAGTGGCAGCAGTACGTAGACTTCCTCAAACTGCACCGTGATGTGTTTTCTTGGAGTTACAACAAGATTCCAGGGCTAGATCCCCAGGTATCCGTTCACCGTTTGGGCCTCCCGGCAAAACATCATGGGTTTAAGCAGCCTCCCAGGAAGATGCACCCTTCTCATGGTGCTATGGTTGAGGCCGAAGTTGACAATCTAATAAAAGACAACTTCGTTAAGGAGGTCCAATACCCCAAGTGGCTTGCCAACATTGTTCCATTCAGGAAGAAGAATGGTCAGATCAGAGTCTGCATCGACTTCCGCAATCTTAATCACCACTTCCCAAAGGATGACTTCCCACTCCCGGTGACAGAGTTGTTGATTGACGCCACGGCCGGGTTCCAAGCCCTCTCTTTCATGGATGGGTATTCCGGGTACAACCAGATCCGGATGGCCCCTGAAGATGAGGATTCCACTGCCTTCAGAGCTCCCCAAGGTACCTTTTTCTACCAGGTTATGCCATTCGGTTTGAAAAATGTAGGTGCCACTTATCAGAGGGCCATGCATCGCATATTCAAGACGATTCACGGGACATTGGTGGAATGCTACGTGGATGACCTCGTAGTCAAATCATGTTAGCGCCAGGACCATCTCAAAGACCTTGAGAAAGTGTTTGGTTTCCTCCGTTCCCATCACCTAAAGATGAACCCGTTGAAGTGTGCCTTCGGGGTCACCTCTGGGAAGTTTCTGGGCTTTGTTGTTAGATACCGAGGTATCGAGATCAACCCAGAGAAGATCAAGGCCATCAGCCAAATGCCTCCCCCGAGCAACATTCGGGAGCTTCGAGGCCTTCAAGTCCACTTAGCCTATATACGCCGATTCATCGCCAATCTGGCCGGCAAGTGTAAGCCCTTTTCCTGGCTCATGAAGAAGGGCGTCGCCTACGAATGGGATGAGGAGTGTTGGACCGCCTTCAAGGAAATCAAGCAGTATCTGCTCCAACCTCCGGTCTTGATGCCACCCATCTCCGGAAAGCCGCTGGTCCTTTATGTGACCGCCCTGGAGAGATCCCTCGATGCGCTGCTCGCCCAGAAGAATAACGAGGGTACTGAGAACAGTCTCTACTATCTCAGCCGCATGCTTCTCGATACGGAGGTCAGATACTCCCCTATCAAAAAGAGCTGCCTTGCGCTCGTCTTCGTCGTGCAGAAGTTGCGACATTACCTGCAACACCATGAGCTGCAATTGGTCTCCCGGGTAGACCCACTGAAGTACATCCTGAACCGCCCCATGCTGACTGGCCGACTAGCACGGTGGGCAGTGATTCTCCAGCAGTTTGATATCAGGTTTGTACCTCATAAGGCCATTAAGGGACAGGCGTTGGCAGACTTTTTAGCTGCCCATCCAACCTCCGCGGATCAATCCCTGGACTTGGATTTCCATGATGAGACGATCCTCTCAGTCGATCATGTTGTCCCGTGTTGGAAAATGCATTTCGATGGCGCCTCCCGGAGCCCCACCGGTAGGAGGCTCAACGATCCCAAGCTCAACAGAGTGGGCCTGGGTATTGTCTTCATTACCCCGGCACAAGCCGTCCTGCCATACTCATTCCTGTTGTCAGAAGGTTGTACGAACAACGAAGTAGAGTACCAAGCTCTCATCACCGGCCTCGAGTTGGCCCTTGAGATCCATGTGCCCCATCTACATGTGAAGGGAGATTCTGAGCTGGTAATCAAACAGGTTAATGGCGACTACGTCATCAGGAAGCTGGAGAACGCACCGTTGTTGGAGTACACCCTCTGCCTAATGGCCCAGTTCTCTTCTCGACCAGAGGTTACCCATGTCCCACGGTCACAGAACGGCCAAGCAGACGCCCTGGCTGGCTTAGCCGTGTCGCTCGCAGAACCCAAGCAAGATGATTTGATCATACATGTGGCCTACTAGAGAGCCATTGCCCCCGCCACCCAAGAGGACAATGATGGCCTACAGGTAAGTCATCTCATCGCCGGACCCTCCACGTCAGGGGCCCCGGGTTCGTCAGACGCAGTGGTTGAAGCCACTCCCGACTGGAGAGCACCTTTTGTCACGTATCTCCAAAATGGTCAGCTCCCGGACGACCGGGCCGAGCGCGAGCAAATCCGACGCCGTGGGCTGCAATTTACCCTCCAGAGCGGCCCCAGTCTTGAAAAAATCCTTTATAAGTGGATTTTCGATGGTGTCCTCCTCCGTTGCATCCAAGGAGTAGAGATACCTCGGGTTATGAAAGAGGTTCACGCCGGTTCCTGTGGCGCCCATCAAGCTGGGCCGAAGCTGTCCCATCAAATCCATAGGTTGGGGTACTTTTGGCCCTCTATGATCCATGAATGTATTGGATATACCAAGAAATTCCACGTGTTCCAAGTACACGCCAACTTCTTGCATCGGCCGCCGGAGCCCCTCCACCCCACCAAGTACTCTTGGCCATTTACGATATGGGGACTTGATGTAGTGGGACCGTATCCACCGGCAACAGCCTGCCAGTGTAGGTTCATCCTCACTGCTACAGATTTCTTCTCCAAGTGGGTAGAAGCAGTTCCGCTCAAAGAGGTCAAGGCTCGTTCCATCGTTGACTTTGTGAGCTCCAACATTATCCACCGGTTTGGGGTACCTCACGCCGTCCTCACCGATAATGGCACCAACTTCCGAGGAGCTGAATTGAAGAAATTGTACGCCAAGTACGACATCCGGTCGAACCATACCTCCCGCTACCACGCGCAGGCGAATGGACAGATCAAGGCGTTCAACAAGACCCTATCTAACATTCTGCAGAAGATGGTTGGTCAGAACAAGAAAAGTTGGCCGGACAAGCTCCCCAATGCCCTCTGGGATTACCGGACGATGACTCGCAACTCTACCCAGGTGACCCCATATTCCCTGGTGTATGGAGCTGAGGCCGTCCTACCCATTGAGATCCAGCTACCGTCGTTACGCACAGCAGTTTATGACCACCAGACATCAGATAAGGTAGCCGAGATCCGTCTAGCCGAATTAGAAGCATTGGACGAGAACCGGCTTCATGCCCTGCACAATCTGGAAAGGCATCAGGATAATATAGTGAGGGCCTTTGACAAGAAGGTTCGTCTCCGCTCTTTTCTACAAGGCGACCTGGTACTGGCCCTTCGAGCGCCAATGATTCCCGGTAGGAAACCGCCCAAATTAGAACCCAAATGGGAAGGGCCTTATATCATCCATAAGGTTTACCCCAATGGAGCATACTCCTTGGTGACCACAGATGGAGAGTGTATAACCCCTCCCACCAATGCCAAATTCCTCAAGCGATACTTTGACTAGGGAAAAAGGGTCCTGCACGACCCTAAACTGCAAGATGGTCCCGCATGACCTTAAACTGCATCTTCGTCCTGCAAGACAATAAACTGTGAAATGGTCCCGCATGACCTTAAACTGCACATTATGGTCCAACATGACTCTAAACTGTAAAGTCCTGCACAATCCTAAACTACAAGATGGTCCTGCACGACCTTAAACTGCATCTTCGTCCTGCAAGACGATAAACTGTGAAATGGTCCCGCATGACCTTAAACTGCATATTATGGTCCAACATGACTCTAAACTGTAAAGTCCTGCACGACCCTAAACTGCAAGATGGTCCCTCACGACCTTAAACTGCATCTCTGTCCTTACTACAAGATGTTAAACTGCAAGCCAGTCAGGCCTTCCTGACCGAGGATCAGCCTCAGGCCCCTTGGCCTCCTCGGGCCACTGGCCCCCCGTCTTCACCGTGACACGTTAAACCACCCCTTGGTTTTTTCCCCGACTTACCCTCTTGCGGGATTGTATGGTATGGTGTGGGATTATGTCCTCACTCACGTCGGATTACTCGTTGTACCGTACATATCCCCAAATGAGATGCTCCTCGTCCCGCATGACGTTAAACTACATTTCAAGAACTATGTATGGCTTGATTCCCATCCTAATGGGATACGTAGGAACGCCCGGACATTTCGTCCGTTGGCCCAGCCCAAAAGCCAAAATCTTCCCCTCGGGTCAAGACATGGTGGGGTGCACACTTTTTTCCCGACTCACATCGAGCAAGCCTCGACCCGGCTGCACATCCCCCCTGGAGATGTTTGCCTCTTTCGTGGATGGATACAGCTATGCTTCACCCACTCCTTGACTGGGATTCCATCATTTTTCACACCCAGAGGGGCCCCCAAGAATGGCCTGGATACAATGCCCAAGGGCTCTCCTACCGTTACGGGCCAACGCCCCCAAGGGTTTCCAAGCAATAAGCTGATACAAGTCCCGCGTTGCGAATTTGGTCAGCGGTCGATGCTCATTTGTTGCTCCCATATCAGGTTACCATAGGAACGATGTGTTTCAAACATGGTCAACAGTGTCCTGGATCTTCGGGTCCACCCCGAGATATCCCAGACATCGAGTGCAGTGATTCGTTCTGCCCCATCCCGAGGTGACAAACTTCCCCCCGGGTGGTGCTAGCGATCGGGCCCACGACCCCGATTCCCCATAGGGGTGTACGGTGTGTTGTGAGACTATGTCCTCATTCACGTCGGATTCTTCTCCATACCGTACGCCTTTCCTTATGAGGCCCAGCCTCAGGCCCCTTGGCCTCCTCGGGTCCCCGACCCCCGTCCTCATGTAAGACGTTAAACTGCAGACCCGTCAGGCCTTCCTAACTGATACCTGACCTTAGGCCCCCCTGGCCTTCTCGGGCCCCTTCGCCCGACCTCTTACCCGGGGTGTACGGCGCGGTGTAGGACTACGTCCTCATTCACGTCGGGATCATGTACCATGTCGTACGCCTCCCTTTATGAGGCCCAGCCTTAGGCCCCTTGGCCTCCTCGGGTCCCTGACCCTCGTCCTCATTACAAGACGTTAAACTACAAGCAGGTCAGGCCTTCCTGACCAATGCCTAACCATCAGGCCCCTTGGACTTTCTGGGCCACGACCCAGGTCCTCTCTTATAGGAGTGTACGGTGTGGTGTGAGACTACGTCCTTATTCACGTCAGCTTCTTCGCCATACCGCACACCTCCCTTGTTTAGGGGTATATTACTCCCCTTTTTGTCCCATATGACGTTAAACTACATTTGGAGAACTACGTATGGCTTGATTCACATCCACATGGGATACGTAGGAACACCTGAATTCCCAAGATTCGGGTCGAGCCCCATCTCTCGGGAATCTTCATCCCATCTTGGCCCCTTGGCCTATCCTTCCTCCATGATGGGATTATATGGTGTGTTGTGGGATTATTTCCTCATTCACGTCGATCCCGTAATGACCACACCATGTACCTCCCCCTACTGAACTGTTTCGTCGATCCCTTTTCTGTGGTTCACCAATGTGCTTAAGAGTACTCTGGTTTATTACCTGGAATGCAAAGCTTTACTCAGACACGTCCGCACTCGCTTTCCAGGCTTTGTGTATCCCTGCATCAGGGCTTCCGTCATTTTTCACACCTAGAGGGACCCCCAAGAACGGCCTGGATACAATGCCCAAGGGCTCTACTACAGTTACGGTCCAACGCCCCCGAGGGTTTCGGACAACAAATCGATAAAATCCCGCGTTGCGAATGGGGTCAGCGGTCGATGCTCATTTTTTGTTCCCACCTCAGGCTAACGCGATATGGACACTGTGTTTCCACCATGGTTAATAGTTTTCCTCTATCTCCACGCCAACCCATTAAGCCCAAAATGTCGGGTACACGATTCA
This sequence comes from Viscum album, assembly GCA_963277665.1. NCBI lineage: Eukaryota > Viridiplantae > Streptophyta > Magnoliopsida > Santalales > Viscaceae > Viscum > Viscum album. The sequence continues at coordinate 1,277,430,265 of OY728122.1, forward strand.
CACCCTTCATCACTTCATCATGTCCAAGTAGAGTCTCGGAACTCTTGGTACTTTTCCTTCGTGAATGTCCACGCGTTGGGGGAACAAGATGCATCAAAGGTGTCCTTCGGAACTCTCTGCCGACTCCCCTTTGATGGACGCCCCAAGTATTGCGATGAGGATACCCCCCTTGTTTCCCACACCGAGTTTAACTCACGTGGGCTTAGGAATCGGGTTGACATCTGTGCTTACTCGGGAAGTTTTCACCATTCACGGTCCGAACTCTAAGACCATAAACTAAGATTCTCATCTGGAACCGCGTTCAGCTCGATTACCATCCTCATGGGATACGTAGGAGTGCCCAGACCTCCTGTCTTTGGGTCCATCTTGAGTTCAGCTAATTCGCCTCTCGGGTCCTGCCATTAGGACCCCGACTACGGGACTGCGTGGCATAGTGTGGGATTATTTCCTCATTCACGTCGGGTTTTCAATAGCTGCACCACGCACACGCCCATTCTGAGATTTATCCCTCCTATTCCTTGTCCAGCATGACATTAAAAGGCACCCTTCATAACTACGTATGGCTTGATTCCCATCCTCATGGGATACGTAGGACCACCTGAATGTCTAGGATTCAGTTCCAGCCCCACCTCTTGGAGATCTCATGATCTCCCGGTCACCTAGGCCACTTGGTCTATACCTCTCCAGGAGGGGGATATGTAGGTATGATACAAGGTTTTGGGCACCGTGCCCCCTTCCCCCGGGAACCCTCCATATCTTGGTTACCCTCAAGTTGAGTCTCTTGACCCCTTGCAGTGGTTCACCCATGTGTTAAGAGTACTCTGGTCTAGGACCAAGAGTGTCAGATTCAACTTGATCAAGTCCCTTCCACTTGTCAAGCTTCGTGTTCCCTCCATTCGGGCTTCCATCACCTTTCACACCTGGAGGGACCCCCAAGAACGGCCTGGATACAACGCCCAAGGGCTCTCCTACCGTTACGGGCCAACGCCCCCGAGGGTTTTGGACAACAAATCGATAAAATCATGCATTGCGAATACGGTCAGCGGTCGATGCTCATTTGTTTGTCCCCATTCCATGCTAACGCAACAGGATGCTGTGTTGCGAACATGGTCAGCAGTAATCATTTGTCGTCACGCCATCCCCTTTAGTCCTAGAATGTTGGTTGCATGATTCACATCATTTTCCACCCCATCATGTCCAGGTGGAATCTCGACACTTTTCGCGCTATCCCTCAGTTCACCTTTGCATGTCAGGGGGACAAAGCTGCAATATGGTGTCCTTCGGGGCCCCCATGGTCCGATATCTAAGACCATAAACTAAGATCCATTCAGAACTATGTGTGGCTTGATTCCCATTCTCATGGGATACGTAGGACCGCCCGAACGCCCTGTCTTCGGGTATAACCCATTTAGGGAGCCAGTCTCTCCCCCGGTTTCACCTCTTACCTCTATATAGGCCCCTAGGACTAAGGTTTTCCACTCCGAATGGCGTACAATTTGATGTGGGATCATTTCTCCGTCAATTGTGTTTTATAACACTGCGCACATTTCCCGCTTAGCATCGTCTCTGCTACGTCTTCACTGTATGACGATAAAATGCATGCTTGGTCCTATCATACGACCCTAAACTGTGACATTATCATCCTGGTCGCACGACGAAAAAACAGCACTGCATTGTGGTGACCTCATTGTAGAGGACATCACGTTGGGTATTGGCCACGTGCCATGCCATTTGTCAATGCCCATCACGGCTTGATCCTTGTGGCGACATCACGACCTACTATTCTAGGCCTTTCGCTTCACAAAAAAAACCATTCACCTTAAAGAACAAACAAGATTTATCAAATTCCGCTTCTTTTAGTGCAAGGGCCACGCCCGCACTCCCCTTTTCTCCGGCACTGGTATCTTACCGTGTCACCTTTCAGAACTACGTATGGCTTGATTCTCATCCTTATGAGATACGTAGGAGCGCCCGGGCACTTACCCGCGGGCCCAGCCTAACCTTTGTGTTCGGTCCCTCGACTCGAGCATTTCCCTAGAGAATGCATGGTAAGTAGGGCTTAGGTCCTCCTTCACGTCGGGTTTTGATGCCATGCGTCCCCTGCTCCCTTTACCCATTTATGGTCTAAGGTCCATCAAGAACTACATAAGGCTTGATTCTCATCCCTATGAGATACGTAGGAGCGCCCGGCCACTTCCCCACGGGCCCAACCTAACTTTCGCTTTCGGTCCCTTGACTAAAAACCTCTCCTAAGGGGGTCGGGCAGCGTGATATGGGAATACATCCTCATTCGCGTCAGGTTGTTCAGCGCACCACACACACCCCCTATTCCCATTCGCGCCAGGTGTTTGAGGTACTCCACCATGTGCCTCTTATGTCTCTTCCCAACCATGGTCCGAATTCTACGACCCTAAACTAAGATCTCCCCAAGGGAAAGGAATCTGCTCCCTCTCTCTAATACGTTTCGTTGTCGTATTCAGATGTGTTTCGACAAAGAACCCGAAGTGTGGGACTTTCATACGGACATTCCCTTCATCCCACGACCAAGCTTCGTGAGCTCGCTATTTGGATCCTCATCCTCTTCCACATCCAAAAGGACCCCCGGACGACATGGATACTAGGCTTAAGGGCTCTCCATGAATGCTGGACCTAAGGGCCCTTCAATCGTTTCGGGCCAACGTCCCTACGGATATTTAACAACATTTGTGACATGGTCCCGTGTTTCGAACATGGTCAACGGTCGACCCTCATTTGTCTGTCCCCATTCTAGGCTAACGTGACAGGATGCTGTGTTGCAAACACGGTCAACAGTTATCCTCCGTCGTCACGCCGCCGTCATCGTGATCTGAATCTCGAGTGCCATGATTCACACGTTTCCACTTCCTCATGTTCAAGTGGAATTCCATCATACTCGGCTCTTTCTCTTCGCGCATCTAGGTGCGCTAAATGATCGTGTTAGTGTCATTGGGCCGGTATTCACCGAGCGTCCCTTTTCCCTAACCTGCCCCTTTCTGTGTTGGGAAATTCCCACCACTACTACTTGTTTCCCACACCGAGCACGACTCACATGGGCTTAGTAGTTTTGGTGGGATGTGTACCAACACAGTCAGGCTGCTCCTCATCCTGCATGACGTTAAAATGCGCTTCCAGAACTACGTAGGGATTGATTCCCATCCTCATGGGGTACGTAGGAATGCCCGGCCACTCTGCTTCGGGCCTAGCCCAATCCTCACTCTTGGTCCATCGACCTGAAGAGTTTCCTCCGGGGGTATGTGGTATGATTTGGACTCCAAGTCCTCATTCACGTCGGTTTCATATCTACCGCGCCACATGCTTCCTTCCCTTTTATTCCACATCCTATCATATGAAGTTAAACTATAGGGGTCTATGTGTCCTCAATGCATGACACTAAACTTCGGTTCTACCCTGAACAAGTTCAGGATGCCCCAAGATCCCACTAGGAAGTGACAGGTCCCCTCACCAGAGAGGCCCTGTCCCAAAGAAGGAATGATCCATGATTAGACCGATGCGCCCATCTGGTGTGCTCCCACTATGGTGGTGTAACTACCTAAGTGTTGGATTCTGTTCGGACAGACCATCACTCCATATTCCACACTTTGCGTTCCCCTTATTCGGACCCTCGTCCCCTTTCATGTCTCACGGGACCCCCTAACGGCCTGGTCTCATGCCGCATCGGCTCACCTACCATCCTGGGCCAACGTTCCGGAAGACGGGTCATGTCTGGAAGGACCCCCTAACAGTATGGATTTTTGACCTATGGTCCGCCAACTGTCCTGGGCCAACGTCCCGAAGGATTGATCAACAACATTTGTGACATGGTCCCGTGTTTCGAACATGGTCAATGGTCGACCCTCATTTGTTGTCCCCATTACAGGATAACGCAGTAAGGGTACCGCTTCTCTTCCAAGGTTAACGGTTGTCCCTTATTGTCACGCCATCCCCATAGTGTTCCAAATCTTGGGTATCGTGATTCACACTTCCCATTTTCATCTGTTTGGACAGATTTCAGCGCCCCTGGCATTGCCCCGTTCGTGCATAAGAGCACGCTGAAGAAACGGTAATTCGACTATCCTGAAAATTCCTTCCCCGACCAAACATCTCCCGTCTTTCAAAAAATCCGGACTGGTAATCCGAATCCCGGACATCGGGCTCGACCCACGTGGGCTTGGGGAATTGTCGACGAACGTCCCGCAAACATTGTAGGGATGTAACAAGGCAATTCAACAGTGGAAATCTTGCGCGCTACGGCATTCAAAACAAAGAAAAAATTTTGAAGCACGAAAGTACCAATAAAAGGTTTTTGGGTTTGTTACAATACTCGGGGGTCGACTCCCCCCATGAACGGGTTGACCCTGTCAAAAGAGCGTTGCAGCTCTGCCACCCGTTGGCTTGTGGCATCCAAGGCTTGCTGCTGCTGACCTAGCTCCCGCTCCTCCTCATTAGCGGCGGGGCGCAGTTCGTCAGTACTGGCTTTGGCCCTCTCTACGCCAGCTTGAATGACAGCCATCTCTCCAGAGGTCTGCCTCATATGCTCTTCTGCCTCTACCAGCTGGGCCTTCAACCATGAGACCAGATCAGATTGTGCATCAAGAGAGGTTGAAAGATCGTCTGCTCGGGTCTGCATCTGTTGAACCTCGCCTTCAGACTCCTAGAGCTTCTTGATACTGGTCGCCTTCCTCCGCTGCCAGCCCACGCTGAGCCCACGATCATGCTCCTGGATCTTCTCAGCCATAAGATCTCGGATGAGTGCGTGAGGACGTTGGGCATCCACTCCCCCAGCACACAGTTCGCGCAACCGCGAGCGAAGTCTATCCATTTCAGCTAGCCATTGCGCTTGGGGAGTGTCCTTGATAAAGTGCGTGATCAGCTTCCACGACCGGCGGCAGACTATGCTGTTGTCTTCCTCGTCGGAGGCCGTTTTGTCCCAGTCTGCGCGATTGGCAAGCTCGTACGCGGGGTACGCCCGCAAGAAATCCTCGGCAGGATCAATATCCGGTGTTGAATCCAGTACGACACCTGGCACCGAAGCAGGCGTGACAAGACTGGGACCGACCGGTTGATCCTCTTCCTCGGAGTCCACCTTAATGACTTCGGGTATGGCCCTACTGGTGGTCCCGCCAGTGATGATGTGTGTCGCAGCTTGAGGAGATGGGGGGACTATCGCCACCATCACCGGCATGCCCCTAGGAGGGACGCCACCAGACATCCCGACCAGTCTTGCCGCAGCGGCCCACGCCAGTCGAAGAAATGTACGACAGAGAGGGACAAACGTTAGTTGGCATGGTCTACATGTGACAACGAGGAGACCGGTAGACGATACTTACGGAGATCAACCTCCTGGCGCTGCTCTTGAGCCGGTACTGACGGGACCCCGAGACGAGGCCCCCCGTATACTGTTGGAAGGTCTGGAGAATCCGGAGGAGCCACCTCGGGCGCTCTAGTCCCACCAGACGCGGAACTGGACGCAGCCATAGGCGCAGGTTCTGACGGTCCCGCATCATCACCCGCCAAGGAGCGAGAACGAGTCATGTGAACAAGTTCCTCCTGCATGGCTCAAACATTGGTGAGAAGTCCATAGTGACCCAAGAACAGCTCGTAAGGAAAGAAGTTCGGAATGCTACCTCGAGAGCCTCCGCGAAATCGTCGGATTCTGAGCCTCGGTCTCCGACCTCGCCCTCCTCCAACGGGCTCCCTCCTCCAGCCGCATCCTCCCAAGAGGAGTCCTCTGATTCCTCCGGCAAGGGGAAGCGCTCCCTCAGATCGGCAGCCGATAACTGTGGGGGGACCGTCTGATTCAACAGTACCCTCACCCGGTCTGTCATTGGGTGAGGGACACCACTGGAGTGGACGTAATCCTCCAGCTCATCCAGGTATTGTTCTGCCTCCGCCGGAGACGCCATGAATCCAGCCCGGACTGGGCCTATGCCCGGTAATTCCATCCTGAGGTGATTCAGGTGGGCCCATATCTCGGGTGGGCTGAGGAATTGCTGGTTGACATCCCAAATGTCCCAAGCTTCCGGGAAGATGGCATCCTCTGCCATGTCGATATGACGCAGGCGCTTCCCCGGAGCCTGAGTGGATATCCTACGAAATCCCCTCGGTGGCCGCCCCTCCGGATGACCCTGCTCTTTCGGAATCACCGGATCCATCACTGCTGCCATACCCTCAGCCGGTGCGGGTCTCGCCGCCATGGCATCCCCGCTACTGCGAGCGGCCCTAGCTGCCCTTCGACCCCGACCTCGAGATAGAGGAGGCCCACCGTCACCGACCCGGATAGTTGGTTGCTTCAACATCTCCCATGGGTAAGCAGCCTCCCAACTGATGGCATACTCCTTCACCAATCCGAAAGCGGCGGTGGATGGAGGCAATGCAATCCGCATCTTTCCATCTTCCCGTGTGAACATGAGCCACAACTGCCTCATCACACACAGGTGCTCCTCGTGACTCACCTCCCAGTAGACTTGCGGGGTCAGCCGCTGGAGGCACCGGAACTGCCTCGCAAACCGATGCGGGGTGTACGGTTCACAGAGCGGCTCACGATCTATTCGTGCCACCAAAACTCCACCTCGGAAGGCTAGGAGGTAATCCCAATGTTCTTCCGTTCCCCGTCCATCATCGGTAAGCATCCTCATCGGCAATGGGAAGGGGTGGAAGTTGAACTCATCCTCCCTCCACACCCGATTCAGCACCATTGGAACGACCAGTTTGAATGGGAAGCTCCCGACCGCGTTCAGGATGGAGGGGCAGAAGTTCGATCCCGACGGCGAAATGGGGTTTGGATACTCGTAAATCCCCCTGATATGTGCTGCGATCCACCCATACAGGAGGTGGAAGGGCCCGTATATCCTTGGCGGTTTCTTGCCCTCGCTAATATGCCACAGCATTCTGTACAGTTTGGTGAGCATCGGAATCCCCAGATTGATCCGCTGCCCCATGGCCAACATCGACGCCATGATAAATGAGCTGGGCCATACCCCCATGCTTGTATCTCTCACCGGTAGGATCCAACCACAGATGAGAGCCGCGATGAACGCCGCCAGCCTGACTATCGACTGTTGTTCATTGTTGACATCGAAACCCCAAGTCTTCCATTGGCTGTCCTCCAGGACCCGCCAATACGAGTGCCCCTTGCCCCGTTGGGCCTCCCTTGGACAAGTTCGAGGCCTCGGAGGGAACTCTCGATTCTCTGGGAAATTCAGGAAGCATTTGAACCACCTCCTAAAGTGGACATGTCTCACTGCCTCCTTGTCCTCTCCAGCGACAAGTGCCATTAGCACCGACACCATTCGCGGCATTTTCTCCGTATCCTCCCACGCGTTGATGACGGGGAGGAACTCGTCATACATGGCCCCCAAGATCGGGACCCCAGAAATCTGGTGGACATCCCACAGGCTGATGCCCACCTCCCCGTGATGCAGGTGAAAAGTGTTGGTCCTAGACGACCATCTGCTCAGCAGCTCCGGCATCAGTTGCTTTGGTTGGTAAATGTGGAATTGGGAGGCCCATGCTGCCTCATACAACCCCACTCTCCTCATCTCGGCCCCAAACTCCTCGCATGAGGCGCCTACCCAGTAGGCCCAGGCCCAGTCATCAGTAAAGTTGCCGCCCTGGTGCAGGTCCCACTCATCGGACCATCCCTTCTTTGAATCCTACAAAGCCGCCTTCAGCATGGTACGGTAGAGGGGAGGGGAAGTCTCCAGCTGCAGTGGCTTCCCGTCAATGTATTTCACATGGTTGTAGAGATAGTCAGCAGTAACGGGTGTGAAGTTCTCTTGTGCGTGACCATCGGCAGCCCTGAACCATTGGTGCTGGCATGGTATGCTCCTGAACCAGCAAGCTGGTTCGTCCCTACTCGCCTCAGGGATAAAGACGTCATCCCTTAGCCCGAAGCCGTACAATGGTAGTTTCTTGCACTACGGATAATCCTACTGACCCTCCGATAGCAGATCTGTCAAAGAAGTGTGGTCTGAGTGGCTTCGGACCATCTCCCTCAGGCCTGGACAGTTGGCCATCTCATCTCGACGAGCAGCATCTGCAAGCACCCCCAATACAACCTCATGATGGGCCATTTTAACTCTGGCCCTCAAAAAAGAATTCTTTTCAGCTGGATCGCGAAGCTTGACTGTGAAGCTGAATCGCGAAGTCGGATCGCGAAGATCAGTCGCGAGACCAAGCCGCGAAGTCTGGACAAGGCCGACAAGCAGAGGTTCGCTTGGTGCGGACGCGGAGTCGGAGACCCGCGGTTCACCGCGAAGCTCGATTCGCGGAGGGCCGTCACGGAGTACGCAGAGCTTCGCGAAGTCGAGAGCACAAAAAGACAAGGAAGGCACGTGAAGACAAAAGAGGTCAACCCTCCTATTTATAGGCGGCGACCCCGGAGCATCACGGCGCGTCCGGATCTGTGGCCCCAGTCAGCACCGCGGGCACCCTTCGCGTAGCCGCATCGCGAACCACCAACAATTTTGGCGATTTTCCCTCAAACTTCGACCCTTCGCCCTCCGTGGCTCCAAGTCTGAGGGGGGGCATTTTTTGGCACCAAAATATTGCACGAAAGGAAGGAATGAAAAAGAAGGCTGGCACACTGCCTCGTGAAGCACCGCCGCGAAGCACCGTCGCGAAGGACCGACGCAAAGGACCAACGCGAAGGGCCTTGATCATCGCGGCTTCGCAAATCTCCAGAGGCGGTAACCCTCCACAAACGCATTTGACGTTCGCGAGCCCGCCGCGAAGCTCCAGAGGCGGTAACCCTCCGCGTACACATTTAACGTTCGCAAGCCCGCCGCGAAGCTCCAGAGGCGGTAACCCTCCGTGAACGAATTTGACGTTCGCGAGCCGCCGCGAAGCTCCAGAGGCGGTAACCCTCCTCGAACGCATTTGACGTTCGCGAGCCGCCGCGAAGCTCCAGAGGCGGTACCCTCCGCGGATGACGTTGACGTTCGCGAGCGCGCCGCGAAGCACCGGAGGCGGCGCGCGAGTTTTGCTTCGCGGCGCCCCTTGCCTATAAATACTGGACTCCCCCTGAGTCCCGAAGACGGACAATCCTACCTTTCGGCTTCTCCTATCCAGAATCGTGAAGCACTCTTTGCCCCGGGAATCATGAGCTCCGTGAGGTACTTCTACTTCGCGAGACGCCTCTGCTTTGTTTCGTTTTGAGCCCCCCTTCCGAGAGGGATGCCCTTCGCGAAGCCCAAGGGCATTCACAAAGGAAGGGGATTCCCAAGGGAACCCGGGCAGCCGTGGAGCGTTTATGCTTCACGAAACACCCAACCCATGCTAGTGATCCCTATGCTAAGGCAGGATCGCTACACATCGCGAAGCACACTGCTTCGCAGGACCCTGCTTCGTGAGTCACCTCTTCTTCGCTAGGCAGTGCTCCGTGAACACTGTTCCACTTCGCGAAGCACCTTCCACTCACACTTATGCCCCATGCTAAGGCCAAGGCACTCCACTTCGTGAATCACACTCCTTTGCTTAGCGATTCCTCTTCCCGTGCGACCCTCCAGGTTTGAACGATGTGATTTCAAAGTCCCATGGACAATACCACCCGTATCGTTGCTTCACCTAATGCTTCTTCGCATAGGCACGCTAACGGCTATTTCTTCTTCTCATAGACACGCTAACGTGGAACCCTTGATGGTTCGTTCCACAACCCCCCTTAACCATGGCCTTACTGGTACATTCCCTTCCCTAAGGACCAGAGGGTACCGGTTATGTAAGTCCTAGGGGTGTGGAGTGAACCCCCTTCGTCCGAGCTGCAGGACGTTAAAATGCCAAGCACCACGTCCTCAACACATGACGTTAAACTGTGACCCGACCTCGTGCCTCTCACGAAGGGTCCCCCCAGCTCGAACATTCTTTACACCACTCGTCTCCACGGGAATGGAATCACCCATCCACAAGGGATGATATCCTCCTTATTGGAGTGGCGTATGTTCATGGGAGAAGGGCGACCCTAGTTCCCCAACGGATGGCTGCACCTCTGCATCTTCGTACTTCCCCACTACCAAGGTCAGTGGAGGGCGTGATAGGGAACGACGCACCTCCCATCATTGGACCAAGGTCCATCTTTCCCGCGCTTTGTCGCACCATGGGCCTCCATCCTGGAGTAAGTCCCAGCACCATGGGCCACCTAACGCGTAAGCCCCTCTTCGCTTCTCACGGACGCATCCTTCACGACGTGATCGTCAGGTCCTTGCAACCTCTTGTTTCTCACACCAAGCATGACTCACATGGGCTTAGAGTGAGCACCGACCCTGACCCCCACCCATAGCGAACTACGAGGACTTTGATCCATGTCAAGGCATGGTACGTAGGAAGCCTCCATGAGGTTCAAGCCACATTGCTCGGTCGTTCATTCATGTCGAGTTTCGCCCTCATCCAGCATGACGTTAAACTGTATGTCTCTGTCCCGCATGACGTTAAACTGCATGCCCCGTCCCGCATGACGTTAAACTGCATGCCCTCATCCAGCATGACGTTAAACTGTATGCCCCTCCCTTTGTCTCGCATGACATTAAACTGCACACCCATTCCCACCTGAACTACGAGGTATTTGATCCATGTCAAGGCATGGTACGTAGGAAGCCTTCCAGAGGTTCAAGCCCACTACTCATTGGACCAAGGTCCACTTTCACGTCGGTTCGCCGACAAAGCCCCATTTGAACTACGAGGTCTTTGATCCATGTCAAGGCGTGGTACGTAGGAAGCCTCCATGAGGTTCAAGCCCACCCATCATCCAATTCACGTCGAGTTCTACCTACGTCCAGCACGACGTTAAACTGTAATTCCAGTCCGACGGCAAGCCGTTGTGACTAACCCGAACTACGAGGTCTTTGATCCATGTCAAGGCGTGGTACGTAGGAAGCCTCTACGAGGTTCAAACCCAACATCTAGTCGTTCCGACCTCATTCACGTCGGTTCACCCCCGTCCCGCATGACGTTAAACTGTATTCCACAATCCGAACTACGAGGACTTTGATCTATGTCAAGGCATGGTACGTAGGAAGCCTCCCTAAGGTTCAAGCCCAACAATCATTAGCCCAAACCGTCTTCTTGTCAGTGTGTCAACCCCCCACCTCCCATTGGACCAAGGTCCCTCATTTATGTCGGTTTGCCGACACCCAACGCCCGTCGTTTATTCACGTCAGGGTTCACTATCGTCCCGCATGACGTTAAACTGTATTCCATCAATCCTTTGAACTACGAGGACTTTGATCCATGTCAAGGCATGGTACGTAGGAAACCTTCCCAAGGTTCAATCCCACCATTAGTGGACCCATGGGTCTACTTTCACGTCGGTTCACCGATGAAACCCTTTGAACTACGGGGTCTTTGATCCATGTCAAGGCATGGTGCGTAGGAAGCCTTCCAGAGGCTCAAGCCCACCACTCATTGGACCAAGGTCCACCCTCACGTCGGTACGTTGACGATGCCCATCGGACCAAGGTCCACCCTCACGTCGGTACGCTGACGATGCCCATCGGACCAAGGTCCACCCTCACGTCGGTACGCTGACGATGCCCGTTGGACCAAGGTCCACCCTCACGTCGGTACGCTGACAATGCCCATCGGACCAAGGTCCACCTTCACGTTGGTTCGCCGACGACATTCATCGGGCCAAGGTCCACCTTCACGTCGGTTTACCGGCACCATCCCGAACTACGCGGACTTTGATTCCCTGCCACGGGGATATGTAGGAAGCCTCTTCAAGGTCCAAGCCCAACTTCACTGTCGCCCCTGCGATGGTCCCATTTCATTCCCCCTCTACTTCATTAATCCACCTACAGCCCATCCTGATTCTCGCCCGGACCATCATATCCCGGTGAGACCATGTCGGTACGCTCTTCTTCACAGCCGCTCATGGGCTGGCCCCGGTATCGACATCCCTTCAAGGAGAATCCCTCAATCCGATCTATCCTAGCTAATGCTCTGGTTGGGTTGATCCATCTCCGCTAGACGTTAAACTTGCGGCATACCCTGTGTTAAACACGGGAAGCTGAGGAAAACCTCAGATATGTGTCTATGGCATATAATTCCCCGCGCTCGATGTGGGATGCCTCAGGCTTCCACGCCCTCGAGAAGCCTTGTGACCAGGGATAACAAACAGACATGCCAGGTTCCCCAGCATCTAGACACGCTACTGATTCCTCAATGTGACTACTCCCCCGACTGAAGGTTGCTGCCCTGACCGGACCCTTTGGAATGTCCCGACAGAAGCAGTGTAATTAACCGGCGTCCATGGAAACATGGCACTGGGAAGAGTTTCACGAACTACGTATTAAATCTATGAGGGAGACCCGGACTAGGTGACGAGTTCTGAGGAGGAATCCACAAGAGGAAGAACCGACATCCCATCATCCTGTTTCGATCAAGGAGCAGACGTCCCTAAATAAGGAGTGAATGCCGCCCACCTTTGGAAAGCGAGAATGTGGGGCAACAAATCGCCGCGCGTCCTCCTCCGTGGACGGAATGGATGTGCACGCGTGCCCCGAGAAAAGCTTCAGAAACAACTATCTTGGCTTACATTACACGCAAGATAAACCTTCCTCGGTAGCTTGTGTTGTATGCAATACCGAGTTTCACTAAACAACGATATGTTATTAAAATATTATATAAACTAGCTGTTATGAATAGTAATACCCACTTTTTGAAATTTTATAAATTTTATCTTTCGAAATGGACTTCATTTTTGGATTCAGAATATTGAAATTAGCTTAGGGTTAGGTTTTGGTATTTTTCTGAAAACTTTCAATTTTTGATGAATAGTGAAAAACACTGAGTTATAGTTTAAAACAGAATTTTTATTTAAATAATTATTTATTGTATTTAAATTTATTTCAGGTCAAAATAGATACATAATACCTATATAAATTTAATTTAATTCATTGGAGTCATTTTATAAAAAATTTAGATATATAAAAATTTTATTGATCTTTTGACCGTCTTTTACCCACCTCCTAGAAGAATTTGCAAATTCACATAAAAATTAATTTTACCGCTTCTATGAGTGGAATTTCAAAAATCCGAGAGATACTATTGATATCAATAAGTAAAATGTGGTTCAATAAGATAAAAATAATTTTTGGTGAATAGTAACTTTTTACTTTTATTTACCACGGTTAAAAGTAAATAGGGTAATTAAGGGTAAAAATGATATTATTATTTCCCTAACACATGTCCTAATTCTATTGGATAAGTGTAATTCGACCAAAAACAACGTTAGGAATAAAATATGACCATTTAGGTCCACTTGGATAAGATTAGGACATTTATTATTATTTAATTCATAGAAGAGTTAAAAGAGTTAAAATCAATGTTTAATAAGTAAAACATTTTTAATATAGGGTTATACATAAGATACATTCAACTATAAATATTCATTAGAAAGCTGAAAATATTTAATAAATAATGGTATTTTATTTATAATTTTTAGACATTAAATAATTAAATTTATTTATGACACAATGATGATGCAGTAATTACCTTATTAATGAAATATTAACATAATTGATATTATAAATACCAAAATAAATGTAATTTGAGACTTTTTATGAATTAAACTAATTTTTTATGTTAATATAACATATTAGGGTTAGTTGGATAATTTATTTCAAAGTAATAATGCTGTTATGAATTTAACAAAAACAAAATACCAAATAGTGTCAAAATTGACATAAAAGAGTTTTTAAAACATATATTATATTATTAATTGTTTTTCTATTCCTAAAAATATAAGACTCGGAAAAAAGACTAATATAATAATATATATGACATTAAGGAACCAATTGGGGTTCTATTGGAAGATTATAGTAAGTTTATTAACAATATAGTATAAGAATACAAGAAGACACTGTAAATGTTAAATTATTTAACTTAGAGTTAAATCTAAATGATAATGTTAAAATGGTAACCTAAACTTATCTAAAACCTATTTTTTGAGAGTCTTTCGACCCATCCCCACCCTAGATTCTAAATAATCCACTTTTGAGCCATTCTAAACCGAATATGACTTTATTATAAAATAATATTTTAAGTTTTTTCTAAGGTGCCCCTCTCCTCCCTTATAAAAGGGCACCTCTTCCCTCTCCTCTTCACACAATTTTGAGCCTTCAATCTCAGCCAACCCCTACCCATTTCTCTTCTCAACATCTCTAGTTATATCATAGAGGTTCTGGTATTCTCAAAAGACTAACTCTAGTGCCCTAATAGGAATTATAAAAGAGACACATCAAGGAAGAGGTAATCTCTTCTACCGATTCTTTCAAGTTTCTTTCTTCTTCAAATTCCTATTCTTTATTTGTTTCATTATAAAGTAATAGCATCAGTATCAATAATATACTTATATGTTATTATAAAAATAAAACAACCCTATTTCACCTTCTCTCCATCCTACGGAAAACGAAATCACCGCGCGTGCGTACGTACGGAATACCGTCTCCACGTTGTGGTGTAATCTGTTTTTCCACCACCGCCTTAACTGGATGGGTATAATGGTGTAAATAATAACTATATATGATTATTATAACATGATACCAATTCTGAGATAATATAACATCAACTCTAATTCCATTCATATAATTATGGTAACGATATCATCACTCGTGCGTACGTACGGTCTACCGTCTCCACGATGTGATGCGAATCGTTCTACATGATCTTCATTGAATAATGATTATATAAATGAATTGAATTAATATATATGATATATATTATACTAATAACATTCTGTAAATGAGGTATCTATAACCTAAAAATAGGAATAAGAATTTATTCGACAAAACAAGCATAAAGCAATGAACACCCGAATAACAAGTAGCAATGAAATATTACTAATAAGAAGATAAGAATATGACCATATATGATATCATAAAAATGAATATGATTCTGTAATATGTAAATGATATTATTTAAATCATTATACAGGAGTTTTGGATATGTACAAATCATATCAGACCTAATTTAAGGGAAAATATCGCAATCTCATTTTTATCCGAGATTATTTATACTTCAGAATTTACTAGGGAATATTTATCATCCACATCCATGTTTACACAATATGTAATATTATTTATATCCTCCTAAAATTTTTTAAATCCAATTTTACCTATTGGTGAATTTTTAGTAAAAGTTATGAAAGGAATCTTTTTTCGTTTTCAGTACGAGATACTTTTTGACTTTTTCAGCCAAAGTACGAGAAGAATGATTTTTTTAACTTATACGGCATGAATGGATTTTTATGATTTCATAGAACATTATTTCAATGAATCTTACTTTACAAGTTTTCAAGTTTATTTTTAATTAACTTCTTTTAGTTTAAAATTTTATGACATTTTAAGAAAGGAAAAATGTTTTTGAAGTGGAAAGGATATTTTCCTCAAGAATTGAGTTCAAGTGTTTTATCAAAATTATTTTCCATCTAAGATAATATAGAGTTCAATTTTTATCCCTATTATTACATTAATTTTATTATGTTATGAAGGAATTATTTTTATGAAGTCCTTTTATCTTATATGGATTATGTTAAGATGACATGATGTTTAAGAATCCCATTTTTATTACATGGGTTATGCTATGATGTATGATTTATGATTTTGTGGAACACATAAGAATGGTATCATTATGAGATGGGTGGGACCTATATCTCCCTCCAATTAATTGGGTATAGATTTATATCTCATGAGATAGACATGGATCGAATGAAAAGTTAATCTGGTTCAGTGATACGGGACTGGAATGAGGAGTGAACTCGGTTCAGAAATGGACTTTTTCCACTATGATAGCCTTGGAAATGAGTCTTGACTAATATGAAATGATTTTATATGATTATGTGTGTATTCCAAAAAGTTTCATGTTTTATTTTATTATTATTGAGATTACATTTCACTAATATGATTTATCCCACGTTATGATATTATGATCTCTTTTGCAGGTTAAGATTTTCCAAAGGTTATGTTCTTATGAATATGATATGATTGATATTTCATTTGTTTACCCTTACTGAGCATTTGAGCTCACCCTTTTGTATGTTTTATTTTCCCCAGGTCAGGAAGAAGGGTATTAAGTAGGATGTTCCAAAAGGGACTCTAGATATGATGAAATAAACAGGATACAATGTAGATGCTTTATGAACTAGTTGTTTATATTTCCCAGTTTCTAAAGACACTATACCTATATGGTCCTATCATGGTTTTGTTATATGTTGTAATAAGTATGCTTCAATTTCGAAGTAATAACAATGTATGTAAAGTATGGGTCATTATATTGTGTTACCTCTAAGGTACATTTATGTAAACAATTAATTTTAAATAAATTTATTTAATTTGTTTAAAATTATGATAGATGAGAATCTCAAGGAAATTCAGATGAGAATTAAGATAAAATAATTGGTTAATTAAATAATATAGTTAATTTATTTTTTCATAATTTATCTTAAATAAGAATGATTAATAATTGAAATCTAGTTTTATTAAATTCATGATTTGTTTCATGCATGTGGATGATCATGAGAATAGACCATACCTTTGTATGTGATTGGTTTCATTTAATTTATTATTAAATTAAATTAGTGTTATTTGTGTCATCTATCATATCATTATATATGGGCCTATGTGCCCATGGTTTCTTTTATGTAAACCCCTTTCCCCTCACCTGCATGTGAGTAAAATCATATGTAATGGATTGAGCTCCCAAGCTAGTGGAGGTGGTTAAATTTTGGAGTTGAGGCAAAACCAATCCAAGAGAGATACATAGGTGGACAGGTGGAAAGATGTAACATGAATCTTAATTGGTTCAAGGTATTTTTTCCCCTTGATCAACGGTTAATTTATCAATATCTAGATAAACTAACCATTAGTAAAAGGTCATGATCATACCACTTTATTATTTTATTCCTATCAAGTTGAATGGTTATTTCATTTTTTATGTCTTGTCACGATCATATGAATTAATGAATTAACAAGAATGCAAGATAGAACTAAAATAAAATAGATTATGTGTAAATATTATCTAAGACATGGTTAATCACTAAAGTAAATCCACTTAATATTTACAAGAATTTGATAAATATAATAATTTTAAATTTATGTGTAAAAGGGTAAAATCCCTCAATAATATATATATTAAGTTAGTATATCCTTCCACTACTTCAGTTAAAATAGAAACGTTGTTTAAAATGATTAACCAACCAAATTTGGGGTGATTTAAATTATCATGGAATTATAACATGAATTTTTTAGTTGACGTAACTTAGTTCACATAAAGGGTTGACTTTCAAACCAAGACTTGGTGTAACTGATAGGCAAGGGTTCAATAAATCCAATTTAAGTATTTCATGATTGGTTAGTCCACTCAACAGATCAAGGAACTATGAGTTAATGCAGTTTGAATTTGAAATACCAACATAAAACAATTGAAGTTTCTTGACCAATCAAAGTTGGGGTAATGAGAAGGAGAATATGGATATTTTCAACTATAATTTCTAAGTAATGTTATATTCTGAAGCTAATGGTGAGGGCTATTGGGTTTCAATAAAATATTGGGATATTAATAAATAAAATATTTATTTATTTTTCTAAATTTTATTAGTTGAAGTATTAAATCTTTTCTCATCTTACCTGTAGAATCAAAAATAAAAATTACATCAAATATATCACTGTTATCCATACTTTATGAGGATAACCTTCTCACCGGCATAAATTTAGAAGAGTGGAAAAGTTGCTTACATGTTATCTTTCACCATGAAAGGAAATTGTATGTGTTAGAAGAACCTATTCCTAAAGCACCTAGAAATGAGGCCAGTGATGAATATTTTTCTCTCTATGAGAAACATTTGGATGATGCTATAGATGTTTAGTGTTTTATGATTTCCTCCATGACCAATGAGCTTTTGAAGCAGCATGAGGACATGGATTCATATAGCATGATGTATCACCTTTGAGATCTCTATCAAGATAAGGAAAGACAAGAGATATATGAGATCTCCAATGCTTTGTTTACAACTATGTTTTAAGATTTGACACCAACAGGGCCTCATGTAGTCAAGATTATTGGCTATATTGAACACTTATACATCTTATGGATTTAGTTCCTAGATGAGTTGTGTGTATATCTCATACATTCCTCACTACCCAATATCTTCTCCAGTTTTATCATTAATTATAACATAAGAAATAATGAGAAGATTATTTCATAAATTTTTACTCTAATTTTCCAAGTGGATAAGGATATGAGGCATGATAAACTCATGGTCCTTATGGTGAATAAAAAAATAAAGAACAAGGCAAAGGGTCCCAAGACTCATAACAAGTCTAAACCTCATGAGGATCTTCCTTCCAAGAAGAAGAAGATCTAGAGGAAAGGCAAGGAAAAGGAGGCAGTATGTTTTTCATGTGGAAAATAAGGCCACTAGAAGAAGAACTACACCCATAAGAAAGGGGGAGTTAAAGTTACATTTATTATAGAGTGTAATATTTCAATGTCTACACATTTGGTATTAGATAGAACTTTTCATGCTCACATATGTATCCAAATGTAGGAACCAAGTAGATTCCAAAAGATTTCTAAAGGAGAGAATTATTTGAGAGATATCAATAATGTGAGGTCGGCTTCTCTATCCATTGGTGACTACCACCATTCATTACCAATTGGAATTATTTTGGTTTTAAAATATTATCATTATATACCAACAGTTACCAAGAACATAATTTCTTTATCATTCTTAGATGCAGATGGGTTTATTTTCATGTTTGGAAAAAAAAGTTATTTGTTTTATAAATTCAACATATGTTATGGTATATAACATTTAAATAATGGTATTTATTTATTAAATTACGAAAACCAAGTATTGAAAATTGATCATGAATTGTGTTCACATGACTCATATAACACCCAGTTATGGCATCACCATCTTGGTCATGTAAATGAGAATCATTTGAAAAATCTCTATTAAGATAGGTAATTGGAATCTTGTAATATAAAACCAATTTAAATATTTCATGCTTGTTTACAAGGAAAAATAAAAAAACTGTTATTCGGTGGATAGGGTGAAAGGGCCATAGAGCTTATAGGATTGGTACACACTGATGTGTGTGAACCATTTTTAGTAGAATATTGAGGAGGGTATTCAAACTTCATAACATTTATTGATGACTTGAGTAGAAATAGTTATGTCTACCTGATTAGTTATAAGTCCGAGTCCTTTGAGAAATTAAAATAATTCAAGAATGAAATAGATAATAATATTGTAAAGTAGATAAAGAAGCTTCAATTGGATTGAGGTGGTGAGTGTATTAACCAAGCTTTTATCATCCTTTTATGGTATTTTGGGGTTCTATCTCAAATTACTCTACCTTATACACCATAGTGGAATGGTGTTATTGAAAGGAGGAACCATAAATTTTTAGAAATGGTAAGGTCAATGATGAGTCATGAAAATCTTCCATTATCCTTTTGGGGACACTACTAGAAAACAAGGCTATAGCCATGGACCTATAGCCACGGTTTTATAATTATGTGGCTATAACTTAGTTTATAGCCACACTTCTATTAAAATTGTAGCTAAATAATTGTTTATAGCCACGCTTAATAAATTATGTATCTATGTTTTTTTTACCATCCATCAGGATCCTCCGTGATTCCTCTCCCCAGACCCCTCGTGACCCAGCTTATCCCCGCGACCGCGGCCCTCTCTTCTTCGTGCGACTTCTTCTCTCAGCCGCCCTCCTCCACCCACTACGACTTATCCTCTCTCGGCGACGTCCTCTCCTCTCGGCAGCGACGCCTCCTCTTAGCGGCGACATCTCCTCTCGGAGGTGACCCTTCCTCCCCAACGGCCTTGGCGACCTCTCCTCTCCCCGATCCTCATCCCCCAACAGTTCTCGGACGGCCTTCACGACGCTGCCCCATCCTCATCCCCCTCGCGACATTTCCCATCACTGTCACCGAACAAGGAAACCCGGTCTACTTTGTAGTAACATCTCACCTCTCATACCTCAAAGTTGGTTGACTTTATCTGAATTACATACACATATTTCTCTCTGCTGAAATTCTTCAAACTAGAAATTAATTCCAATATGAAAAGGAAATTTTCATATCTTTTTTAAATCACAAGAGGATCTATAGAGATTTTTTAGGACTGAAAACCTCAATTTTAAACTCGGTTTACTCATAATTTCTAATTGGGACTTTAACTTCAATCTTCACACACATAGAAATACATTGGCCAAATTCTGGGTCAAACTACATGGTCTTAATTAGTTCTTTTGGAACCCAAAAATTCTGAATGATATTGACTCCTCCATAGGAACTCCCCTCAAAATTGATCGTAGAACATTAAATGATGACTTATGTCTCTTTTTTAGAGTTATGTTGGAAATTAAACATGATTCAAAGATGCCCACCACAATTAATTTCAATTCAAATGACTAAAAACTAAAATTAGAATTGAATATGAGAGGAAACCTCCATTTTGTGAACATTGTAAGATCATTGGTCATACAATTTTCAACATTAGAGTAATTATAAAACAAGTAACACAACCAGTTGAAAATGATTGGAAGGAAATTATGAGAAATAAAAAGGATAAATCCCCTATGATAGATATACCTGTACCCCCATCAAAGAAATATAAAACTTGGGTGAAATAGTTAAAAAAGTGATACGCATAGGGGATAACTCAAGTAATAACTGGGCTGATATGGCTGAATAAGAAGAAAACTCCATTAAAGATAAAGTCCTCTTAGAATAAATTGAAATGTAGGTGTTAGACACTATTAGGATATCCAATAAGGATGAATCTAATACATGCTCAACCAAACAAATTTCAGAATCTAACCAAAATTCTGAACATATCCCAGGTAAAAACTTGAAGTGTAATGAATGAAATACATTCACTACACCCCCTCATAACTATGTGTGCACTAGATCATTTCCTGTTTAATCTGTGGATGATCACTCCTCATCTTTAAGTACTTGAAAAATAGAGGACCCCTCCCTATTAAATGCCACTATTTCATTAGTGACAAAGATTCAGACCAACAGTAAAACAAATGTACCTGATAATTTCTCTAAAACTATAGATTCAACTAGCCATTCTATAGATTTTGGGAACTATTGTCTATCCCAAAATCTATTCAGGATATCACACATACTAGTTGTATGACTGCAACTGTTTCCATGGATTTGGAAACTGTTAAATCAATGAAGGTAAGTACACCCTCGGTACAGGTGACTAAAATGCAGGATCTCGTTGGATCCATTAAGAAGATTCATCCCATATAGGATACTGGGGTGGAGAAAAAAAGGATCCAGTTACAACCTCTTCTTCTACTTTATACTCTTTTTATGGTTCACAACCTGCTAATAGTGTTGATGTCATTAGTTCTCTAATGCTTTGAAATTTGAATCCTACAAACCTAACCATTAAAACTTCATTAACTCATGCTTCTATGAGATCTGTTAATCACTTCTCTTTCATATCTAATAATAATACTACTCTTGAAATGAAGTTGGTAACCAAAAATTTAGAGAAGGATTTACCTCCTTCTCCCCTTGCTCACTCTAAATCTATTACCAATTATGTAGAATCAGGGAGTCAAATGAGTATTTTTAAGGTTGTTTCAACTGAGACACATACCATGACTTCTAAAAATATTAAAAATGATGTATAACCAATCAAAGATACTTGAACCTCCCCGGTACAGGACCCAAAACATATGTAGGCATGTAATATTTCCTTTCCATTAAATCTATACCATCCAACAGGTCTAGATACTGCCTAACAATAGACAGTGGATACTTCAATGTTTTTAGGTACTCCTATTTCTACATCTATAATTAATGATGATTTCTCTATGAAATTTGGAAACTTGAATTCTAATCATAATATCAATTCTTTTTTGATCTGTTCTAAGAATTTTTTAGACTCACCTATGAATGATCCAATTAGGAAACCTACAAAGAAGATTCTAGTCACATCTAGGAATGAACAAGAACATGCCACTAAAAATAAACTAGAGGTTAGAAGAACTACTAAAAAAGGATCTGGAATAAAGATAAAAGGGTGTTCTAACTCCAAATTCAGGTTTAAATGATGATCCCCTTTTGGAATTTTCAGGGTATCGCTAACTATGACATGTTCATTGTTTTAAAAAGAATGGTTAACAACCATCATCCTATGTTATTTTCCATCGCTAAACCTAAAATTTTGTTTTCATCTATATAATCACATTTATGCCAACATAATTATGTTTTTACTAGTGCAATCAATAATACACACAATGATGATTATTTATAGATTTTTTCACTCTTATTTACACAATGTTAGTGTTTTCAATATCTCTGTCCAGATATTTACTTGCAACTTTAACATTTATGGAACACATACTTTCTTCTCCTTTGTCAATTCTAAAAATAGATAACAAGAAAGAAGAACTATTTGGAATGATCTCTCATCCCCAGTAACTAACATAACTACCCCTGGTTTCTAATTGGTGACTTTAATGCCATTATTAACTCAAGCGAGAAAATTGGACCTTCTCATGCTTCCATTTCAATGAAATAATTTAAAGCCTTGATTGAGGACACTAATATCGTTGAAATTAATCTCAATTGTGTAAAATAAACTTGGTATAGAATACATTACAAAAAAATAGTTTCCTCCAAATTGAATAGAGACTTCATGAATGTCCCTGCTATACTTTTATGGGACACTATCTCCAACACCACTCTTCACAAGCTGAATTTTGATCATCATACCATCTTGGTAAATGTCTCCTCTAATGTCATGAAACCCCAATTTCCTTTTATATTTAACAATGTGTGGTTCTCTGATGATTATTTCACCCATATCATCTAGAACTATTGGTATTCAATGTCTCATAACAATGATTCCTTTGCCTGAAACCTCAAATTGAAACATCTCCAATAGACTCTAAAAACTTGGTGCAGCTCTAAAGCCAAACAAGTTAACAATGACATCCCGATTCTTGAGAAAATCCTCAATGATCTGCAAAACAAAAACACCAGCTCCAACCTCATCACTGATCCTACTCAAGAACTAAACACTATAGTCAAACTCAACTATTTGCTCACGTTCAAAGAAAATATGAGAAAACAAGCATTTAAAGTTAAATGGTTAATCAACGGTGATAGAAATACCAAATTATATAACTCTTTTCAAATAACCAGGAAGGCTTGTAGGCCGTTAAAGGATAGGGACAACCTACCTGACAATGAGGGGTAGGGGGTGCAAGGGGAAGGGGGG
Source organism: Viscum album (assembly GCA_963277665.1). Lineage (NCBI taxonomy): Eukaryota > Viridiplantae > Streptophyta > Magnoliopsida > Santalales > Viscaceae > Viscum > Viscum album. The sequence continues at coordinate 1,277,453,546 of OY728122.1, forward strand.
CTATCTAGGAGGGGGTGAAGGGGTCTGGGGGAGCAGTGTGTAGGGGGCATGAAGGGGGGCAAGGGGTGTGGGGGTGCAGGGGTAGGGGGGATGTCCAGGGGGTTGGGGGATGTCTTGGAGGGAAGGGGTGGTGTCCGGGGGGCGTCCAAGAGGGAGTGGGAGGGGTGTCCAGGAGGGGGGTTCCCATTAGAGAATTCTATAAAAAATAATAGTTCATTGTTCAAACATATAGGTTTTAATGTGGGTGTTGGAGGTAAACCAAAATAATATTATGTGGTCATAGAAAGGTGTGACTATTCATGATTTTTTATAATCTGAAACATTTATGAATTCCCTTAACCATAATATTTGTTATGATTTTTTTATTGACATGTTATTGATGGTTACTTATTATCTTATGAAACAATACATATAATGTTAAGTTATTTTATAGATTATTTATTTAATCTATGTTTATATGCCTCAGAATGGATAGATACTGGATATACAACATTGATCAGGTCACTGATGAATTTCAGAAGGAGTTGCGAAATTTCTTTGACTTTCCATTCATTAATGATTCAGATGGCGGATTGATTCGATGCCTGTGTTTTGATTGTGTTGGAAGACCATGGTTAACTAGTGAGGAAGTGAGTTATCATATCACTAAACAAGGTTTCCAAAAAAATTATCGTGTGTGGTATCACAATGGAGAAAAAGCGCAAGTGGTGAATGACATCGATTCAGTAGAAAGGATTGGTATGAAAAATCTGATTTCTGGTCGGTTTCCTTTTGTTTCTGAAGCTAGCTCATCATGTAGACCAATGCAAGAGGAAATGAATACCGGAACACAGTTTTTGTTTATTAATCAGGATGATGATGTTGTGAGTGTTAGAAAGCTGATGGAAGATGCAAATACTCCAGTATATCAGGCATGTGGAAAAATGAGCAAACTTGAGTTTTTAATGCGATTATATCATGGAAAAGAAATGTATGGATTTAGTAATACTTTGGTCTACTATCTCCTTACATTTATTAAGGATTTACTACCTGATGATGCATGTATTCTATAAAATAATTACATGGCATCAAATTTGGTTGAAAATTTTGGATTTTCATCTATTAAGATTCATTCTTTCCCCAAATATTGTTTTCTGATCTCAAAGGAAAATGCAGAGTTAAGTCAGTGAAAACAGTGTGGCACATCAAGGTGGAAGACTAATAAAGATGGAATGCAATCTCGCATACCAGAGAAAGTGATGTGGAACTTCCCTTTAATTCCCAGGCTTCAAAAACTTTTTATGTCAGAACAAATGGAAAAGAATATGAGATGGCATGAAGATGAAATAAATAAAGATAATAATGAAATAGTGCATCCTGCAGATGGTTTGTCTTGGAAGAAATTTGATAGGTTACATCCTTATTTTTCAACTAACCCACTAAATGTTAGATTGGGATTATCCTGTGATGGTTTCAACCCATTTCGCCAAATGCATACTGCACACAGTACTTGTCCTGTTTTCATTCACATTTATAACTTTCCTTCATGGATGTGTATGAAGAAGCCATTTACTATCATGAGTATATTGATATCTAGACCCAGTGATGCTAGAAATTATATTGATATATACTTGAATCCATTAATATAGGAGTTAAAGGAGCTTTGGATTTTTGGTGCATAGGCGTACGATGCATTTAGGAAGGAGTACTTTATGTTTTGTGTAGCTTTATTATGGACAATAAATGATTTCCCTGCCTATGGAATGATGTCTGGTTGGAGTACTAAAGGGAAATTATCCTGCCCTATTTGTATGAAAAATACACAATTTCAAAGATTAAGGTTTCGAGGAACTTTCAGCTTCATAGGGTATCGACAATTTCTACTGATTGATCATCCATACAGGAAAAATCGAAGACAGCTCGATAATGTTGTCGAGGCAGATGAGACACCTCAACAAATTTCAGGGAATGATATTGTTAAAGAAATTGATGATTCAAATTATGTTCTTGGAAAAATTCAATCAAATATCAGAAAGTGAAAACATGTTAATTCGAATTCCAATAACAATTGGAGAAAGAAAAGAATATTCTTTGAGTTGCTATATTGGTTATCGAATTTATTGCTTCATTGTTTGGATGTAATGAATATCGAGAAAAACATTTGTAAGATGTTACTTGCTACTATTTTAAATGTTAAAGGAAAAACAAAAGATGATTTGTGGTCTCGTCGTGATTTGATGGATTGGGGTATAAGAGTAAAACTTCATCCTGAGTTAATTGGTAAAAATATGTGGAAAGTCCCTATTTCCTGTTATTCGATAAAAAATGTGGAGAAGAAACAATTTCTTCAGGTCTTAGAAAGTTTGAAGGTTCCAGATGGTTATTCAAGTAATATTTCGAAAAGGGTGAATACACAATATGTGAAACAAAAATCTTTTAAAACCCATGATTACCATGTCTTGTTACATGAGTTGATTCCTATTTCCATTCTACATTTAATTTCACATAATGTTAGAGTTTCTGTGATTAAGTTATGTCATTTTTATCGATACCTTTATGCCAAAATACTGAGCAGAAGTGTTGTTCAGAAATTACAGAGAGATGCACCGATTATTCTTTGTGACTTAGAGAAAATTTTCCCACCGTAATTTTTCACATGTATGTTACATATGATTGTGCATATTCCCATAGAAGTTCTTTTTGGTGGTCCTGTTTCGAGTCGGTGGATGTACCCTATAGAAAGAACTATGTTTACATTGAAATATTATGTGAGAAATAAATATCACCCTGAAGTCTCTATTGTGAAATGTTATTTAGCGCAAGAATACATGGATTTCTATTCATCGTACTTATATAACATCACCACGATGTCTAATCGACTTATGAGAACTGAAGATGAGCAATATGATCCCATTGAGAATGAATTTCCTTCACTACCCCAAACAGGGGGGATATTTGGATCGTACTCATTATGTACTTTAAGCAAGGAAGAGTGGGAAATGGCTCATCGTACAGTATTATTCAACTATGGTGTGCTTGATGATTATATAAAGTAAGTAAACTAATAAATATGAATTTTTTTCATTATGTTATTTCTTCATATATTCCGACATTTTTAAGCTTTCATATTTTTATAGAACATTTATAAATTATAAAAAAGAGACATCTCCCTCTATCTATTAAGAGGAAAGAACTGCAACAAAGCAAAGAATTTGCTGCTTAGTTAAAGTCAAAGGTAATAGATTTTTCTTCTTCTTATAACATAATCACATGTCTCTGTTTAATATTCAATGTTGGTATCTTTTAGATTTTAACTCTACAAATGAATGAAGTATCAGATGAAGTAAGAGCGTTATGCTTTGGTCTAAACGATGTGGTACGTGATTGTAAAGCAGTGGTTGTCAATGGATTTAAATTTGTTATAAATAGCTGTGAAAAAAATGGCAACACAAAATGATGGTGTGACGATAAGAACCACAACATATTGTTATGTGAGTGCATCAGATAGACAACCTCGGTTATAAAATATATCATATTATGGTGTTGTTAAAAGAATCATTTTATTATATTACTATGCACATGGTCACGTCGCAATGATGAAATGTAAGTGGTTTGATTCAATGACATGACAAGGAATGCATATTGATAACTATGGATTTAGAGTGATTGATATGAATCTCCAACTTCACACTGATGAACCTTATATTCTTGCGTCACGGGCTAGATAGGTGTTTTATGTAACTGACCCGTTACAACAACAATTTGGTGTTATTGTTGATGTAATTCCCAGACATATTTTTTACAAAGACATGGATGACAATGATTTTGTAGATGAACCTGTCGGTATTTATTCAAATATTGCATTTGATGACTCAGAAGACTCAATTTCTAGAATAGATTGTGAACCAGAAATTGTCACAGACCACACAGAACATTGATACATTTGTAATTATTTACCGGACATTATTGTAATATTGTATATGTTTTTTTAAACTTCCATAGATGATATCAAATTAACTAGTATATTTTATCAATATAAATATCACATTGAAAATTTATCTCATTGTTTTATGATACAATTGTATTATTTAACATTTTGCATTATTTCTATTTATTTGAGAATATTATTTTAAATTTTCAGGTCAAAATTTCTGAATATGATGATATTAGAAGAAATAGAAGAATACGAAGAAATGAACAACATATGTCTCATCTGTCCAACACTATAAGAGCAATTTATGTTTGAATATTATGGTCTTTAATATTATTTATCTTGTTATTGTTCATTTAATTTTATCATCTATGTTATTTTAGGCTACTTCATTGAGGAGACGGTTGTATTATACTACTAAGGCTGATAGTATGGCGAGGGGTATTGATTCTACAGTTCAGCCTACTACTATGCCGCTTGAGTCACCAGAAAGTCATCCTCCCATTATTCCACCTCCATATTATCCATACCCACATTTTCCATATCCTTTTCTGCCCGCACCCACATCGGATGGTAGTTCTCAGACTCCCATCCCTCCTTATTTTCCATTCCAACCATCCACTGTACATGGCACTTCTCCCCTATATATCCCACCACCATATCCATATCTATATCTACCCTCATCTATATAGGTTTATCCATCTACTGTACAGAGTACTCCTATTGTAGATATCCCACCTACCACAGAGGCTACTCCCCCTCTAGATGTTGCACTTCTGGGGTCAACAGATCCCCCATCTACTGGTAGGTGTTTAAACATTACTGTTAGTGATTAATGATAAATTCATATATATTATTATCTTTTTTTACCTTTTTTCATGATTAGCTCCAATCTCCACCAGATGATGAGGCCGCACAAAAATGCGAGAGTTTTGGAATCAACAGAAGCAAATCATGGTTGAATACAATGAGGAAAAAGATATAATTAAAAAAAATGGTACAGAATGTAAAAGCTTTATGGGAACACTTTCTAGAAACAGAAATATCATTCTGGTTTAACCAATAAGTTGGAGGGAAGTTAGAGAACAAATAAAGGACAATTCCTGGGCAGAGATCTTGGTAAGTAATGTTAATCACCTTTTATATATATTAATTTATAATATTATATTAACAAATATTGTGTCCATTGTAGTTCTGATATAATTTTCCTAATGGAAAAAATGACAAGGCTGCAAGGTTAATGGATTTAGGTGAAATGTGGCGAGTGTACAAGTATTTCTTATATCTTGGTTGGAAAAAGAGAGTTGGCATGGAGCTTAAAGAAGTACCAGTGATTCATGATTTCCCAATATCACAATACAAAGAGATTATTGACTGTTAGAAGAGTCAATAGTTTAAGGTAGTTGTTAAATTTATATATATATATTCATTTATTTATTTGAAAATGAGTTTTATTTATGTTAATGAAATTATATAATAATTTTTTTATAGTAGAAATCAGACAGAAATAAAAGAAATAAGAATGGAATGAAACATGTTTATACTCATGGACACACTTCACTCCCAGATCTTGAGAAAACACATGAAATTTAATATTTAAAATATTTATCTTCATTTAATGTAATTTTTTTGACTTCCAATATTGATTTATTTCTTTGTTTTTTTCAGAACAAATAATTGTATATTGAGGGTTTCTTTCCTCACTCTACTTTTTTTTGTATAAGCAGAAAAAAGAAAGATGGTACTGTGCCAAATACTAACACTGAGAAGGTTATTGTAAGTATATTTCAATTTATTTTATTTTGACTGAATTTAATTCCTTATATTATTTTATCATTTTAATTTATGTTATATATCAATCAACAGAATTCTTTAGAGACATTGGAAGAAAAAGAGCCTGACAATTTGGTACCAAACGATCATCTACATCAGGTATTAGGAGATGAGCATCAGGGCAGAGTGCATTGTCGACCTGGGAATAATATTGTACCATCTCGATACTAGTCTAGTGAAAACATTTCTTCGAGTACCAATTCTGTTTTGGTCACAGTGGAACAGATAAATTCCGCAATCAAAGAAGCAACTCAAAAGGCAGAAAAGACGATATTTGAAAATATGAAGAAAGTTATGTCTACCATTTATTCTATGATTTCACCAGAAGCAGCTGTAGCGGTTGACATATGTTTGATATCGATGAGTTCTTCTGGTGGAGCCGGAGCTGGAGCTGGATCTGGAGCTGTAGCCGGAGCCGGAGTTGGAGCTGTAGCTGTAGCCGGAGCCGATCCCAGTGTCGGTTCCAGTACCAATGTTGATTTCGATGATGATGTTGGTGGCGTGAGAGGTGTTGATGGTGTTTCTATAGGAGGAGTGGATGAGGACTATCATGAATCTGATGATACAGATATTGAGACTCACTATTGATGTGAATTGTATTTTTGGATTGTTAATATGTGTAATTTTATTATGCAATGAGGTTTTATTATTTTAATATTGAATTGTATTGTGGTGTTTCTGACTATTTATACATATTGTTTATGTAGTAGTTAAGTTTTATTATTATTATATTGAATTGTATCCTCCTTCGACGTGACCATCGTACCTCCTCGATGACGCTGCTCTGAGGCAGCCCATCTATCTCTTTCGGCACACCTTCGATGGTATGTAGTCCAATTTTCTATTTTTTTCTTGAGATGGCCCCTCTGTTAGTTTCACTGATCATATTGTGGGTTTTATGACTTGTATTGGTGTGCATGATAGGGATGCATGCTATGCAGATAACCAACAAGAAAACATAGTCGATGCAATTGATTTTCTCCCACGAATTGCAATCAGGATTGACGTGAATATAGAATTCATAAGGTAATGGTTATTTTATACCAATTTTTTCAAGACATTAGTAACCATTTGTTGTGTTTTTATTGGTGTTTCATGGAAATCCTGTGATAAATTATTTTTTTGGGTTCTAAATACTCAATTCCATTACAAGGGGTAGGGGCAGGGGGGTGTGCAAGGGGCGGGGGGGGGGGGGGGGGCAGGGGTGGCGTGTGCAGGAGGGTTTGCAAGGGGGCAGGAGGAGGGAGAGGTGGTGATGTCCAGGGGGTGGTAGGGGGTGTGCAAGGGGGAATTGGGGGCCGGGGTGTGTGTAAGGGGGCAGGGGCTGTGCAGGAACTGCATCTGAATGTCATGCAGTTTTGTTATGCCTGCCTGGTTTCATTCAATACAAAATTTTTATAGTTTCATTCATGCAGATAATGAATAGTTGACTTACTGATTAGTGTTGTTTCCCTCCACTCCATGAATTAGTATATTTCCCCATAAATATTTCCATAGGGTCTTTCTATGCTACCGAATTAAATTTTTAACTTCTGTATACTCCATGCCCTACTTTGGCATCTCTGACTCGCGATTTTCGTCGGGACTTGCTATGACACCCACTGGATTTTTACTACTGCTCCACACCCTCCTCTAACATGTGCAATAGCCATCTATTTCTGGTAAATCAACTTTTGTCCGATCTGCTTCTCCACGCCCTCCATAACGGTGTCGACTTATCCACCATCGCCAAAGGTATGGTTTTACCACACCATTTTTTACGTCATGACAAGTTTTCTTTTTACTCAACTGCATCCTAAAATATGAAATTTAACCCCAGACTCGCATTTTCATAATATTATGTAGTTTCATGTTTGGTTGTTTAATGTTTTCAATGTATGGGTGAAATCTCCAATTTAGGTTATGTTGATTCATCTTCCAACATCAATGGCATTGAAAAGGGTAAAATTATGATATCATCTTATTTTCAAGATTAAAATTAATATTTCTACTATTGTAATTAATGAACACATGATATTTTTATCATTTCATTAATGTGATTTATTCTTTCAAGTCAAGAATCATTACAAATAGTATTGACAACGACATTGTAATGTGCCTTTCAAAAGGGTTGGGTGGGGAGAATTTTATAAAAGGTGTGTAGTTCGACTATTTATCAATTATCAATTACTATTTATTGTAATTTTATCCATTGAAAACTTTAAAATTGTCAAAATTATTTTAGATTCATTTAATGTTTTATATTTTCCAATTCCATTTTAATTGATTTCATTTATAAAATCTATAATTTTCAGGTTTAATTCTCCAGTTTAGGTGATTTTGCTTCATCTTCCAACATCAATGGCATTGAAAAGGGTGAAATTTCTATATCATATTATTTTCTAGATTAAAATTAACACGTATAATATTTTAATTAAGGATCACATAGTATAGTTATCATTTCATTAATGTGATTTATGCTTTCAGGACAAGCATCATTGGAAATAGTATTGACAATGCTATTGCAATGTGCCTTACAAAATGGTTGGGTGGGGATAATTGTATAAAAGGTATGTAGTTCGACTATTTATCAATTATCAATTAATATTTATTGTAATATTATCCATCACAATCATTTCTTTAATGATTTCACTTTGATATTCTATTCAAGAAACACATCAAGATGTGCCCAGAAATCTGAAATCTGTACCTATTTTCAATACATCTTCAGGTTAGGTCACTTCTTTTATTTGTACATTTATTACATTGGGTCTGAACTGTTATATTAATTGATTTCAAACAATATAAATCATGATAGGCTATAAGAGTTCATTTTATGTCAGGAACATGAAGCAACTGACACTGAGCAATATTATACTATTTTCCTGAAAAAAAACTTAAATGATGCTTACATGTTAGGGGGCTTCAATACTATATATCTGTACAGAGATTGATTTTCCAGAACATGTACATATTAATACATTTGTACAGATATTGTTGAATTTTTGTGTAAATATATTGAACTTTATTCTAGAAATTTACATAATATCTATGTACAGATTAATATAGTAGGGATGTTGGAAATTAAATGCATCTATTTTTAGATAAGATATGGTTCCAAATTTCACAACCAATATAATAATTCACTGTCACTATGGTAGTAGTGTGGATGGACCTCTATTAGAAAGTCATCACTATAGTTAGGGGTATCCCTTTATTTTATAGTGTTTTCCTTAAGGAGGTGGATTAATTTGAGGAGTAGGAGATGCTGCAAGATTAAGAAGTGCTCTAGATGGATAATGTTTCAATCCAATCCCACCACCAGCTATAGGTAGTCTATTCCAAACTCATGGTGCCATTTTTGGGGACCATATGATGATGCATACAAGGGATAGACATGATCAGGTACTGATTGAGATAGTTTCAGGTATGATATGCGTATTCTGTATATTCTATATGTGTTTAACCATAAATAATGTGTTTCTGCCTCTCTCCATGCAGGAATCTGAAAATTTTCAAGCAAATTGTAGTTGCAAATACTCTTGTAGTCAAAGACACCGCCATTCAGTGCATATTGTATTCATGTATAGCTGTAATTATCCAAATAAAATTGTCCATATAATTTCATAGGAGCTGAGATAAATCTATTGCTAATTGGTGAATTTGCTAATTAGATTCCTTCTCACCCCATATTTAACACAGGTCTGCAGACACCCAATATGGGATAGATTCTATGACAGCTATATTAAAGATGCAAAGATAATTGGTGACTGAGATTATAACAGGTTTATATGGATACATTCCCTCTAATTACCACATAAACTACACTTATTTGGATGGACTACATGCACATTGTGCACTAATTTGTTAAACAGGTTGTAACTTTTTAACAAAATTTCTTTGGTTGGTTTGTTTTAAAAATTACTATATTGATCCTTAAATAATCATCTTTTACATATGTACTAAAATAATTTGTTAATTATTAACACTTTATTGTGGAATGTTGTAAAATCTTTCTTGATAATTGAGTTATTCATGTTGGCCCACAGATACACTCTGTAGAGGGAGGTTCGATGGAAACCTTTGGAGGGGTATTCATTAAAAATATGAATGATAAATTTTGTATAAGTACAATCCAATGAAAGGTATGAAAATTGGTTCTTTATTTAATATACATCATAGTGTTGGGTTTCATGCATGGTGTTCTTGGAATTTTGGGATTCTAATTGTTTCCTATAAGATAAATAAGGGTCTTTTGATCATTTCAACCCCCTTAGCGGTATTAGACCTATGTTGTGTGCTTGGTTCACAAGATCATGTTATAAAATGAAGAAATTGTAGGAATCGTTCATGATGTTGAAAAATAGAGCACCATATTTTATAAGAGATATGGTGAATATTGTTAAATATGACTAGAAGATGCAGTAGTTGGTATTATGACATTATAATTGGTTTTTAAGGATTATTACATGCTCTAACCACATAACACATAATATTAACCTAATATTAATGTCACACAAGTCATGTTCACTGAAGATAATTATACATAGTGACTTTAATAATCCAACATTTCTATCTCACCTTATACAGGCCCACACATAGATAATTATAGGTAGTGTCTAAAATAATTTGTAATTTTTTGACACTTTATTGCAATAGTTTGTACCACACATTTATATTTTCAATATATTCAGTATAACAATATTCATGCAGGGTTTTGATCCTGCTTACAAGGTGACATGATGGAGTAACACTCGATTTTGGAGAAATACAATGTCATGGAAGACTGGAGCAAGGGTATATTTTCAAGCAGTGAGTCATTCTATTTTTTCAGTTAATAGTTTCTTTTACTTGTATTAAATATGATATTTGCCCATGTGTATATATATATAAATGCATATACAGGTGAGTGGAGACTGGTATATGCATATAAGTATATGTGCAAGGATCCCCTTGCACATGCTCATGGTCGTGCGGGTGTGTGCATAGGGGCTAGGTGTCCTTGTATGTGTGTGAAGGTGCATATACCCAGTGGGGGAGTAGTAACTTTTAGTTAGAAATCCCCAAGAGCCGAAGTGGATGGATTGGTTCCACCTTGTGGTAGGATCCCTCTTCAAGCCTCTTTAAGTCAAGAATGCTTTAAATTGAATTTAGTTTATTTCATAATTATGCTTAATTATATTGAATTGAATATCTTGAATAAGTGGTCTTTAATATAATTGTTTTATTTGATAAATAAATTCATGTTTTTATAAATAATGTCATTTTTTATAATAAAGAAATGCCATGATTTTATAATAAAACCCCTCCAACGGAGGTGCGCTGTCTTCTAAACCAAAGAGCAGTGATAGTTATTTGCATCGTGTTTATATTTGGTTTGAGTATTTCATATGCCTCTTGTTGGTGTTTTTTTGTGGCTAGTTAGTTTTTGTTTTCTTTGAATAATATAAATTGGCTTATCATACTCGTTTAACTCAAATGACATTGCCCGAGTAGGCATATTCCTTGACCATGACACTTTCTTTTTCACTCTTTGAATATTATAAATAAAATTTCCATGTTTAGGAAAAGTGAATGAATTTGTAAATGGTTTGTGTAGGGTGTATGATTATTTTTCATCATTTTGATGCCCTTTAGATGTTGCATCATTATGCAGCTCGCTAAAACCTTCTCTAGCGATCCCTTGTTATAGCATATTAAATAGTTGATCTATTCTATCATCTCTCGGTGGGGCAATGGCTAGAATGTTGTCCCGCCTCCTCCCACTCCCTTTGCTCCTGGCCGGAAGATGCTGCCCCGCGGATGTCTCTAGACCGGGCCAACACGTCGCGGTCATGCCACTGTCATGTCGCGGTCACACTGCGGTCATGCTGCGGTCACGCCGCGGTCACGCCACGGTCACGCTGGGGTCATGCCATGGTCAAGTCGTGATTTGGCCCTGCTCCAGGATGACACCCCGCGGCGGTTCACAGTGATAGTATTGCATGAGTCTTGTGATCAATGTTGAGACTGACTAATCACAATTTTTTCCGGTGGGGTGACGACCGGAATGTTGCCCCACCTCCTCCCACTCCCTTCTCTTCTGGCCGGAAGATGATGCCTTGTGGATGTCACTGGACTGGGCCAACATGCCGTGGTCACGCCGCAGTTACGCCATGGTAATGTCGGGATTTCGCCCTGCTCCAGGACGACACCTCGTGGTGGTTCGCAGTGATAGTATTCTATGAGTCTTGTGATCAATGTTGAGACTGACTAATCACAATTTCTGTCTATAGGGAAATGATCGGAATGTTTCCCCGCCTCCTCCCGCTCCCTTTTCTTCTGGACGAAAGATGATGCCCTGCGGATGTCGTTGGACCGGTCCAACAAGCCGCGGTCATGCCGCGGTCACGCCGCGGTCACGCCGCGGTCACGCCGCGGTCACGCCGTGGTCATGATGTGATTTTTCCCTGCTCTAGGACAAAACCTTGTGACAGTTCGCAGTGATAGTATTCCATGAGTCTTGTGATCAATGTTGAGACTGACTAATCACAATTTCTGTCGGCAGGGCGATGACCCGAATGTTGCCCCACCTCCTCCCGATCCCTTTGCTCCTGGCTGGAAGATGCTGCCCCACGGATGTCACAAGACCAGGACAACACGCCGTGGTTACGTTGCGATCACGCTGCGGTCATTCCATGGTAATGCCATGATTTGGCCCTGCTCCAGGACGACACCTCGCGGCGGTTCACAATGATAGTATTCCATGACTCTTGTGATCAATGTTGAGACTGAATAATCACAATTTCTGTCGGTGGGGTGATGACTGAAATGTTTCCCCACCTCCTCATGCTCCCTTCACTCCTAGCCGGAAGATGCTGCCCCACGGATGTCACTGGACCGGACCAACACACCGCGGTCACGCCGCGGTCATGCTATAGTCACGCCACGGTAATGTTGTGATTTGGCCCTGCTCCAGCCACATCCTTCCCACACAATCCCCCTTCCACCTTCATTTCAGCCCACTGCCACCAGCATTCCAGCCTACAACAGCCCCCCTACCACCTTCGAATCAGCCTGCACCATCCCCCCAGCACCTGCAACTAGCCCCCTTCCACCAGCATTCCAGCCCCCTTCTACCTGTATTCGAGCCTGCACCAGCCCCCAGCCACCTACAATCCAGCCCGAACCAGCCACCACCCCCCAGCCTCCTTCAAAACACTCATTCCATCCCTCTGCCACCTGCAAAATGGCCTGAGCCCTCACCAGCCCCCGACCTTCTACATACCAGCCTGCACCAGCCCCCAGCCACCTACAATCTAGCCCACGCTATCCCCCTATCACCTATTCCAGCCCGCACCATCCCCCTGCTACCTGCCTTCCCGCCTGCACCAGCCACTCCAGCCCACACCAGCCACCACACCAGCCCCCAGCCTCCTGCATTCCAGGATGTGTGAGAAAAACTCCATGCAAATCACAAAAAGGAAAGGTGAAAATAGATCCCCTTTTCTGAGCCCTCTTTCCCCTGAAAAGTATCCATGTAAACTATAGCAACTTTGACCATTGTAGCAGTGCGGACTTTGGAGTCCACTTTACTGTTCTTTTTACTTACAGCCGGTAGCCACTAAAGTATTGGATACATATAGGAAAGGCTGCATAAGATTGAAAAAGTCTATAATAATATTTCCTCATCTCTCCATACTACTAGAGAAATATTCTCTTCTATGAATATCTTGAGTAGAGTTGTCATCACTTTCAACTAGTCAACCTATTCCTTGAAAACTCATTCTACAGAATCTGCCTCAATTAATCTTGATGAGATGAATTCACATCACCTATAAAAATATGGATATACTATTTGACTATAGACAAGATCGAATCAGCATCAACTAAAGCCAATGGAGGTGGAGCACTAGATGTAGATGCAACAGTAGGAGGTTCCTGATAACTCAAAATTCCACTAAAATATAAAAGAAGTCTTTCTCTGAAATATTATAAATATACTATGGATACAATATCTGAAGGAACTGGGGAAACAACTCTCTCAACAATAGGTAAAGCAGCCTCTACATGTTATGATTTGGTAGGTACATCTAAGGGAAAATCCTGAAGCTCACATGCTCGGTCAATCTGGTTAACTAAGGATTCCTTAGGATATGTTCAAGGGATGTATAGGGGGTTTCTATCCAACCGGGGGGCTGTCCAGGGGGGTCCAGTAGGGGGGGCTATCCAGGGGGGTCCAGCGGGGGGGACTGCTGTCCAGGGGGGCTGGGGCTGCTGTCCAGGGGGGTCCAGCAGGGGGTGGGGGGAATTTATATGAAAAAAAACAAGCTGATCCTTCATGAAAAGGCGGGTAATTACAACCTCCCGTCAATGAAACTCATGCTCGAGTTGATCTTATGAAGGTAAAAAAGGCATTGTTAGTGAATATTTCTAGCTGTTAAACTCATATATCATCTTCCCTTTCCTAGGTCTCTTCCTGTACTCGATTATGCTGTTATAGCACCTGTACCAGGGGAACTGATTTAACTTGGAGTGTCTTCCCGCTCTGATCAAAAATATGAATGAGATACTCCTCTAATGAAGCATATACATCCTACTAATCCTCATCAGTAAAAAATACATGTGTTGTATCTAGAGAGTATTAGTGCATCCAAGACACTTGAAGTACATCATGCTTTGACTGGTACTTTTGAGGGAGTGCTAACTTGTAGTCCACTAGTCTGATCTATTTTAGAACATCAAAGGGTCCAAAAAACCTCAGTAATATCTTATCCTACCTATGAATATGTCTATAACTATATGAATTTCACAACTTTCTTTTTTAAGCTAGTATGTGGAGCTGTAAGACGTGAGAAATATGGGATGAGGCGTCGTTAATAACTGAATTTCACAAAGAAACACATGATTTCAAATACATTGTTGGAATATTCCCATGAAACAACAACCATTACATTCCCTAGGCCTATTAAGAATCCTAACTTAGAGATGATATTACCCAGGATGTGTACATTGTTGATCCAAAAGTGTCATTCTCTGATCTTAGCATAGAGATGATGCTCTCTAGGTGTATTCAGCATGATATCAATATGGGTTTCATGGTCATGTCTCAAGTCTGAATACAATAAGATTTCATCAATAAATACTACCATGAATTAATCTATATATGGGTGTAAAAATCAGTTCATAATATCTATAAAGACTGTAGGTTCATTTTTTAGTCCAAACGGCAAGAAAAGGCACTTGTGCAGACCAAACATGATCTTGAAAACTGTGTGAGGTATATATGAAGTCGTGAAACAAACATGATGATAGCCTGACCTTAAATATATCTTTGAAAACAATCTATATCTTCATTGTTGATCAAATATGTCATTTATTCTATGTAGTGGAAACCAATTATTTAATGTGAGCTGGTTCAATTGGTAGTAATCCATGAAAAGTCTGAGGGTGCCATCTGTATTCATGTAAAAAAGGAACTAGTGAAACCCCATGGTATGTACTAGGGAATATGAAGACTTTAGCCTCTAGGTCCTAAAATATCTTCTTGAGATACAGAAGCTCCATAGGTTCCATCCTATAAGGAGTAATGGTTATTGGTACTGCTCCTGGAACAATTTCGATATAGTATTCTACCTCCCATACTAGTAGAAGACCATAGATGTTGTTAGGATAGTCTTCAATGAATTTTCCCACTACCAGTGGAAAAAAAAGGTTTGTAACCCCTGGTACTCAAGTAAAATGATAGTGATCTGATCTATCACACTACCCATCCTTTACAGCTCATACCTATCTTGAGTCACATAGAAATCCGATTATAACTTATTCACATACCTACTTCCCTATGGGGATTTAATCATCGCCCTCCAATGACAGCAGTTAACATGGGATCAATAGGTAACTAGTCTATCAATCCTGTTGATTACATAAAAACCCATCATATCAAGGATTAAATGATTCCAAATAGAAAGGTATCCACCTATCATAAGAGAAAAATCCTTAAAATAGAAAACACCCTCTAATCTGATACCTAATAGGGTATCAAGCATCATAACACCATGAAATGTCTTAATCTAAGGGACCAGACATTCCATGATTTCCTTAGATATAAAATAATGAGACACTCATCTTCCAAATATATAAAACACTAATGTGGATGCTTCAAGAATTTTACAATGATTAGTAGAAAGTCTGACAACCTACTCCTCTCCCATAGTCGGGACTACATGTAATTGGTTTGTACCATGGCCTTGAGTCACTTCCTAAGTACCCTGACCAAGTCTACTCTACAAGCACTGAGAACCATAATTCTAATTTCCACTACCGCAACTTCCACCTCAGTCTAATTTTCTAGAGGTATTATAGCTGCCTGCCTTTCATGATACTACTTGCCTCACTCCTACACATGGAGGTGGTATAGATCCCCTCTTGGTATGAACTGCTGGTAATATTCTGAAAAAAATTCTAAATATGTCCCATCCTTACATAGCCTCTACAATCCACTGGTTTGTGCAAGAATTGAGGGTTATTATGTCCTCTATTTCTGCACTTGAGACTCATGTAAGTGCAGTTATGTGTTTTTTTTATATTTGGATTTGTTTAATTCTTATTATGTAAATAACTTTTGTGTATAATTTAATTTGGAGGGGATTAGTAGGGGGAAGGGGGAAACTAGTAAGGGGAGGGGAATCTGTCTAGGGTATGGGGGGAATCTGTCCAGGGGGAGGGGAATCTATATAGGGTGATCTCTCCAGGGTCTTGGGGGCAGGGGGAAACTGGTAGGGGGTGCAAGTGGGGGCTAGCAGGGGCAGGGGGGGGGGGGGCAGGAATGGAAGGGGGAGGGGAATTTATCCAGGGTCTAGGGGAATTTGTCCAGGGGGATGGGAATCTGTCCAGGGGGACCTATCCAGGGTCTTGGGGGTGTCCAGGGTCTGTCCAGGGGGGGTGTCCAGGGTCCGGGGGGTCTGTTCTGGGGGGTCTGTCCAGGGGGTCTGGGGGGTCTAGGTTTTGGGGGGGCAGGATTGGTAGGGGGAGTGGGGAACTGGCATGGGGAGGGGGGGAAACTAACAGGGGGAGGGGGTAACTGGCAGGGGGTGTAAGGGGTGGGTTGTCCAGGTTCTGGGGGGTGTCCAGGGGGATCTGTCCAGGTTTTTTTTTGGGGGGGGGGGGTCTAGGGTCTGTCCAAGAGGGTGGGAGGGGGGTCTGTCCAGGGGAGTGGGCGGGTATGGGGGTGTCCAGGTTCTGGGGGGCAGTACTGGCAGGGGGAGGGGAATCTGTCCAGGGTCTGGGGGGAATCTGTCCAGGGGGAGGGGAATCTTTCTAGGGGGATCTCTCCAGGGTCTTGGGAGCAGGGGGAAACTGGAAGGGGGCGCAAGTGGGGGCTGCCTGGGGAAGGGTGGGGGGAAGGACTGGCAGGGCGAGGGAAATCTATCCAGAGTCTCGGGGGAATCTATCCAGGGAGATCTTTCCAGGGTCTTGGGGGGTGTTCAGGTTCTAGGGGGTGTCCAGGGTCTGTCCGGGGGGTGTCATGGGTCTGGGGGGGGTCTATCCTGGGGGTTCTTTCTAGGGTCTATCTGGGGGGGGGTCTCTCCAAGGGGTTTGGGGGGGTGTCCAGGTTTTTTTTTGGGGGGGGGGGGTAGGACTGGCAGGGGGAGGGGGGAACTAGAAGGGGTAGAGGGGAAACTAGCAGGGGGGAGGGGACCGGCAAGGGGAGGGGGTAACTGGTAGGGGGTGAAAGGGGTGGGGTGTCCAGGTTTTGGGGGGTGTCCAGGGGGATCTATCCAGTGTCTGGGGGGCGTCCAGGTTCTGGGGGGTTCCAAGGTATGTCCAGGAGGGTGGGAGGGGGGTCTTTCCAGGGGAGTGGGTGGGTCTTGGGGGTGTCCAGGTTCTGGGGGGTCCAGGGTCTATCTAGGAGGGGGGCTTTGCAGGGGGAGGGGGCGTCTGGGGGAGGGGGTTTTATGTAGGATGGGGGTGTCCAAGAGGGAGGGAGCTGCAGGGGGTGTGGGCTACTGTAGGGGGCTGTGTAGGGGGTGGGTGGCTATTTTTTTATGGTTTTTCACACCCTATATCCACGGTTTCTAACCGTAGGTATAGGTCTGCTACCACAGTTTTTTACCGTGGCTATAGGTCTAATGCCATGATTTCTAACCGTAGCAATAAATTGTGTCCCTCCTCTAGTATATCCATGGTTCTAAACCGTGGATATAGTGATATTACCATGATTTGAACCATGGTTGTATACTTATAGCCACGGTTTGAACCGTGGCTCTAGACCTATAGCCACGGTTCCAAACCGTGGCTATAGGTCTAGGCCTATAGCCACAGAAAACTTAGCCAGAGTTTCTCAAACCGTGGCTATTACCTATATACACAGTTCCTCAAACCATGGATATTACCTATATCCATGGTTTGAGGACCTATATCAACAGTTTTAAACTGTGGCTATAGCCTGAATTTCCAGTAGTGGGATATGCATTATAATTTGTAGCATACACATTAAACTGCGTAACAAATAAAATGGAAAATGGAATTCCCTACAAATTATGGAGTGAAATAAACATATTTTCTTACATAAATGTGTATAGGGTTGTGAGGAATTTTTTAAGGACTTATTAGGAAAAAAACTAGCACATTGAGGCACAAAGTGTATCTTTATAGGGTATCCTAAGGAAAAAAGGGATACTACCTATAAAACCCCTAAGAAAAGAAAGTGACTGCTACCAGACAAGCCATCTTTCTTGGGAGGGAGCACATCCTCAGAAATTATAGTCGGATAAAGATTGACTTTGATGAATTTTATTCTCAATATGCCAAAGATTTGGTATAGGAATAGATTCCACAAGTTCGCATAGAAGAAGTAGTTCCTGAAACATAAGTACTATGTAGGAGCACAAGATAGGTAAGAGAACCAAAGAGATGTGGTTTTCTAGTCACTAAATATGGTGACTCATTATTGGTTGAAAATGATGAACCTCTCTCCTACAAAGAGGTGGTAGAGAGCTCAGAATATGAAAGATGGAAATAATCCATGAATTCTAAAATAGATTCCATGTATCAAAACCAAGTTTGGGTTATGGTCGATACACTATTTGATGTAAATCTCATAAGGTGAAAATGGGTATTTAAGAGAAAACTAGATGTAGAAGGTAAATTAAGTACCTATAAAGCAAGAATAGTGGCTAAATGTTTTAAAAATCATCAAGGAATTTACTATGATGAAACCTTTTCACTGGTTTCTATGTTTAAATACATAATAATTCTACTTACTATAGATTCTTACCATGATTATGATATTTGGTAGATGGACATAAAAACTTATTTCCTTAATAAGAACCTTAAAGAAGATGTCTATATGACACAACTAGAAGGTTTTGTGACTCTAGGTGAGGCAAAAAGGATTTTTCACATTGTAAAGATCCTTTATGGAATGAAGCAATCATCTAGGTCATAGAATATTTGATTTGATGAAGCTATAAAAGAATTTGGTTTTATTAAGAAAGAATGTGAGCCATGTGTTTATAAGAGGTTTAGTGGGAATGAATTATTTTAACCTAGTAGTATATGTTGATGAAAAGTTACTTATTTGAAAATACATAAAAATCTTACATTCTATTAAGGACTAGTTAAACAAGTGTTTCTCCATGAAGGACTTTGGTAAAGAAGCCTATATTCTATGGATCAAGTTAATTTGTGATAGATACAAGAGGATTATTTAAATAAGTAAAAGTATATAAATTGAAAAGATATTAATGATATTTAGTATGGAATAATCCAAGAGGGTATTGGTTCTAGTGTCACATGGTTTACAACTTTCTAAGAAAATGTGTCCTCAGACACAATAGGAGAAAGAGAGAATGAGTAAGATATAATACTATTCAGTGATATGATCAATCATGTATATAATTTTTTTTACTATACTTGATGTTGTATATGCATTGATCATGGTAGGCAGATATAAAGAAGATCTAGAAAAAAAACATTGGTATGTTGTTAAGGTTATCCTCAAGTATCTGAGAAGAACTAAGGATAGGATCTTGGTGTATGGAGGAGATGAGGATTTGGTCATCAGGGGTTATACTAATGATAGTTTTCAAATATATAAGAATGATTTGAAGTCATAGTCAAGATATGTTTTTGCCTCAATAGAGGAATTGTGAGCTGGAAGAGTTTAAAGAAACAAATTTTCACTAATTCTACAATGGAGTGTGAGTATATAGAAGATTCTGATACAACCAAGGAATCCATTTTTATACAAAACTTTATTCAGTATCTTGATGTGGTACCTAGCAGTAAAGACTCTATCACATTTTATTGTGATAATATTGTAGTGGTGGCTCTTGCAAAAATCCAAGGTCTCACCAACAGATAAAGAATATACTCCAGAAGTATCACATCTTGAGGAGTTTTTATCAATGGGTTGAAGTTATTGTAAGTTGAGTACCTAGAAGATAACATGGAAGACCCCTTGACTAAAGGCCTATCTCAAGAGAATCGTGAGTATCATGTGAGAGCTAGCAGGATGAAGGTTGTTAGCAGTTGGCTCTAGTGCAAGTGGGA
Organism: Viscum album; assembly: GCA_963277665.1. Lineage (NCBI taxonomy): Eukaryota > Viridiplantae > Streptophyta > Magnoliopsida > Santalales > Viscaceae > Viscum > Viscum album. The sequence goes on from OY728122.1 coordinate 1,277,473,803, forward strand.
GTCAAGCTGGCCCGGTCAATACATAGTGTGAGAAATTAAATGTGCTCATGTATTCATCTATTGGAGTTGGTTCCCTATAACAAAATTTTATAAACTTTATGATAACCTTTATTCATAGTTTTTAATATTAATAAAATTATCATCACATCATGATTTTTATTCTACATAACATAGTGTGTAATAATGTCCTAAAAGTAGCTATCATACTAAAAGTTCATAGAAGTTCTCTAATATGATGAGAACCCAAAAGTACTCCAACACTATTATTAAATATATATTCTATATATAGATGATATCATTTAAGGGACACAAATGATATAGTCTATCAGGGGTGTAGACTCATAGGAATTTTAGGAACCTTCTCATGGTGTACTCCCTTTTTAATATCCAGTATATGATATTGTAATAATGAGGCCCTCCAGTAGGAAATCCACCTTTATATGTGTCATTGGATTTTCATATATGAGGACATGTGTATTGATCCTTAGACTTTAATATTATTATTAATGATTATTATGAGTTTTTTAATTTGATGTATTTATGAAAACTATGATGATAAATGTTCACGGTGAGGTAGGATATGTTGGGTGTATCATGAGTAATATTTCATTAATGAATAACGCAAGAAATGGTTTTTGCCTTATATTCTTTAATAGAAGTTGATATATTAGGCTCTTTGATGGAAATGATATATCCTAAATAAATTTAAATCCATGGTGTTCTATGGGAAAGTTCAATTTCCAAAAATTCAAAGAAATAGACATTGAGCACATAGGTTGATGGAACCAGTGTGCATTCTGCTTGATTAGAGATATCATGATAAATTGATTGTATTACACAGTGAGCATCTGTATAAGGTATTATGTCATTATGGAATTAAATTCTTTCTTTGTGGGTGTCTTAGCGTGTTTTAAGATGCAAACCTTGGACATTAGGCTTCTTTGCCTAATGCCACTGAGAAAGTGGCATAAAAAGTCACACACTAAGTGTATCCAGAATCTCAGTTAAATAATATATTATTATTTATTATTTAATTAGTTTAATAAATACTATCTCTGCACATGGTCTAATAATTATTCATATTTTCTTGATCACATATATTTTGTCACCAATTATTAAAGATAATATAATGTGATCCAAATATGTAATAAATATTTATTTTCTATTTAATGAATATAATATTTATTTATTTATTGCAAAATAATGCATTGATATTTATTTATTAAATAAATATTCGTTATTCAAGGCTTGATAAATATTGTGGAGGAATGGCAGACCATGTTTATTGTTCCAGTAAGAAATAATATATATTGAATATTATTTGAATAAATAATATTTAATTTTAATTCATGATTTTATTACATGCCAAGAAATAATAATAATAATAATAATAATAATAATAATTACATGGGGTTCTATTGGGATAAAATAAATAATAAGGGTAACTTGGTTGATTATTTTATTTCTAACCCTAGTAGTATATAAACCCAATTATATTATTTTTCAATAAATTCAATTCATTTTTGTTGTGCACAATGATAGTTGGAGGGAATCTTCTCAAGCCCTAGAGAGACCCTCTCCAAGAATGCTCCCAAGAATAGAGAGAGATCTTCCTTCACTTCCCACTCTCTATTCTAGAGAGATCAAAGAGAATGCCTTGGAATAGATTCTCATGGCCGTCAAAAGTAAATAATGAAAGTGTTTGGATCTAATGAACTAGAAACTAGATATTCTTATGGAAACATTTAGAGATTTGTGGAATATTTGTGGATCACCACTAGAGGGAATCTTCTCTTGATTCCTACAACACAATGATGGTAAAATGTGAATCTGTTGTCAAATACATTAACAAAGAAAGAATTCACACAAGGTAACTCTTTAACAAATTAAATTAATTATAAATAATATGTTATGATCCTACACTTGGTTCTGTAATTCTATCTATTTTCTATTTTCTTTGATTCAATTATGTTGATTACGACATTCATTGTCATGTAAATCTCGGATTGATCATCGATCATGACAAAAAAAGAAAATTTTTACATGACCCCCCACATGCTTCCTCTTCACTTGGAACCTTCAAATACTACATCCTACTTCCACTCTAGAACCTCAAGGGGTTGAGATAAACCCACTATAACCCGGTTCTCATCCTTCACTTTATGACAAGTAAGGAATCAAGAGACAAACTCTGCATCTCACTTCTTTATCCCTGTCCACCAAAACTGACATTAATGGTATTGGTGTATATTTTATACACCTATATGTACCACCAAAGGATGTGTATGAAACTCTCTATAAACCTAATCCTAAAAATTCACTGGTACCATCACACGTCCTCTGAAAATAATATCATTCTACCCACCTTCATAAAATCGATCAAGAGCATGTATAGTGGATATCTGAGTATGTATGGTCTCACAGTTGGTATCACCAAGTTGTGCCTCCATAACTTTCTATAAAATCAAAGGGGTAACAACCATGAATTGGAGGTAATCTTCTCTATCCCCGTCTAAAAATGGTAACTGCAATGAGGCCAACTACTTCATCACCTCACTCAACAACTGTGAATAAGATCATTTGCTGAGAGTATGTGCTACCACATTCCTCTTCCCATGAGTATAGAAAATCTTGAAGTCATAATCTTGGAGTAACTCTAGCCATCATCTTTGTCTCAAGTTAATATACTTATGATAGAATATATACTTGAGACTCTTGTGGTCATAATAGATGATAAATATCTCTCCCATTAGGTAGTGTCACCACATATTTAGTTTGAATACTACCACTACTAACTCAAGATTGTGGGCCATGTAGTTCTTATCATGTGGTCTCAACTGACACTAACCATAGGCAATCACCACCTGCCTCTATATCATAACACAACCAAGACTGGTTCTTGATGCATCATAAAAAACTAAATATTCAACACCCTCCTTTGGAAATATCAAGATGGGAGCATTGGTCAATATTTTCCTTAACTCCTAGAAAGCATGATGGCACCTCTCCATCCACACAAACGGATACCCCTTTTGTGTTAGAGCTGTCAAGGGAGATGATATCCTAAAAAATTCTAGTGGGAATCTCTGATACTATCATGAAAACCCAAGTAATATCTACACCTCCATCATGACCTTGGGGGGATCCCAAGCTAACACTGCCTTGACCTTCACTGGGTCCACTGATACACCATATTCTAAGATAACATGTCCTAGAAAGTGGACCTCATGAATCCATAACTGAGAATTTAAGAGCTTCTCATAAATTTTGTGTCCTCAGAGTACATCCAGAACCATCCACAAGCATCTTGTGTGCTTCTCCTTATACATCAAGTATACTAGGATATCATCGATGAATATTTCCACAAACAGGTCTAAGAAGAGCTGAAAGATCTAGTTTATGAGTCTTGTGAACACTTTTGTGGATTTTTTTCACACCAAATGGCATCACTAAGTACTCATAGTGATATTCGTGACATATAAATGTCATCTTTATTATATCCTCATCCCTTACTCACAAATGGTGATAACCTGATCTAAGGACAATCTTCAAGAGCCACCATGCCCCTCTAAACTGATCAAAGAGGTCATTTATCCTTGTTAGTGGATACATGTTCTTCCCGGTCACCTAGTTCAAGCATTGGTTGTCCAAAAATAACCTCAATCTCCCATTCGCCTTCTTGGTGATCAAAATTGGGGCTTCCTAGGGTCAAACACTAGGTATAACAAATCCTTTATTTTCCAAGTCCTCAAACTACACCCTCAGCTCATGAAGCTCTACAGGAGCCCTGTTATATGTTGGTGTAGATATTGGGGTCGTACTGAGGTGTATATAAATACAGAATTCTATCTATAGATGGAGTGGTAAACCTAGAACTTCATCAAGAAAGATGTCATCATACTCCCACACCACTGTGGAGAATTGAAAACTCATAGCATCCATTACACTGAGGGTCATTCTATCTAACTGATAAGTAATCAACTATACCCTCCTATGAATGAGTCTATCTTACACTGCCTGGGTTTCCTTTTTATCTAAAAGGAAAATCCAGTCCCATCGATGTAGACACACCAAATCCTCCTTGTGAAACATTTTATTTGGGCATGAACTATAGATAACCGGTCCATACCTAAGATGATGTTCTAGGTCCATATCACTACTAAAAATAGATCCCAAAAGAAACTCTTTCCTACAAGAGTCAGTTCACACTATCGGTAAAAGTGTGTGGTCACTGATTCACCTCCCTTAGGAGTCTCCAAGCACAAGGTTAAAACCAAGGGCTCAACCAAAATCTCTACATCTCGAACCAGATAAGTTGAAATAAATGAATGAATCACACCTGTGTCTATTTTCATGGTAGAAAGGGTAGAAAAGACATATATCGTACATCGTATCATCCCTGGAGCCTCTAGGTTATAAGCCTCAACTACCTGTAGATACCCTCTCCCATGTCCCTCATCTCCCTGATCCTGGCATCACTACTACAAAATAGTCTTTTAACAACACTATAGATGGCCTTTATCAATGCTAAAAAATCATTGACTACATGAGCGAGGTTAAAACCCTTGGTCTTTTATCAGTACTGAAAAATCACTGATAAAGGGTTCCTTTATCAATGCTAAAAAAATCACTGATAAATGGGACCTTTATCAGTGCTTAAATTTATCACCGCTAAAGGAACCATTTATCAGGTCTAATAAATGTGTTGATAAAGATTCTTTTATCAGTTCTTATAGAAGAACTGATAAAATAGACCTTTATTTGTGCTTATATGATCACTGATAATATAGGAATTTATTGGAACTTTTAAAATCACTGATAAATGTGGTCTTTATTAGTGCTTTTAACATAACTGATAAAGGTTCATACTGAAGTGTGTTGTAATAGCACACCACAACACCAGAAACACACAAGATATCAACAAAAAATCCTAAATGATATTTAAATGAAATTAAATTTAAAACACAAACACAAGAAAAAAACTATATTATAGACATTTAGAACATTGGTTTATACAATTACATAAATAAAAATTATTACATACATTAAAAAACACCAATGTTCCTTTATATTTTAATACTGAACTGACTCATGCTATTGATGAACAAACCAATATTTCTCAAACAAAAGAACACACCTATATAAGAAAAAAATTATTATGTTAGTAATAATATAAAGAAATAAATTAACAAAAAGTGTTAATTTTACTAAAATTGATGTCAATTTTAAATAAAAAGATGTACTTTGAGTCATAATGGTCACATTGTGCATGGGATTGAGGTTCAGCTGATTCTTACACATCAAAAATGACTTATGGATCATTTTCCTAAAGTATCAAAATAATATGAATTTGTTTGTTTGGTTTTGAGTAGGTCTGTTTTTTAATAAAATTGATGCCAATTTTAAATAAAGATTCACTTAGAGTCATACTGGTCACACCGTGCATCAGATTGAGGTGAGGATAATTCTTACATGTTCCAAATCACTTATAGATTGTTTCCCTAATGTATCAAAACTATATGAATGTGTTTTCACAGTTTTGAGTATGTCACTTGTCTTTTTTACTAAAATGTCATGTTGAACTTAAAACAAACACTTTGAATTATATAGATCACATCATGTATCATTTTTATGTGAGATATATTCCTACACATCACAAATGATTTATGAATCAATTACCTAAATTATGAAGAAAATTTGAGCATTTTTTATTAGTTTTCAATGAGTGAAACTTTTTAAATTCAAATACCGATTTTAAACTGATAATGGACACATTGAGTCAGTTGTATTTTTTACTAAAATTAATTTCAATTTAAAATAAAAATAAGTACTTGGATTCATACTGGTCACATCGTGTGTCGGATTGAGGTGTGGCTAATTCCTACACGTCCCAAAGTCTAAAAATAATATTAACTTTCAATGTTACCACAATTTCTATTAACTTTCTTTGTTGAACTGCCAACACTACATGAGCATCTTAGAACAAACCACATCGGCTTGAAAAAAAGAATCCACTTATATAATAAATCAATTATTATGAGTAATACTAAAAATAAATTAATTAAACATAAATATGAAATAATACATTAATTATTTGGAAAATGATTTTACTGTGAAAATATCAAGATTACCTTTGTGATTGAGAAGTGGAGGGTACTTGAAAGAAAGTGATAAATGTCAACACTACATGGGTGAAAGTTTTTTAGGGAGAATAATTCTGGGGAAGTTTTGGTGTAGAAAGGGATGAAAGATGGAAAGATCGCCCCAAATCGAATAAAATAATACACCTGTATAAGAAAAAAATTATAATGTGAGTAATACTAAAAAAATACATCAAAAATATATATTAAATAATACATTAATTCTATGGGAAATGATTTTACTGTGAAAACATCAAGATTAAATTTGTAATTGAGCAGAGGCAACATTGTTTCTCTTCCTACAAAGGCAATGGATAGAACATGAAAGAAAGTGATAAATGAAACACTGTAGGGGTGATAATGTTTTGAGGGAGAAGAAGCATGGAAGTTGGATAAAGCACCCCAACTCGAACAAAAGAATCCACCTATATAAGAAAACAATTATTATATGAGTAATACTAAAAGTAAATAAATTAAACATAAATATGAAATAATACATTGATTCTATGGAAAATGATTTTACTGTGAAATGATCAAGATTACCTCTATAATTGAGCAAAGACAGCTTCATTTCTCTTCCTATAAAGGTAGTGGAGAGAACTTGAAAAAAAGTGATAAATGCAACGCTTCATGGGTGAAAAGGTTTTGAGGTAGAAGAAGTATGAAATTTATACAGATAACCCCGACTCGAACAAAATAATCCACCTATATAAGAAACCAATTATTGTGTGAGTAATACTAAAAATAGATAAATTAAACATAAATATGAAAAAATACATTAAATCTTTGGAAAATGATTTTACTATGAAAACATCAATATTACCTATGTGATTGAGCAGAGATTGCATCATTACTATTCCTATAAGGGAATGACACATGGATAGAAATGTTCTAAAATAAACAAAATCTACAATGAATAATGGTAATTAAATCAAAGTTTCATTATATAATTTTTTAGTGAAATAGAGAAATTATATTGTAACATTACATTTATATATTTACAAAGGGTTTAATTTATTATAGTTTTTTCTTCTATCATGTGCGGAATACATTATCTACATGAGTATTCAAACATTTAATATAGATTATTTTAATGCATTAGAGAGCATATAATATTATGAGGAAAACATAATATATTAAAAAAAAATTAACTTCTCATTAAACCCTCTTTATTTTTTTAAAGGTTTCAAGGATTTGGTTCTTCTATAGAGAATCCAAATCCCCTCTTTGAAAATATCTCAAGACTCTTGGGATGTCATATCACTACACCGACGCATCCCAAGGAAATTCAGGGTACTCCAATAGGATATAAAATTATCATTTACTAATGGATTACACGAATAGAAATTCTACATCAAACAAACAAATAGTTTTATCATTCTTTAATATGAGAATAATGTTTGTAAATTGACAAAGGTGATGTATGAATTAAAATAAGAACTAAGATCTTGGTATTGAATATTAGATAGATTATTAAAGAAACTTTAAATTAAAAAATAAGGAATTTATCATAATCATTACATAAAAAATAATTTAATGGATAAATTGAAAGTGTTTATCAATGTGGATGAAAAAATATTTAGAGGTCCAAGAGATGAATGATGTTAATAATTTTCTACATTAACAATGACCAATGTTTAAATGTTGATGATTAGTGAGTTTACATTTTCCTTAGTTTATAGGAGACTCAGGGAATTCATGGGAAATTTATTTCCTAATCCATGTATGTGAGGGGAGTGTATATATATTTCAAAAGGATGATTGAAAACCCATGTTGACACCCATTTAAAATTGAATAAAATTATCAAATGTTGTGGATGGAATGTCAATATGTATCATGGAGTCTTGGATATTTGTTATATGCCAACTTTTTTATAGTAAAAAGGTTTGACATACTGTTTTTATACATTTCATATATCTAGGTATCAAAGTAATTACATGGAAATCTATTTGTTATTAGTTAAATAAATACTCAAAAGGGGGAGAAATTATTTAAAATGTACATTTCTGAGCAAGAAATTATAATGTCTTCTAGTGGTATATAGGTCTTAAAAAAAGTTGTATAACTAGAAAGGGGTAACCTCTAAAGGATATTTTTTTGTAAATTATTAATATAGGGGGGGTAGGATGATGATGAAAATTTATAATGTTGTTGTAAAATAGTACATATCACTAAGGAATAATATTTCATATATTATTATTAAAATGACTTATATATAATTTTGGATTAATCTAAAGAGGGAGAAAATTAAAATAGATTTTTTTAAATGTGTACAGACATAGGAAGTTTGGTTATTGAGAAAAGGTACAACACATTTAAAAATAGATATAGTTTCCAAAACAAACCCAAGAAAACCATATATAAAACACCCGAGCTGGCCCATAATAGTGTCCAAGGGAAATTCTCAACCCCCCTTGGGCTGGAAATAAGCACCAGGGTATGAAAAACAACACAGTGGGAATCATTTTTCCAAAAAAATAAATAAAATAAGTAGATAGAAAATTTAAATAAAAATTATCATGATGCATCCATACATTGGATTCCCACACCAACCCAAATAAGTGGAAAAAGGAAGATATTAATTGGTATAATATAAAATAAATTCATTAACCTACCTTCAACTACCTCACACACAAAGCCCCGATTTCAATTTCTAAAATTTCACATGTATGGAATACCATTGATAAAATAAAGAATAAAAAATATATATGGTAGCTTTAGGTGATCAATTTGGGAAATGTAAACAAAACAAAACAACCAACTAAACTCCATGTGACTCCATATGTCACCATCGAGTCCAGAAACAATAAACTCTCTATGAGCGATCAAGAGTTGAAACAATATTGGAAACTGAGAAAATCAAAAGGCCTACCTCACTAATATACAATCACTAGACCACAAATAATGACATCATCAAAGAAGAAATGGAAAATGAAACCAAAAGTAAAAAAAAAGAAAATTAGAAGGCCTACCTCACTAGGTTGAAGAAAATCTAAAACCCTCTTTGGAAACCCTAGCTTCAATCGAACACTAGATGTCAGATGAGATGTTTAATAGGCAGTCGAGGAATGTGATTCGAGATTCGATTCACTGAGGAGGAGCACTAGTAGTGGGTGGATTCCATGGAAAGCTTCTGATATCACGATGGTTTGTAAATAGTTATGGTTTTTTAATTAGATCAGGAAACTTTTATCAGTGCTTACAAATAAGCACTGATAAAGAGACTTGTTATCAGCGTTTATTACTTAAGCGCTGATAAAAGGACTCTTTATCAATGCTTTTTTAGCGCAGATAAAGGTAGGTATTTATCAGTGTTAAAATTATAACTCTGATAAATGTTCATTTTATCAGTGTTTTTTAACACTGATAAAGCCTCATCATTATCAATGTAAAGAAATCACTGATAAAGATTATTTTATCAGTGATTATTACTTAAGCACTGATAAAATATTTATAATTATAATTATAAATAAAAAAATAGTAAATATTAATATATACTTAATAAATATATATATATAGTAAATATATTCCTTTTTAAGTATATTTATTATAATTTTATAATTATTTATTTATAAATATAGAAATATTTTTAAAAAATAATATTTATATCATTATATATGTTTATATAATTATACATATATATATTTAATAAATATATATAAATATAGTAAATATATTAATTATTTAATTAAATTTATTATAAATTTAATAATTATTTAAATATATATAATTATTTATTTATAATTATATAAATACTTTTAAAAAATTATTTATTTATTTATAATTGTAAATATATAATTGTATAAATATAGTAAATTTATATTTATAAATATGTTTATTTATAAATATTTTTTTACAAATATATTTTTAATATTATTAATGAATATCTAATTTTAAGTGCATGCATATATGTTAAAAATGAGTGAAATTGAATAAATTAAGAATAAGTACACTTTAAAAATATTGAAAAAATAGATAAGTTTTATGTGTGTGCATTGTATATAAAAATGCATTAATTACATATATGTGAAGTCAACATAACACAAATTTGATCTATGTTAAATTGAAAAATCAAACAACATTCAATTATATGTCAAGTACTATGCAATTAGTCAATATTTTTAATTCATATTAATTTTTAATTATAAACCATTATTCAATAAATATGTGATTATTTAATGTAAATCCCATAAATATTTTTTAATATATAAATCATATTTATATACATTAGTATATATCTATATATTTAATATATACAATTTAGTAACATTAATTATCATAATTATCTAATTAATAAAAATTTTAATATTTAATAATGTATAATCAATTTATTTATTTTTATCAATAATTATTTAATTAATAAAATTTGTAATATTTTTTTAATAAATTCATTTTTTATTTTTTATTTATTTCATTATTTCATTTTATTTATTCAGACCTTTATCAGTGCTAAAAAAGCACTGATGTATGAAATATTTATCAATGCTACAAATAAAGCACTAATAAAGGGTACCCTTTATCAGTGCTAAAAATAAAGTGCTGATAAAGGATACACTTTATCAGTGATGATAAATATTCCATTTATCATAGTTTTTTATAGCACTGATAAATACTAGTGCTCTTAAACACAGGTTTTGTAGTAGTGTGTGGACCACCTAGGGTAGCGGTGGTAACAAGACATATTGTCTTCCACCTCCATCTACTCTCTCAAATCATCCACCACATCCTCCACCCTATGAACATGTCTTCTCCTATCACTTACTCTGCCAAGGTGGCCCATCCACTGTCTCCCTGTCAACTGTATGGTGGGTCGGACAATCCCTTATGAGATGTCCTCTGTCATCACATGAGTAGCACTGCCTTTCCCTAGGATGACTAGACCCATCCTGTGAGCCCTAAATCATATAACCTCTATCCTAGGATTGACTCCTAAAGTTTATCGCATGTCTACATCTCTAATACTAATTCCCTCTTCATAATGTTGAAGTCTCTACTACTAATTTCCCACTTCCGACAATAACTATCTACATCTTCTCAACCAGGATACTCTTGACCACGAAAGCACGTTCTAGCACCCCATAATATGTAGTAATGCACAGAGGTATAACATTGGATCAGATATCTCTATGAATTCCTTGCTTGAAGATCTGATCCTGGATGAACTAATCACGAACCATATCCATCGATTACCTAGAGAGGTTGGTGAAAATTAATGAATACTCATCCATCATCGTACTACCATGATGAAGTTGTAGAAGATCTAGGATGTGCATAGCCCACAACATAGATGGAGAGAATTCATCTCTAAAAAGTTTCTCAAACTCTAACCATTCTAGAGTTACCTCATCATAAGGCTAGGTCACTAAACCCCACCATCATTATAAAAATCCATGGAGAAGGCTCACTACCATAACCACCATTTGATCTGTCAATATCCTAACAAGACAGAAAACTTGGGTCATCACCTTAAGTCGGCCCTCAGTCTCCTATGGGTTGGGCTTGCCTTAGAACCAATGGGGTCACTGTCACTAAAACTCTTGAAGCACGCTCATCCTATGCTCCTCATCTGTCGTTACTACAAGTACTATATGTTTCTCAATAGGTGGTGGTATAACCGGTACACCACCTAGAGGTAACACCTCTTGAAGAGGCCCCTGTATCGATGCTTTGTCACTTAGGGGATCATCCTCATGATCATGATTCTGAATCCTAGCTGGCATGGATCATGGAGGCATCCTGAAATAGACAATATGTACCATAGTCAATGATTATATCTAGAGATATGACTCAAGAAGGACATGGAAACCCAACCCATTCCTATATGATGAATGTACCAAAGTTTTTTCCAGTAACTAGTGTCCACATTACTGATTTCAAAGGTAGATGATCAAAGTCCTGGTGTATGGATACGTTAGCCATCACACTAACACTGGGGTCCCTGGCCTGAAATCCAAACATGAAACACCTAACATCTTTTCTCCAAACCAATACCATAGAATCTAGTCCTACGGTATAACTAACTTCTCTGATACCAATTTTTCATGGTCCGTCCCAATGAGGCATGTGTTTTAAATACCCCAAGCCCACCTCCAAAAGGCTAGGGTTTGGCGACTAGTACCTATTATGCATATTAATAACATGGGAGGCCTTATCCAAATGTACCTGTACACACGCACACATATACAAGCCCATACAATGATGAAATGTGGAAAAAGTGATAAAACATGTATGCATACATCTAAATCCCACTACCAAAGTATGATAACATGTACTAGAAGAAAAAAGGTCCAAATAAAAGACCACCGCAAAGGAATCTAAAAACAAGTCCAACTTGAAGGTATATAAGGGGAATTTTTTCAAGGTTACCACATAAACACACCTAGGTCTGTTTGGATCACTAAGCTCTATATGGTCCTAGTCCCTCTAAGACTTTATCAAAAGGTTGATCATCTACACAAGACAAGACATGTGCGGACAAATACCATACAGGGGTGAGTATAAAAATGCCCAGTAGGACAGCCTGAAATCACTAACCATATAACAGTAAGAATAATAGTCATATCAAGATGGGTATATGTATACAACACATATAACTAGAATATCTAAATATACTCATCAAAGATACATAGTATCAAGGTAAATTCACAATCATAATTCCAATCTAGGAATCATGCTTGAAGGTTCCACGTAGCACTCATTTAGGAGAACACACTTCATGAGTCACATAGCACTGATGGAGTCTATCTAAGGTGTCATTCTCATAGAACCTCACCATATGAAGTATATATTGGAATTATAAAGAGAATGATGCATAGATATGGATCACACCAAAGGCTAGGGGTCATACCAACAACTGAATCTAGAATAACCTGCTAAGTAGAGAATTGAATCCCATGTAGTGTTTGTCATGATAATACCAAGAACTCCACCTAGGAAAATATGATGATAGATTATCTCACTGCAGGACTCACAGAATGATTCCAAAAACTCTATCCAAGAAGTAACACTGAAGGGATCACTATCCTATGTGTAGAATGTGATTCCATACTAACCCTCTTGGAATGTACCAAGGGAACATAGCCTAATGAAACTTTTCCAAGATGAAGAGGACAAGGGATATAATCCAAATTTTAATGATTGCATGTCGTATACTGGTAGTACATGGTGTGTCTCATCAATATCGGGTTCTTCCCATGTAAAATTGCTTGTGTTTGTTTATGTGTCTATTCCTGGTTATATAGCATGTTCGAGCATGTGTACTCTTGGTTGTGTCCATGTCTGGATATTCATGTCCATGTATAGATGTACATTATTCTCCATCATACATGTTGTGTGTCATGAGAGGGGTCACATGTTGTGTGATAGGTGTCACACATTATTTGATACTTAACTCCTCATAGAAACTCTAGTGTTGCACCAGGGATCCCACACATCGTGTAATCCCAAATTACATGTTGTGTGTTATTGGATTTTTCAAAAATACAGATTAGGTTCATGCATCTTCTCATGGTCCTCCAATCGTCAATCCATCCACACACCTTATAGGAAAATGAGAATTCATGGTCAGCTGACTCTTTTTGTCACTGATCACTGAGCTTCGGTCCTCAAATCCATTCATAAATCTCCCTCGTTCATCATCCATCATCATGCATCGATGAACATGAATATTGGGTATCTCTAAATTCATATGATCCTCTACCACTTCCACCTTCATATGATCCCCATGTCATACCGAGCCCGGATCTTCAATATCGAATTGTTGCACCAAGAAACGTGTGTGAAATAGTTGACTTCTTGGTATTTTATTCAAATAGCTAGTCAAAACAAATATCGGTGATGAATGTAGAAGAAAAATAGGAGAAATAAAATAAAACACATAAATAGGAATGAACCTCATCAATGTTTGGTTGGCCTCAATCTATTTCCATTTTAATCATGAATGAATATCCAAGAATAAATAAACAATTCTCCTAATAAATCCCTGCAGATTAACCCATCTCACAATATGAATGATCCAAGAATCAATCCATCGGTTGATTGATTCACTTTTTTCATAGAAATAAACAACATGGAATGAATTCAAATAAAAAAAATCCTACCTCCATTTTGATTGATCACTAATGAAGAATGAATATGTGTCGTTGTTGTTGGTGAGATTCACATGTCCTATTGGCACACTGATCCTCAATACCAATCTGGTCATCATTTTCCATTAATTCTCTCCTCTAAAAGCTTCTCTAAATCTCCAAGGTTATGTGGATAAACATGGGATTTTCCTATAGTTGTGCATTTATAGAAAATAAATTATTTTGTTGTAATATTTCAAAGTTAATGAATTGATTTATTTAATTTATTTGTTATCCATGCCCATGATGACTTTTCCACAAACACCACATGCCGAAAAAAATTATGTCATGCCTAGGGTAAAAATTATGCTCTAATCACAATAGATCCCTCATATTTTTAATCTAAGCCTCTGTTTGGAAGTTATTAAAAAATTTAATAAAATTGTACACATGTGCATTTAATATATTTAATATATTTAAAAAATTAATTTCGGGCACAATGGACCTTGGAATCATGCACCATCCCAGTACCTGGTCTCAAAAAAAATTCTAGATATATTCCAAGACTTTACATAGAAAAAATAGGGATGTTACAAATACTACCTCAAATCATCAACATAATGCTATTCCACCCTTTATTCATCATTATGATGATGAAGGAGAAGAATAAAAATTGAACAAGAAATAAATACAATAGTAGTGAAAGAGGGGTGTACCCTAAACCAAGACCTATTTCACCACTATTGAAATTATCATAATAGAATAATGAGAACTTATTTAAGCAAAAAAACTTAATCACTAGAACTCCCCCTCTAAAAACAATGAGGGTTAGTTACCCATTTTCATGGAGATTAGAATGAGCATGGTGAGGGAAAAAAATAGAAAATGAAAATAGAAGAAAGGAAGAAGAAGAGAGCTAAAATAATATATATTGAAAATATAAAGAACTATTACATCAAAAATAATCTACCTTATCCCCTTGAATATTGATATCCTATAGAATATAGGAGGTGGTACATTTTTATAGTCATGAGATGGGTTGAATTTTTCTCCAAAAATATTCCTACGAAAGTTGGATTATTTTGGGTCCAATAAATGGCCAAATATGGGAACTAAATAAATATGAATTTTTTTCCCCTAAACCAACCTCAGGAAACCACAAAATTTAATCTCCATTGGATAGGTACATATGAAGTTATGACCAGATCAAAAAAGAAAATATTTATGGACATGTAGTATGTTTGAATTCTCATTCTCTGAATTCACATGAATATATGGACTTGAAGGAGGTAGAATCAGGCATGTTCATGATTAATGATGTTTTTCATTGACCTATTAAATAGATCCATCTATAATTTAATCTCATTTTTTTGTCAATTTGTGAGATATAGGACCATATTAAAAAATTTCAAGATCTTCACATTGAATTCGAGGCCCAGATTGTGAGCTGGTTTTGGGCCTCGAGATGTTGGATTTATATTTGGATCAAGTTGAATGAAGTGAATTACAACATGTAAGGAATACATTAAAAATTAATTTTACAATTTGGTTAAGTTTAAAATAAGTTATGGACTAAATACCAATCTGAAATAAAAAATATGTAAATTCCAAAATCAATGCATTTTCATAACTAAGCTCAAATTATTAATAAAACTTAATATTGTGACAATTTCCCATAAAATATATAATTTGTGGGATTAAAACATTTAATTATATACATATATGAAAAATTATGAGTTTCATAAATTTTTCATGAATCCCTCACCAATAATTTCTTATTTTCGTTAGAATGTAGCAAAGTACACACCCTAGGTACGATCTCTCAAGTTGGCCACTCAAACACACCATTTTCCTATTGTCACAATTTATAGAATGACTAATATACTTATAATTATATAATAATATAGTTTGGGTTTTATGATATTAATTATATTAATATATATATATATATATATTTGAATGTATTAAACAGATAATGAAGAAAAAGTAACACATTGAAGTTAACGAAGAAGCAGTGTTATTCTTAGAAGATCGCGGTGATGCTATCATTGTTCTTAAAAATATCAATTCCAAATATTCTAATCAATTTTCAGATCAACCTTGTTACTCAATACTTTCCCATTTAGTTTTTATCATCCCACACCAACCCTCCTCATGTGGGACAGTACTCCACCACATCATCAACAAAATGCTACTCCACCCTATATGCAACATTATGAAGATAAAGGAGAGGAATAAAAATTGAACAGGAAGAAGAATAGAATAGTAATGAAAGAGGGGTGGACCCTATGCCAAAAATTATTTCATAACTACTAGAATTATCATAATATAATAATTAGAAATCATTTAAGCACAAAGAACTTAGGCACCACCACTCCTCTATCAAACAAAAATGAGGGTTAGTTACCCATTTTCATAGAGATTGGAAGGAGAACGGTGGGGGGAAACAAAATAGAAAATTAAAAGATAACAAATTAAGAAGAATAGGTATAAACTAATATATATATTTAAAATGTAAATAATTATTATAGAAGAAAGATTCCACCTTATCCCCCTAAAAATGATTGTCATCTAGAATGGAAGAGGAGGTATTTATAAGCATGAGAGGGGCTGAGTTTTCCTTAAAAACTATTCCTCAAAAAGATGGATTCTTTTCATCATAATAAATATCTGATATCAATTCTCCTAAATAATCCTAATTCAACCACATAATTTCATCTCCATTGGTCATGTTTAACCAAATTTATGGCCAAATCATTAAAGAAAATATTTCTAGCCTAGCAGTCTGCTCGAATTCCTAATATTTAACATCCCATGCATTTATAGACTTGAATGAGGTAGAATCAATAATTTCTATAGTTAATGAAGTTATTTCTTGGCCACCTATCTTTCTCCATGTTGAATTTATTCTCTTTTGGACTGTATCTTTGTGAGATATGAGCCGATCTAAAAAAATCTCCATATTTGTGTATAGATTTTGAGGCCCGGATTATTACCTGGTTTTAGGCTTAAAGATATTGGATTAAGCTTTGGATCCATTATAATGAAATGAATACCAAAATATAAGGAATCCTAAAAATAATTTCTCAATTTGAGTATGTGTAGAATAATATGGACGAAATACCATTCTGATATAAAAATATTTAAATTCCAAAATTAGCCCATTTTCACAATTAAGCTTGAATTATTAATAAAACCTAAAGTTTTGACAATTAACCATTAAATATGAAATTTTTTGTATTAATTAATTGAATAATATAATTATATATGTGAAATTATGAGTTTCATTTATCCCCCACACTTAAACATTTCACTTCCAGGCAATCATCA
Organism: Viscum album; assembly: GCA_963277665.1. Taxonomy (NCBI): domain Eukaryota; kingdom Viridiplantae; phylum Streptophyta; class Magnoliopsida; order Santalales; family Viscaceae; genus Viscum; species Viscum album. The sequence continues at coordinate 1,277,491,340 of OY728122.1, forward strand.
AATATCTAAATCAAAATCCACACCAAAATCAAAAGTAAGTAAATTTCCAAGATATTTTCCAAATTGGTATTTCATCATGTCTCATCTATGAAAAATAATTACATTTCATTTTAAACTCTCACATTTAAATTCTTTCAACCTAAAAAATTGATTAATTTCCCAATGACACTTACTTCACATTGAAATTCATGTCACTCTTCACTCAAGAGAAATGAAATATGGAGTTATGCTCATACTTGGAAAGTGCATGTGTCTCCATAGGGTTGTGAAAATTATAATCTCTCCACATCATGATGCATAAAAAATTTCAATAATGAGTAATTTTTAAGGTAAATTATATGGCTATGGGTTGGGGGGTAAAACATTAAAAAATTTAAGGTCATGAAGAGGAGGTTGGACTCTTAAATACAATTTCATGAATGTTCAAGTGAAAACCACTAGAAATATACCTCACTCAATTCCCCTTACAAATGAAAAAAAACACCAAATTTTTGGACATGGGACTTTATTCGAACAATGAATTCAAATAAATACTTCATCTTAATTCTCCATTTTTATTTTTCTTTTTCTTTTTTTTAATTTTGTATCATTTTTTTTCATTTTTTCATGAAGTATGAGACGAAAATAAAATATAATGAAGGAAATAAAATTCATGATCTTAGTTTTTTATATGGTAATGAGTCTCAAATGTATTCAAAATGAATAATTCAATCTCATATCTATTTTTTTCTTTTTCTATTATTTTACTTTTTTACTTTTTTTCCTTTTTTTCTTTTTTATAGAGAATCAAATGATAAAAATAAAGTAAAATAAATAAAATTTACACATTCCCATTCTTTAATTACCCAAAATAATTACACACACATCACACACCCAAAAATAAAGTGTGCCCATATAAAATTCATGAAATGCCCTTCCTCCACACTCAAACTTGAAATGTACATGAAAAAAATAATAGTATAGGTAGGCAAGGAATAATATGCTTGTGATGTGGCTTAAACCTATAAGTAAATTCATGGATTATAATGGCTAAATAAGGGTAAATTTAAATTGGGGTATCAATTTAAAAAGTGTCTTTCCAAAAAAAATTGTCTCAATCATATTAAAAACATTTTATGAACTCCAAATCTTTGAAAGATTATAATAACATGTTTTGGTTTGCATAAAAAATTAAATTTTCTCTAAATAAAGTGTGGGTATTATGAATAATATGTCAAAAAAGTTCAGAATACATTATAGGATGGGAAAAATAACTTGAGATAGTGTTTTAATGGTCATGGATTTCAACAATTGTCCAAACTCATAAAAATGATTGAAAATGAAAATAAAAGAAATTTTTTTCACATAAACAAGAATTTAAAATCCATTTTATCTAAAATCAATAAAACTATCTCAAAAATATATTCAAGTGAGAAAAAATAAAAATTATTTTCATTGAATCTCAAACTTACTAAAAATGAAAATTAAAAGTAAAAAATCACAAAAACCCCTAAACTAGTTGACACTCCCCCTAGACTTAAATTTTGTTACCCTTCATTTAAGCTCAAACAAATAAGGGAAGAAAAATAAAAGAAAAGAAAGTATAAAACCTAAATTTATTTTCCAATGGAAGCCTTGATTTAAGCTCTCAATTGATACCATAAGGACCTAGATATAAAGAATAAAAATAATAAAAATAATGAAAATAATATATAAAGGTAAAATTTGAGGGATAGAACTTGGATTGACCCCCCAAATGGAATGTGTGATTTTAAATTCCACATTTTTATCCTTCCAAATTACACTCCTTCATAGGTGTTATAGGGTAATCCATGTATAGAGTAAAAAATACCATCCCATTAGCAATTTAGTACAGCTTTAAAGGTGGGAGAAGAAGAAATTATGGTTCCTCTACTACTTCGGACACATATCCTTTTTCATATTCAACTTAAACATCTTGGTCCTTCTCTTGTGATGATATTTCAGAAATTTCAGTAAAGGGGAAGTCATAAAATAATTAAAATTGAATATTATTGAATCATTAAGAATAAATAAATAAGAATTCCCCTTCAAGTAGGTTATCTTGGAATGTGATTTATTCAAGAAAGGTCATTAGTAACTCCGCCTCGGTAGGTGTGTCATCTTCTTCTTCTTCTTCCTCTGAGGACGTCCATATATTATCCAAATATGAAAAATTAAAGTATTGGGAGATAATACTCAATTAATTTTCAATAAATTTAGAATAAAATTAGTTTAAGAAAATATTATATCCTTGAGTAAGTTTGAATTGAAATTCTTCTTCTTTTATCAATGCCTCTTGGAGTAGGTTAGTTATGAATAGAGTAAGGTAGTCAATCTACTATAATTTTTATTCAAATTAAACATATTTAGTGGTGTATTCTTCAAAATCTAGATAGAGGAAGTTATGTACTTTTTCATTTAAAAATATTGGATAATCACATGCATTTTTAGCTTCTATAAAAACATCCCAATATTAATCTAATTCATCTTGATCTCCCACATGTTCATTTATTGGAAAGTCGTATTATTTTTCCACCTATAGAAATGGCATGGATAGGTTCAAGGATATTTTCTTAATAATTTATTCATCACATGGTTCCTCAATTGAAAATGTTATAAAAACAAGCTATGATCCCTCTTTTTCTTGATCCTCCTTTAGAGCTTCCAATTCCTTCAAGGAAACTAAAATAATTTCCATTTGATTTGTTAATTATTCAATAATTTTGGAATTCTCTTGAAATTAATTCTTATATAATTATTCTATAATACACTCATAAAATTTTTAACATGAAAATCATAAGAAAAAACACCTTGAAATTCCATATTTGAACCATGAAAATAAATATGTGCAATGAAATTTTTTTGGGTTTTTGAAATTTATAATTTTTTGATTATTTTTTTGAAAAATTATATACACAATGTCCTAGAATCCCCAAGAATGGTTTTAAATTTATGAGAGATGTTTATCATGAATCTCTCACCAATAATTTCTCATTTTCCTAAGAATACATCATAATGTGCACCCCAAGGTCGATCGCTCGAGGAGGCAACTCGCACAAACTGTTTTCATATTATCACTACTTATAAAATAACTAATATACTACTAATGATATAATAATAAATTAGAGGGTTTATGAAATTAATTATATATATATATATATATTCATGAAATATATAAATAATAAAAAAACACAATGAAGTTAGCAAATAATTGTTGTTATTCTTAAAAGATCGTAGAAATGTTATCAATATTATTAAAAATATTATTTCTCAATATTATAATCAATGTTGAGATCAAACCTGTCACTCAATACCTTCCCATTTAATTTTTATCATCCCACATTGTCCCACCACATGTGGGAAAATACTCCCTCACATCATCAACACAATGATACTCCACCATGTATGTAGTATTATGATGATGAAGGAGAGGAATAAAAATTGAACGGGAAGAAAAATGAAATAGTTGTGAAATAGGAGTGAACCCTACATCAAAACCCATTTCACAAATACTAAAATTCTCAGAATATAACAACAAAAAATCATTTAAGCACAAAAAACTCAAGCACCTCCACTCCCCTTAAGAATAATAAAGAGGGTTAATTCCCTATTTTCATAGAGACTAGAAGGAGCACGGTGGGGGAAAATAAAAAATAAAAATAGAATAAATGAAGAATAATGTGTCTAAACTAATAAATATAAGGAAATATTATATTATAAATACTCCACGTTAGTCCCTTGAAAATGGTTATCCTTTGGAATAGAAGAGGAGGTAAATTTTTATAGGCAAGAGAGAGGATGAGTTTTTCTCTAAAAATATTCCTCCAAAAGTTGGATTCTTTTTGTCCCAATAAATGAATAGATCTAGGAAATTTGTAAATTATAAAGTTTTCCCCTAAAAAATCCCTATTCACCAATAAAATTTCATCTCCATTGGATTGGCCAAAGCTATGACCATTTTATTAAAGAAAATATTTTCAGCCTGAAAATCTATTCAAATTCCAATTCTATGACATCCCATAAATTTATGGACTTTAAGGAGGTATAATAAGGAGTGTAAATAGTTAATTAAGTTTTTAATTGGACTCTTATCTAGGTAAATGTATAATTTAAGCTCATATGGGTCTTCACTTTATGAGATATGGGCCCATCTTCAAAATTCTCCAGATCTGTGCACGGATTTTGAGGCTCGAATTGTTAGCTAGTTTTGGGACTAAAGATATTGGATTGAGATTTGGATCCAATTTAGTGAAATGAATAAAAACATTTAAGTAATCCTAAAAAATGAATTTTTCAATTTTGGTAAGTGTAAAATAATTTCTAGCCAAAATACCAATATGATATAAAAATATATAAAATCTAAATTTAAGTCTTTTTCATAATTAAGATCAAATTATTAATATAACTTTAAATTGTGAAAATTACCCATAAAATATGAAATTTATGGGATCAAAACATTTTATTATATAATTATACAAGTGAAATAATGAGTTTCATCAGAGATATTTATTTTCAATTTAATTTTTAAGTTCGAAATTTTTTTTCTCTTAATTTCAAATTTAAAAGTTATACTTTCTAAAATGAGTACTATTTATGATATTTTTACTATATTAAAATAATTTTTATTATTAATCTAAATATATATTTTATATTATTTTCAAAATATATATAAGAAATTATTTATATGATCTACTTATTTTTCAAAAAAAAATGTTTTTTTTATCTCTCTTAAAGTAAGATTAATGGTGAGTAAAAATATTTCTATATATACTTATCTCTATAACTAGTGTTCTTGAGATTTATTTGATGGAATAAAATTAAAAAATGATTTAAAGGTATTATTACACTTCCAAAGGTCCTGTTTAAAATATCTTTTTATAAATGAATCAGTAAATGAAGGTAAACCCGTTCTTTGAGTGATTGAATATATTGAAAATGGCATGTACCAAGTTTATGTTTTCTATTTTATATTTCTTTTCACTTTTTTTATTCATTAATATCTCTTTTATTTATTTTATTATTCTCTTCTAAATAGATTTTTTCTCTCTTAAAAAATTCTTTTCTTATTTCCTCTCTCTACCTATTAAGGGGTGGGGGTTAGTAAGTTTAAATAAATGCTTTCAAAATATTTTTCTAATATATATTTTTCTATTTTGAACTATATTTTCAAATATATTTTTAAATATTTCTTGAGTTTTTAAAATATTATCTTTTAAATTTTATTATTTCTCTACTTGGTTTTATTTTTAATAAACACAAAATGGAAAATTTTAGTTATTCTCAAAAGGGTAGAAGTTATGTTTATTGAAATTTATTGAAAAATTTATTTTATTTGTTATCACTAAGGGGATTTTATTCTCTTAGAACATAAAATGGGGAGAATTTATTGAAATTTTTTATTGATTAATTGTTTTAAAAAGGGGGAGTTTTTGAAATTTATTAACAATTATTTTATTCTTGAATAGGTAATGTTTGATTTATTTACTCCTTATTCTCATTTAATATCTTCTTAATATCCTAAGTTACTTTGATATCTTAAATATATTGCTTTTATCCTTCTCTCTTTATTCTCATTTAATTTAATTTTTTATGGTAGGTATTTTTTATCATCAAAACGGGGTATATTTTTGTACCTCTCTCTCTCATGATATTTTTATAATTGAAAACACTCATTTATGTATCTAATAATTTCATTGAGTGATTTTCAGTTATATCTTTTAAACTAAAATCCACGTATTTAATGATAAAATGGAGATCTTGAAGCCAATAAAAACTAATCATGGATATCTTGTTGAAGAATTGCACACATATTATTTTATGTAATAAGACCTTATAATCATGTTTTAAAAACTATATAAGGCACTAAAAGGAATTAGAATAAGCTCCATTTGAAGATGGACATTAGCAGGCGGCACTGGCTAGCCATTGTGGTACCATGTAGACAAAACCTTGGTGAGAAGAAGACCCACCAACTACCTAATGTATTCCCACCAGCCATCCAATGGTGAAGTCATAATATTTTCTATATGAATTCCACTGCTTGGACAATTCTAGTTCCAAAAGCATAGATACCTTCAGGTATCCCACCGGCTACCTAGTGGTGGCTACCGAGTATCTGGTGGCATCAGGACTACTAGTCCGAGATGGTATTTATTATGGTTAAAAATGTTATTATGGAGGTCTTCTTTCGGTTAAATCCACCTAAATAATTCTAGTAGGTTCTTGGTCCTCTTGTAGCCTATAAAAGGAGTTCCTTGGAATCTTTAAGTGATCAACTCGTTCCCAACAATCTATATGATCAAATTGATAACAATTTTCTAGCATTCACAAAACCCTATAAAATAGACATTATCATCTCTCAATCTCTCTAAGTATAAGGACACAACCTTAAACACTTCATAAAATATTAAATTTAAAAATAATTCACATTCTTATATTCCTAAATATCTTTTCAGTTTAGTGTTTTAAAAAATTAGTACATAATTAATACATTTTAACCAAAAATCATACAAAGTGGAAACTACTAAAATAGTATCCATTTCTTCCATAATAAAAAAATTAGTAAGAAATGACTTCATTTCATAAAAAAAATTCACGCCATTTAGCTTGGATTCTTATTTTCTCTTACCAATCCTTAAAACCTGTGAAAAACAATTAAAAACTTGGTATGAGAAAAAAATCAGTAAGGGACATAAAAAATAGAAATATTTATCCCATGAATAATTTTAAACATATGATATCATTTTCACAAAGATTTACTTATCACCCTTAAAGTATCATATACTTACTTTGTGAAAACATGAGATTTACATAAAATATAGAAAACATAAATAAAACATTTTGGTAACTTAGGGAATTACTTACATAATATTGTAACCCTCATGGATACCATATGATTTTTAACCCTTATGGACACCTTAAAATGTAACCTTCATGGATACCTTATGATGTAACCCTCACGAATACCTTATGGTGTAACCATCATAGTTACACTTGGAATAACAATTACGGGCAACTTCTAACATAAACATACCTAATGAATTGGAGGGATATCATGAACCCACCCAGATTTGGTTTACAATGGAACCACCCATCATCATAAATAATTCCCAAGAACTAGAACATAAACATAAGTCATGAATACTTTCATTATAAAATCATTCCTTAAGGAAAATTTCTTATTCTAAAAGAATACATCGCACATCCAGAGAAAAACATTTTCATTGAAAATAACCAAGAAATTTTGTAAATAAGGATTAAAAACAATAAATAATAATGAAAATGGTATAATATGGTCATTTCATATAAGTTAATAAGAAACATTCTTTTTGAATTTTTTAAAAATAGACATTATAGATGATTTTAAATGGAAAGTCCCTTACCTCACATTCGTCTTACTTAAAACATGCTCAAACCAACTGTATAATGGTTTAAATAGTGTTATTAATATATTACATAAAACTATTCATTTCTATAATACCTTATATGATATTTTTATAAAAACTTTCCATTTAATTATTAATAATATTTTGTTATTTCCATTGTTTCAAGTGTGTTTATTTCATGGTTTCCATGGTTGGTTCATTATGGATTTTCTTATTGAATAGAAGAAAAACTCCAAAAGTGGAAATAAAAGGTATTAGTATGTTCCATAATTTTAAATGATACCATATATCATTTTTTTATTATATTATCATGATTAATTAGATAAAACATTAAGGAAAATGATTTAATTTATTTTGGTGGTTTTTATGACAATCATGAAATTATATAATTTTAGTTATATGAAGTTTATATATTACTTATAGGGCATTATATAACTTATAATATGTATAATAAAATATGATTTAACCATAATAATGGTTTTATGACCATCCTTGAAGGTAGTAAAGTAAAATGAAAACGCATCATCCACGATGATGGTAAATAGACACATCATGGATAGTGTTTTTATTTTTTTAGAATAAGAGGAGAAGAGGAGAGGTTTGATGATGGATATTTCATTAACACAATAAAATTATAGTATATGTAAGATACTAGAGTTATCATGTGACGTGGATGAAGGGATCTAAGAATACAATAAAAAAATAAAAGAAATTGAAAAGAAATTTAAAAGAAAACAAAAATAGGATTTTACCTCTTGAACTTCTTCTCCCTAAGAACCTCCTTAAGAAACTTGGTTTTGTAATTTTGTTGATACCAATAGGTCCCATGTGTGGGTAAGAGTCTTAGTAATGTAATTGGGTAGAAATTAAAAAAACTAAAAGGCATTGGAGGTGTGAGGATAAGAGATGGTGAGGGTGGTATTTATAGTGGAGGAGAGGGGTGTTTTTTTATTATTTTATTCATTAGATTCTTATTTTGACTCAATACTATGAATAGTTTTTATTCCCAATAGTAAATAAAGTAAATATAAGTATAGTTATAGATTATGATACTTAAATCATAAATGGATTAAGAAATAGTGTATTTTAACTTATAATGTTATATACCGTAAATTATTGTATTTCCCTATTCACAAAAAATTAAACTATTTTAGAAAAATTCCAAAAAATCACCCAAACCAATTTATGACATGTAGAATTAAAAAATGAACCCCATTTTATGAAAATTATTTTCTAAAATGAGATATTTAATTTTTAACTAAAATCATTATTTATTTTAAAAATAATGATTTTAAAATTGTAACTGACTTTATGACACTTTAGAAAATTAATTAAGGTCCCATAAAATTATCTTATAATCATAAGACAACAAAATATTAATTTATGAATCTGTTTTATGAAGATAAATTTTATTTTAAATCATTATATTAATTATAAAATTGTAAATAAAAATTTATGTGTCACAAAAATATCAACACTTAATTTATCATTTTCAAAACATTTATTTACTTTCTCCATGATATAAATATATCATATTTTCACTTATAAGATACATAAATTTTATTTATAATTTTATATGTGAGGTTAATGTTCTATTTGTTTAGATTCATTAATTTCAATAAATACTACTTATTTCATTATACATTTATAATGAATTTTACTATTTAATTCCAAAATGAAAAAAAATATATTTTATAAGTACTTGGGTTGTCTCATCCCCCCCCCTTCTGGAAATTACATTCTTGAAATTTTTATTCGCTTATTAAACAAGTGAGGATACATTTCCCTTATATAATTTTTATATTCTCATGTTGCCTCATCAACCATGTGGTTTCTCCAAAATACCTTAACCTGGTGAATTACCTTGTTCTGCAGTACTTGCTCTCTATGATCAAGAATGTGAACAGGTTTCTCTTCATAAGAAAGTTTCTCTTCTAGATGAATTGATTCTAGTCTTAAAATATGATATGAATCTGGTACATAATTTCTTAACATTGAAACATGAGAAACATTGTGTACCTGGGAAAAACTTAGAGGCAAACCTACTTAGTAGGAAAAAAATCCAATTTTATCCAAGATTTCATAGGGTCCAATGAACTGTGGACTTAGATTCCCCTTCTTTCAAAATTTCATTACACTTTTCCATGGATAAATTTTGAGAAATACAAGATCACCTACCTCAAAAGAAAGGTCTTTCCTTCTATTATCTGCATAACTTTTCTACTTGCTCTAAGTTGTCCTCATGTGTTGTTGGATCATAATCACTTTCTTAGCCACCACCTCTACTAATTATGGTCCCATCAACTTATTTTCCCTGAATTCATCCCAAAATACTAGAGTTAGACAACACTTTCTATAAAATACTTTGAAATGTTCCATATGTATACTATAATGAAAACTTTTATTATAAGAAAACTCAACTAAAGAAATATATTGATCCCAACTTCATTGGTAATCCATTGAACAAGTGTGTAACATGTATTCCAAAGTTTTGAATTGTTTTCTTGGTCTGTCTATCAAATTGAGGATAAAAGGTTATGCTGAAAATTAATTCGATTCCTAAAAACTTCAGAAGACCTTTATAAAAGTTAAAAGTTAACCTAGGATCATAGTCATATACAATGGAGAGAGGAACTCCATGTAACCTAGATATCTCTTTTAGGTATAGTCGATAAGGCTGGTTGGAGGCATAGTATCTCGAATAGGAAGAAAATGTGAAGATTTAGTCAGTCAATCAACAATAAACCAAATTGCATTATTACCTCGAGAAGTCTTTGGTAGGCCTACCATTAAATCCATGGATATATTTTCCAATTTCCACTCTAGCACTGTAAAAGGATGAATCATCCCCTTTGGTAGTTGTCACTCTACTTTAACCTATTGACAAGTCAAAATTTTCATGGTAAAATAAACAATATCTCTTTTCATTCCATCCCACCAGTAATACTCTTGAAGTTCTTTGTACATCTTAGTGATTCCAGGATAAACTGAAAATGGAGAACTATGACATTCACTTAATAACTCTTTCTTCAACTGTGAATCACAGGGCACACATAATCTCTTCCCAAATCTCAAAACACAATATCTATCAATTTTAAATTCTATAAACTTACCCTTTTAAAACAATTATACATTTTTCTATAACTCACGATCTTCCTTAGGTGATTTATTAATTTTTTCTAATAGATATTATTGCACTAACACCTAAAACAAAACAGAGGAATTTCCTGCACCAACAACTTTCAAGCCAAAATTCATCAAATCATTAATCAAGGTTCCATGTTCGACATATAACATGGTTAATGTATAATGATGTTTTCAACTCAAGACATATTCTACTTTATTTTCTTTTCTTGGATGGTAATTGATCGTGAAATCATAATCATTTATTATTTCAAGTCATCTTCTCCACCACATGTTAAATTATTTATGAGTGAATATATATTTCAAACTTTTATAGTTAGTATATATTTCACATTTGGCTCCATATAAATGATGTCTCAAAATTTTTAAAGTGAAAATCGTAGATGTTAATTCTATATCATGTGTTGGATAATTTAACTCATGATGTTTTATTTGTCTTGAAACATAATCAACTACCTGATCATTCTGCATTAGAACGTAACCAAGTATCTTCAATAAAGCATCACTATAGATGAAAAACTCTCCATTTCTGGAAAGAAAATCCAAAACTAGAGCATTCACCAATCTTATTTTTAGTTCCTAAAAAAACATCATGGTCTTCTATCCAAATAAATTTAAAACTTTTTGTGTTAACTTAGTTAGTAGTCTAGATAATGACAAACCGTCGGTAATAGTCTGCTATATAATGACCCATTTTTTTGAACCAAATGAAAATATAAAGGATTTTTTTTTGTTTACAATATGGGTTGTTTTACAAAAAAATCTTCAGAACATAATTTTGAGAGTTAAAACACTTAAAATTTTTGTTTTTGGACTTAGTTAAAGGCTCGAAGATTTCCTTAGGTGTTTCACTGAGTTTCGGGAGCGTTATGTCTAAAAATATCAATTTTTTAAACTCTAAACAGGGTGTATGGTTTGTCTAAAACTGTGCATCCCGTAGCAGTAAACCATGTAGGTGTAGAGGGGGGTAGATGTTCCCTTCACGGGCTGTGAAAACTGTGTTCAAACTATTCACCTAGCCCACACGGTTAGTGACATTTAGGCAGTACCTAAACACTATTCACCACACTATTGTAAAACAGTTAGGAAAACTTTATGGCACAACTATGTGATGTGGGATCCTTAATAAATAGTTGCAGCTTTTTTGTGCACGGTTTGGCCAAACTGTTCATCCAAACTATGCAACCCCTAATTTTGGGTGAAAATTCAATTTCCCCCCTCACTTAAGTTTTTAACAATTTCTTTTTTCTCTCTTCCTCCTCCAAAGAATAAACCCCTATTACTCCTCTTTTGAGCTCAAGAACCCTCCCAATATAGGCGTTGAACTAGATCTATCGTCCGGTGTCTGTACTTCGATCTTTCAGAAGTAATTGATCTATCTCGGTAAGCACCCCTAGTCTCTTACCTTCTATCTAAGTTTATCTTCAGATTCATCATAATATTTAGGTGCAATCTCATTTTCCTCATTTTTAGGGCATTAGAATTTTTCTCATATCACTTACAACCTAATTTTAATTTGATGCTGATTTTGAGTGAGGCGTCATATATGGTCTTAAGGTAGGTTGTCATGATGTTTTCCCATTAATTTTTGTCGTCTCATATCTACGTCATTGTGCTACAAACCGACTTTAGTCAAGATTTCCCTTTAAATTTCTTTCTTCATATAAAATTGATCATTATATCTTATTATTCACCTCATGACCCTTTTCTGTAGTTTCATAGGTTGCATACATCTTATGTGGTCACCCCATTGGTGTACCAAGTGAAATTGGCAATTTTTGGTCAATTGTTCAAAATGACTGGAATGCCTTCATAGATTTCATCTTATACTTCAACTGGGTTTTACCTTGGAACATGTGTAGTAAATGGAACCCAAATCACCTATTGGTTGTTTGGACATATCATAATTTGAATTTCCCATTTATACAATTTCCTTGTCTGACTCTGGCACCTTGAATTTCCCAATGAACCTTATAACTTGATTTTCCCTTGTAATATGAATGCTTGATTGAACCAAGGGTGACACTCAAGTGTTTGGTCATCCTAGGCTTGGAATTTCCCTGGTATGAAAATCCCTTAAAAGTCCTTTACACATTTTTAAATACCCCTTTGATATTTTTAAATGAATTTTCCATGTTTTGGAATATTGGATGGGTTGATCAAGTGAATTAGAAAATGAAAGATGTATTTTATTTCTTAAATGAATAAATTGGTTAAATTAGAATGAAACATAAAGGATAATGAAAACATTATTTTTTATTATTATTTATTAAATACTTATAATGAATTGAATTTTCTTAAATGGAAAGATCCCTTGGGATAGTAAGGCCATGCCCTTTTTTATTCTTTATATAATGATCCATATTAGTTGTAATGTTTTGAATGGAAATTGAATTTGACTAATGGAACACATGAGAGGTTTTTACTCATGTGTTATTCTATAAAGATGAATATTCCTTATCTATATATTTGGCCATGATACATAAGTATCATGAGAGGTTTTTCCGCATGCCTTATGTTATAAATGAATACGCCTTTATAAAGGATGAGTACAATGGTAAGGGGTGATGAGACAAAAGGGTAATCACACTCCCTTGCATCGGGTGTTTATTATGGAATCTCGAACTAGTGATACTCTATGGATGTTGGTCTAAGGTTCCATCTTCCATGATTATAGTGTTTCATGTTGGATCAATCTCCATCTTGAGTGTTGTAGAATGATGTGTCTCACTCTATTGGGATATAGGTAATATACCCTTTTGCTTGGTCTTTTAGGATCATTAGACTGGTCATGGACAGTGTGTGTTACACCTTAGTCCATCCAACACTAGTATTCCAGGTATATGTACATTAGGTGTCTGAGCTCTCTTGGTTCATATAGGTGGATTCAATATAGAACTAAACTATATATATTATTACTATATATATATAGTGACATGATCAGACTCCCATTCCAGCTATGAGATAAAGCAGGTAGACTCACCAGGTGTCCTATAGGAACCTGAGTGAGCAGGTTATTTATTTCAGCATTATTTTATTTTTCTTCTTATACTTTCACATTGTTTAGTTATGAGAACTACTCATATTACATGTAGACACCATTGGTGGTGGCCTACTAATTTGTTATCTCACACCCTACTCAGGTCGCCATTGTCACCTGAGAAGATTTTTTGAATATAGGAATGAATAATGGAAAGGACCCTGCTTCGGGTTATTGATATGATTTATCTTTATATGGAGCTTATGATCAAAGGACTAGGCTTTAGATTGGGATGATTATGGATTTTATTTTTTCTCTTTTGTATTTTTTACTATTGTAGAGCATGCTTTTATTTTCCTATTTCCTTTCTGTATTATAGTATGTCATGAATACATGTATCAGATACTTCCATAGAGGATTTTTACATTATTTTTTATTGTTCATATTATTATTCTTCTGCTACTTATTTATTTTTTCTATTGATTTATGCGTCTATAGTTGATTGATTCAATATGTTTATATATGCTTCCCATATTGTTTAGTATTGATTGTATATACTATTATACTCTGACATGAGGGTATAGTATCCCCATTGTACCACCTTTACATCCTTAGTGCTTATTGGAAACCTCTGGCATATAGGGAGGTGTGCTTGAGGCCATGTGACCCACCGGCTCGGGGCATGGTTTAAGTGGACCCCGGTTTGGGATGTTACAAACTGGTATCAGATCATTTTTTCTCTTTTTCTTACTATTTGGGTATTATAAAGGATAATAGGAGTTAAGGAATTTGTAATTTACCCTATTCTTGGACTTAGCCAACCCATGTATAGGGGAAACCCAAATTACTTGGGATGGGAAATTGTTATTATTGAGTATGCCATTTATTATTGATATGACTTCACTAATAAGTGACATAAATGACTTATGATTTTACTAGATATTGATATGATTGAAATGATATTTTCTTTACTACTTCCAGATGAGATGATGGATTTGCATTAGAAAATGCATCATCATAGGCATCATATGATTTATAGGCCACGCATCTTACCATGACATGTTTAATTGTCAACATGAATTTTATGTGGATTTTGTTAGTACCTTGGATATATATTGATATATTTTTAACCTTATTATAGGGATTATAAAAAAATGATACTTAAAGTGTCTACCTTGACCTAAGAGTGTTTTCCTGAATAGGTTAAATCAGAAAATTATGGAACTTTAAGCTATGGATCATTGGTCACATGAGCTAGAATGTGTTATGTTGTGGGTCAATTAGATTCCATGATTTGGTTTCATAAGGAGTATGTGACCTTATGTATCATAAAAATGGTAAACCATATTATTCAACCATTTTAATTGGTTTAAGTTTTTATCAAGCATAAATTCAAATGCAAATGACTCCTAAAGTGAAATTATCTTGTTAATCTGCTGACTGATTTCTTAGTATGTTTTGTTCATGTATCTTTATTTTTGTATTATTAGTATGATTTATATGTTTACTATTTATGATAACATGATAGTGATGATCTAAATATATAAATGGTTGTTTGGGCTAAACTTATGGGTTGCAATTAAATGGGAACCAGTTTTCAATTATAAGGTGTATGTGCACCTTATGTTTGGAAAAAGGTTACCCATGTACTTGAACCATTAAATATGAATATGGTATATCTTTAAATGTTTATAGATTTAAAATATATTAAATTTTGATCAGTAATAAATTGGTTTCATTCTTAGTTGTAAAGTTGTTAAATGTTTAAAGTTGTATTTTGAATCGATGTAATGGCTTTAAAATGGAACCCTAGCTGGTGTCCTTCTTTTGAACCCTTGTGTAAGGGTGTTTTAGAATTTTCTCCTTAAGTTGTTTTGGTATGGAACCATGATAATTTTCTGTAGGCCTTTTCCTTTATAGTAATGGCTTTAATCTTATGCTCTTGATCCTAGTGACCTTTCTTGTTGGTGTGACCTAGTGATAGGGTCAACGCTTGTGCTTCGATAAGGGGATAGATCGAGGTAGGTTGCACCATTATAGATTGAATTCCTTACTTAATGTTGTGATTTGTTTGGTTCTTGGTGTCATTCATGTGTCTTTTTTCCTTATAAGACTCTGACCCTCAAAATGACACCCTTGTTCAAACGAGTGGTCATGTTATCCTTAACCTTTGTTGTGGATATGAACATCAAGTAATGCTAGTTTTGAGAAGTTTATACATTCCAAGGGCATGGTTGACCTATTAATAGGTCTCATGGCCTTGTTTTTATTTCCTTGATCAACTCGTGTGGTCATCCATATATTTTATAGTTGTATGGGATGATGCGACTCAATCCAGTTTCTACATGGGCCATCTGATACTTGAAGACATAAGGCTGAAAAGAATATAAATAGTATTGAGGATGTTTCATCCTTGATTTTAAACCTCAGGGTAGTGGTCTTTGAAATACATGATACCCATAAATTTGTTAAATGTTTTAGAATGAACCAGTTGAGTTCGGTTGAATCGTTGAGATTTGAGATATTCTGTCCATTATCTGGTCATCTATGAGGTAGGGTGACCTGAGCATTAAAGGATCAATATTTTCATAATGATTAGGAGAAATTTTTATTGAATCAGTTTTTTTGATATAATGGTCAAGTTGGTTTTGGTTCCCATTCTAAATTCCTTGGCATTGGTGAGTGTGCCTCAGAGGAGTGACACACGTGCATCTAAGGTGAATTTGGTCTAGCTCATTTATGAGTGGGTAGTCTAGCATTTATTTTGAAGACTAGGATGATCCTAATGTGGAGAGAATTATGTTGGTTATGGTGAATACATATCCTTCCTAGTATAAGGAACACAACAAAATATTACCATTGGAAAATGGTCAGGCTTTCTTGAATGCCCTTGAGTCTTGTAAGTGTTGAATCAAGTCATTTCTTTATTGATAGCATGATGTTGTTTTGGTTGTCCTTGTGTTCAAACTTTGATAAAAAATATTGATCTTGTATAAACTTTGGTTCTTAAGTTTAGTGATCATGTGATGCCTTGGGTGGTAAAGGCTAGTGATTAGTTAAATGTGATGTGTTGGAAGGTGAAGTTGAGTTTCTGATAATTCAACAAGTAGTTGTTCAACTATTATTCTTTTTATATTCTCAGTAATATTCTAATTCTCTTAGTGCACTCTAGCTTAGAAACATGCATGTCCCTTATCTTGATGTTATCCTTGATACACTAAGAGAACATTGGTTATACTTCATGATAAAGTTTTACAAGTTTTTGGATATTTCATGGTCTTTATCAAAGTTGTGTGTTGGATGCATGGTTTCTATCAAGGCATGGTTAGTTCGGAGAGATACTTGGGTTCTTTTGTAGGAACACCATGGATGGACACTTAAACACTAACAATTTTATTTTGAATTGACCACTAGGTGGATGCCACTCTGGGCTCAGTCAATTATCTGATGTGGAAATATTGGCCTTGTACTAATGTCTCTTTGTAAACATTGAGTATGGACTACCTTGAGTGGGCTCATTAGACTCTAGATTTATAAATATAAGGTTATTCTAGACTAGAATTTGGTCTCAGAGGTAATTCCTAAAAGGTTAATGAATCCAGCGATCTGTATATGGGTTACGTCCATGATCATGTTGAGGAATGATAGTTTAAGTGGTCAAATAGTGGTTTGATCAAGGAATATCTTTTTAAGTTAGGTAAGGTATTTGGTTAACACGCTCATGGTAAATGATAAATGCCTAGGAAGAAGGTGTTGCGTTCATTTTGTGTTTTTATGACCATTTAAGTTGGGTGTTGTGGGAATGGTTATCCATAGGTGGCTCGAATTTTTGTCCCTCTTTTAAATTTGTATGGTCGAGGGGAACCATTTTAAGCACTCCTTCAGGTCAATGCGGATGTGGTTTTAAAGGCCAGCTTTGTCTTTTAAGAAAATCATGCACAACAAATTTCTACCTGGTCAATTGGAATTTGACCATTTATTTTTAGTGAGGTTCTTATTATGGACTCATTCATATTAGGGTTTGTCTTGTTAAATAAAGACATGTTGGGGGGCATCATTAGAATTCTTATGGAATGCTTTGTAGTCAATTTTGATGGTGGAGGTACTGTGGTTCAAAACTGGACCCTTCTTAATGAAAAGACCTTTAGTGGGGAGCATAATCAGTTATATGTTTAATGATACAATGATGTGATTGTGTATCTTGTTGAATGGGCTCAGGTAAGCTCTATTTTGGTGTTTCTTTTAGAGAATGATCATTTGATTGGGTTTTGACGGCTTAAGTTTTTTATTCTAAGGTTGATCCTGAAGGTGCATTGGGTGTTTGGAAACACAACACGACTGTTTGAATGAGACCTCATGGACCTTGTAGGTTGGGGGATGTTTTTTTTATTCCCAAAGGCTTCTCAGGGATGATAATTTCTAAGTCGGGGAGGTTATAAAGAGCCATGTTTTTAAACCAGACAGAAATCCAAAGGAATTTGAATTTTTTGTGTTTACAGTACGGACCATTTTACAAAATGATCTTTGGAATGTAATTCCGATAGTTGGAACACTTCAAAGTGTTGTTTTTGGACTTGGGTAAAGTCCCAAAGGGTTATTCAGGTGTTTAAATAATTTTTGGGAGTGTTGGTCTTAAAATATCATGTTTTGAAGCTTTAAACAGGGCGCATGGTTTGTCAAAAACCATGCGGCCCTCAGTAGAAAACCGTACAGATGTAGAGGGGGAGCATATGTTCCTCACACGGGTTGTGCACTATTTTTCCAAACTTTGAACCTATCCCTCATGGGTAGTTCCATTTAGGTAGTACCTAAACACTATTAACCACACATTTTTCGTATGGTTAGGAAAACTATGTGGAAAAATCGTGCGAGGTGGGATCCTTAAGAAATGGTTGCAACATAGTTTGCTTATAGTTTTTCCAAACCATGCGTCCAAACTGTATGATCCCTAATTTTGAGTGAAATGTCCATTTTTTTCATAACTTAACTTTTTAACCTTTTCTTTTTTTTCTCTTCCTCCTCCAAAAGACTAGACCCCTCTTCCTCCTCTTTTGAGCTCAAAAAACCTCCCAATGTAGGATTTTATCTAGATCCATTGTCCAGTGTATTTTCTTAGATTTTTCAAAAGAATTGGATCTATATCAAGAATCTCCCCTATTCTCTTACCTCCTATATAAGTTTATCTTCAGATCCATCATTCTATTTAAGATCAAGATCATTTTCCCTATTTTCACAGTGTTGGACAATTTCCTATATTTCTTCCAACCTGCTTCAAATATGAGGCCAATTTTGAGTGAGGCATAATCTATTCCCTTAAGTTAGATGATCACATCATTTTCTCATTGAGTTTTTTTCATGTCATAGCTACGTCGTTGTGTTGCATGATAGCTTTAGCTGATATTTCCCTTTTAATTTGTTACTTTATATCAAATTGATCACCATATCTTATTGTGTACCTCATGACCCATGTTTAGATTTTTTATATATTCCTTACATATTATATGGTCACACCATGGGTGTGTCCAGTGAAATTGTCCATTTCTTGTCAATTTTTCAAAATGCCCAGAATGCCTTCGTAGCTTTTGACTTAGACTTTAACTGGTTTTTCCCCTGGAGCATGTGTACTAAAGGGAACCCAAATAACCTCTTATGTGTTTGGATCTCTCATAATTTGAATTTACCATTTAGGTAATTTCCTTGTTTGACTATGTCACCTTTAATTGTCCAATGATCCTTGTGACTTGATTTTCCCTTATAATATGAATGCTTGATTGAACCAAGGGTGACTCCCAACTGGTTGGTCATCCTAGGCTTGGAATTTCCCTAGTATGAAAATCCCTTAAAGTCCTTGACACATTTTTAAATACCTATTTTATAATTTTAAATGAATTTTCTATGTTTAGTCAAATTGGATGGGTTGATCAAGTGAATTGAAAAATGTATGATAGATTTCATTTCTTAAATGAATCAATTGGTTAAATTTAAATGACACATAAAGGATAATGAAAACATTCCTTTTTATTATGCTTTAATAAATGATTGTAATGAATTGAATTACCTTAAATGGAATTACCCCAAGGGATAGTAAGGTCATTCCCTTTGTTTATGATTTATATAATGCTCCGTATGAATTGTAATTTTTTGAATGGAAATTGAATTTGACTAATGGAACAAATTAGAGGTTTTTTCTCATGTGTTATGTTATAAAGATGAATATTCCTAATCTATATATTTGGGATTGATACATATGTTTCAGGAGAGGTTTTTACTCATGCCTTATATTATAAATGAATAAGCCTTAATAGAGGATGTGTACGATTGTAATGGGTGATGATCTAGGAAGGTAATCACACTCCCTTACATCGGGTGTTGAGTATGGAATCTCGCACCAGTGATACTATATGGGTATTGGGTTGAGGCGCTATGTTCCATGATTAGAGTGTTTCATGGAGGCTCACTCTTCATCCCTAGTGTTGTAGCATGGTGTCTCTCACTCTATTGGGATGTAGGGTATATACCCTTTTGCTTGGGATTTTAGGCTCGTTAGTCTGGTTGTGGATAGTGTGAGTTACGCCCTGGTCTATCCAACACTAGTATTCCAGGTATATGTACATTAGGTGTATGTACACAATTGGTTCATATAGCTGGATGAAATATAGAACTAAACTATATATATATATATATATTATTACTATATATATATATATCGTGACATTATCAGACTCCCATTCAAGACATGATCTAAATCAGGTAGACTCACCAGGAGTCCTATAGGAACCTGAGTGAGTTGGTTATTTATTTCAGCAATATTTTACTATTTTTCTTATACCTGAACAATGTTTAGTTACGAGATCTACTTGAATTACACATAGACACCGTTAGTGGTGGACTACTGAGATTTTTATCTCACACCCTACTCAAGATACCTTTGGAACCTGAGAATATTATTTTACTAAAGGTATGAATAAGGGAAAGGGACCTACTTTAGGTTGTTGATATTCTTTACCTTTATATGGATCTTAGGAGAAGAGTATCGGGCTTTAGTTTATGATGATTATAGAGATGCTTTTGTCCTTTTTTCTTTTTTACTATTATAGATCATGCTTGTATTTACCTATTTCCTTTTTATATTACATCATTACATGCATACATGTATCAGACACTACCTTATAGAATTTTGACATTATTATCAATTGTTCATATTATTATTCTTCCAATGCTTATTTATTTTGTCTGTTGATTTATGCTTTCACAATTGATTGGTTTTATCTGTTTATATATGCTTCCATTATTTTTTATTATTTATTTCATCCACTATGCTACTCTGGCATGAGGCTATACTCTCCCCATTGTACCACATTTACACCCCTCGATGCTAGTCAGTAGCCTCTGGTGTACACGGAGGTGCTCTTAAGGCCATGTGACCCACTGGATCAGGGCACGGTTTAAGTGGACCCCGATTTGGGATGTTACATGATAATCAAATAAAACTATGAATCTTAGTAAAATTTGTAGGTCTTGGCCATTAATCAACCACTTTTGTTTTAGAGGGATCAATTATTATGCCATCTTTATTTATAATGTTCCCAATAAAAGAATTTTTTGCAACCAAAAAATCAAATTTTTTTAAATTTCTCGTATAAATTATTTTATTTAAGTGTTTATAGAAAAAACCTTAGATGTTTTTCATGATTCTCATAAATTTTTTAATAAATTTAAATAAAATCAATAAAAAACAACAAACTTATCCAAATATTCAAATAATATTATATTCATAAGATCCATAAATACAGCAGGGGAATTTTTCAAACCAAAGGGCATAACAAAAAACTTATAATGCCTATATCTAGTTCAGAATAATGTTTTTTGAATGTAATCCTCCTTCACCTTCAGCTGGTGATACCCGAATCTCAAGTCAATCTTCAAAAAATACTGATCTCCCTTCAAATATCTATAATCAATGAAAATCCTCATTGAACCATATTTATTTTTAACAAACAAAATAGGATCACCCTATGGTGAAATGATAGGAAGAATGAAATTTTTTATCAAGAAACTCATGGAACTAATTTTTCAATTCAATAAGTTCCACTTAATCCATTTGATAAGGGAGTTTTGAAATTGTCTTAGTATCAGGAACTAAAATAAATTCAACTTACCGATCAAGTATAACACAAATAAAATATTTAGGAAAATATATAGGTATTCATTTACAACTAGAATATCATTAATCTAAATAGTTACCCTATTTTCAAAAAAAAATGCAAGATAAATTTCATTTCCATCCTTTTACAGTTTCTCAGTTTCTTGAAATGTTATCAATGTAGTGGGATCATTATTTTATACAAACTGAAACTCTTTTTGAAAAACAACTTCTTTATCTCTACAATCAATCTTAGTATGATAAACAAAAATATAGTCCATACCCATAATAACACCAAAGTCTAGTAAGGGAAAAACAATAAGGTCTATAGGTAATTTATTTCCATAGAAAACAATGGGAAGATTCTTATAATGCCTTTTTGCCTTAATATTTCCCCCTAGTGTTTTTACCATAACTTTTGATTTCATTTCTTGAGGTGAAATTTCTAATTTTCCAGAAAAGTTATCATAGATAAAGGAATGATTAAACCCTGTATCAAACAAAATATTAGAAAAGTCTAAGTCAACAAACAAAGTACTTGATACCACTTCATTGGATGGACCAGCATCTGCTAAAGTAGTCACAAAGGATTTCACTACACCTTTCTACTTATAGTATGGATACTTCCCATCATTCAGATCTTTCGTTGGGTAGGTATTTTTATAATGCCCCATCTCGCCACAATTGAAACACTTTATAGTTTTCTTATCATAATTAAACATACCAACACTAAGATATTTTTCATTACAATCTTGGGAAATATGTACAAACTTACCACATTGGAAACAATTCCCAAATTTATTAAGGCATTCCCTAGGGTGTTTTTTACCACACTTCCCACAAACTAGAAACTAAATTTTCTTACATTTATATTTATTTCATTGATTCTTACCCATTTCTTTCCATCTGGACATTTTCTTTTTCTTGGTTTCAAAGTACACATGATCATCAGTAAACTTCATTTCTACCCTCTCATCACATTGAACAAGTTTCTCATAAATTTTTAATTCATGGGAGTCAAAATCCCTTAGATATATTGGCTTCAGTCCTGAGTAAAAATGATTGATTTTACTATCAAGATCCCAAATAAGATCTAGAGAGTACCTTGACAATCAAGTGAAGTTTTCTTCGTACACGTCCACTGAATATTCCTCCTTGTCGTTCATAGTTAATATCTCAAGAGGGGGTGAATTGATTACCCACTAAAAAATTCTATTAAAAAAAAGATTATTTTTAAATCCCCTAAATGTTTAAATATGGGAAAGTTTATCAAAATAAGTAGTATGATATATATCTTAATCTTTCTAAATATTTATCAAAATATAGATTAGGTATTAGATGAATAATATACAATATTATTAAATCCTTCAAAATCAATTTATTTGATCAAAATACTATATGAACATGAATTAAGATAAACTGTCAAAGTATATATATATGTGTGTGTTATAGTTAAAAACAAATTTCATTTTTAATGTAGAAATAAAATAAAAAAAAATTAAAAAAAAAATTAAAAGATTAATACAATTGGTTCATTCTCAAGTCAATACTTTTTCCTCTCTACTTGGTAATCACCCACCACCAAGTAGTTTATATAAAATAAATTAGATGATCCACAATATGGATCAGGTTTATACAATAGTTTATAATTGTCTAGGTCACACACAACCTCTTCCAATGTTATGTGTGGGAGTAAATTGAAAAATTACACACAAGAACCTCTACCACTCCTATCTATGGGAGAAACAAAATTAAAAGTATTTGAGAAGATTTTGAGTATCTTCCAGTTTATCCTAGGAGACAGTGTGCATGTGGTACAACATAGTAAACACACATATTTCTCAAAAAGGTAATAAAACTAAAAATAATTGAGAAATCTAGGAGTGTAGAGTTTAGAGATGCTTGGTATGTTGCAATGCATCTTGTGACTCTTGATTTGATTCAGTAATGAAGCTTGAGTTCATTTCTATTAAAAATATTCAGGAAAACAAAGTGTCGGAAACTCTTGTTTTCTGACTAGATGAAATCCCTAGATGTGATGATGATTTGGCTTCTTTAGTCGAATTTTTTGAATCAGGTGAGCTATAAGTGTGTTCAGGAAGTTCAAGATCTTAGATTTTAATTTCACTATTGCATCTATTTTCTTTGGTCTATGTGTATCCCTTTGTATGTGTCTTTTTCACATGTTATATTTATATGAGGGAGTGAACTACTCTTTTATTAGTAGCATCAACAAGAAGAATAAACAGAATAGTAGCTACCACATACTTCATGTTCTGACATGATTTCTTTCAAACATTTAAGTTACAATAATTAAAATAGTAAATAGAATTAAATTCAATGAATATAGTCATTAGAGTAATGTATTTCAAAATAAGTAAAGTAATAAAAATAGTGACGGTTTCTTAAGATCTGGTGGTGTCAAGATATGGTCGTATATTTCTCTAGAGTTCTGTTGATCTGGTAGTATGACACTAGAGGTGTCTTAGACTTAGTTAATTTTTCATTGTTGCGGTATGAGTTTGGTGGTATGATATCTGGTGTAATCTCATACTTGGACAAATTTATATTCTAATAGTGTCTCATACTCTGTCAATTCTTCAGTCATGTGGTATAACAGTCTAACAATGTGATATCCTAGAAGTATCTTAGACTTAGAGAGTTTTATGTTGGGAGTGTGTCATTGACAATAGTCTCTATCACAACAGTTTCTCATACTTAGACATATTTATCACATGATCTCAAAATACATATTACTTATAGAAAAACATGAAATTCATCAGTATTATTAAAAAATGATTTTGTTATCATTAAAACTAGGAGGTCAATAATCACCCCCTTTTTATGATCACAAATCATAGCATCAAAAAGAATATTATAAATGTAAAAATAGGGCATCAAAGATATTACATAAGTTTAAACATGATATCCAAGGTAAGATCCAAATATAAATCAAGAATTATCATTCATTGTATATATAGTTGGTTCAAGGAAAATAATAGGAAAATAGTAAGTATCAAAAATAAGTATCAAAGGTATAAGCATATTTAAAATATATAATGATTTAAAATAGATAGTATCAAAGATAAAAAATTTAGAAAATAGAGAAACATAATACCATAAAATTATTAAAAACACATATGCCATAAAAATTTCCTATAAAATCATGTATGCCACAATATTTCTCCCCCTTTTGGGATTGTCAAAAAGGTAAATAATATCAGTAAATTTGTGAAGAATAAATCGATTAAGAGATATGAAATATATTCAAAAGTAAACAAACATAATAATAGGTAAGAAAGACATTAAAAATTTGGAGCACAAAGATATTACAAGATAGATCTGATCAAAGACATTATATTCTAATCCAATAGAATACAAAGGTTAAGGGTTGGAAGAGGGGTCTATTGGGTCTTTGACATTATCCTTGCATTTCTTTTTCTCCTTATCTAAGGCGGCGGGATTATCCTGAGGTAGAGTAGAGGGAGAACTAGGAGAAAGACCAATGAGATCTCGAAGGGGGTGATCTTCCAAAACAAAAATTGACCTGAGATGGTGCAAAACTGTGCAAGATCTATAGGAAAATACTGAAAACTGGCTAGTAGAGGTATAGGGGAACCACCAGTAACTCCAAGTCTAAAAGAGAACTGAGGAGTAATCAGAATGGCTGACTGAGCAACCACTACTTTTCCTTGAACATGAAGAAACTTCTTCATGATATTTATGAAATACATTATGATTTGGACACCCCTTTCTATGGAAGTAAAGAATCCACCCTTATCTTCTATAAACATATTCAACATAGGGATCATCTCCCAGAGTTTTCTGACTTTCTCTTTGAATTATAGAGTCACATGAGGCATTCTTAAATTCTCAGGAAATAATTTGAAATTGGCATCCATTTCATGCTTGGTATAGATCTGAGATAGATAAAATTTGATGTATATGGTTATAGTAACTTTTTCATCATTAATATCTTTATCAAACTTATTTATCGTCATATGATCATGCCCAGTTCCTTGCTCAAACATCCTTATAATTTCTAAAGGAATCACAATTTTTCCACTAGAGGGACTACTGGAAGCAACTGAAACTTCTTCTATAAAAATTGATCAGATGATATTAATATCAATCATTGGAGGAGGAGGAGAAACACCAATTAAAGTATCATAACAGGCATCTTCAAGGATTTTAAGGATACTATCTAGAGAAGCTTTAAACTCATATATCATTTCTACAAACATAGGCTTGAGAGATTCTGTTTCACCACTTAGATGATTATTCTCAATCTCTATCTCATAAATGTGATGAATCATATTGAGTTGGATATTATGTATAACCAACTCAAATAAATACCTAGAATCATTTTTGCTGATCTTTTTCAAAATAGGGGATTCATTCCTTACACATTTGTGAAACACATATAGTAATTTCTCACCAAAAACATTCAAGTCAGCTTGAGTGACCACATCTATTGGAAAAATTGGAGGAGCTAGGGAAGGTTTAGGTATAGGAGGTCTCACATAACTAAACCTTTTGAGTAGACCTTCAAGATCAACCTGAGCTATCAAGGATCCCTTAGAATCACCTTCAACACTAACTTTAGGTTTATCACTCTTTAAAGGTATCCTTACAACATGAGAGAACTTTCCCCACTCCTATTCCATAAGTTCCACCCAACGGTATGAAACAAAATTTGAGATAGATGTAGTATCAGGAGGTACTGAAATGTCTATATTCCTCTAACCTTCTAAACTTCGAGCAGCCGCTGTGTGTTCAACTCTGGCAGGCTCGGCTTCCAAATGTGTACCAATAGTTGGTATATCTTGCATCTCAACATCCTTTTGGGAATAAATAGTAGTGGACTCACCTTTCATATTTTTATCCATGGGAGACTTGTGAACATTTAAAATAGATAACTATTTATTTACAGTTTCTTCATCAATAAGATCCTTTTTCTTTTATTTGGAAACATGATATTCTACTACATCTGTAACACTTAATTGTTCCTTCACGGTAGAATCTAAAACCTCTTGGACAATGGTGGATAAGCTAGTCTCAACAGCATCAACAGGTGGAGCTTCATGAAAAATATCCACTAATAGGGAATGCTCCCCCTCAAAAAATGCATCATTAAGCTCTGGAGGCATTTTCACATCCT
The DNA here is from genome assembly GCA_963277665.1 of Viscum album. NCBI lineage: Eukaryota > Viridiplantae > Streptophyta > Magnoliopsida > Santalales > Viscaceae > Viscum > Viscum album. Next base: position 1,277,518,153 of record OY728122.1, read on the forward strand.
TGTTATTGAATCATCCACTACCATCATCAGGTTTATAATCACTTCTATCATCTATAGTATCTTTTTCATTACCATTATTACTATTTATATTATCATATTCTTCTTCCTCATCACCATCATTATCATCAGTGGATGTGGAACTTTTATATTGATCCTCTCTAGAGAGATCAGTCTCTTCTTCATCACTCTTAACCAAACTTTCTCTTTTTGGAAACCTCCTAGGTGGACTAGGATCTCCAAAGGTGATGGGATAGGATTTTGGAGAAAGGTCATGGTCACTCCCTACATCAAAAAGTTGTTCATTTTCTACTTATTTATCAATGCTGCTTCCTCATATGAGTATTACACTATTTCATCAGGTTATAATCTTGCATCAACTTAATCCTTAGGTATTTTTGGATGATCAATCATATTATACTCAGCATAAAACTTCTCACTATCACCAACCCATTGTTTCTTACATGGGTTCCAGATGAGTTTCATTCTTGAACAAGTGGAACTAGTTATGCAGAAATCACCATAGTCTATAACAGACTCTTCATCATCACGTACTAGGCCCTTGGCCTCTAACATGGCAAAAATAGTCTGTGGGTAGTTCAATGAATTAGATATAGACGATGGTTTGATCATCTCACACATATGCACCATGAGATATTTACACAGATTGATCTTGTGACCTTCATTCATCAAAGAAAGAAGATAAAAAGTTTGGTACCTTAGTGTAGAAAAATCACCATTATTTGGGCAAAGAATATACTTCACAAACTTGAATAGAAACCTATATTCTCTATCCAACTCTGAGGCAATAGGTCTTCTGGTTGAACCATCTCCTATTAGGACTGAAAGGGCATCCTTATAAATAAACATATCACTAGATTCTATAATACTTCCTTAGTAATCAAAAAATACTCCATCATGAGGTAAATTTAAACAATTATACCATGTTCTTGATGAAAAACCAAATACTTGTCCTTTGACATGAATTTTAATCTAATCTACACCATCTTAATTAAACAAAAACTACACATTCTGTTAAAATTCATATATCATATTTGGATAGAAAGGCCTATTATTTAATGAAAACCACTCCAACCACCATTGGTTTTGGAGAACCTTAAGTACTAGATACTTACTCGATAGTAATCACTTATAGTCTACTTCATTTTCTATAACAATAACTCAATTAAAAAGCTTCAGATTAACTAAATTAACTAGTGCAGGTGAACTCATCTTTTTCTTCTTCTTCTTAGAATATTTTGACTTATAAGGATAAAGAATAAAATCATGCTTCATTATCAGCATTCAGATCATCTCGGTAGTCTTAGTTGATGGTATGGAGAAGGTTTGAATAGTGAGAGATGAAAGGGTTACACTAGGCTCAAGAGAGAAATACGCGAGTATCACGCAGGGTTCATGGTATGTTGGGAATAGAAATTATTACACTTTAATATAATTTGGGATATTAGGTATTCTAAAATAAAAAATATATTTTAAATAAAATTTAAGATCAAGGAAAAAAACACACATCGGGTTTCAGTAAAGAGAATAAATTAGGAAACAAACTGACGGTTTGAAATATCGAGAAATGGAGAAAAAAATTTCAAAGACATGAAAGTTAATAGAATGAAAAATCAACTATGTGACAAAATAGTGGTATGATAGTCCAATGACATGACAAGCTAATGGAATGACATGATACTGGCATGACAAGCCAGCGGTATGTCATACACAATGATATGTCATCTACATCAGTGTTTCATTAAACTTAACTGAAATTTATCATTCATAATTTAGGTTTGATATAATCCATTCTCTTAGAATTCAAAGGCTTAGTGAATATATTAGGTAACTGATGTTCTATGAAAATAAATTCAAGAGTGATATCTCCCTCTTAAAAATGATATCTCAAAAATTGATTTATTATATCAATGTTTTTTGTTCTAGAATGTGAAACAAGATTCTTATATATGTATATTGCACTTGTATTGTCACATATTATGTGGAAATGTTAGAATTGGTATCTAGAGTCTAGTAGAGTGTGTTTTATCCACAAAATTTGTACACAGAAACTACTTGGAGCTATGTATTCAGCTTTAGTAGTAGATAATGCAATGTAATTTTTCTTTTTACTACAACATGAAACTAGAAACTTGATTAAAAAGTAACATGTTTCTAAGGTTCTTTTTCTATCTAACTTGAATCCAAAAAAACATCATCATAAAAACTAACCAAATCAAATTCTTTTTCTCTAGAGTAAAATAATCCTAAATTGGTGGTACACTTTAGATATTTTAAAATTCTTTTAACTACAACTAGGTGTGACTTTTTTGGGTTTGCTTGAAAACGAGAACACACACACACTAAACATAATATCTGGTTGACTAGTAGTCAAGTAGAGAATACTTCCAATCATACCTCTATAACTGGTTTGATCAACTGGTTTCCCAGCTTCATCAAGATCCAATTTACAACTGGTACTCATAGGAGTATCACTACTTTTAGTGTTATCCAAGTTAAAACATTTTAGAAGATTTTTTTATATTTACTCTGATTTAAAATAATTCCTTATTTTTTTGAAAAATATGAAGTCCAAGAAATAATTTGAGTTCACCCATTAAACTCATTGCAAATTCATTTTGCATCATTGTATAAAAATCACTACAAAGAAAATTTTTTGAAGATCAAAAAATAATATTGTCAACATAGATTTGTACTAGTAATACATCTTTTGAATTTCATTTTATGAAAAGGGTAGGATCATCTATTCCTTTTGAAAAACCTTTTGGAATTAGAAAAAAATGTACCCTATCATACCAAGCTCTAGGAGCTTGTTTCAAACAATATAAATATTTGGTTAATTTAAAACTCGATTTGGAAAATGGGTATTTTGAAAACTATGGGTTATTTCACAAAAACATCCTCAATTATAAAACTATTTAAGAATTAACTCTTGATATCCATTTTATAAAGCTTGAAATATAGATGAGCTAAATAAGAAATTAGGTTTCTTATGGATTCAAGTTTTTCCACAGGTGAAAAGGTTTTTTCATAGTCAATTCCTTCTTCTTGACTATAAGTCTAGCCTTGTTTCTAACTATAGTGCCTAACTTGTCAACTTTATTTATAAACACCCATTTATTTATAATAGTCAAGGTTTCCTTGGGTATATATACAAGTTCCCATGCTTTTTTCCTTTCAATCTCATTTAAATATTCTTACATTTCTATTACCCAGAATTCATCATTAATAGCTTTATTGATGTTCTTAGGTTCAATCTGAGACAAGAAAACTTGATGTTTAACTTGATTTATAATAAAAGATATAGTTTTATTTCCTCTATTTATATCACCTAAAATAGAATCTATAGGATGGTAATTAATAGTTTTAATATCTCTAGAGAAATAGGGACTTGTCACTTCTAGATTTTTAGGTTCAGGTTCTAGAAGTTCTGAAAATTCTTTAGAATTGGATGATTTTTTTACTTGTTTTATAGTAGAATCTAAAGGTTTGGAATTTAATTTTAGATAAAATAAATCATCCTAAAGATTTTATAAAGAGTTCTTAGGATTATTTGAATTGGTTTCATCAAATTTTACATGAACTAATTCTTTCAAAGTTTTTGTCTTCTTATTGAACACTCTATAGGCTTTGCTAGAGACTGAGTAACCAAGGAAAATTCTTTCATCATTTTTTGAGGTAATTTTTTCCAAATTATCCTTAGTGTTAAGAATAAAGACTTTGAAATCAAAAACTCTAATTTATTTAACCTTAAGTTTCCTATTATTCAACAACTCATAAGGGGTATTCTTAAGAATGGTCCAAATAAAAACTCTATTGATAATATAGAAGGTTGTATTAATAGCTTCTTCCCAAAAATAGATAGGTATGTCATATTAATTTAACAAGTTCCAGGCTATCTCTTGTAAGGTTCGATTTCTTCTTTAAATAACTCCATTATATTTGGGTGTCCTAGGAGTAGATAAGTTTTGAGTGTAACCATTTTGTGATCAAAATGTTTTAAAATCTAGATTCTCAAAAACATGGCCTCGATCACTCCTTAAGGTCTTAATTCTAAGTCCACTAAGATTTTCTACAGACTTAGCATACTTGGTAAAGTAAGAGGAGGCTTAACTTTTGGGAGATATAAAATATTCCCAAGTATACCTAGAGAAATCATCTACAATAACATAAATATATTTCTTCCCATTAAGACTTGAAACTATAGAAGGTCCAAACAAATCCATGTGACTAACTCAATAGGTTGATAAGTTGTCACTTCTTTCTTTAATTTAAAAGAAATTTTATGTTGTTTCTCTTTTTGATAAGGGTTACAAACTTTATCAATTGGGAACTCAAGATTAGGTAGATCCCTAACTAAACCTTTCCTAGTTATCTTCATAAGTGATTAAATATTGAAATATCCTAGTCTTATATTCCAAATCCATGATTATTTAGGAAAGTAACTTAAGCATGAAACATTTTGAGAAACTAAATAATTTAAATCTATAGCATAAAAATTTTCATTTTGAAAGGTATTAAAAATTAAGGAATTTTTAGAATAAAAAAATTACAAGAATCATTGTAAAACTTAACATAAAAAACCATCAACACACAACTGATTAATTATAAGCAAATTATATTTTAAACCATAAACATATAAAACTTTAAAAATCAAAACTGAGTTTTTGTTACCAATCTAACCTAATCTGATGATTTTTCCTTTTTCATTGTCACCAAAGGTGAAATGTCCACCATTAACCATTATGAGAATCTCAAAGCATGAATATTCTCCTATTATCTTTCTTGAATAGACACTATCCAAGTACCATATACATCTACTGGAGATATTCAATCATTTCTTCTACAAAACAAGTTTTAGATAAGAAATGATTTTGGTACCCAAATATATTTGGGTATAGAAATATTATAAATTAAAGATTTGGAAACCCACAATTTCCTTATGGGTTTCCTATAAATGGACTTCAGACTATTATAAATAAAAACTTCATTAGTTCCTTTTGAAAAATGTTTAGCATTAGAGCTTTCAGGTTAAGATTTCTGAACAAATTTAATCTTAGTTATTCTCCTCTATCCAAGTTCATATCCTAATCCAGTGATATATTTGGGAGTAAATTGCTTTTCTAAGATTTGTTTAAGTTTTTCTCTACCATTTGTAAATTTTTCAAGGCCTTTATTCAATTTCTCATTAGATATTTTAATTTTATTTTTTTCAATTATCAGTTGAGTATTCTTCTCCTTTTCTATAGACAGCTCAGATTTACAGTTTATAGTTAGAGAATGTTGTCTTTTAAGACTTTTATAATTATCCTTTAACTCATTAAATATATCTTCTAGTATATTTTAGTAGTCAAATAATTATTCATTTGATATATTATCATCATCATTTTTTCATTGTAATAATTATCAGACACATGCATATGAGAAATATTATAAACAATAGTTAAATCAAGTACCTCACTGACTTTGGTCATGAAACACATATTATCTCTTTTTGTATTTTCTTTAGGTGAAGCGTCAAAGTCACAGGAGTTGTATTTAGATGCACTTCAGGTGGATTTCATGGACTTATTATAGCTTCTATCCTTATATTCATATTTCTTTTTATATTTCATCTTTGGATAGTCAGATTTTATGTGACCTTTTATTTTGCATTCATAGCGCACATCTTCCTTTGGATCATCATCCTTTTTCTTCCAATTTCATCTATTATCATACTTTCCTTTATAGTTTTGTTTTCTAAAAAACTTTTTCTTCTTGTAGAATTTCTTAAACCTTCTTTCTAGGTGAGAAATTTCCTTATCACTATTAGAGGCAAATTCACTAGCACTCAAATCTACAATTTGGGATTTTTCCTTCTGTTTTTCCTTTTGTTTTTTGGAGGCAGCAGTCTTGAAAGATACATACCTTCTTTTAGGTTCCTCTTCTTCCTCACGATTGACTTTTAACTCTTCTTAATACATCATAATCTTTCTAATCAACTCTTTCATAGGAAGTTTACTTATATCGCATGATTCTATTATTGAAACTGAAGTGGCTCTCCATCTTTAAGGTAGACATCTCAGTAATTTCTTTATCTGGTCCTTTCCAGATACAGGCCTTCCCAATGAGTTCATGGTATTGAAAATATCATTAAACCTGAGGTACATATCAAAAATGGGCTCATCGGGTTTCATATTAAAATTTTTATATTTAATCGTACAGGTATTAAGCCTCATTTATTTATCAAAATCAGTTTTTCAAGAAGAAATAATATTAAACTCTTCATCACCAAGGTCACAGTACAAGGAATTTATAGATTTACAATTACTATTGAATGCTAATTTTGTTACATCATCTCGAGTGCTTATAGAAATATCAGGTAAAGCATATTCATATTCTATAGCAGACCAAATATCAAAACTCATTCTCTCTATGTGCATTTTTATCTTTATTTTCCATTGGTCATAATTTGTTCCATTTAATAAAGGAGGTTTTTTGGTAGTAGAACCTTCTTGAAGATTATCCATATTAAATATCAAAATTTAGAAATAACAAACATTTAAGATCTTTAAAGTATAACTAAAACCACTGTTAAAATAAATTTGAAAATATTGAATACTAAAGAAAGAAAAATCATTTGATACCAAATGTTAGTCGGAGTGAGTATCTCAAGAGGGGGTGAATTGAGCACCCACTAAAAATTTATGTTTAAAAAACAGATTATTTTGACATCCCCCAATTGTTTAAATATGTGAAAGTTTTTCAAAATAAGTAGTATGATATATATATATATATATATATATTAATATTTAAAAATATTTATCTCAATATTTATTAGGTCTGGATGAATAATATAAAATATTATTAAATCCTTTGAAATCAGTTTACATGATGAAAATACTATATGAACATGAATTAAGATAAACTATAAAAGTATATATATATATATATATATATATTTGTTTACAATTAAAAATAGTTTTCAGTTTTAAAGAAAAAATAAAATAAAACAAAATTAAAAACACACAACAGAAATATGAATATAAGAGGTTTAGTCTCAAGTCGAGACTTATTCCTCTCCACTTAGTGATCACCTGCCACCAAGTAGTTTATATAAAATAAACTAGATGATCCACAACCTAGATCAGGTTTATACAACAGTTTACAACTATTCAGGTCAAGCACAATATCTTCCATAGTTATGTGTGGTAGTAAACTGAAACATGCCACACAAGAACCTCTAACACTCTTATCCATGGGATAAAAAAAAAGAAAAGTGTTTGAGAAGATATCGAGTATCTTCCAATTTATTGCAGGAGACAGTTTACATGTGGAAAAGTATAGTAAGCACACACATTTCTCAAAAAGGTAATAAAACTAAATAGAATCAAGAAATGTAGGAGTGTATAGTTTATAGATGATTGATCTATTTCAATGCATCTTGTGACTCTTAATTTGATTCATAAATTAATATTGAGTTGGGTTCTCTTGAAAATCATCAGGAAAATATAGTGTCACAAACTCTTTTTTTCTGACTGGTGGAAAGCGCTGGATGTAATGATTCTTTTCTTCCACAGTCGAATGTTTTTCAGTGGGTGATCTTTAAGTATGTTTAGGTGGTTAAACCTCTTATATTTTCATTTCACCACTACATATATCTCTTTAGTCTATGTGTATCCATTTGTATCTATCTTTTTCACATGTTATATTTGCATAAGGAAGTGAACTTCTCTTTTATCAGCAGCAGTAGTAAGAAGAATAACTTGAATATATGCTACCTCATACTACATGTTCTAACATTATTTTGGTTGGAAATTTAAGGTTAAATCATTAAAATAGTAAATATAATTGAATTCAATGAATATATTATTTATAGTAATTTAATTCAAAATAAGTAAATTAATAAAAAATAGTGATGGTGTCTTAAGATCTGGAGGTGTCAAGATCTGGTGGTATGTTGAACTGGAAGTATGATATTAGAGGTGTCTTATACTTAGGTAATTTTTCAGTGTTGGTGGTATGATTATGGCAGTAGGATATTTGTAGGAATCTCATAATTATCCAAATTTATGTTCTGGTGTCATGACATCCTGACAGTGTGTCGACCGATGGTGTCTCATAATTTTTCAATTATTCAGTCCCATGATATGACAGTCTGATGCTGTAATATCCTGGTGATATCTTAGGCTTATAGATTTTTATTTTTTTGGTGTGTCATAGACAATGGTGTCCATATCAATGGTTTCTCATATGTAGACATATTTATCAATGTTCTCATAATACAGATTACTTACAGGAAAACATAAAATTCTTCAATATTATTAAAAAAATGAATTTTTTATCATTAAAAATAAGAGTTCAACACTCCTTTTGTTTCAAATCAAGTAATTTTTTTCCATCCTAATTCGAACCATAATAGGAAAATATTTTTTCTTGGAAGAGATTCTTAAATTCATCCCATTCCAAGACATCTATCTCCTTATTATCCCTGATATTCCTGGCCATTGACCGCCACTAGTCAACTTCACCTTCAAAATGATAAATAGAAAGACTAAAATTTTGATTATTTGAACACCCCAAGACATCAAATATATTTTCAGGGTCTTTAATCCACCCTTCAGGCACCATTGGGTCATAAGATCAACTGAAATCAGGAGGATGTTTCATAATAAAATGTTCCACTATTGTCATGTTCTTGTGTGGTAGCTCTGGATATTCTCTTGAATGGATGACACAAACATTTATAGCCTGTTTCAACTGATCCATTACTATCAAAAACTACTCAGTTCCAATTCCCATCATTCTAGATTGTGGATTCAGAAGGATATCATTCTGTCGGTGCCTTCCTACTTCATCTTCCATGCTTCTTCTACTGAAAACCATTCTGAACAGACATATCTTAGACGAAGTAACATGGTAATATTTAAATTATACATCATTTAAATATAAAAATAATTTAAAAAACATTTATTTTATTCTATTACCATCTTCCTAATCCCATAAAGTTATTTAAATTGTGCTCTAATTCCAATTATAAGGAGTTGGCCTTAAACATTTCATAAAATAGTAAATTCAAATAGAATTCACATTCTTACGTTGCCAAAGATATTTTTGGTTTATAGCTTTAGAAAACTAGGAAATAATTCATACATATTAACCCATAAGAATACAAAGTGCATAATACCAAAATAGTATCCATTTATTCCATAATACAAAGTTTTTAATAAAACATGAGTATTTTCATTAAAAAATCACAACATTCAGCCTAGCTTCCTCTTTTCTATTAAAAATCCTTAAACTCGATGAAAAAAATTTAAAAAATTTGTATGATCACAAAAATCTTAGTAAGGTGCATAAAAAAAGTGAAACTGTTTGCCCGTGAATAATTTTAAACATATGATATCATTTCCACAAAGATATACTTCTCACCCATAAATTATCATATACTTGCTTTGTGAAACCATGATATTTATATAAAACATAGAAAACATAAATAAACTATTTAGGTAACTTGGAGAATTACATACTTAATATTGTAACCCTCACAGCAACCATATGATTTGTAACCTTTGCAGCTACCTTATAATGTAACCCTCACAACTACCTTATGTTGTAACCCTCACAGCTACTTTATGGTGTAACCATCGTAGTTACACTTGGAATAACCATTAAAGTCAACTTCCAACATAAACATACCCAATTAATTGGAGGGATATCATGGATCCACTTGTATTTGGTTTATAACAGAACCACTTTTCATTATAAGTAATTCCCAATAACTAAAACATAAACATAAAACATGAATACTTGCATCATAAAAACATTCCTTGAGGAAAATCACTTATTTTAAAACAAGACATCGCAAATCCAAAGGGAAAATTTTATTTGAAAATAACCATAAATTTTTTTAAATAAGCCTTCAAAAAAATAAAGCATCATGAAAAAAAAGGATAATCCTCTCATGTCGTATATGTTAAGAAGAAACATTCTTTTTGAATTTTTTAAACTGAGACATTACAGAGGATTTTAAATGGAAATCCCCTTACCTTGGTTTCATCTTACTTAAAACATATTCAAAACTCCTTTATTATGGTTTAATGAGTGTTATTAATATATTTAAAAACTATATAAATTTATATAATACCTTATTTGATCTTTTTATAATAAATTTTTACCCATTTATTAATAATATTTTGTTATTTCCATTATTTTAGGTGCGTTTATTTTACAGTTTCCATGATTGGATCATTATGTATTTTCTTATCGAAGGGAAGAAAAACTCCATAATTGGAAATAAATGCTATTAATATGTTTCTATAATTTTAAATCATATAATATATTATTTTTTTATGAAATCAGTGTTGGAATCACCTATTTTGATAATCCCAAATCTCGATTCTTTATTATAATAATCATGTTTCAATAATATTTATAGTTTCTATAAAGTAACAATTATGTATCTTTAATCTCATTGTTCTATCGATTAAGTTTATAGTGAAAAATATATCTTCGTAAGAGGTTACTGATAGAGGTTACCAATAGAGGTTACTGCTGGAAGGTTACCGATAGAGGTTACTGATAGAGGTTTCTGATAGAGGTTACCACTGGAAGGCTTTCGATAGAGGTTACCGATCGAGGTTACCGATAGAGGTTACTAATATAGGTTACCACTTGAAGGTTACCGATAGAGGTTACCTATAGAGGCTACCGATGAAGCCTACTGATGAAGAAGTCTACCGATGAAGCCTACCGAAGAAGTCTACCGATGAAGCCTACTGATGAAGCCTACCGATGAAGTCTACTGATGAAGCCTGCCGATGAAGTCTACTGATGAAGCTACTGATGAAAGCTACTGATGAAGACTACTACTAAAGGCTACCGATGAAGGCTATAGTTGATAAGGCTATCGTCACTATCCTACTGATACCCACTCTTCTACTCCATACTTTTTCAATTTCTTATGATTATTCTAACGGTCATATTTGGTAAATTTAATGCTTCTGACATTAATTAATACTGATTGTAGACATATCAAGAGACCGTATATGGAGATAGTATGAGGTACAAGTAAAACCACATGTGGTTTCACTATTCCTATTGTCAAACCTCAAATATAAAATAGAAGACCAAGGAAGAATATAAGAATATATAGAGGACACTAGAGAGAGAGTTACTACACGCTAGATCTAGAGAACAAAAGAAGAACATCAGCACTCACATTGTGAACCCAAGATCCTCAAGAAGATCATCTTGGGAGAACAAATTCAAGACTATATTCTATACTTCATCAAATCTCTATCAACCCAAGAAGCAGAACACTCAATACTTAAAAGTGAGAACCTTGAGTTGCAACACTCTGTTTTTAGACACAACTTCTAGAAAAAGAATCGAACTACAAATTCTTCACTCCAAGGAGTCAAGAGCTGAACTCTAAACACATAGATCCTTCTAAACTCAATATTTATAACTTTATCTTTATTGGGTTCTTTCTATTACATTTATGAGAAGTGTGTGTTTTTCTATTACACACATTGTCTCATGTGCTTGAATTGGGGGATACTGAAAATCCTCACATCAAACATTAAATACACTTAGTTTCCCATGTGTAACTATATAAGAGACCATGTGTGGTCTTGATTATTTGATTTTCCCATGATGAACTATGATAAAGGGTGTGATCCCTGGACAGTTTGTGAAAACTATTGTAAAGCCTGATACAGGCTGTGTATCAAGTTCATTGTTAATGTAAACTACTTGGTGGCAGGTGATCACCAAGTGGAGAGGATTAAGTCTTGACTTGAGACTGAACCTATTGTTTAAATTTTTTGTATACTATATTTAGTAATACTCTATATTGTCTATTTTACACTACTTATAATTTCAAAAATAGAATAAAAAAATTACATTTACTCAGATATTTAGTTCTGGTTAGTGTGTGTATGTGTTTAATTTAGTAAACCTATTTTAAAATTTGAATAAGTGTTGTATACTAATTCAACTGAGGACTAATCACCCTTTGAGAAACTTTTTGACCAACTAAACATCTATATCTCTATAGCCTTAATTAACTGGGTTATTTCAAAATTGGGGGATCTTTAGCATAACGTTTTTAACATAAATTTTAAGTAGTAACTCAATTCACCTCTCTTGAGTTTCCACTCTGACCAACATTTGGTATCAGAGGATTAAATTTTTATTGATACCATTTGAACTGTTGTGCAAGTTTTCAAATTCTTTTCAACTGTGATTTTAGTTGTATCTTAAAGATCTTAAAATTGCTGTCATATCTAAATTTTTAGTTCTTTAAATTCTAATTAACTATAGATAACCGAGTTAAGGGTAAAACTACCAATAGGCCACCTTTCTTTAATGGTAATAACTATGTTCAGTGGAAATTAAAAATGAAAATGTATCTAGAGAGCATGGGTCCTAAAATCTGGGACACAATTGAAGAACAACATGCATTTCCTGCTACTTCTAGGGACACATGGTCTCAGTTGACTAAAGCTACATATAAAAATAAGTGTAAAGAAATGAATGCATTGTACTATTCTCTAGGTGATGAAGAATTCAATAGAATATCTTCCTATATAACTATTTATGAAATCTGGGATACTTTGACTATTTCTCATGAGGGAACAACCAATGTTAAAGAAATGATATTAAATACTTATACTATTAAATATGATAATTTTAAAATGAATCCTGATGAACTTATATCTAAAATGTATCTCAGGTTAAATTAAATAGTAAACACTATGAGTCTGCTTGGGAAACTAGGGGATAGAAAGGATCAGATTATGAGGTTGCTTCGATGCCTACCTAATAGATGGAGAGGAACTTTTGTTTCTATCCGAGAATCATGTGACATAATAAATCTACCAGTGAAGGAACTAATTGGAAAACTTATGATGTATGAAGAAGAGATTTAGGTGAATCAAGAAGCAGATGAATAACCAAGAAAGAAATCTATAGCATTCAAGACTTCCACCTCAAAGAGAAAAGATAAATAAAAAAGTTCAAGTTCCTGTAGATAGTTCCACTAGTGAAGATTCAGATTCTGACAGTGATGATGAGATGGATCATCTTGCTGAGATTCAAAAAGTTCTACCAAAATAAGAAGTTATTTTTAAAATCAAAAAATAAAGGTATGATAGTAAAGGATAGTGTAAAAAGGACAGAAAATAGAATGACAATAAAAATGAGATAGTCTGCTATGAGTGTAAACGAAAAGTCCATGTAAATTTTTATTTCCCCAAGATAAAATTTAAGAAGAAATATGAAGACAAGGGCAAGGGATATAAAAAGGCTATGAAAGCTACTTGGAGTGCTTTAGAAGACAGATCCAGTGGATCTGACACTTCTGATATTGAAAATAACAAACATGAAAACCTATGTTTCATGACAGAAACACCTGAGGAAACACTCAATTCTCCTATACATAATGCTTACTATTCTAGGAATAAAAGTGAATCAATTAATGATGAAAATATGACTAAGGATGAACTATTTGAATACTATGGAATGCTTGAGTATGTCGTTAATGAACTCAAGGATAAATATAAATTATTGAAAATACAACATGCTTTAAATGACAATTAAAAGTCTGATTTGGATAGTGAGAAAGAAAAATGTGTTCAGCTATTAAAAGAAAATATTGAACTTAAATTATCAAATGAGCAATTAAAAATAGATCTTGAGAATTTTAATGCAGGTAGAGTTACCTTGAAATAATTTCTATGGAAAAATATTGCTCTAAAACACAAAACTGGTTTAGGATATCAACCAGGATAGAGAAGGATTGTTAAAAATAAATTTGTTCTAAAATCTGTACAGTTCATTGTTAGTTCAAGTTCTAGACCATTTTTTGAAAAACAATTCTCTAAAGGACCTAAAAAAGTGTTTGTAACACCCTGAGATTTTATGAAAAATATTCTTTTTAATTTCATTGATGTCTTGTGTTGTACGCTACACCAAAATTAGCTTGCACTACACACATCCCTGACATGGCTTGCATTACACGTAATCGCGACCTTCCACGATAGCATGTGTTGTACGCAATATTGAGTTTCACTAAACAACGATATTTTATTAAAATATTATATAAACTAGTCGTTATGAATAGTAATACCCACTTTTTGAAGTTTTATTTTTCAAAATGGAATTCATTTTTGGATTCAGAATATCGAAATTATCCTAGGGTGAATTTTTGGTATTTTTCTGAAAACTTTCAATTTTTGATGAATAGTGAAAACATTGGGTTACTATTTAAAAACCGAATTTTTATATAAATAATTATTTATTTTATTTAAATTTATTTTTGGTCAAAATTTATACATAATACCTATATAAGTTCAATTTAATTCATTGGAGTCATTTTATAATAATTTTAGACATAAAAAATTTATTGAACTTTTCACCATCTTTTACCCACCTCCTAGGAGAGTTTGAAAATTTACATAAAACTTAATTTTATAACTTCTGTGAGTGGAATTTCGAAAATCCTAGAGAGGCATTTAATATTAAGGAGTAAATGTGGTTCAATAAGATAAAAATAATTTTTGGTGAATAGTAACTTTTTACTTTTATTTACCACGGTTAAAAGTAAATAGGGTAATTAAGGGTAAAAATGATATTATTATTATTACCCTAACACATGTCCTAATTCTATTGGATAAGTTTAATTCGACCAAAAACAACCTTAGGAATAAAATATTACCCTTTAGGTCCGCTTGGATTACATTAGGACATTTATTATTATTTTATTTAAAGAAGAATTAAAATAGTTAAAATCAAAGTTTAATAAATAAAAAAAAATTAATATAGGGATATACATAATATAAATTAGACTATAAATATTAATTAGAAAAATAAAAAGATTTCCTACATAATGGTATTTTATTTATAATTTTTAGACATTAAATAATTTAATTTATTTATGACACAATGATGATGCAGTAATTACCTTATTAATGAAATATTAACATAATTGATGTTATAAATACCCAAATAAATGTAATTTTAGAATTTTTATGAATTACACTAATTTTATAGGTTAATATGATATGTTATTATTGATTTAATTAACTTTTTTCGAACTAATCATTCTGTTATGATTTTCACAAAAATCAAGTACCAAATAGTGTCAAAATTGACATAAAATAGTTTTTAAAACAAATATTATATTATTAATTGTTATTTTATTCCTAAAAATCTAAGGTTCGTAAAAATGACTTAGATAAGGATATATATATATTAATAATTAACCACTTGGGGTTAATTTGGCTTTTTATAGTAAGTTTATTAACTATATAGTGTAATAAAACAAAAAGACACGGTAAAAGTTAAATTATTTAACTTAGAGTTAAATCTAAATGATAAGGATAAAATAGTAACCTAAACTTGTCTAAAACCTATTGGTTGAGAAGATTTAGACCCATCACCACCTTATCTTCTAAATAAATCAATTTGGATCTATTAAAAACCGAATATGACTTTATTATAAAATAATATTTTAAGTTTTCCTAAGGTGCCCCTCTCCTCCCTTATAAAAAGGGCACCCCTTCCATTTTCTCTTCACACCCTTTTGAGCTTTGAAGCTCGGCCAAAACCTGCCAATTACTCTTCTAAACCTCTCTAGTTATATCATAGAGGTTATGGTCTTCTCAAAATACCAACTCCAGTTCCCTAAGAAGAAGTTTAAAGGAGGTGCGTCGAGGAAGAGGTAATCTCTTCTACCGACTCTTTCAAGTTTTTTTCTTCTTCTACTTCCTATTATTTATTTGTTTCATTATAAAGTAATAACATAAGTATTAATTATATACTGATATGTTATTATAAATATGAAACAACCCCATATCATCTTCTATCCATCCTACGGAAAACTAAATCATCGTGCGTGCGTACGTACGGAATACCGTCTCCACGCCGTGGAGTAATCTGTTTTTCCACCACCACCCTACTTGGATGGGTATAATGGTGTAAAGAATTACTATATATGATTATTATAACATCATACTTATTATAAGATATTGTATCATCCGCTACAATTCCATTCAATAAATATGGGAATGATATCATCGTTCGTGCGTACGTACGGATTACCGTCTCCACGACGCGATGAGATTCATTTTCCATGTTAACAATTCAAGAATGATTATAAAGTATATATAATAAGTAATAATGAAATATATGACATAATAATTCTACTGTATTTATGTATATATATATATGTATGTCATCTACTTAATTCTATTCAAGTCAATAAGGAAAGGAAAATAGTGTTCATGCGTACGTACGGCCTACCGTCTCCATGAACGGTTTATTTCATTTCATTTATTTATCTATTATATGTATATATATATACTGAATATATATGATATATAAATCATGATATACATTCTGGAAGTAATTAAATCATGATATAAGTAATAATAATATCAAGAACAACAAACCCAAACACGTACGATAAATAAAACGATTTTACCCAAAACGCTGCTTTAACATAGAATTTACAAAAGAACGGGTAATATAAAGTCATAAGTGAAGAATATATGATATCATAAGAATGAATATGATTATGTAATAAGTCAATGACATTATTTAAATCATTATACAGGAGATTCGGATACGTACGAAGCATATCAGACCTAAGGTAAGGGATAACTTTTCCAATCTCGTTTTTATCCGAGATTGTTTATTCGTAAGTATTTACTAGGGTTATTTTTTTCATCCATGCCCATGTTTTCAAAAAATGGTTTCATGTATGTTTAAAGTCCTTTTTACCCATTTTTGAATTTTACCACATGTTATGAAAGGAATCTTACTTTTTTTTACCGCATGAGGAACATTTTGACTTTTCCGACAAAAGTACGAGGAGAATGTTTTTTTAACTTATACGGTATGAATGGATTTTTATGGTTTTATAAAGCCTTATTTTCATGAAGATTACTCTACAATATTTCATGACTATTTTAAACAAAATCCTTTTCTTTTAAAATTTCATGGAATTTTGTGAAAAGAAAGTGATTTTAAAGAAGAAATGATATTTTCATCAAGAATTCATTTCAAGTGTTTTATCAAAACCATTTTCTATCTAAGATGACATTATTTCATATGTGTATGATTCAAGTATAATGTATCTATGATTTACATGGTTTCACTTTTATTATGATGAAATAATATCCATTTGTTTTATATGGATTATGTTATGAGGGTATGATGTTTATGAAACCCATTTTATTCTTTGGGTTATGATGAATGATTTATGTTTATGTTGTGGAACACATAAGAATGATTTCATTATGAGATGGGTGGGACCTATATCTCCCTCCAATACATTGGGTAAAGATTTATATCTCATGAGATGGACATGGCTGGAATGGTAAGTTAATTTGGTTCAGTGTTACAGGACATAAACGAGGAGTGAACTCGATTCAGAAAGGGACTTTGTCCACTAAGATGGTCTTGGCAGTAATGTCTTGGATACTATAGAAATCATATCATGTGCTTAATGGTTTTTCACAATTACATGTTTTCTTCCCATACTATTTTATCATGATTGATGTTCCATTATGATATATGCCTTACATACTTCCAATATTTATGTCTTTTCTCAAGATTTTGATGTTTAGATTTTATGTTCAAGTTTTTGCATTCAAATGTTTATAGATTGTTTTATATTCTCTATGTTTACCCTTACTGGGAATTTGAGCTCACCCTTTTTATGTTTTCTTTCCCCCATGATTTAAAGAAAGGTTTTAGGTAAGAAAATAAAAAGAATAAGATCTTTATGGGAGATGTTTAAGATCTTTCACCATGATTAGAAGATTTTTTTCCAATTTTCCAAAGACACTAAACTATTACAGTCCTTCGGTGTTTGTTTTTTTTTTGTATAAAGTATTCCACCAAAGTAATGTAATGTCCATGTATGTCAATCTTTGGGTCTCTACAGTTGGTATCAGAGGGAG
The DNA here is from genome assembly GCA_963277665.1 of Viscum album. Lineage (NCBI taxonomy): Eukaryota > Viridiplantae > Streptophyta > Magnoliopsida > Santalales > Viscaceae > Viscum > Viscum album. The sequence continues at coordinate 1,277,536,122 of OY728122.1, forward strand.
GTTTAGTTAACCTTTGGAAACTAGGATGCGAAAACTTTAGTGAGATCCCTAGAGATATTTCTAAGGTATGTATAGGGATGTCCCTAAGGTTAAGTATAAGTATAGGTTATAGTCCTAGAATTACGGTAATGATATTATAATTAAACCTAAGATGTTATATATCAAAGGTACTCCCTATTAGTTATGTTGTTTTACCTAGCATGATTTTTTCCTCTCACGCTATTCTTTTTGGGTTTTAGATGATGGATGGAACCCAAAGGAACCATGTTGATCAATGTAATGGATGATGCAATGATTTTCCTCCTGAACAAACCAACGTTATGGGAGATGGAGTGAAAAACCTTATTTCTATACTTACACAAGATATGAATCATTCTAGACTTCAAAATGAGCAGAGAAGGGAACAATATTCTATTAAGTCCTTCATGAGGCAACGTCCACCTTCTTTTAGTGGGTCTTCTGATCCACTTATTGCTGAAAAATGGATCAGTACCATTGAAAAGATATTTTCCATACTTCGTTGTTCGGAACATGAAAAAGTCATTCTAGATATTTACCGTTTAGAAGGTGAAGCAGATCAATGGTGGACTCTAATTAAGAATACGAGGCCCCGAGATGAAATTGAATCCATGGAATGGGATGAGTTCAAGAACTTATTTTTCAATAAGTACTTCCCTCATATTATTCAAACAAAGATGAAAAAAGATTTCCTTGAGCTTAAGAAAAAGGATGATGAATCTGTTGGTATATACGAAGCGAATTTTACAAGGCTTGCAAGGTATGAATCTGGCTTTATCATCCAACCTGAAAGTAAAGTTGATCGATTCTTCAGTGGATTAAAACCAAGTCTTCTAAGGGCATTAGCTATAAGAGACTTCAGTATCTATGAAGAAATTGTGCTTTGTGCTATCAATGTAGAAATGGAAGTTGGTGTTACATATCCATCTCATGGTTTTGACAAGAAATGAAAGATGGGGTTCAAGGAGAAATCTCTGAATAATGGTGAAAAGAAGATAAATGTTTATTTATGCTCAAAGTGTGGAAAGAAACATGGTGGAGATTCTCTTAAAGGGACTAGAAAATGTTTTAAGTGTGGAAAATAAGGTCATCGAGTAATTGAGTGTCGAAGTAATGTAAAAAGGGTTGCTAATGATGTGAATAAAGAAAATACTGCAGAGAAAGCACCACCAACACTTCAATGCTTCAAGTGCAAGGAAATGGGGAATTATGTTAATCAATGCCCTAATCCAAGGGTTAATGATGATCAACGTGAGAAACCTATTAAGGAAAAGGACAAAGGGAAGTCACAAGTGATCACTATTAGCAATGTTGAGTATGAAAACGATGTGGTGGAATGATTATGTGTTTATGTAAAGGGATTCCAAAATAATGTTGTGGAATCTCATTTATAGTATTGTGGAACATTGGAATATCTATGTAATGGTTTATTGTGGTTTTCGATAATTATATGGTACCGGTAACCATGAAAAGTGATTCAAATATTTTGGGAAGCAGATGATATGCACATGAAGAAGGGATAAGAAGATAATGAAATGTTTGATAGTATTAATGAGCTCATGACTAATATAAGGAAAAAGTGATATCATGGTTTGAGTATATAGAATTTTTGGGATTTTTGTATATGGAAAGAGTTACCTTGTGATAGCATTCATGTTTTCACTATGGTTCAAGAGAATACATGGTTAAGGTATTCACATGTTTGGAATGTAACCAACAAGATATATCATATGCTATATGGGAGATAAATTATGGTATTCACATGCTTGGTAAATGACATTTCTAGTAATTGTTTTTCTTTATACTATGAGCTTGGACAGAAGTATTTTGGATAAGCCTAAAGATTGGAATGAATTAAGTTACACATAAGATAGTATTGTTTAAGGCTAAAACTTTTTTCTATTTTATTGCAGGAATGTTATTATAATGTAGTTTTAGAAAAAGGGACAACCTGCAAGATGGGAGACAACCCGTCACGTCGGACAAGGTTGTGGGAATCGAACCCACAACTGAAGTGTGACAGACCTTTATTGCCTACCACTGGCCAACAGGAATTCCCTGGTTATTAGAAACTAGTTTTATTATATTAAGCAGTATGATAGATGAAGTATAAGTCCATTTTTGGAATCATATACGATTAACATCACTATAGATGGACTTATGTATATTTGATAACTTTTGCTAACCTTTTGTTTGAGACATATGGAATGACCCATCATTCTATCACATGATCTGATAACACCTCACGAATGAAAAATTCAACTTCATTTCTTTAAGATATGAAGTGGAAATTGTTCAAGGCACGAACAACGGTGAGATTATACTGAAATAAAGTAAGTATTTCTTCTAATTCAAATTCTTCAACTTTAGGGAAATGATCTTGAAAACCAAAACTGTTGTCCTAGTGCCCTTATATCTGATGAATCAGATGGTACCTTAGATCATCAAAAATTTATGGCTTTGTGATTGTTGGATTTTTCATAGCCATGTTTTCTACCACTCTCCATCAAAACATGATGGTTATATTTCTCTTCCATATCCATATTTTCACCTATTTTCTCCAATGTGGAAACCCAGTGATTAGTTAATTTGGGTAACCATTACGTTTCATACTTTAGTTTTTAAAGATAAGTTTTGGTATTCTTTTTTACGATGTGGGTTTCTATTAAGGAAACTTTCGAGTAGTAAACCATTTATAACCCCGACGAATTTCGAGGGAGAAATTCATTTTAAGGGGGGTAGAATGTAACACCCCGAGATTTAATGAAAAATATTATTTTTAATTTCATTGATGTCTGAAAGCGCGGTCGATTGTCGCCTATCGACCGTTCAAGGTTCCGGTGCTCTGCTAATGTGTATAGCAGCACTCGGGTCGAATCCTCGGCAATGGTACAATTTTTTATAGTTGATTGTTTTTGAATTGTGTTTTGATTTGGGGGTTTGTTTGCAGAGCTTTAATTGAAATGATTGATTGATTAATATTGATTTAACAATTTGATAAATATTGGGGTGAGTTCATCATTAGGTAGTTAAGTTTGTGATATCCTTGAGCTTTGCTTTATATTACATTAAATTAACACCCATGTCACAAGTTGACATTGATTGGAATTCCCAAGTGTTAAGGCTTTAATCCAAGCCTTGACTTAACAAAGGGTTCTAATCTTAATCATATCTTGTTTATGGTAGCATATTTATGGTTCCAATAATCCATGGAAACCACATGTTAAACAAAACAAGTCATTAATCCATGACATGCTAAGTCCAACATACGCAATGTTAATTCAAAGAATACACATCGAGCAAAAGCTCTCCATCGCTTAACATACCTAAATTATAACTCACCACAATGAGATATTTACTCAGCCATTAGGATGGTTATTAATCTGGTAGGGATGTTTATAGTATTAGGGTATGATAATAAGAGGAATAATAATTGGACAAGAAAAGAGTGGTGTGCCGAACACACACACGAACTACAAAGAACGTGAATGAAACACGTGTTTTGATTGAATAAGAAATCACTTAAAGGAAATGGTTTTAAGATTGATTTTTAACAATTAAGAAACTATTAATATTAAACTACAGAAGGTGTATGATAATTAGAATTTATGAAGGAGAAACTTGCATTAAAACTCAAAATAAATTACAAGTACACTAAAACAATTACAAAGGAAAGAGCATGAAATACATGGAAAGAAATGAAGGAGGAAAGGTTTCTCAAGTAAAAACTTGAGTATGGAAGATCCTCCCTAGCCCTTGGAAATGACTTGGTCGTGCCAATATATCCTCCTAAGTTCCAAAGTGCCAACCTCTTGCAAGGAGAAGAGGGGAGTGTATTTATAGCCAAAGGTAGTGGACTGTTTTCATTCCCAAACTGCCCCTCAAGTTGTCCCGCAAATTTGACCTTTCAGACAGCAGAATATCGAGCAATATCATTCTTAAATATTGTAGATATGTATGTGGACTAGTCACCCTCAAAATTTTGCTGTCATTGAACTTTTTTGGCCAAAGTTATGGACGGATTACTAAAAACTTTTCTACTGTCCAATTTTTTCCAGAAAGTTTCCATGGCCTAAATGTGAATGCATTTATGGATATGGAGATGCCTTAAAATCCGAACCATTTCTTCTGGAAAGTTGATCCTCCATATCTTATCTTTCACACCACAAAATAAGAGCTTCTTTGGACAAGTGGATTAGTTGAAAATCAATAATGGTGGGCTGATTTAAAATCCCTGACATAATGGTGGGCTTGATTTCAATGGATCCATTGGGCCCCAAAATGGTATAGTTGGGCCTTTAAATTTTAATCCATGACTCCTTAGGAAATTACCGAGCTTGAAAAAGAATATACACTCATTTGGGCTGGGAAATTGAGCCCAGTAATGAAATCTTCAAGGCTGGTCCAGAAATTAGGCAGATCTGGTGGGTCATCTTGTGTGGTCCATATGGCCCTTCAAATGGCCTAATTAGCCAATTCTCCAGTTGAGGGATTTGTAGGAAATTGAATTTAGAACCCTAAAAGACAAGAATCATACAATTTGGATTAGTAGGGTGAGAGTTATATGTAAAATACTAAACAGACATGAATCTGTATTATTCGAAACAATACTCCAAAATAATATTTAATATTAAAGCACTAGTATTTCACATAAGTTATGCTCATTTAATTGAAAATCAGTAGAGGTAGTATATAAAATGATATTAATAAATGAATAAAATCAACTCCCCCACACTTAATATTGTTCATGTCCTCATGTGCAACAAACACAAAAGAAAATCAAAACAAAACCATATTCATTCACCAACAAATATTAAAATTTTGTTTTCACCAATCAGGGGAGGTTTAGACTATTTCACTCATCCATATTGAATTCCATCACAAATTTGGTTCACAATAATGCATCAGAAACAATTCATTTTTTCATGTTCAAGGTTTGAATTGGAAAATGTAGGCACTCAAAACTTACTCCTCTCAAGATGATAAAAATGTATTTTAGGAGGTTCACTCATTCACCAACAAAAAGTGAAAATCAAGAGTTTGTAAGAGCTCTCAGCTTCCATTCCCAAATCTAATGTGTACAAGAATCAAGAGGTCTTTTAAGGGGTTTTTCGGTGGCTATGGGACGGTAGGTATATAATGTCCAAAGGAAAAGAGGGGTTAAAAATACCAACATGGAAAAATCAATGCACATTTTTTTTGAAATTTGATTTGAAAGGAAATAGAAACACATATTTACAAGGGCATGAATGTGTGATGAATGAAAAGTGAGGGAGATAGAAAATGGAATAGGGTGAGATGATGGAATATGTACAACATGGAAGACTTCCAATAATGACACAATACAAGATGATTCAAGTGTTCTTTTTTTTTCTCTTTTTGCTTTTTTTTCGAAAGTTGTGCTTAAAACAAGTCTCACAGTCATCTCCCAACCCATGCTTGATCTCCTCATGGAACTAATTTTAGTAGTTATAACACGAACAAAGGTTGATGATGAATGATTTTTGACCCACCCAAGACACAACCCATTCCATTTTTTTATTTTATTTTTTCATTTTTTTTAATATAATTTTTTTTCATTTTTTTTGAACACTTTTCAATGACTTTTGTACAAATGACAATTACACATATACACCCCAAAGCTCACAGAATTACAACCTCTCCCCCGCACTTGAATGGATGTTTGCCCTCAAGCATATGATGACACATTGGAAATCAATGAAAGTACACCCAAAAATGAAGTCCACTCCCCCCACACTTAAATTTCAATAAATTGTACAATGAAAATCCATGAAGATGTTGGGTGGGACAAGGTATTAGGCTTGTAATGTGGCTATCAAAATAAAGGTTTTCGTAGGATCAAAGGGGCTTTCAAAAGTAGGATCAATGTAAGGGTAACGGGAGGCTATTTGGCTATTATGATTCTCATGTGGCTTAGAAAATGCCTCTATCATATTAATGCACACAAAAGATGGAAATTCAGCTCGAAGGTCCACAAAATCAAGACTCACAATCAGTGGTGAAGACACACAATGAAAAAGATGGCCATAGATGACCTTGGCATGAAGGCTAATGTTATTCCTCACGGTAGGGGAGAATCATTTTCCACCAAAAATTGTTCATTCAAAATGTTTGTTATTGACACAAAATTGTTTACCCAAGTTTGAGATAAAAATTCAATATATTTGAGTTTAAAACAAGCCTTTTGACTCCCCAAAATGGTTGGACAGAATTTCAATATTGGATGATGAGTAATTATGACACCCCTTTTTTTAATTTTCATTTTTTTAATTAATTTTTTTTAATTTTTTTTATTTTTAATGACACATCCACACAAAAGAGAAAATAAAAAAAAGGTTGTGGAAGAATGTTGTAAAAAAATGAGAGGGAGAGAGGAAGAAGAAGAAATAGAGAGAAGAAGAGAGGGAAGAGAGATTGAGAGAGAAAGAGTTAAAGGGAAATAGGTGCCCCCTGGTTTGGATTTGGTGGGTCGCCGTTTCCATCTAGTGGTGGGTCAATGGAAGTTGATGTGGAACCTGAAGTGAATGGCCTCTCATGGTGATGCTTTAACCGGTGTCCATTTACCGTGAATGTTCTTTTTGAAGAAGGGTTTTGGACTTGCACTGCACCAAATGGGTAAACATTAGTAATAATAAAAGGTCCATCTGATTAGTCACTGAAAGTGGCTAATATTAATTGTTAATATCTTTATATTCATTGTTCCAAAGTCCATAAACATTGTTTTTAGTGCATTACATAAATAGAACTTCATTTCTCATCAAAAATGAAATTCATGTTTAAAATGCAAATTTGGGCCCAATCATTCATTTATTTGTTGACAATATTATATTCATTTTCTGAATTTGAAAATTTGGGATATGATTTATCACTTTGTTTGTAACATTTTATCTTTTAGGTCTACTGGATGAATCCCAAAGTAAGATGGAGAATTTTTCACCTGAAGGCAGAAACTTGCTGGAAAAAGCATAATGGGCCTAAGGCCCATCAAACAAATGTGGGGCCCAGAAACCAAGCCCAATGAAGCTAAAATTTATACAGTAGAAAGACAAAAATATGAAGATCATTTTATTCAACTGTGGCCGGATCTAATTCTGATGTTTTCATGATGATAAAGGGATCTGAAGTTGATATTTAAATGGTGGACTCGTCATTAATGCACAGAAATCCGTCCCACCATTTAGACCATAACTTCCAAACGGATGATCCAAATTTCCTGAAAGTTTTATATCTTCTAGAAGACACATGGAAGAAAATATTTCTCTTCTACAACTCCTCCGGTTTCGGCCTTCTTAAATTTCTAATTCACACGTCAATATGGTGGACGAATCTGGACAGTTTTTCGGGTCAAATTCAAAACATCAATTTCCTTTTGATTATTCACCCTCCATTTGACTCTATTAATTATTAGGGGGTGAATTAATTGTTGGGGGATGTACCTAAGGCTCCTAATATGCCTATATAAGTAGCTATTGGTGAAGGAAATGAGGTAGATATTTTTCATATCATCTTTTGTTGCTTGTTTCATTGTAAGGTTATGCTTCCAAATTTCCTTTGTAATGTTTTCCATTTCCATGTAAGATTCTTTTTTGTATATTTATGTTCTTAATCAACTTCATTCACTTCTATATTTTCCATTTCTTTTATTAAAACTTTATTATCACAAAGCACAGTGATATCTCTGTGTTGTTGTGAATTAGTTCACACATAGGTATGAATTTCATTCACACACACGGAGGAGTGCTCGTTATTTCCGTGGTTTTAATTTCTTCAATCCAATTCTTGTTAGCCATCTTCCGACCACCATTGAGAGTATACCATAAATGGAGGGATAAACACTTAATGGGATGATCTTAGGAGAATGCAAAGGCTGGATTGAATGTTATTTTATGAACGAATTTTTGTTAATTGGATAATTAATTTAAGACATCCATTCTTCAATTATTTCTACTATTCATCTTTACTGTGTTTGAGCAAACTAAATTAAATTACTAAATGACCATATACCTCGGGGAGATCATTAATTTGGTTTTCTAAGTGTATACGGGATTAGTAATTGTGTTTAGTAAGCACCAAACCAGAAAATGATGAATGTAATGTTATTTTTGAAGAATGGATTCATCAAAAATTAATAAAACCAAAATTGTCTAATGAAGTAAAATTCATTCAATCCACCCTGAGCATAATCCTAAGATCAACCCATTTCCATTTAATTGAATTCACTTAGGTTTATTAGTGTTCTTTAAAAACCATCCAAAATCAAATCCAAAGTCGGCCACTTTATAGCCCATCCTTCACACAATCATAACGTCTCAAGGTTACTTCTTCGGTCCCTGTGGATTCGACCCCTACATGTACTACATCGACCTCTTTTACTGGTAGGGTAAATTTGGGCGCAACCAAATTTTGGCGCCGTTGCCGGGGACCCAAGTAAGTTTTCTTAGACACTCATCTTCTTTTCTCACCCCAAATTCTCTATTCTCACCCTAATTTCTCTTCTCTTTTCCTCTTTCTGTTTCTGTGTTTCCAATGAATCCCAAAAATAACTTTCAATAAACTACAATGGATTGTCTTCAACAATACCCATTAATATACCAAGGCTATAATGAACTGGAAAATCAATATTTTGAATCACCTCAGATAGAAAATTTCATTGACCAAACCAGGATTGAATACACCACACCAGATGAGATGTACAATCAATGGGATGCTGATTGTTTAAAGGATCAATTTCCATACCTCTCGAGGATGATTGAAGATATCAAACATAATGAAGTTCATGATGTCCAAACATCTATCAATCCTAATTCTTAAAAAATTCTTGAACATTTGTGTGAAAAAATGGATAAAATGAATTCAGAGGTTTCATCTTTAAGAGTAGAACTACAAAGCATTGAAATGGTTGTGGAACCCTTTCCCACTCAAGTTGTCTCTTCCTCGTCAATAATACAAGAATCTTGTCTCTCACAAACCTCAAATGAATTTATTGAAGAACCAACCATTGGATTTGGGATAGTTGAAGATAATCAAGGAATTGTTGATGGGTGCTTAAATCAAGAGGAAACTGATGTTTTGTATTCACAAGAGGGAAACTTGACATTATGGATGGAGAGTCCTGAATATTTCTCCATTGATGATTTTTCAAAAACCAAAATCACTGAACAATTGGGAGAAATACCAAACATTGAACCCATACACACTCCTGAAATTCAACTAGATACTTTTGGGGATGAATCATATTTTCAAACGGAACCAATTCTTTCTAAATTTTTTGGATAAGAAACTGACTTTCATTCAAATTGCCAATCTTCATTAGGAAATTGTAGTCAAACAGAACTCAAAATAATCATACTTCATTCCCCACACAAGAATTAAATCATAGGTGATACCCACGACCATAATTTATTCATTCATTCTACTCATGAAATCAATAATGTTAGATTGAACCTTGACGTCTTAGGCAAGACAAAAAATGCAACTAGATCATCCATTTCTGACATTCCTTGTATCTTCAGATTTATTTTAGAACATGGATTTATAAAAGGAAAAGATTCTAAAAAATTATCAATATCAATCTTATTGAAGTGGAAAAGGATGGGTTAATTAAAATGCTGAAAGTTGGAATTGGATAAGTTGGGGGGGTAAAAGTCGAGCCAACGACATTAAACAAAAGCGCTGCATGGGAGGCAACCCATGGTTTTTATGTTTTCTAATTATTTTGAATCATTTTATTTTTCATATAATAAATTACCATAAACTGTTTACCTATTCTTATTTTATGAGTAAGGATGGGTATGAAAGGGGAGCGCCATATTCATCCGTGTCACGTGGTGTGATCTCTGAGTAATACCTTACCCAGAAAATATAAAGAAGACAATGTATCATCAGTTTATTTTTTTTTGTTTTATTTTTATGTTTTTATAGGTTTAAAAAAATAAACGGACATGTCGTAAGCCATAAGAAAAATCCATTCACCACCATCAAAGCTGCTGAGACTCGAACACAGGATTGAAGGGAGACATTGGAATGCGCTATCATCATCAACCACCAGGTGACTTCATTCCATGATTTTCATTTTAAATTTCTTCATTGAACTCCTCTCCTACCCCCTTCTAACTTTTCTTTTCTTTAAACACTGGGGACAGTGTTATTCTAAGTTGGGGGGGGGGATAAAAAATGATTTTTTTTTGTGAATAAAAACATGCATGAAAATAAAAATTCCATTAACCATAAACATGATAAACACACATTACAAACTCTTAAATTGGATATCAAATAAATTTTTCATGCCTTGATTCTGATTTTAATGCAAGTTTAAGTTCATGAGCATAGTTTTTGGAAAGTGCGGTTGTCCGATGTGATTTTTCAATGTTTACAATTTCATCCTTTTAATAAAAATGCCACAATGCACGTCTACTAGATCGTGGGTGTAAATTTGAGTTCTTGGGTCCCTTTCATTATAGCATACGGTTCTGGGGTCACTTTTAGTTTAATTTGAGTATCCCAAAAAAAACAAAAACAAAAAAAAACAAAAAAATGACCACATAGAGCAATGTTTTGTCCAAATGCGTGGCGTCTGGCACTTGGGGATCGTGACTCCATAGTTGTCTTTCCCAGAGTTAGGCTTTATATCTCTATTATAGAGCATGAAATTGACAATATGTGTGGCGTCCGGCACTTGGGGATCGTGACTCCATAGTTGTCTTGCCCAGAGTTAGTCTTTTCATATCTATTGTGGATAAAAAAATCATCAAAAAAAATCAAAAAAAAAATGGATACTCATATTAAGGTTTAATGTGATTCCCACCTAGCGCTTCCATTTTTTTCCCTTGAACAATAAAATGGGCCCCATATCTTTTGTGATGCACAACACTTTATAATGCTTAATTGGAATTGGATGAAATGTGGCGATGAATTTGAACAAAGGAATGGGCTTGGGCTTAGGATATGCTTATGGACCTAGATTTTTTTTAATGATTTTGATGGGTTTTCATAATTTTTTTTGGTATTAGATATTTGGGTGAGCAATGTGTATTAAAATGTTTTTGGAAAAGGGGATTTTGAATTTCATATTTGTAATTTATTTTGCTCGGGACTAGCAAAACTCAAGTTGGGGGGTGTGATTAGTCACTGAAAGTGGCTAATATTAATTTTTAATATCTTTATATTCATTGTTCCAAAGTCCATAAACATTGTTTTTAGTGCATTACATAAATAGAACTTCATTTCTCATCAAAAATGAAATTCATGTTTAAAATGCAAATTTGGTCCTAATTATTCATTTGCTTGTTGACAATATTATATTCATTTTCTGAATTTGAAAATTTGGGATATTATTTATCACTTTTTTTGGAACATTTTATCTTTTAGGTCCGCTGGATGAATCCCAAAGGAAGATGGACAATTTTGCGCCTGAAGGCAGAAACTTGCTGGAAAAAGCATAATGGGCCTAAAGCCCATCAAACAAATGTGGGGCCCAGAAACCAAGCCCAATGAAGCTCAACTTTATACATTAGAAATATAAAAATATGAGAATCATTTTATTAAACTGTGGTCGGAGCTAATTCTGATGTTTTCATGATGATAAAGGGATCTGAAGTTGAGATTTAAATGGTGGACTCGTCATTAATGCACAGAAATCCGTCCCACCATTTCGACCATAACTTCCAAACGGATGATCCAAATTTCCTGAAATTTTTAGATATTATAGAAGACACATGGACGAAAATAGTTCTCTTCTACAACTCCTCTGGTTTCTGCCTTCTTAAATTTCTAATTCACACGTCAATATGGTGGACGAATCTGGACAGTTTTCCGGGTCAAATTCAAAACATCAATTTCCTTTTGATTATTCACCCTCCATTTGACTCTATTAATTATTGGGGGTGAATTAATTGTTGGGGGATGTACCTAAGGCTCCTAATATGCCTATATAAGTAGTTATTGGTGAAGTAAATGAGGTGGATATTTTTCATATCCTCTTTTGTTGCTTGTTTCATTGTAAGGTTATGCTTCCAAATTTCCTTTGTAATGTTTTCCATTTCCATGTAAGTTTCTTTTTTGTATCTTTATGTTCTTAATCAACTTCATTCACTTCTATATTTTCCATTTCTTTTATTAAAACTTTATTATCACAAATCACAGTGATATCTCTGTGTTTTTGTGAATTAGTTCACACATAGGTGTGAATTTCATTCACACACACGGAGGAGTGCTCGTTATTTCCGCGGTTTTAATTTCTTCAATCCAATTCTTGTTAGCCATCTTCCGCCCACCATTGAGAGTATACCATCAATGGAGGGCTAAACACTTAATGGGATGATCTTAGGAGGATTCAAAGGCTGGATTGAATGTTATTTTATGAACGAATTGTTGTTAATTGGATAATTAATTTAAGACAACCATTCTTCAATTATTTCTACTATTCATCTTTAATGTGTTTGAGCAAACTAAATTAAATTACTAAATGACCATATACCTCGGGGAGATCATGAATTTGGTTCTCTAAGTGTATACGGGATTAGTAATTGTTTTTAGTAAGTACCAAACCAGAAAATGATGAATGTAATGTTATTTTTGAAGAATAGATTCATCAAAAATTAATAAAACCAAAATTTTCTAATGAAGTAAAATTCATTCAATCCACCCTGATCATAATCCTAAGATCAACCCATTTCCATTTAATTGAATTCACTTAGGTTTATTAGTGTTCTTTAAAAACCATCCAAAATCAAATCCAAAGTCGGCCACTTTATAGCCCATCCTTCACACAATCATAACGTCTCAAGGTTACTTCTTCGGTCCCTGTGGATTCGACCCCTACATGTACTACATAGACCGCTTTTACCGGTAGGGTAAATTTGGGCGCAACCACCATCCCAACGAGAATTGAGCTTACCTGGGTGAAGTCGAAATCGAGAATTGAAGAGCATTACCTTTTCACCTTCATGAAATACCTTTCGAAGAATGTGCTTTCCATGGAGTGACTTTGCCTTTTCTTTGTAGAGAATGGAGTTCTCATACGAATCGAGTCGAAGCTCCTCCAATTCAGTCAACTACAACAATCTTTCTTCACCAGATTTTTCACAATCAAAATTACAAGTTTTGACAGCCCAAAATGACTTATGTTGGATTTCAACTGGTAAATGACAGGCTTTACCAAAAACTAGCCTAAATGGAGACATCCCAATGGGTGTCTTATAGGCTATTCGATAGGCCCAAAGTGCTTCACCAAGTCTATCGGGCCAGTCTTTTCTTGTGGGCTTAACAATTCTTTCAAGCACTCTTTTCACTTCTCTGTTAGAAAGTTCAGCCATTCCATTTGTTCGAGGGTGATGTGCAGTGGATGTTTTATATACAACTCCATTCTTTTTCAAAAGTGACTCCATGGTTCTATTACAGAAATGAGTTCCTAAGTCACTTATCAAAGCACGTGGTGTTCCGAATCGATGGAAGATGTGGGTTTTGAGGAACTCACTCACAGTTTGAGCATCATCTTTCCTAGTGGGTTTGGCCTCGACCCACCTAGAAACATAGTCAACAGCAAGGAGAATGTAGGATAATCCATTGGAAGGGAGAAAAGGTCCCATGAAATCGATGCCCCAAACATCGAAAAGCTCACAGAAGATTAATGGCTTTTGAGGCATTTCGTTTCTTTTGGAAATTGTGCCAAACTTTTGGCACGTGGGACATGATTGACAGAACTCATGTGAGTCCTTGAAGAGTGAAGGCCAATAGAATCCAGAATCTAGGACCTTTAGAGAAGTCCTTTGTGGTCCAAAGTGGCCACCTCCAGGCATTGAGTGGCAGAATTCCAAGATAGAGGATTGTTCAGTTTCATCAACACATCTCTTAATTACCATGTCAGCCCCAGTTTTCCAAAGTTTATTATCTTCCCAAAAATAATGCTTTGAATCACTTTTCATCTTTTCTTTTTTTTATTTTGAAAAATATTCAGGGAAAACACCAGAAACCAAGTAATTGACAATTGGGGAATACCATGGTAACTTTGGAGTGAGAGATGAGAGGTGTTCAGTTGGAAATTCAGGATCAATTATTTCAGAATGAGAAGAATTAGAAATTCTACTCAGGTGGTCAGCCACATGGTTTTCTTTTCCAGGTTTATCTTTTATCACAAGGTCAAACTCTTGGAGCATTAAAATCCATCTTATTAGCCTTGGTTTGGAATCACTTTTCTTAAGTAAGAACTTTAATGTTGAGTGGTCTATGAAGATGATGATTTTTGCACCTAAGAGATAGGGCCGGAATTTATCCAAGGCAAAAACCACAGATAAAAGTTCTTTTTCAGTCACAGTGTAGTGTGATTGAGTTTCATCCAATGTTTTTGAGGCATAAAAGATGACATGAGGAATGTTTTCTCTTCTTTGACAAAGAACAGCCCCAATGGCCCTATCAGAAGCATCACACATCAATTCAAATGGTAAGGACCAATCTGAGGGTTGGATTATTGGAGCAGATGTGAGAGCAGATTTGAGTTTAATGAAGTCTCTCTTTCAAGCCTCATCAAAATTGAATGTGACATCATTTTGAATTAAACGAGTGAGTGGGAGGGAAATCTTGCTGAAGTTCTGAATGAATCGCCGATAGAAACCGACATGACCAAGGAAGGACCGAATGTCTCGAACTGATTTGGGTTCAAGAAGTGATTAGATCACCTCAATTTTGGCTGGATCAACTTGGATACCCTCTTGAGAAATTATGTGCCCTAGAACAATCCCATTTGAAACCATGAAGTGACATTTTTCAAAATTCAGCACAATGTTGCACTTGACACACTTTTGAAGGACCAAAGAGAGTGAATGTAAGCAAGATTCAAATGACTCGCCATAAATGGTAAAGTCATCCATGAAGACCTCCATGAAATTCTCAATGAATTCAGAAAAGATACTCATCATACACCGCTGGAATGTTGCAGGAGCATTACAAATGCCAAAAGGCATTCGCCTATAGGCATAGGTTCTAAAGGGGAAAGTGAATGTGGTCTTTTCTTGGTCTTGAGGTGCAATTGGAATTTGGAAGTAGCCAGTGTAACCATCAAGAAAGCAATAGTGTGACTTTCCGGCCAATCTCTCAAGAATTTGGTCAAGGAAAGGAAGTGGGTAGTGATCTTTTCGTGTTTCAGCATTCAATTTGCGATAATCGATGCACACACGCCATTTGTTTTTCACTCGAGTTGTGACCACTTCTCCATGTTCATTTGTGACAACTGTTATCTCGCCCTTCTTAGGAATGACTTGAATTGGACTAACCCATTCACTATCAGAAATTGGGTAGATAATACCATCTTGAAGAAGCTTGGTAATCTCTTCCCTAACTACCTCAAGTATGAGTGGATTGAGTCTTCTTTGAGGTTGCCTAATTGGTTTGGATGATTCCTCTAGATGGATGTGATGAATGCAAAGGGCAGGGTTGATTCCTGGAATATCCTCTAGGGTCCAACCTAAGGCATTTTTGTTTTCCTCTAACACTTGAACAAGTTGGGACTCCTCAGTTTCAGAAAGTGAAGCAGAGATAATGACAGGGTAGGAGGGATCATGGAAAAGGAATGCATACTTGAGGTGTGAAGGAAGTGGTTTTAGATCAGTTTCAGCCTTGATTTGAGAGCTAGACAAGTTAGGAGTAGGAGAAGGTATTCCAGATGGGTTTGGGTCATTTTCCTCAACATTGTCCAGGGTGGAGCAGTAGAGATCAGAGTTGATGTGGGATTCAAGGGAGTTTTCAAGTTCACTTTGATTGATGGAGTCTAAGAAAGAAAGGTCAACATCAACTTCTCCATTTATAACTTGGTTAATCATTGAGCAGATTTCACAATCTCCACTATCATTAGAACATGATGATCATGAAGAAATGGAGGTGAGTTGATTCTCAGAAGTGTCATCAGATGCATGAATAGAGAATGCAGAGTGATTCTCTGATGGGTATCATATGGCTTGAAAAATGTTGAACTTGACCACTTGGTCACCAAATTCCATGGATAAGATTACTGAATGGACATCGATCTTGGTTCTAGCAGTCATGAGGAATGGTCTTCCTAGAATTAGGGGAGATCGAGAAGAGGTCATCTCACCTTCCATGTCAAGGACATAGAAATCAGCTGGGAAGATAAGATCATTGACCCGAACAAGAACATCCTCAATTATACCCTCAGGACTGGCAGTGGTTCGATTAGCTAATTGAATGACAACACCCGTTGGGTGCAAGGGACCTAGACCAAGTTTTGAGAAAATGGATTTGGGCATGACATTTATTGAGGCTCCAAGGTCTATGAGTGCATCATCAAAGTTGGAACTCCCTATTTGACATGGAACCGTGAAGGTCCCTGGATCTTTGCACTTCATGGGAATGGACTGTTGGGTTGAAACATTTTCAATGTTCCTAAGTTGCCTCTTATGGGTGCACAATTCCTTAAGAAACTTGGCATACTTAGGGATTTGTTTGATGGAATCTAAGAGGGGGATGTTCACTTCAACACGTCTAAACATGTCAAGCATTTCAGGATCAGGTTCAAAGGACTTCTTAGGCTTGGAGATGGCTTGAGGAAAATGAATTGGGTTCCTTAGAGGAATGGAAGGAGGTGAAGGATTGGATTCAAGTTCCTTTTCCAGCTTTTTGTTCTTTTCATTTTCTAGATCAACATCGAAAGGGGAGGTAGAGGAATCAGCATGGGGCATAGCAATTTGCTTTCCCGATCTAAGTGCAATTGCACTTACATTACCCTTAGGGTTGGGTAATGGTTGAGCTGGTAGTTGGAATGACTTGGATGGTTGTTGCTGGATAAGGTGGGATGCAAGTTGACCTATTTGGGTTTCAATGTTCTTGAGGCTAGAACGGGTGAAGGAAGTAAGATCCTCTACAGCACTTTCCCATGGTTGTTTAGAAGAAGAGGCTTGTCCCAAATTGGGTTGTCCTTGATTTTGGTTCTTGGGAAAGAGATTGTATTGGGTGGGGAATTGGGAAGGCTCGTTAGGATAGTGGAATCCAGGAGGAGGATTGTTCCTTTGGGGTTGAGGAACAAAAGGATAAGGTTGATGGATGTTACCACCACTTTGACCATATTGGAACTGGTTTGGATTTTGATGAGGGAACTGGGGAGGATGAGAAATGGTATTACCATACCTCAGAGGTGGGTTAAAGGTAGAAGAGAAGGGCTCAGAGTGGGGTTGGTTGAAGTTTCTAACAAACCGACCTGATTGTTGAGGGTTGAAGTTTCGCTGAGCATATGCCGCATTGAGCTCCATTGGACTAGATGAATCAGATGGATCATCTTGAAGTTGTGGACATGTGTCAGTCAGATGAGTTGGTGAGTTGCAGATTCCACAGTTCTTGACAGGCCCAGTGAAAAGAGATTGTTGAGGAGAGGAGTTTGGGGCTTTGGAAACCACAGCTAGTTGACGCACAAGACCTGTAAGTTCACTCATCCACTCAGTCATTTTTTTGGGCTCTATGGATTGATTCTCTTGGGCTTGTTTCACTTGATCATGTGCTCGAGTATGGAATTGCTGCGTGTCTGTAGCCATATTGCTTATGAGTTCTCGTGCAGCTGCAGGAGTTTTGTCAACAAGAGCACCGCCACTTGCGGCATCAATGAGAGTTCGCTCCATAGCCAATAACCCCTCATAGAAGTATTGGATCAGGAGTTGGTCAGGGATTTGATGGTGTGGACAAGTTTCCACAAGCTTTTTGAACCTCTCCCAATACTCATGGAGTGATTCATTAGGGAATTGACGGATGCCGCTTATTTCCTTTTGGATAGAAGCTGTTCGGGAAGCAGGAAAGAACTTCTCAAGGAAAAGTCTCTTCATGTCAACCCATGAGTTTATGGAACCAGGTGGGAGGTAGTAGATCCAAGACTTGGCAGAATCCGCTAGGGAAAAGGGGAAAGCTCTAAGCTTGATTTGTTCTTCAGAAACCCCTTGAGGTTTCATGGTTGAGCAGACCACTTGGAACTCTTTGAGGTGAATATGAGGATCCTCACCAGCTAGACCATGGAAATGAGGAAGAAGATGAATCAAACCCGATTTGAGTTCGAAATAAGCCTCGATGTTTGGATATTGAATACCAAGAGGTTGGTAATTCATATCGGGGGCAACGAGTTCTTTAAGGGTCTATTCCCTAGGATTGGCCATCTCTAAATCAATTGGTCTAGGAATGAGTGGGACTTGATTGTTTTGATTGTCCCTAAGGTTCCTCCTAATTCGGAGAATAGTTCGCTCAATCTTAGGATCAAACAAATCCGAGGGATTTTTTGGGAGGTTATGGGGAATCAAGAGCAGAGTAAGACTTGAAGATGATGGAGGGTTTTTCTCTGTGTAATTTTTTTTTTGATATTTTTTTGTGGGTTATTTAATTTTTTTTTTTGTATTTTTTTTTCAAAAATCAGAAACTATCAACTACAATTATGCACCATCCCCGGCAACGGAGCCATTTGAAAGCGCGACCGATTATCGCCTATCGACCGTTCAAGGTTTCGGTGCTCTGCTAATGTGTATAGCAGCACTCGGGTCGAATCCTCAGTGATGGTACAATTTTTTATAGTTGATTGTTTTTGAATTGTGTTTTGATTTGGGGGTTTGTTTGCAGAGCTTTAATTGAAATGATTGATTGATTAATATTGATTTAACAATTTGATAAATATTGGGGTGAGTTCATCATTAGGTAGTTAAGCTTGTGATATCCTTGAGCTTTGCTTTATATTGCATTAAATTAACACCCATGTCACAAGTTGACATTGATTGGAATTCCCAAGTGTTAAGGATTTAATCCAAGCCTTGACTTAACTCAGGGTTCTAATATTAATCATATCTTGTTTATGGTAGCATATTTATGGTTCCAATAATCCATGGAAACCACATGTTAAACAAAACAAGTCATTAATCCATGACATGCTAAGTCCAACATACGCAATGTTAATTCAAAGAATACACATCGAGCAAAAGCTCTCCATCGCTTAACATACCTAAATTATAACTCACCCCAATGAGAGATTTACTCAGCCATTAGGATGGTTATTAATCTGGTAGGTATGTTTATAGTATTAAGGTGTGAGAATAAGAAGAAGAAGAATTGGACAAGAAAAGAGTGGTGTGCCGAACACACACACGAACTACAAAGAACGTGAATGAAACACGTGTTTTGATTGAATAAGAAATCACTTAAAGGAAATGGTTTTAAGATTGATTTTTAACAATTAAGAAACTATTAATATTAAACTACATAAGGTTTATGATAATTAGAAGTGATGAAGTAGAAACTTGCATTAAAACTCAAAATAAATTACAAGTACACTAAAACAATTACAAAGGAAAGAGCATGAAATACATGGAAAGAAATGAAGGAGGAAAGGTTTCTAAAGTAAAAACTTGAGTATGGAATATCCTCCCAAGCCCTTGGCAATGACTTGTTCGTGCCAATATATCCTCTTAATTTCCAAAGTGCCAACCTCTTTCAAGGAGAAGAGGGGAGTGTATTTATAGCCAAAGGCAGTGGACTGTTTTCATTCCCAAACTGCCCCTCAAGTTGGACCGCCAATTTGACCTTTCAGACAGCAGAATATAGAGAGATATCCTTCTTCAATATTGTAGATATGGATTTGGACTAGTCACCCTCAAAATTTGGCTGTCATTGAACTTTTGTGTCCAAATTTATGTCCGGATTACGAAAACATTTTCTACTGTCCAATTTTTTCCAGAAAGTTTCCATGTCCTAAATGTGAATGCATTTATGGCTATGGAGATGCCTTCAAATCCGAACCATTTCTTCTGGAAAGTTTATCCTCCATATCTTATATTTCAAAACACAAAATATGAGCTTCTTTGGACAAGTGGATTAGTAGAAAATCAATAATGGTGGGCTGATTTAAAATCCCGGACAGAATGGTGGGCTTGATTTCAATGGATCCATTGGGCCCCAAAATGGTAGAGTTGGGCCTTTAAATTTTAATCCATGACTCCTTAGGAAATTCCCGAGCTTGAAAAATAATATACACTCATTTGGGATGGGAAATTGAGCCCAGTAATGAAATCTTCAAGGCTGGTCCAGAAATTAGGCAGATCTGGTGGGTCATCTTGTGTGGTCCATATGGCCCTTCAAATGGCCTAATTAGCCAATGCTCCAGTTGAGTGATTTGTAGGAAATTGAATTTAGAACCCTACAAGACAATAATCACACAATTTGGATTATTAGGGTGAGAGTTATATTTAAAATACTAAATAGACATGAATCTGTATTATTCGAAACAATACTCCAAAATAATATTTAATATTAAAGCACTAGTATTTCACATAAGTTATGCTCATTTAATTGAAAATCAGTAGAGGGAGTATATAAAATGATATTAATAAATGAATAACATAAATGTCTTGTGTTTTACGATACACCAAAAGTAGCTTGCAGTACACGCATCCCTGACTTGGCTTGCATTACACGCAATCACGACCTTCCACGATAGCGTGTGTTGTACGCAATACCGAGTTTCACTAAACAACGATATGTTATTAAAATATTATATAAACTAGCCATTATGAATAGTAATACCTAATTTTTGAAATTTTATTTTCCAAAATGGACTTCATTTTTGGATTCGGAATATCTAAATTATCCTAGGGTGAATTTTTGGTATTTTTCTGAAAACTTTCAGTTTTTGATGAATATTGAAAACACTGGGTTACTATTTAAAAACCGACTTTTTATATAAATAATTATTTATTTTATTTAAATTTATTTTAGGTCAAAATTGATACATAATACCTATATAAGTTCAATGTAATTCATTTGAGTCATTTTATAATAATTTTAGACATATAAAAATTTTATTGAACTTTTCACCGTCTTTTACCCACCTCCTAGGAGAGTTTGAAAATTTACATAAAACTTAATTTTACCGCTTCTGTGATTGGAATTTCGAAAATTCAAGAGACATGGTTAATATCAAGGAGTAAAATTTGGTTAAATAAGATAAAAATAATTTTTGGTGAATAGTAACTTTTTACTTTTATTTACCACGGTTAAAAGTAAATAGGGTAATTAAGGGTAAAAATGATATTATTATTACCCTAACACATGTCCTAATTCTATTGGATAAGTGTAATTCGACCAGAAACAACCTTAGGAATAAAATATTACCATTTAGGTCCACTTGGATTAGATTAGGACATTTATTATTATTTTATTTAAAGAAGAATTAAAATAGTTAAAATCAAATTTTAATAACTAAAAAATTTTTAATATAGGGTTATACACAATATAAATTCGACTATAAACATTAATTATAAATATAAAAATATTTCCTACATAATGGTATTTTATTTATAATTTTTAGACATTAAATAATTTAATTTATTTATGACACAATGTTGATGCAGTAATTACCTTATTAATGAAATATTAACATAATTGATGTTATAAATACCCAAATAAATGTAATTTTAGACTTTTTATGAATTCCACTAATTTTATAGATTAATATGACATGTTATTATTGATTTAATTAACTTTTTTCTAACAAATCATGCTATTATAATTTTCACAAAAATCAAGTACCAAATAGGGTCAAAATTGACATAAAATAGTTTTTAAAACAAATATTATATTATTAATTTTTATTTTATTCTTAAAAATATAAGGTTCTGAAAAATGACTTATATAAGAATATATATATTAATAATGAACCAATTGGGGTTCTTTTGGCTTGTTATAGTAATTTTATTAACCACATAGTGTAAGAAAATAGAAAGACACGGTAAAAGTTAAATTATTTAACTTAGAGTCAAATCTAAATGATAAGGATAAAATAGTAACCTAAACTTGTCTAAAACCTATTTTTTAAGATTATTTATACCCATCCCCACCTTAGCTTAGAAATAAATCAATTTGGAGATATTAAAAACCGAATATGACTTTATTATAAAATAATATTTTAAGTTTTCTTAAGATGCCCCTCTCCTCCCTTATAAAAAGGGTGCCACTTCCCTCTTCTCTTCACACCCTTTTGAGCTTTGAAGCTAGAACAACCCCTGACAATTCCTCTTCTAAACCTCTATATTTATATCATATAGGTTCTTCTCGTCTCAAAATACCAACTCTAGTTCCCTAAGAAGAAGTTTAAAGGAGGTGCGTCGAGGAAGAGGTAATCTCTTCTACCGACTCTTTAAAGTTTTTTTCTTCTTCTACTTCCTCTTATTTATTTGTTTCATTATAAAGTAATAACATAAGTATTAATTATATACTTATATGTTATTATAAATATGAAACAACCCCATCTCACCTTCTATACATCCTACAGAAAACTAAATCATCGTGCGTGCGTACGTACGGAATACCGTCTCCACGTCGTGGTGTAATCTGTTTTTCCACCACCACCCTACTTGGATGGGTATAATGGTGTAAATAATTACTATATATGATTATTATAACATCATACTGATTCTAAGATATTATATCATCCACTAAAATTCCATTCAATAAATATGGGAATGATATCATCGCTCGTGCGTATGTACGGATTACCGTCTCCACGACGCGATGAGATTCATTTTCGATGTTAAAAATTCAAGAGTGATTATAAAGTATATATAATAAGTAATAATTAAATATATGACATATTAATGATACTGTATTTATGTATATATATATATTTATGTCATCTACTTAATTCTATTCAAGTCAATAAGGAAAGGAAAATAGTGTTCATGCGTACGTACGGCCTACCGTCTCCATGAACGGTGTATTTCATTTCATCTATCTATCTATTATTTATATATATATATATACTGAATATATATGATATATAAATCATGATTTACATTCTGGAAGTAATTAAATCATGATATAAGTAATAATAATATCAAGAACAACAAGTCCAAACACGTACGATAAATAAAACGATTTTACCCAAAACGCTGCTTTAACAAGGAATTTACAAAATAACAGGTAATATAAAGTCATAAGTGAACCATATATGATATCATAATAATGAATATGATTCTATAATAATTCAATGACATTATTTAAATAATTATACAGGAGTTTTGGATATGTACGAAGCATATCGGACCTAAGGTAAGGGATAACTTTTCCAATCTTGTTTTTATCCGAGATTGTTTATTCGAAAGTATTTACTGGGGTTATTCTTATCATCCATTCCCATGTTTTCTAAAAAAAAAATTCATGTATTTTTAAATTCATTTTTACCCATTTTTTAATTTTACCACATTTTATTAAAGGAATCTTACTTTTGTTTACCACATGAGGAACTTTTTGACTTTTCTAATGAAAGTACGAGGAGAATGTTTTTTTAACTTATATGGTATGAATGGATTTTTATGGTTTTATAAAGCCTTATTTTTATGAAGCTTACTCTATAATATTTCATGAATATTTTAAACAAAATCCTTTTATTTTAAAATTTCATGTCATTTTGTGAAAAGAAAGTGATTTTGAAGAAGAAAGGATATTTTCATCAAGAATTCATTTCAAGTGTTTTATCAAAACCATTTTCCATCTAAGATGAAATTATTTCATATGTGTATGATTCAAGTATAATGTCTCTATGATTTACATGGTTTCACTTTTATTATGATTAAATGATATCCATTTGTTTTATATGGATTATGTTATGATGGTATGATGTTTATGAAACCCATTTTATTCTTTGGGTTATGATGAATGATTTATGTTTATGTTGTGGGACACGTAAGAATGATTTCATTATGAGATGGGTGGGACCTATATCTCCCTCCAATGCATTGGGTAAAGATTTATATCTCGTGATATAGACATGGCTGGAATGGTAAGTTAATCTGGTTCAGTGTTACAGGACAGAAATGAGGGGTGAACCCAAGTCAGAAAGGGAATTTGTCCACTAAGATGGTCTTGGCAGCAATGTCTTGGCTACTATGGAAATCATATCATGTGCTTAAGGGTTTTTCAAAATTACATGTTTTCTTCCCATGCTATTTTATCATGATTGATGTTCCATTATGATATATGCCTTACATACTTCTAAGATTTATGTCTTTTCTCAAGATTTTGATGTTTAGATTTTATGTTCAAGTTTTTGTATTCAAATGTTTATGGATTGTTTTATGTTCTCTATGTTTACCCTTACTGGGTATTTGAGCTCACCCTTTTTATGTTTTCTTTTCCCCAAGATTTGAAGAAAGGTTTTAGGTAAGAAAATAAAAAGGGGAATATCTTTTTGGGAGATGTTGAGGATCTTTCACCACGATTAGAAGATTTTGTTCCGAGTTTCCAAAGACACTAAACTATTACGGTCCTTCGGGGTTTGTTTTTTTATGTATAAAGTATTCCGCCAAAGTAATGTAATGTCCATGTTTGTAAAGATTTGGGTATCTACAGTATTCATGTCTCAAAACATATCTATTGGTTATAGGAAACATGTGAGACAAATATCTGTTCCCAAAGTTTTACTTTCTAACCTCTCTGGACCAAAGAAAATCTGGGTACCAAAGTTACCTTATACTTAATCTTTTTTGTAGGAAAATTGTATAAAGAGCTCCTGTAAAACTCTATGGTATTTGGATAGTGGATGTTCAAGAAATATGATAGGATACCATTCATGCTTCAAGAGCCTAATTAAAGTTTATGGTGGACATGTTATATTTGGTGATAATGTTAAAGGGAATATCGTTGTCTTAAGCCAAATTGGTAACCCTAATACTATATTAATTTCTAAATTACTTTGTATTTATGGGTTAAAATACAATCTACTTAGTATCTATCAGTTGTGTGATGATGGTTTTAATATTAAGTTTGAAAATGATGCATGAAATGTTTTTAATTCTAAAAATTATTTAATATTCACTGCTCTTTGAAATTAAAATGTATATGTTATTGATTTAAACTCTTTATCTAAGTAAAATGTTTCTTGTTTAAATGCTTTTCATAAGGAATCCTGGTTATGGAACAAAAGATTAGGACATTGCAATGTGCACTCACTTAGGAAACTGACTAGGAAAGTTTTAGTTAGAGACTTACCTAAATTGGAATTCCCACATAACAAAGTTTGTAATCCTTGTCAAAAAAGAAAACATCACAAATTTTATTTCAAACCAAAAAAATAATTTTCCACTTCTCAACCGCTTGAGTTGGTTCACATGGATTTTTTTGAACCATCTAGAGTTTCAAGTTTAAATGGGGAGTACTATATTTATGTTCTTGTAGATGATTTCTCTAGATATACTTGGGTATACTTTCTAGCTCACAAAAGTGAAGCATATTATTAATTCATTAAATATTCCAAGTCTGTAGAAAATCTTAGTGGACTTAGAATTAAGACCCTAAGAAGTTATCATGGTCATGAGTTTAAAAATCAGGAGTTTGATTCTTTTTGCTCAAAAAATGGCTATAATCACAATTTCTATGCTCCTATAACACCTCAAAAAAATGTATTTGTAGAAACAAGAAATAGGATGATTCAAGAGATTACCTAGACTATGCTAAATGAGTATAACCTACTTATCAATTTTTGGGATGAAGATACTAATATAGCTTATTACATCATCAATAGAGTCTTAATTAGACTTTTCTTAAGAAGACCCCTTATGAGCTCTGGAATAATAGGGATCCTAAATTTAATTACTTTAGAGTTTTTGGTTGTAATGTCTTTATCCTTAACACTGAGGATAATCTTGAAAAATTTACTTCCAAGAGTGATAAAGGAATTTTCCTAGGTTACTCAATCTCTAGTAAATATTATAGAGTATTCAATAAGAGAACCAAATGTATGGAAGAATCAACTCATGTCATATTTGAGGATACTGATCCACATGAACCCAAAACCTCTCTTTAACATCTTGAGGAAGATATTTCAATTATGTACCTTAATGATAAAGATAGTGAACCCTTAGTGAAAACAAATAGTTCTGGAAATTTTCCAGAATTTGAGCATGTTGAATCTTAACCTATATAAAACCATGAGGAGACTATTCCAACCCTTTCTAGAGATATTAGAACCCTCAAGAATCATCCTTTAGATGTTGTAGTAGGTGATCTAAATAGAGGAGCACCAACTAGAGCTTCTCTGAGAAACTGGGTTGAACATAAAGCTTTTCTTTCACAGCTTGAACCCAAAAATATTAATGATGCTATCAATGATGAATTTTTGGTGATAGATATGCAATAATAATTAAATAAATTTGAAAGAAACAAATTTTGGGAATTAGTAGAAAGGCCTAAGAATACTTTGACCATAGGCACTAAATGGGGGTTTAGAAATAAAGTTGATGAATCTAGAAACATATTTAGAAATAAGGATAGACTAGTTGCACAAGGATATAGTCAATAAGAAATAATATACTATGAGGAAACCTTTTCACCTGTAGCTAGACTAGAATTCATTAGGATACTACTTGCTCATGCAGCTCATCTAAATTTCAAACTTTATCAAATGGATGTCAAAAGTGTATTTCTAAATGGGTACATAGTTGAGGATGTATTTGTTGAGCAGCCCTATGGTTTTACAAATCCCCATTTTTCAAATCATGTATTTAAACTTTCAAAAGTGTTATATGGTCTAAAACAAGCTCCTAGAGCTTGGTATGATATACTTAGTTCTTTTCATATTTCAAAAGGTTTTACTAAAGGAATAGTTGATCCTACTCTTTTTATTAAAAAAAATTCCAAAGATGTTTTAATAGTACAAATTTATGTAGATGATATTATTTTTGGATCCTCTACAAATTCTTTATGTACTGATTTTTCAAAAATGATGCAAGATGAATTTGAAATGATTTTAATGGGAGAACTTAAATTTTTCCTTGGATTTCATATTTTTCAAAATAAAAATGGTATTGTTTTAAATCAAAGTAAATATTTTAAATATATTTTGAAATGTTTTGGTTTGGATGGTAATAAAGGTAGTGATACACCTATGAGTACCACTTGTTGGTTGGATGCTGATGAAACTAGTAAACTAGTGGATCAAACCAATTATAGAGGTATGATTGGGAGTCTACTCTACCTTACTGCTAGTTGGACTAATATTATGTTCAGTGTATGAATTTGTGCTCGTTTTTAAGCTAATCCCAAATAATCTCATTTAACTACTGTTAAAATGATTTTTAAATATCTCAAGCATACTACAAACTTAGAACTATTTTATCCAAGAGGGAAATCATTTGATTTAATAAGTTATTCAAATATTGACTTTGCTGGTTGTAAGTTAGATAGAAAAATCACTTCAGGAACATGTCACCTTTTGGGAAAGTCACTAGTATCATGGTGCAGTAAGAAATAGAATTCTGTTTAATTATCCACTACCAAAGATGAATATATAGATGTTGGTAGTTGTTGTGCATAAATTTTGTGGATGAAACACACGTTACTAGACTATGGATATCAATTCAAACATGTCTCTATAAATTGTGAAAATTCAAGTTCTATTAACATCTCTAAAAATCTAGTATCTCATGCTAGGACAAATCACATTGATGTGAGACATCACTTCTTGAGAGATCATTATCAAAGAGGTGATATCACTCTTGAATTCATTGGCACTGAATACCAATTGGATGATATATTCACAAAGCCTTTGAATTTCGAGAGGTTAAATTACATCAAACATGAGTTAGGTATGATAAACTGTTAAGATAAGACCTCACTGTTAGACCTCACCGATAAAACCTCACTGATAAGACCTCACCATTAGAACTCACCAATAAGACCTCACTGATATGATCTCACCATTAGACCTCACCGATAAGACCTCACCATTAGACCTCACTGATAAGACCTCACCGATAAGACCTCACTGTTAGACCTCACCGATAAGACCTCACCATTAGACCTCACCGATAAGACCTCACTGTTAGACCTCACTTATAAGACCTCACCGTTAGACCTCACCGTTGGACCTCACTATTGGCACCTTACCACTAGTCGACCTTATATTTGGGACTTCATGTTTTTATATTGGAATCCGAAATGTTTTTAGTATTATTTATTTCTTTTACTCGATTTGTTTTTAGATCCCTAAATGATAAAAACAAAGTAAAAATCACATTTCGATCAACTTAAATCCTATCCCAAACCTCTTACTCTCTAACCTTGTAAACTAACATTTTTCTAAAGCCCTCGAACCGCTCTAGATCGCAATGTAAATATTGAAGAGACTGATGGTTGATGATGAAGGAGATGCATTGAACCCTAAGAGACCTCGAAATGGGTCTAGTAGTGGAAGCAAAGTAGTGGAAAAGATGATCAATACACATTTTTTGAAGCGTGAAATTGTGATTGAGAAGGAATTAAGTTCAGAATGGCTACTATCGAGAAATTCTCTGGTGCTGAAGGCACTCAAAGCTTAGGATCGGGTAGAATTTTTTTCAAACAACAATGGACCATACTACCTGAAGATAGTCAAGGAATTTTATGAGTTTCTGAAGTTCGAACTGTCTGAGGATGAGAATCGAATGTCTTCAAAGGTAAATGTTGTAAGTGTGAGTTTCTCTTCTAGTTAATGGGATGAATGATTAAGAGTCCCACATGAACACATTTTTTATTATTAATCTAGAATGGTACCTCCCACTAGTGAGTATTTTTTCTATGAAGAGGATTTTGCTGAGCTGACAGGGAATGGAATCCATAGAAAGGTGATTGATACTGAAATGGAAGGAGAAAATAGGTTGCTTTTTAAATTTTTTAAACATGTTTTGAGTCCCAGGAGAGGTGAATTTTCCACCTTGAGGTATCAGGACATATTTCTATTGTATCTATTGAAGAATGGACAAAGGATAAATCTTTGTAGGTTGATGATGATTCAGTTGGAGGATATGAAAAAGCCTAGTTCCAAATCAAATTCTTTGTTTTATGCCAGGTTGATATCCTTGATGTTGAGAGTGAAAGTAATTGCTGGAAATAAGGAAGAAACGGTATTTGTAAGGGAAAACTTCTTCATTACCAAAATGATTTTCAAGTTTATGAAGATAAGCTGGAACCCTTGGAAAATAAAATGGGTGAATGATGAGGCAAAGTTGTATGAGGAATTCAATCCTATTACCAAACCTACTAGGTCAAAGAATAAGAGATATCCAGGTTTAAAGCCTAATGAAGTGGATACAGTATATTCAGATGAATAAGATGAGGCTGCTGGTGTACAAGAAAGAGAATATTCTCCAATATATTAAAGGAGTGATCCTAACCTTCCCTCAAATTCTCATGCCAATGTGTATCCTTTTGTGATCCTAGCCCACCAAAGAGATTGCTCAGAAGAGAGGTTGTCCTAAGGGACAATGATGATGAGGAAACCAATGAAGAAGAAGAAGAAGATAATGTATTAAAATACATTACTATTGGAGAGACCTCGGAGGAGGAGGATGAAGCTGACATTGATCTTAAGGAATTTGAGACAGTTTTTGATGAAATTAAAGAGGAATGCTTGAGTCTCAGTCCCTTGATAGGATATACAGAAGTGGTAGAGAGTGAAGAGGAAGAGAATGTTGAATCTATTGGAGTTGAAATTTCTATGGTTGTGGTTGAAGATTATATAGAATAAGTAGTTGTGGAATCTCTTTTAGTTGTAGTTGATCAAGGAAGAATGGTAGAGGTAAATGTAATTGATCAGGAGAATGCTCCAAGTGAGGGGAGGAACCTGTTTCCAAAGGTTCAGTTTTTTTTTCTCATGGAATAGAGGATTGGTCCAAAGATCCTGGATTTGTGTTCTTGGGATTAGATTATAGAGACTCTGAAGATGACAAGCCTAATAGAATCCCTCCAATTCCTTCTGTTTCAGAGACCACTATTGTGCAGCCAGTAGTGCTTCTACCTCAAGATTGTGTGAATAAGGATGATTTAGAATCATCAAAATCAGATTTTAAGAGACACTTTGATGAGAGATCTATTGGGATAGAGAGATCAGTGGCTCACAATCAAGAACTTGTAACTTCTACATTGGAAAGCCTAATTTATACCTCTCACTCAAATTTGTTACATGAAGTGAAGGAATGTGAGAATCAAGTCAGAACCTTGGTAGAGTCTATGGAATCTGCAAAACAATCAATTGTGAGTTTAGACTCCTATATGGATTCAAGGGTTCAAGTGGAAAAAGACCTTAAGTATGTTAAGAGTGATGTTGAGTAGATATTCACATTTTTTAGGACTTTAAGAAGTCTATGGAGGCACATTTGAGTTATCAGGATGATGATGTGAATAGATTGATTAGTGTTCTAACAAAATCTTTTAAAGAGACAGTGGATTTCACAATGGCACCTCTGTGTGCATTTTCTTCCTTTTTAGTATCTCCTCCTATAGATTTAAAAGCTTTTAGGTCAGTTGATAGAGAAGAAGTGGATAAGTTCTCTGGTGCAAGTACCTCAGACCCTCAGTCCATGACTCGGGTCATTTCTACTAATAGAGACATGCATATGCTTGTGGTCGATTACTTAAGGGAGGCTTCTCAAGATTAGAAGGACATAAAAGAGAAAGTTGATTTCTATTATAAAAGGGTGTACACTAAGCATAAAATGGATGGTCACTTCAAGCTGTTGTTGGAAAACTTGAGGATCCCACCTGTGACTTAGGATTCTAAGGATCAGGTTAGTAGGCTTAAAGAATTGACTCCTGCCTTGGAGAAATTCATGGAGAATAAGGATGATTTTATCTCAGCTATGGAAAGAGGAGGAAGCATCATTATGGATTTTAGGAATATTTTGTTTTCCTTCCTCCATGTGGATTGTACTCCTATTATTGTTCCTCCAGCATTACCTTCTTCTTCATCTACCTCAGGCTCTCCCATTGCTTCCCCTTTGATAACTCCTGTACAGGCCATCAGAAGCTTGACCCCTATGATCCTTAGTGATCTACTCATTATCGTTCTACTGATTCTTCTGTAGCAGCTCCTCCCACACTATTTACTACCATACCTCGGCCTATCCCTCCATCTTTTGGACATGCCTCCTCAGATTCCAAATACAAATCTCCATTGGATATTTCTGATGTGTATTGAATGTGGGATGCCTTAGTTGATAGGGATCTTTATAATCTATTTGTATATTGTATATTTGCTTCATTAATACAAAAATCCTATTTTTTCTCTTTTTGTCTTATATTATTTTTGTTAATCACAGAGGGGGGATGTTTTAAGTAGACTAGATTCCTTGCATATAAGTTCTGCTATATTTTCCACACAAAAAATGGTTCAATTTTACTGATACATAATATATGTACACTCACACCTCTGAAGAAATTAGCAAATGTGCATAAACCTGATTCAATAATACTTAAATCTAAATTTTCACTGACATAATTTGTGATTATCAAAAAGGGGGAGATTATTGGACTCATCTGTTTTGATAATCCCAAATCTTGATTCTTTGTTATAATAATCGCGTTTCATTAATATTTATAGTTTCTATCAAGTGACAACTATGAATATTTAATTTAACTGTTCTATTGATTAAGTTTACAGTGAAATTTTTCTCTAAAAGGTTACCGATAGAGGTTACCGCTGGAAGGTTACCGATAGAGGTTACCGATAGAGGCTACCGATGAAGCCTACCGATGAAGAATTCTACCGATGAAGCCTACCGAAGAAGTCTATCGATGAAGCCTAATGATGAAGCCTACCGATGAAGTCTACCAATGAAGCCTACTGATGAAGTCTACTAATGAAGCTACTGATGAAGGATACTGCTGAAGACTACCGATGAAGGCTACCATTGAGAAGGCTACCATTACCAGCCTACTGATACCCACTCTTCTAATCCATACTTTTTCAATTTCTTATGATTATTATAACGGTCATATTTGGTAACTTTAATGCTTTTGACATTAATTAATGCTTTTGACATTAATTAATGCTGATTATAAACATATCAAGATATCCTATCTAGAGACAGTACGAGGTACAAGGAAGACCGCATGTGGTTTCTCTATTCCTATTTCCAGACCTCAAATATAAAATAGAAGACCAAGGAAGAATAGAAGAATATATAGAGCACACTAGAGAGAGATTTACTATATTCTATATATGAAGAACAAAAGTAGAACACCAGCACTCACACTATGAACCCAAGAACCTCAAGAAGATCATTTCGGGAGAACAAATTCAATACTGTCTTTTGTACTTCATCAAATCTCTGTCAACCTAAGAAGCAGAACACTCAATACATAAAAGTTAGAACCTGGAGTTGCGACACTCTATTTTTGGAGACAACTTCTAGAAAAAGACTAGAACTATAAATTATCCACTCCAAGGAGTCAAGAGCTAAACTCTAAACACATAGAGCCTTCTAAACTCAATCTTTACAACTTTAGCTCTATTGTGTTCTTTCTATTACATTTTTTAGAAGTGTGTGTTTTTCTATTAAACACACTGTCTACTGTGCTTGAACTGGGGGATACTAAAAATCCTCACATAAAACTTTACATACACTTTGTTTCCCATGTGTAATTGTGGAATAGACTATGTGTGGTCGGGATTGTTTTATTTTCCCATGAAGAATTGTGGTAGAGGGTGTGATCCCTGGATAGTTTGTGAAAACTATTGTAAAGCCTGATACAAGTTGTGTATCAAGTTTATTGTTAATATAAACTACTAGGTGGCAGGTGATCACCAATTGGAGAGTATTAAGTCTCAGATTAAGACTGAACCTCTTGTTTAACTCTACTATATACTATATTTAGTAATACTCTGTTTTGTCTATTTTCTACTGCTTATAATTTCAACAACAGAAAACTATTTTACATTAACTCTGATAGTTAGTTCTGGTTAGTGTGTGTATGTGTTTAATTCATTAAACCTATTTCAAAAGTTTAATAAGTGTTGTACACTGATTCAACTGAGGACTAATCACCCTTTGAGAAACTTGTTGACCAACTACACATCTATATATTTAATGTCTTAATTAACTGGGTTGTTTCCAAATTGGTGGATCTTTAGCATAAAGTTTTTAACATAAATTTTAAGTAGGAACTCAATTCACCCCCCTCTTGAGTTTCCACTCCAACCAACAATGAGGATGATTCATGAGATAAAACATTAATAAAAATGATTTAATTTATTTTGGCGGTTTTTACAACCATAGCGAACTTATGTCATTTTATTTAATATCATGTTTATATATTTGTTCCAGAACATTATATAAATTATAATATGTATAATAAAATCTTATTTAACCATAATAATAGTTTTAGGACCATACTTGAAGGTAGTAAAGGAAAATTAAAACACATCTTCCATGATGACAGTAAATCAACACATCACGAATGATGTTTTCATTTTTTTAGAATAAGAGGAGAAAATGATAGATTTGATGATGGATATTCCATTAAAACAATAACATTACATTATATATAAGATGATCGAGTTATCATGTCACTTTTATGAGGGGTGGTGAGGGGATAATAATAAATTAAAAGAAATTTAAAAGAAATTTAAAAGAAAATAAAAGAGGATTTTACCTCTTGAACTTCTTCTCCTTGATAACCTCCTTAAGGCACTTGGTTTTGGCCTTTTGGTGAGACAAATAGGTCATAAACGTGGGTAAGAGGCTTGTTAAGGGAATTGGGAAAAAATTAAAAAATCTACAAGGCTTTGGAGGTGTGAGAAGAAGTGGTGAGGGGTGGTATTTGTAGTGGAGGAGAGGGGTGTTTTTTTATTATTATATTCATTAGTTTATTATGTTGGCTCTAGACTATGAATAATTTTGATTATCAAGAATAAATAAAGTAAATATAAAAGGATATTATGATTTTATGGTGCTTACATCAGCAATGACTCAAGAAATAGTTAATTTTAACTTATAATGTTATATACTGTAAATTATTGTATTTCATTATTCACCAAAAATTCAACTATTTTAGAAAAATACCAAAAATTCACTCTAACCATTTTTTGATGTATAGAATTGAAAAATGAACTCCATTTTACGAAAATAATTTTCTAAATATGATAAATTTAATTTTTAATTAAAATCATCATTTATTCAAAAAATACTGATTTTAAAATTATATCTGATTTTATGACACTTTAAAAAATTAATTAAGGTCTCATAAAATAATCTTATAATCATAAGGAAAAAATATTAATTTATGAATCTATTTTATGAAGATAAATTTTCTTTTAAATAATTATATTAATTATAAAATTTTAAATAAAAATTTATGTGTCACAAAAATATCAACACATAATTTATCAAAAAATGAGTCCCAACATTTCTAAAAAAGCATCGGTAGTTTGTTTTTGAAATTTCTATATTTTTTTCAAATCCATGTTATTTTTTTAAGAATAATAGTTTTTTTAATTCATCGTAATCCTCGCGCGACCAAGGCACTCCCTTGACTTTATTTAATTCACCGGCATGGCATAAGATTAAGGAAGCCCCTATGCGCGACCAAGACAATCCCCTGATGCCATCACAAGTCTGCCTCCACACGTGATCCAACACCACACTTAAACAGTCGCCATCCTCAAATTTTTTAGGAAAGTAGAATCAAACTCATGATTGTGGGGTCTCTAACAGGACAACTTAACCAACTCCTCTAAAAAACATTTCTATTTAAAATTGTATTATACTATATAAATTTATATTAATAGATTTCAGTATTAAAAAAATTAATATATATATATATATAGAATTTTATATATTAATATACTTATATTAATATATTTGTGTTTGTGTGTTTATATATATATATATATATATTTATATTTATATTTATATATATTTATATTCATATATTTGTGTGTGTTTATATTAATATATGTGTGTGTGTGTGTTTATATTTTCTAAATATATGTTTATATATATGCGTTCCTGTGTGTGTGTATAAATATACATGTGTATGTATGCATATATATATATAGGCATGTTTTCTTAAAAATGTGACTAGATCGAAAATATGTATATGTGTTTTTATTTATAAATGTGTGTGTGTGCATGTGTGTTTATGTGTGTGTGTGTGTGTTTATATATATGTATATACATTTATGTGTGTGTGTTTATATGTGTGTGTGTGTGTGTGTGTGTTTATATTAATATATATATTTATAGTAATATATATATGTTTATATTTTATATTGATATATATATATGTGTGTGTGTGTGTGTGTGTTTATATTTTATATTAATATATATGTTAATTTTTATATATATGTAAATTGTAGAATTATAATTATGTGTGTGTGTGTGTGTGTTTATATATATCTATGTGTGTTTATACTAATATATATATATATGTTTATATAAATTAATAGAATTATATATGTTTATATATATGTGTGTGTGTTTATATGTGTGTGTGTTTGTGTCTATGTATACATATATATATAATTATAATTATAAACTTTTATTTATATATATATGTGTAAATTAATAGAATTATTTTTATATTTATATATATATATAATTTTTCATGTTTTAAAACACTAGTAAAAATGTCACTAAAATGGTCACATTTTAACACAATGATAAAAATGTCACTAAAATGGCCATGTTTTCTTAAAAACATGGATAAATTTAAAATATATGCATGTTTTTATATAAAAATATATGTATATATATATTTATATATATGTTATATATATATATTTATATTTACATCGATTTTGGGAAATGATCTATATTACCAATAAAAACAAGTAACACACAAATGCGGGGAATAACTCAGTGAGGCCTCGTTAGGACCCACAGGGGAAACTACCATTGAGTTTTACCCTCAGGACTATTTAAATATGTGTGTTTATGTGTGTTTATATATATATATAAATATTATGATATTTAAATATATATTGATGTATTTGTATATAAATATAAATTTATTTATATAAATATAACTATAAAATTTTATTTATATATATATATAAATTAATAGAATTATATTTATATATAATTAGAAATGTTTTAAAATAGTGTTAAAAAATGTCACTAAGGTAATCATGTTTAAAAATGAAGTTAATTTTAAATTTAGCGATGTTGTCAAAAAAACATGGCTAAATTAGGGATGTTTTACAAAAAAAGCGTCGCTAATTTTAAATTTAGCAACATTTTTCAGAAAGCGTCTCTAAATTAGTGATGCTTTTTAGAAAATGTCGTTAAATTTAAAATTAGCGATGTTTTTAAAAAACAACACTAAATTCTAGTTTTTTGTAGTGATGGGTGTGTGGGTTCATGATTCACATGGAAAGGGCCTCGTCGGGTTAAACTTGGTCGTAGGGTCAATTTGCACTCAAAAGGATTTTACCACCAAAAGACAGCTTGAGTCCAAAGGGATGGGTACCGTTCGCGATTGTGGACTGTTCGGTGGGTCTGCTTTGACAGGACATGCATTGGTTTTTTTATTTATATGGGTATGCATTCATGACATGGGATACCTTTATGGTGTGAGCTTTATCACTACTTATGTATATTTATATCTTGCACAACTATTTTATATTGGTCACTCCTATTGTATATTATATATTAGCTAACTTTTGCTTATATTAGTGTCATATGTGGGAAGTCTTGGGGATTTTCTGCTAAGTCGATATACTCACCCCCTGCAAATAAATTCTGATGTATATGTCACTGTTGTTTATTGTGATACAAGGGAAAGGTCTCAAACTTTACTAGTGAAGCACCATTATGCTGCGTTCTTATTGTTTTGAAGTTAGATCTTGGAGTTCTTGCAGTGGAGTCTATCATGGTGTCACATTGGTGCCTAGGTTTCTTTTGGTGTCTTTGGGAATTTCCTTGATGTAGGCTTCTAGTGTTTGTTTTACCACTACGACTCTGATTATGGTTCTGGTTTCTTGTGTTATTAGATTTTAGTTGGAATTTTTATATCATGAATCATGTTTATCCATTGTATATTATTGTAGTCCAGCTTTTTTATTTTGTATGGAATGTGAGGGAAAATCATCTCCCATAATCTTATCAAGCCCTTGGCATTTATTATCATCTTTTGATGTCCAAGGGACATCGCCTAAGGTTAGTGGTACTTAGGTCCTTCCCAATCCAATGGGTTGAATCGAGGTGTTACACATTAACTACATATTATCTCATCCTCAAATACCCAAAAGTAGCTCACACAAGTCTATATCACTAAAAAAGCTTACACATCATTGTACATAATTCAAGCTTATCTTAGAAACATATAACGAATATCCCCAAAAATCAAGCTCCCAAAATAACAAGAATGTTTACTATAACACCCACCATTAAAATATAAAAGAGCCCTCACAAACCAACTCCCAACAGTTGGTATCCACATCTCTAAAATCTAATGACTTTTTAATAAACCCTATTATGATCATGCAACATCCATATCCACATCCAAATATATAAAAAATACAAATCAATCCAAACTAATCAGTGGGGTGAGAGATGGCATACTAAGATGGAAATTTGGTTGGTCTACTCATTTTCTTCTACATTTCTTCCTAATTTATTTCTCTCGTGATCTATGTTTTTTAGTGATTGGTTAATTTCTAGAAAAAATTAAACTGCTATTTTTGATGAATAATAATTTCTCCTTGTTTGACTCTTCATGATCTTGATGGGGTTTTTTGAGTTGTTTGAATGCTAAAATTAATTCCCAACAATTAATAAAAGTTAATATTTTGAATTTTGTAATTAAATTAGAATTGATTAAAAATACCAAATTATAAATTTTCAAAATCTGGTACACATGTACGTAAGCCTCAAAAAATGTTCATCACCATTGTGTAATGACCTAGTTACCATTACATGGTGCTTTCAAACTCCAATCACACATACACAACATGTTTAAGTTTTATTTATCACTTATGCACCAACTGTCACACAAATCAACCCTTACATAATGATCAACTTACCACGATGTGACCTTTTTATTTTCAATGTCTCACTTATGTGGTGTCACTTCTATAACTTTTAACTTATGAAAAACTTTTACGTGACTTATCACATATGAAAATCTAGTTTTGTAGCTTCTCACTTACACAACTCAAATACAATCGTATGTGGTCATTGAAATTTTTTCTCCACATTTACGCTGAGTAGAATCACACTTATGTATCCTTTGTTTTTATAAATTCACTCTTATACTATAATTCATTTTCTATTTCTTCACCTTTCAACACATTTTTAACCTCGCTTCAGAGATTCTCATCATTCCAGACACCTCCCTGGACTTATCCAACTCACTCATTAATCTTTTTGGCATTGGATTCTATGATTGATCAATCATTCTTATTTTTTTCATTAAATGTCATTCTTGAAAACATCTTTATCAAGTAAAACTTTAATTAATACACACAACATTCTCCAATGTGTTATATCTCAATGTATTGATCTATCATCTCTACCAACATGTATATTGAAAAAAAATACAATACTTACAACATGAGAATGATAATAGGTGCTTAAATATAAAAAAATGAATAATATTCCAATGTTATTTTTATGTGGGGCTTATTTATCTAACTTTTATCTCAATACATAGAAATAAAAATAGAGAGGTTCTCCCAAATTTTCCCTAAAGTTTTAGAGAGAAGGTCTAGAGACACTATACATATAGCAATGTTTTTTAGAGATTTTTTCTCAAAATGTTGCTAATATTGAATTTAGAAATGTTTTCTAGAAAATGTGGCTACAATTGCAGTGTTTTTTATCAATGTTTTAAAACATTGGTAATTTTTAATTTAGCAACGTTTTCCTAAAAATGTGGCTAATTTAGCCACATTTTTAAGAAAACTTAGCTAATAATATTTATGTATTCATGTATATATATTTATGTATATAATAAATTAATAATATATGTTTATTTTTTATTATTATCAATATATATATTGTATATATCAATAAATATTACAATAATATATTATATACATATACAATAATATATAATAATATATTTTATATATAATATATATATATATATATTACTGTATATGTTTAAAATAATATTGTATGTATTTTATATTTTATATTGTATGAAATATATATTTTATATTGTATGTATATATTGTTTGTGTGTGTGTGTGTATTTTATTTTGAATATTTTAAAAATAATATTGTATATATTTTATATATTTTATATTTTATATTGTATTTATATATTGTATACAATATATATTATGTATATATTGTACATTTATTATATATTTTATATATTGTATATTGTATATATTTGTGGAAAAGGTCACATTTTAGTGGTACTCAACTGCGGTACCCCATTTGGAAGGTATGGGGTTCAAATCCCAACCTACACATATTTGACCCGCTTTGCGTGTGCTCTATGTGATGGGATGGCATCATCATTGACGCCACTATGAAAACGGGTGGGTACAACTATAGTTCCATTGACCTCCACTCGACAGAGGGGGTGTTCGTGTTCTGCTGATGCTGGCGAGTGAAGGTGGGCTGTCATCATTGGAGCCAGGGGCGGTGGTCTTTAAAGTGGTGGTGGGGTGACACTCCATCGGCGAAAGACAGAGGACCTTCGATGGTGATCGGAGTTTGTGGCATTACAAGGGGGTGATGCTTCAATTGAGATGGATGGAGGATGCAGTTGACCTCCGATGGAATCCGTGATGCAGGCTGGTGATGACGTTGACCACAAATTAGGGAAAGTCAGACGACGTTGATCGTATATGGGAAAGGTAGATGCACAGGTGGGCCTTTGGGCCATAGTTATAAGGGCTTATAGTCTATATATAAAGGTATTTTAGGCCTCTATAATATAGTTGATCCTCATGGTCTATATATATGAGTAAAAAGGGGCTCAATGGGTGGGTTACCCCTTGGGGGCTATGACCTACCGTTTTGGCATGTGGGTGTGGGGTGTGTGTGTGTGTTTCATTGTAATTGTGCCCCAGACATCTAATATATATATATTGTATATATTAAAATTAATATATTATATATATGTTTATAATATTTTATATATATACAATATATGTTTATAGATACACACACACACAATATATATATATTGAATATATTAATAATATTTATGTTTATATATGTGTGTGTTTATAATATATTAATGATATATATATATTGTATATTTAAGTGTTATAATATATTAATAATATATATTGTATATAATATATACAATATAAATAATATACATGTATATGTTTATAATATTATATATATATATATATATATATATATATATTCACACAATATATATTGTATGTATTAATAGTATTTTATATATATACAATATATGTTTATATACACACACACACAATATATATTGTATATATGAATAATATA
This sequence comes from Viscum album, assembly GCA_963277665.1. Taxonomy (NCBI): domain Eukaryota; kingdom Viridiplantae; phylum Streptophyta; class Magnoliopsida; order Santalales; family Viscaceae; genus Viscum; species Viscum album. Next base: position 1,277,576,372 of record OY728122.1, read on the forward strand.
TGAATAGAAAAGGGCATGATGGGTGAGTTGCCCTTTGGAGGGGCTATGACCTGCCCTTCCGGCCTTTGGGTGTGAGGTATGTGTGTGTTTCATTGCAATTATACCCTTAAACATCTAATATATATATATATATTGTATATATTAACAATAATATTTTATATATATGTTTATAATATTTTATAGATATACAATTTATTTATTTATTTATTTATTTATTTATTTATAATATTATATATATACACACAATATATGTTTATATATATACATACACACACAATATATATTGTATATATTAATAATATTTTTTATATATATGTGTGTGTTTATAATATATTAATACTATATTTTTATTTATTATTATTAACAATAATAATATATATATATATTGTATATCTAAGTGTTATAATATATTAATATTATATATATATATTGTATATAATATATACAATATATATATGTTTATAATATTATATATATACACAATAAATGTTTTTATATATAAAATATATATTGTATGTATTAAAATTATTATATATATATATATACCAAATATATGTTTATAGGATGGCTCCACATTCACCTACAAACACTCCCTCATCTTCCTCAATGACTGCTAGAGTTTCCCACTGAAACCTCTTTCGGCAGCGCTGCGACATCGACAACAATGCTTCTATTTTTCCTATAGTCACTCATGTTCGGTGGTCATCATCCACCACTTGTCTTTGTCTCTACAAGGTGTTTTAGTTCCCTCTTCAGTTTTCAACTTTTGACCTATGGTGTTTCCAGTACAGATTGTTGAATGTTCACTAAAAAATATCACCGCTGAAGAAGACTTGAAACAAGAGTTGGGTGACCACCAGGGATGACCAGCCGCCAAAGGAGACAAGTTACAGATGTTTGGTGCTACCTATTGATAACCTGTATAGGGTGGTGTCGCTGAAAAAGAATCGCTATAGTAGTTAGTGACCACCCGGAGAAAACTTATAGCAACCAACTTTGTTTTCTCCTCTCCATTCTGGCTATAAATATGGGTCTCCATTGTGTGGGTACATATATGAGAGATATGTGGGGAATTTTTAATATGTGTATCCTAGTTTTACTGAAAATAATTTTCTACCTTTCTTGTGGATGTAATTCATCTAACTGAACCACATAAATTTGTCTGTCCCTCTTTCTATTTTGTTTCCCAATTTTGTGTGTGATTCTTGAAAGGTTGAGGCTTCCACATAACAAATTGGTATCAGAGTGTTTGCGTTCAATTACCTGGGAAATATGTGCACTCCCTTCGAACCTATTGTATGCACATCTGCAAATCTGCACCTATCCACAAGGCATCTTATGCCGCTTTCAGTCATCTCCACCCCTTTTTCAAACCTCCACCTATTGTCATCCATGTTTCCTTCTCAGAGGTGGGTCTGAAAATCTGAATTTCTCATGAGTTTTGTTGTTCGTTGGTTTCCCATTCCGCATCTTCCCCTCTCCAACCCACTGCAGTTCACACCTATACAACCCCTCTGTCTGATTCCCCGCACCTATACAATTTTTGGGTGATTATGTGGTTTGATTTCTCTTCACTACTATATTTTTGGTTTGCATTGGTGGTGGGAAGTAATAATAAAATAGAAATAAGGGAGGGTAAGGTGTTGTGTGGGATTAAGAAAAGAAGAAAAGAAATAAGAGAAGGGGAGTGGACAAGGGGTTTTAAAAGTAACAAAAGAAAAGTAGAAGGCTCTTTTTTCATGTTGTGTATGTGAAAAAAGGGTGATTGGGAGTTTTTTTTCTCTTCACCTGTGAAGGAGGGCCATGTGAAATTAAGATAGGGGTTGTTAAGTTTTTGAGTTACTATTTTTTTGGTATTTTTTGTAAATAATTTGAAAGAAATTTTTGGTATTCATTTGATATCCAATTTGAGAAATTAAATAGTCAATTTTAGCATTTTTAACTATTTAGGATTCATCGACACTATCTCTTTTTGGAAATTATGATCTATTTTTTGACAGAGAATCCCAAAACCAAAAATAGTATGGTACCGCTCCAGGAGTCTGTTCCAAATTCACATACTGGAACTGTAAGTACTTCCGAACATAAAAGTATGTTGTACAAAACCAAATTTGAGGTGGATAAATTCAACAGTATGAATAACATCAGAATGTGGCAATGTTAAGTTTTATATTTTCTAACTTAATAGGATTTAGATATCACTTTGGAAGAAAATCCCACTTACATATCCAATGGTGATTTGAGGAGACTCAATTATCAAGCATGCGGTACAATCTGGATTTGTTTAGAAAAAGATAATAAATAAAATGTGATGCAAGATACCTTTGAAAAAATATTGTGGAATATTTTAGAGAATAATTATATGGCCAAAAGCATTGAAAATCAGTCATACTTGAAAACTAAATTCTTCATATTTAATTACAAGCATGGTATATATATGATTGAGCACCTAGAATATTTTAATAAAATCCTAACAGATTTTCAAAGTTTTGAAGTGATAATTGGAGATTAAGATAAGGCTTTTTTGTTGTTGAACTCTCTACTAGAAAGTTATGATCACCTTACTGTAATGTTGATGTATGGTAAGGATGAGGTAAAATTTTTTGATGTTTCAAATTCCTTAGTTAATAATGAGTACAGGAGGAAGGATAAGTATAAGGCCTCGGCCTTAAAAATTACTTAATCTTGAGATAATTCAACAATTGAATTTAATACACTTTGAGGATCTTTTTAGGTTTGGAGTTTTAGATAATTAGGCCATAACTATTACATTACATCTCAAATATTACGAAGTAGACACTTCTACTCTAACCAATTTTTTCACACTAATAAAACTCATTAAATAAAACAAGAATTCTTTTCTTGATAAAAATATTATTGAATTATTCCTTTATCTTACCCTTCCTTAGACCCTATGAAAAATATTTCAAAAACTTTGGATGAGCATAAAAATCTCTATAAGGGATATAAAATAAGGAAAGAAAACAGTAGTCCATGAATACATACAAATCAATGAAATCATACTTTTTACTCATAAAACATAAGATCTTTAACATTCCTCATGAAATCATAATATTTATTAATAACTCATAGAAATCAAAAATCATAAAGGTAACTTGTGGTATCCATAACATACTTATATTATATATTTCACAGCCACATAGTGAGTAAACTTCATGGTTACATTTGGAATACCCATCACAGTATATTCCCTAAATCTCTTAGGATAAACCTTAATGTTTATCTCTATTGCAATACCCGATGCATTGGAGAGCTATCATAGGCTCACCCACCCTTGGTTTATCACGGAAACACCTGTATACATAAGCAATGACCAAGAACCATAACATAATCATAACACATGAACAGGCATAATGGAAAAATAACATTTCCATAATGCAATAATAAGACATCATTTCAAGATGTTGATATAATCAATCCATTTTCAAAACCAATTTTAATACCAAAATTCCCTAAAATTAATATGGTATTTACTTTTATTTTTTTAAAATATTATATCTTGTAGAGGAATCCAAATATCAAATAATTCTCATGGCGGCGAAAAGGTCATTGTCACCGCGTACGTTAAAAAGAAACATTCCTTTTATCGTTTAGTAAAACGATTAATAAAGAAAATATTCCTTTTGAAACCCATTTAATTAAATTAAAATTCAAATGGGTTGATTATACACCGTATAAAAGAAGGTCGTATATAAATCAAAATATTTCTCAATGAAAGGAGGTTGAGACGAAGTCCCTTACCTTGAGTCTGACTTGTCACGTTCGTTCTTTAAATTCATAAATAATAAACTTAGGTTAATTTATACTTGATTCAGAACCTTTTTCAAATTTATTATTAATTTTATATTACTTATTATCATGTTATAAAAATTACATAATTATTTATGTTCATATCAGTCATTTTGTCGATATTCGATACTTAAGTCGAAAATGAACTTGTTTTTATGTAAATTGGCCATGTAGTCAAAATTCAATCATCTCCATAATGATATTAATGATTTAAATATCATATATATCTGGTATATATGTATTTATAATATTCCATAACATTTGGATATAATAAATGAAATGCACCGTTCATGGAGACGGTAAGTTGTACATATGCATGAATGCTGCTTTCATTTCTTTTTCATATTTAAAGGAATGAAAAATAAATGATACATAGGTATGTTATAATTCCAGTATATTATATATTTTATATATGTTACAAAATCTTATTAATTCCATCCTTTATTCATTCCATGTATGGCATGAACAGGTCATATCATTTTGAGGGGGTGGTAGTCTGCACTTCCTCAAATGAAATTATCCTATTTACACATTATGGAAAGCATAAAGTTATGTTGTAAATAAAAATAAAGAATCATAGAGACAATATAAATATAATATATTTCATATATAAATACAGTTCCATCATAATGGCCACCATGAGAGGTGGTATGAGAAAATTGAACAATCATCACTCATGAGGCAGTAGTTCGTTGTACATAGAAACAATATGTTCCTATCCATTAGATGGAGGTGTGTGTAACTATAGTTTGAATAATTCTCATAAAAAATCCTAGTATATTGAGGATATTTGTTTTGTTATGTAATCATAGAATAAGAATATCATAGGTAGTGAATAAGGAAAATAAAAGAAAGGAACTTGAGAGAAGACATTACCTCTAAATTGGGTAACTTCTTTTGATTTGATCCAAAAGGATTTCTTGAATTTTTATATACATAAGTTAAGGCTTATAGGAGTAAGGGAGAGGTGTTGGGAGATTATATGATAATAATTTGGATGAGACAAGGGGATTGAGAGGTGTGAGTAAGTGGGTAGAGGTGGTGGCCTTTTATAAGAGGGAGGAGGGGAACTTTAGGAAAGTCTTGAAATATTATTTTATTATAAAATGATTTTATAATTATAATAGTTAAAAATTAATATATTTCGAGTATAAGGTGATAATGGGTCTAAATCCTCTCAAACAATAGGTTTTATATAAGTTTAGGTCACAAAATTAACCTTATCTTTTAGCTTTAACCCTTAGTTAAAAACATTTACTCTTACCATGTCTTCTTGTATTTTCATAATATATGGTTACTATAGTTACTATAAAATGAAAAGTGAACAAAAAGTGGATAATTAATGATATTTGTAACATTATATAAGTCATTTGGTCAAATATTAGATTTTTAGGACAATTATATCATTTAATAAAATAGTATTTGTTTTAAAAACTCATTTATGTCAATTTTGACACTATTTAGTAATTGATTTTTGTTAAAGTCATAACAACTTTATTCCTTCTAAAAATGAATTAACTCAAAGATAATATGTCAATATCATCCATAAAATTCATGGATGGTATCAAAATATTCAAATTAAATTTATTTTAATATTTATAATATCATTTTTTTAATCTTTCATTAATAAGGTAATCACTAATTCATTATTGTGTCATAAATAAATTTATTTATTTAATGTATAAAAATTATAAATAAAATACCATGATGTGGGAAATATTTTTATATTTATAATGACTATTTATAGTCAAAGATATCAGTTATATAACACCATATTAAAATTTATTTAGTAAAAGATACATGTTTATGTTATATTTCTCTTTACTTTAAATTAATTCTTATAACATGTCATTTTCACACCCAAGTGGTTCCCAAATTCAAAACATTCACCCTAAGGATGATAATGGTCGGACATAACTCATAAAATAGGATTATAACATGTTTTAGGGTAGTTTTATATTATTATAATATTATTTTTTTACCTTTATTTACCTAATTTACCCTTTAATCATGGTAAATAAAAAAATAATTACTGAAATTACTATTCATAATGTCCAAAATAAAAGGTACATATTTACATAATTTGGACTTTATAATTAAAAATATGGAATCCATTTTTCGAAATTCAAAACACATAAATCGTAGTAATTAATTTAAAATTAATTCTCGTTGTCAAAATCAGAAAGCGTGTTTTTAAGAAGTAAAAACTACCAAAAGATTGACATGTGTTTATGTCCAATTTCAATGTGAAATTAATTCTAATGTCCAAAATTGGATTAAATTATAAAAAAATAATCCAATTATACTTTTAAACCAATTAAAAGGGCAATGTAACTATATAAACAAATTATATTAAAATACCGTTTTGAATTAAAATGCAGTATTTTTCACTATTCATTAAAAAATGAACTTTATTAGAAAATTACCAAAAAATTATCCAAAGTAAATTTTGATGTCTCAGTTCTATATAAGAAAATTATTTTTTCAAATAGAATATATAAAAGTGACAAAAACTAGATTTAAAATAGGTTCTCCTTCAAAAGATGATAAAACGACCTTTTAAAAATATTAGAGTACTTTATGCTTAAAATTGGATTCATTCTTATTTTATGACTCTAAAATTTATTGAATAAATGCAGAAACATTTAACAAACATGTATAATAATATTTTAGTTAGTTGTATTCATTCTCACTAATACAATGGTTAGACATTAACTACTATTTAAAATAATAAAATTATTATATTAGTTTTCAGTATAATTCAATGTTGTGTGCACCGTAAGATTTTGAAAAAACTTGTTGTTGCATTTCAAGTATGTTGTCGGAAAAAGTGTCCCCTTTAACATAAAATTAATATCTTATTCATAAATATTAATAGATATAAAAAAGTATTATTCAATAAATACCTGGGATCTTACATCATTCCCCCCTTTTGGAAATTGCATCCCCACAATTTTTATTTACTTATCAAATAAGTGGGGGTATTTATCCCTCATAGCATTTTCAGATTCCCACATTGCCTCTTCAACCATATGTTTTTTTTTTCACAAAACCTTTACTTGATGAATCGCCTTATTCTACAACACTTGCTCTCTGCGGTCAAGAATCTGTACTGGTTGTTCCTCATAAGAAAGATTCTATTCCAAATGAACTATATCTGGACTCAAAACATGATATAGATCTGGGATATAATTTACCAACATTGAAACAAGAAAATAAATTGTGTACTTGGGATAATCATGGAGGTAAATCCACCTTGTAGGAAACTGATCAAACTTTCTCCCGGATTTCATAAGGTCCAATGAACCTCAAAATCATTTTTCCCTTATTACTGAAACGAATCCCACTTTTCCATGGAGAAAATTTGAGAAAGACATGATCACCTACCTAAAAAATAATTTTCCTTCCTTTAGTTATCTGCATAACTTTTCTACCTACTCTGAGTTGTTCACATGTGATTATGAATCAACAGAACCTTTTCTTCCATACCTTCTACCAATTCTGGTCCCATCAACTTCTTTTCACCTACTTCATCCAAAAAATATCGAGTTCAACACCAATTTCCATATAATTATTTAAATGGTACCATCCGTATACTGGAATGGAAACTATTATTATAATAAAACTCAACCAAGAAAGATGTTGGTCCCAACTTCCCTGGTAATCCATTTAACAGGCACATAGCATATCTTCCAATGTCTGTATTGTTCGTTCTGACTACCCATCTGATTACAGATGAAAAGTTTCACTAAAATTTAATAAATTACCCAACAACTTCTCAAGAAGTCTTTTTTAATCCCACTACAAAATCCATGGACACATTTTTCCCATTTCCATTATGGCACTGGCAAAGGATGAAGAATCCCTTCCGGTAACTACTTATTTGCTTTAACTTTTTGACAAATCAAACATCTCAAGTTAAAGTCAGCAATATCTATTTTCATTCCATACCACCAGTAATACTCTTGAGGATCTCTTTACATCTTAGTACTATCAGGATGAACTAAAAACGGAGAACTATGAGCTTCACATAATAACTCTTTCTTCAACTGTGAATCACAAGGCACACATAATCTCTTTCCAAACCTAAAAACACAGTCTTTATCAATTTTAAATTTAGTAAAATTACCCTTATTAACCAATTTTGCCTTTTCCTACAACTCACTTTATTCCTTTTGTGCTTGATTTATTTTTTATTCTAGAGACGATTGCACCGAAACCTAAAACAAAATAGAGAAATTCCCTGCACCAACAACTTCTAATCCAAAATTCATCAAATCAAGAACCAATGGATCTCATTCCAAACATATCATGGTTAATATAGCAATACTCTTTCAACTCAAAGTGTCATCCACTTTATTTGTCTTTCCTGGATAGTAATGAATCGTGCAATCATAATCCTTGATTAATTCCAGAACTATCCTCTATCTCATGTTTAATTATTTCTGAGTGAATATATACTTCAAACTTTTGTGATTAATATATATTTCACACTTCATTCCATACAAATGATGCCTCAAAAGTTTTAAATAAAAAACAACATAAGCTAATTCCAAATCATGGGTAGGGTAATTTAACTCATGGGTGTTCAACTGATGTAAAGCATAAGCAATTACCCGATCATTATTCATTAGGAAACATCCAATTCCTTTCAACTAAGCATCACTGTAGATAAAAAATTCATAATTTCTAGAAGGCAGTTCCAAAACTGGTGTATTCACCAATCTTCTTTTAAATTCTTGAAAACATTCATCACGTTATTTTTCTTGATGAACTTAACACATTTTCAAGTTAACTTAGTCAGTGGGCTAGATAACCATGCAAAATTTCCAAAAAAAACTCTGGTAATTACCTGCTAAACCATGAAAACTATGAATCTCGGTTATATTTGTGGGTCTTGGATATTCTTCAAAAACTTTTGTTTTAGCGGGATCAACAGTTATTCTATATTTAGAAAAAATGTGACCAAGGAATGAAATTTGTTGTAACCAAAACTCATACTTTCTGAATTTCCCATACGGTTTCTTTTATTTTAAGGTTTGAAAGAAAACCCTTAAATGACTTTCATGCTCCTCTTTACTTTTAGAATATACTAAAATATCATCAATAAACCCAACCAAAAACTTATCCAAGAACTCAAAAAAAATTCTATTTATAATATCCATGAATACAGCAGGTGCATTGGTTAACCCAAAAGGCATAACTACAAACTCGTAATGGCCATATCTAGTATGAAACAAAATCTCTATAATTTATTATTCCTTTAATTTCAACTGATGGTACCCTGACCTCAATTTAATCTTTCAAAAATACTAAGCTCCCTCAATCTGATAAAAAAATCATCGATATGATTAAAAGGATACTTTTTCTTAACAGTGATGTTATTCAAGGCTCTATAATCAATGAAAAGTCTCATTGAACTATCTTTATTTTTAACAAATAATACAAGAGCACCCCATAGTGATGTTCTAGGTCGAATGAAACCTTTATCTAATAACTCATCCAATTTCTTCTTTAACTCTAAAAGTTCAATTTGAGATATTCGATAAGGGGATTTTGAAATTGGATTAGTATCAGGAACCAATTTAACAGTAAATTTGGCTTCCCGATTAGGTATTACATTATGAAACTCGTTAGGAAAAACATTAAGATACTCATTGACCACTGGAACTTAATTAATCTGAATAGTTCCTTTATTTTCAACAATATGAGCAATGTAACATTCATTTCCATCTTTTACTAGTTTCTCAGCTTCTGAATATGTTATCAAAAGTAAGGGTTCATTTTTGTACATAAATTGAAATTCTTTCTGAAAATAAACCTCTTTAGATCTACAGTCAATCTTAGCATGATAAATAGAAAGCCAATTCATGCCCAAAATAGCATCAAACTCTACTAGAGGAAAAATAATAAGGTTTCCAGGTAGATTATTTCTGCACACAAGGATAGGAAGGTTCTTATAATTTTTTTTGTCTCAAAATTTACTCCAGGTGTTTTTTACCACAAGTTTAGGATTCATATCTTGAGATGGAATTCCCAATTTACTAGACAATTTCTCAGAAATAAAATAATGTGTAGACCCAGAATTAAACAACACATTGGCATAATCTGAATAAACACATAATTTACATGATACTACTTCATTTGATGGCTCAACATCTGCTGAAGTAGTTGTAAAGGATTTCACCACCCCTTTCTTCTTGTAGTCTGAATGTTTTCCATCATTTGATTTCTTCTTCAGACACTCATTTTCATAATGACCTATTTCATTGAAGTTAAAACATTTTACTGAATATAAATCAGATTTTATCTTACTACTAGCCTGATCTTTTTTATTGCAATTACAAGCCTTATGTCACATTTTACCACATCAAAAGCACTTACCAAAATTCAAAAGGCATTCCCTAGTGTGATTTTTACCACAATTTTCACAAACTGTAAACTTAAGTTTCTTACCATCAGTATTTTTTGAAGAGTTATTCCCTTTCATCTGCCACCTCGACCTCTTATTTTATTATTTTTTAAATAACAACTAATCATCATTAAACTCCATTTCCACCTTCTACATATATTGAACAAGTTTTTCATAAATTTTGAACTCACAGTAAGCCAATGTCCTTCAATACTTTGGATTTAATCCTGAGTAAAAATGATTCATTTTACTATCAAGACCCCATATGAAATCTGGAGCATAAATTTCCATTTGAGTGAATTTTTCTTCATAAGCAGCCACTGAGTTATCCTACTACCTCAATTTCAAGAATTATTTTTCCATCCTAAGTCGAACTGCCTTAGGAAAATATTTCTGGAGGAACTTAACTTTGAATGCATCCTAATAAAGAGCATAAATTTCCTCATTATCCCTGATATTTTTAACCATAAGCAACCACTGATTGGATTCACCTTCAAAATGGTAAACAACAAGACTAATCTTTTGATTTTTTGAATACCCCATGACATCAAAAATCTTTTCCAGTGCTTTAATCCACCCTTCAGCTATCATAGGGTCATATGATCCTTTGAATGATGGGGGGATGTTGCCTCATGAAATTCTACACTACTGACATGTTCCTTTTTGGTTGATATGGTTGATCTCTTGCATGTATACCACCACCATTTATATCCTAAGTCAACTGTTCCATCACTACAACAAACTATTTAGTTCCTATTCTAACCATTTCTGATTGCTAGTTTGGTAGGTTATTTTCCACTTGATGTCGTCTCATCATAGATACCATGTTTCCTCTGTGGAAAACCATTCTAAACATAGACATATCTTAGACTAATCGACATGGTAATCTTAAAATACTATATCATTTCAATATTTCTATAAAGTAAAAATAATTTATGAATATTCATTTAACAATATACTAACTCCTAAAGTTATTTAAACCGAACTTTGATACTAACTATAATACATGAGCCTTAAACATTACTTAATATTGAGATAAGTAAAAAATTTAATTTAGTTCACTTTGATGATCCTTTCAGGTTTAGAGTTTTAGAGAATTAGGCCATAACTATTACATTACATCTCAAATATTACAAAGTAAACACTTCTACTCTAACCAATTTTTTCACACTAATAAAACTTATTAAATAAATTAAGAATTGTTTTCTAGATAAAAATATTCTTTAATTCTTCCTTTCTCTTACCCTTCCTTATACCCTAGGAAAAAACATTTCAAAAACTTTGGATGGGCATAAAAATCTCAGTAAGGGATTTAAAATATGGAAAGAAAACATTAGTCTATAAATATATACAAATCAATGAAATGATAATTTTTACTCATAAAACATTATCTATTTAACATACCTCATGAAAACATAAGATTTATGAATAACTCATAGAAATCATAAATCATAAAGGTAACTTTTGGCATCTATAACATACTTACATTGTATCTTTCATAGCCACCTAGGGAGTAACCTTCATGATTACATTTGGAATACCCATCACAGTATATTTCCTAAATATCTTAGGAGAAACCTTAACATTTACCTTCATCATGTTTCCCAATGCATTAGAGAGCTATCACAGGCTCACCCACCCTCAGTTTATCACAGCACCACCCATATACATAAGTAATTACCAAGAACCATAACATAATCATAACACATGAACAAGCATAAAAGAAAAATAACATTTCTACATTGCAATCATAAGGCATCATTTCAAGATATTGATATAATAACTCCATTCACAAAACCATTTTCAATACCAAAATACCCTAAAAAGTAATATATTATTTAATTTTCATTTTTAAAAATATTATGGCCTGTAGAGGAAGCCAAATATCAAATAATTTCCATGGTGGTGGAAAGGTCATTGTCACCGCGTACATTAAAAAGAAACATTCCTTTTGTCATTTAGTAAAACAATTTGTAAATAAAAGATTATTTTTGAAATCCATTGAATTAAATTAAAATTCAAAGGGGACTATTATACACTATATAAAATAATATCATTTATAAATCAAAATATTTCTCAATGAAAGGAGATTGAGAAGAAGTCCTTTACCTTGAGTATGACTTGTATCATTCATTCTTTATATTTATGAATAATAAAATTAGGTTAATTTATAATTTCTTCAGAAAATTTTCAAGTTTATTATTCATTTTATATTACTTATTATCATGTTATAAAAATTACATAATTATTTAAGTTCATATCGGTCATTTTATCGATATTCGGTACTTGAGTTGAAAATTAACTTGTTTTAATGTAAATTGTCCATGTAGTCAAAAGTAAATAATATCTATAATGATATTCATGATTTAAATATCATATATATCCATTATTTATGTATTTATAATACTCCATAACATTTAGAGATAAGAAATGAGATGCACCTTTCATGGAGACGGTAAGTCATACGTACGCATGAACGCTACTTTCATTGCTTTGTCATATTTAAAGGAATGAAAACTAAATGATACATAGGTATGTTATAATTACATTATATTATATATGTTATATATGTTACATAATTTCATTAACACAAACCTTTATACGTTCCATGTATGGCATGAACGAGTCATATCACTTTGAGGGGGTGGTAGTCTGCACTTCCTCAAATGAAATTATCGTATTTACACATTATGGAAATCATAAAGGTATACTATAAATAAAAAATAAAAAATAATATATAAAATATAAATATAATATATATCATATATAAATACAGTTATATCATAATGGCCACCATGAGAGGTGGTGGGAAAAAATTGAACAATCATCGTTTCGTGAGGCAGTAGTTCGTCGTACACAGAAACAATATGTTTGTATCCATTAGATGGAGGTGTGTGTAAGTGTAGTTAGAATACTTATCATAAAAAAATTCTAGTATATTATGGATATTGGTGTTGTTATGTAATCATAGAATAATACGAGCATAGGGAGTGAAGAAGGAAAATAAAATAAAGGAACTTGAGAGAAGACGTTACCTCTTAATTGGGTAACTTCTTTTGATTTGAGACAAAAGGCTTTCTTGAATTTTCTTATTCCCAATTTAAGGATTATAAGAGGAAGGGAGGGATGTTGGGAGATTATTTTAGCAGACTTTTGATGATACAAGTGGCTTTATAGGTGTTAGTAAGTGGGTAGAGGTGGTGGCCTTTTATAAGAGGGAGGAGGGGCACTTTAGGAAAGTCTTGAAATATTATTTTATTATAAAATGATTTTAGAATTATAATAGTTATAAATAATATATTTAGAGTATAAGATGATAATGGTTCTAAATCATCTCAACCAATAGGTTTTATAAAAGTTTAGGTCACAAAATTAACCTTACCTTTAGCATTAACCCTTAGTTAGAAACATTAACTCTTACCATGTCTTCTTGTATTTTCATACTATATAGTCACTATAGTTACTATAAAATTCCAAGAGAACCAAAAGTGGGTAATTAATAAAAAAATTAACATTATATAATCTAGTTGGATGAATATTATATTTTTAGTACTATTATATCATTTAATCAAATAGTATTTGTTTTAAAAACTCATTTATGTCAATTTTGACACTATTTAGTAATTGATTTTTGTTAAAGTCATAACAACTTGATTCCTTCAAACCAAAGGAATTAACTCAAATATAATATTTCAATATAATCCAAAAAAATCATTTATGGCATCAAAATATTCAAATTACATTTATTGTAATATTTATAATATCATTTATTTGAATCTTTCATTAATAAGGTAATCACTGCATCATCATTGTGTCATAAATAAATTTATTTATTTAATGTCTAAAAATTTATAAATAAAATACCATGATGTAGAAAATATTTTTATATTTATAATTAATATTTATAGAAAAATATATAAGTTATATAACCCCATATTAAAATTTATTTAGTAAAAGATACATGTTTATGTTATATTTCTATTTACTTTAAATTAATTATTATAACATGTCATTTTCACACCCAAGTGCCTCCAAAATTATAAAATTTAGGCATAAGGATGATCATGGTCGTAAATAACTCATCTAATATAATTATAACACGTTTTGGGGTAGTTTTATATTATTATAATATAATTTTTTTACACTTATTTACATGATTTACCCTTTAACCATGGTAAATAAAAAAATAACTATTGAAGTTACTGTTCATAATTTCCAAAAATAAAACGTAACTATTTAAAAAAAATGAACCTTATGATTCAAAATATGGAATCCACTTTTTCAAATTTAAAAAACCCATAAATTTTAGTAATTAATTTAAAATTAATTCCCGTTGTCAAAACCAGAAAGCGTGTTTTTAAGAAGTAAAAACTACCAAAAGATTAATATGTGTTTATATCCAATTTCAATGTGAAATTACTTAAAATGACCAATATTTGATTAAATGATAAAAAAATAATCCGATTATACTTTAAAACCAATTAAAAGGACAATCTAACTATATAAATAAATTAGATGAAAAGGTAGTTTTGAATTAAAATGTCGTATTTTTCACTATTCATTAGAAAATGAACATCAAAAAATTACCAAAAAATTATTCAAAGTAAATTTTTATGTCCTGGTTCTATAGAAGAAATTTATTTTGTCAAATATAACATATAAATTTTACAAAAACTATATTTAAAATAGGTTATCCTTTAAAAGGTGTTAAAACGACCTTTTGAAAATATTAGTGTATTTTATGCATAAAATTGGATTCATTCTTGTTTTAAGCCTCTAAAATTTATTGGATAAATATAAAAACATTTAAAAAACATGTATAATCATATTTTAGTTAGTTTTATTCATTCTTTCCAAAACAATGTTTAGGCTTTAACTACCATTTAAAATAATAATATTATTATATTAGTTTTCGGTATAACTCAATGTTGTGTGCAACGTAAGATTTCAGAGAAACTCATTGTTGCATGTCAAGTACACTATCGAACAAAGTGTCCCCTTTAATGTAAAATTAATATCTTATTCATAAATATTAAAAGATATAAAAAAAGTATTATTCTATAAATACCTTGTATCCTACAATAAGTATGGCCATAGAGATTCCATATTAGAGGCATTTATGGAAACTAGTGGAAGATCATCTAATAGGAAATACGTAAGATTTAGAAGAGATGAATCATGATTGACGTTCAAATGAAATTCTATATTTTTACATCTATTGAAAGATGAGTGTGCCTACTATCATCAAAAAGGGAACTTGAAGAAGGATTCTCCCAAAATTGGAAAACCGAAGGAAAATGTTATATAGAGAACTGAGGATGTTGAAGATATTTCTTTCCTTGTTTCCTCGATAGTCAACCATTCAGAAGTTTAGATTCTTGATTCAGGTTGTTCATTCCATATGTGTAGGAATCGATATTGGTTTTCAAACCTTAAGGAATCATATGATGGTGTGGTGCTTATGGGAAATAACCACCCTTTACATATAATAGGTATTGGAATGATACGGTTGAAGATGCATGATGGTAAAACTCAATGCCTTATAAATGTAAGATATGTACCAAAATTGGAGAAGGAACTTATATCACATGGATTTTTGGATAATCTTGGTTACTGGATAACCAATGAATATGAAGTTATAAAAGTTATTTGTGGTGCACTCCTTGTGATGAAAGGTATTTGAAAATGTGGTTTGTATTATTTGAATTTTGAGATTGTTATAGGTGGATCGGTGATATTAGATAAAAGTATCACCACTATTAGAATATGAAGGATCACACAGAGACCTTCATGGTATGAAAAATCAGTTAGCTAGGAACTTTATATAGTTAAATATGGTGTTCCAGATATCTATCAAGATGTTTTTTATAGTAAATAAATAAACTAGTGGAAGTATATTATGAAAGAAGAAATGAATTCATAACATCAGAATAATATATGGGATCTTGTTCCTCCCCTGAAGGACAAGAAGGCTACTGTAAGGATCAATTTCCAATTTTTTGGACTTGATCAATATGTATCATACTTAAGATGCCTACGGGCATCGATAAGGTAGAATCAACAACATGAATATTATTTTTAACAACATGAATATTTCTTTGAGAGGAAACATAGTGATATTTTTCATCAAGGGGTGAATTATTGAATGTTGTTTAAAAAATAAATTTTCTGAAGAAGACTTGTGGAAAGAGTTGGGTGGCCACAAGGGATGACTAGTAGCTAGAGGAGAACCATTTTAGATTTTTGGTTCCACCTGTTGATGACCTGTGGAGGGTGATTTCACTAAAGAAGAATCGTGGTAACAGTTGGTGACCACCCAGATAAAACTTGTAGCAACCATCTTTATTTTCTCCTCTCCATCCTAGCTATAAATATAGGTTTTCGTTGTGTGGGAAGAGATATGAGAGATATGTGGGGAATTTTTAATATGTGTTTTCCCATTTTAATTATAATAATTTTCTTCCTTTCCCATGGACATAGGTCATCTGACTGAACCACATAAATTTTTGTTTCACTCTTTCTATTTTGTTTCCATGCTTTTGTGTGTGATTCTCGAAAGGGTGAGGCTTTTTCATAACACAGATATGGTGTTTCTTTCCATAACTGGTTGTGTGTTCTATCATGGCTTTGGTGTTGTGGTTGTGGAGTTGATGTTGGAGGGGGTCGCAGCGTCTAGTCTTTCAGCCTCAGATGGTAGGTGGTCAAGTTTGTAGAGGTCCCATGGCCTCGCGCGGTGATGGTGGTGTGATTTCTAAATTTCAGTGACGTTTTTGTGCAGATGGTGGCTACATCCATTGCCTTAATTGGGGGATTGTGGCATGAACTAGATGTTGGAGGGTGTATGGTTTAGTTGTGGCTCCTGTGGGTGGTGATAATGGATCTGCTGCGGTGGTAAAAATAGTTTTTTCTAGCGTAGGAGGTTGAAAGGACAATTGGATGTGGCTAGGACTTTTTGCAGCTGGTATTGGGTTACATTTACATTGGGATTTTGATTGTTTTACTTTGTTTTGCACTAGTCCCTCAGGTCATCATTAGGACTTTGGGTCACTGGACCTCTAGGCCATTTCTAGGTTACAGGTGACATGAAGAGACCAGACATATATCTTGGAACATTTGGTTGGCAGTACACCGCTTCGTGAAAGTTTCATCATATGGGAAACCTCAAAAGAGGGATGGGTGTTTTGACACACATTATTCAATCATCTTTCTTAAGTGACGGATGGGAACCCCGCCTCGTGTCTCTCTACATAGTGTTTCAGGCATACGGAGAAAAGAAACAGGTTGATGATGCAGCGTGATCCACACATGCATCGTTGAGTGTGGGGGGCTCGAAAGAGCGATGGTTGTACTAGTGCCCATCATCTAATCCTCCACCATACTTTAATATGGGATAGATATGTGCCTTTTCATGATGTGTCACTAGCACAATGAAACTTTTGGTAGGGGTGACGCAGCATCTTGGACCGACAGCACTGGTGTAGTTTATCTGGTAGGAGGACGGTGAGATGTCTAACTAGTGTTTGGCATGATACTTGCTTCCCCTTGAGCCTTCAGGTCATTCCCTTTTTGAGGTGCATTTCTAGGCCTACGGGTCTCCGGGTCATTTGGGTCATTTTTTAGCCTTTAGGATTTCATGCTATAATATATATTGTATATATTGATAATATTATATATATATATATACAATATATGTTTATATATATAAATTATACATTTTATATATTAAGAATATTTATGTAAAATATATTCAATATAATATTATATATATATACAATATATTTTGTATATATTAACAATATCATATATATATATACATAATATATATGTGTGTGAGTGTTTATAATATTTTATATATGTGTGTGTGTGTTTATAATATTATATATATATATATACACGATATATGTTTATATATATACACAATATATATTGTATATCTAAGCGTTACAATATATTAAATATATATATATATATATATTATATGTGTGTTTATAAAATATATTAATAATATATATATATATTGTATATAATATATTAATAATATAGTAATAATATATTAATAATATATGTATTGTGTATCTAAGCGTTATAATATATTGATAATATATATATTGTATATAATATATTAATAGTATATTTTTATTTTTTATTATTAACAATACATATTAATAATATAATATATTAATATATTATTAATATATATATATATATTCAAAAATATATTAATAATATGATATACTAATATATTATTAACAATATATATTAATAATATAATACATTAATGCCCATAGGGGTGCATCCAAGTGGTTGCGTCTCTGTGGGTCTCGTGGGAGGTCTTAGGATCGAGTCTCCCAGGGTACTTATAGGTATTATAGCTTATTCGTTTCTTTTTAATCCCCCTCCTCAAAATGTTGTAATATAATACATTAATAGTTATGTTGGGATAATCACACAAGGAAATTGGTGTGGGATTAGGGAAAAATTGTTAAGGAAATAAAGGGGGGAGAAGGCATGCAAGGGTAGGGAGGTGGGAGTCGCTGGCGAGCAAGGCCAGTCGAAGGCGTGCGAAGGTGGGGTCGCCTATCGGTGGGGTTGAAAGCAGGGTGTCACACGGGGATGGGGTCGCCTATCAATGGGGTCGAAGGTGATGTGGCACGTGGGTGGGGGAAGAATGGAGAGGTGGGGTCGGTGGTGCATGGGGTTTCTGGTTGGCTAGGTTGGGGGAAGGTTGTAGGGGTGGTTAGTGGGTAGATACGGGGAGGTGTGCGGGGTTGCTGACTCGGAGGTCTTAGGCGGCGTCGCTGGCTAGTGAGGGGGGCAAGGAGCAGTGGGGCACTGAAAATTAATTCTAAATTTAATAATCTCCAGCGTTTCTAAAATTTTGGGAATTAAACTTCCAAATTCTGACTAATTAGTGATTTTTATAAACATCACTAATTAGCGGCACCACATTTACCGATGTTTTTCAGAAACATCAGTAAATAACATGTTATTAAATAGATTTCCAAAACATTAGTATATGGATAATTATATATGTTTATAAACATTGCTAATTATTGATTCCACATTTTCTGAAGTTTTTCAAAAACATCGTTAAATTAATTAGTAACGTTTATAAACATCGCTAATGTAAAAAAGATCATCACTAAATTACATTCTTTTGTAGTGAGATACTTCTATGAAATCAAAATTGGACATCTAAAAACACTTGCTTTCTCCACTTTAGCAAATGATATATCAATATTAGTATCCTAAGCTTTATGGATCACTTGTGGTTATCGCTAGAGGAACTCTAATTTGGGTTCTTGAAGTAGAAACAATTCCAACAATGAGAAAATATCAAATTGGAAAAATACATTAAGGTAATGTTTTATTTAATAACTATCTCGTGATTGTGTTTAAGGATATGGGCCTTATTTGTTTGAATATTGAGATTTATTTTATGATTTAGATGAAAAACTATAAACAGACACTCCGCCCAATAGTTACATTATGCACAAATCCTTCAAATTCTTCATACATATGGTGTAACACCTCAGCTCTTGCAACCAGGAGATGGTGGTTATTTTACTACATTGGCACAAAATATGAAGGATCACATCTCAAAAGATTGAATGATTTAGTAGTCTTGAGAGACTATATGCACACATGATTCTCTCATTATATTTGAAAACATGAAATACAACTTTAAAATTCTAGTTATAACTTTATTATTTCTTCTAGTATATCCCTAAAATCATTCATAGATCCATTTTCAGTATCCTAGGGAAAGGAAAACATAATAAAGAGTGAAATCAAATGCTCAGTAATGGAAAATGTACAATAAAATCTATCACATAATAAATAAAACTTGAATAATATGGTCAAGATAAATAATAATCAAATATGGAATATAAATAATATCATAAAAGGGGAATATATCCATTGATAACATAGAAACATAAATAATCACATGGATAATAATAAATTGTTTCATAATGATAGAATGCATAATTTCAAACATCATAATCATACTGTCAAGGCCTTATTCCAAGACATCATAAACATATCGTCAATACCTCATTCCAAGACATCATAAATAATTGGGCAGGGATACACCAAATACACAGGCTATTTTGTCTCATGAGACATATTGATGCATCGATGGACTATGTAATTTTAGGCCCCAACCTGTCACCTAATAACCCCAATGCATTCATCATATGAATAAAATATACAACTTAATCAACATGCCTTAATAATAAATAAATATCCATACTGAAAGAAATAGCATACAGGATGTCAATACTATCTCTTTTCAAAATGATCACAATCCATCTGGAGAAATATGGTGAATTATATCATTATATTTTATCCCCAGTAAAGCATAAGATTCATCAAAATATATTGACGTAGATGAAAATACTTTTAAAAGATAACTAGAAAATTTCTTGAGGAAAATACCCTTTTCATTTTGAAATCACTTATTTAAAATCTAAAAAATACAAAAAATATCAGGAAAAAAATTCCTTTGAAAAGATCCAAGGAAACTTGTAAATTAACCTTCAACTCAAATAATATTCATGATGGTGGGAAAATTTTTTCATGTGGTAAGCGTTAAAATACATATTTTGTTCACACCTTTGGTAAAAGTGTCTCGTTCTCAAAATGATAAGAAGATTATTTTTAAACATTTTCATAAAAAGTCAAACATTAGTAAAAAAATTAATTAATAATTTTATAATAGTAAAAAACATTCTTGAAAACATTTTATATAAAATATAGACATTGAATAAAAATATTCTTAAGAAAATATAAAAACAAAGCTATTTTTTCTTTAAAAAATCTTTTAGACTTTTGAGTACTTAGAGAGAGTAAAATGAAAGGAAAACTTGTAATTTATAAAAATAACCATAGGAGAATAAAATATGTGGGGTTTAAGATATAAATATCATATAATTCCTCCAACATAAATTTAAACATAAACAATCCCGAATAAGGATGAGATTGTGAAATAAACCCTTATCACTTAGATAACTTTCTAATCAAAACCCATTGGATGAAAAAATTTAAATTATAACTTTAAATACCATAAATTAATAAGTATAACTTATATAAAATGTTAAAGGGTCAGTATATAAACCTAATAAACATAAATATGTGCATAATATCAAACATGTCTCAATAAAACAATATTGAGATGAAGAACCCTTACAAAGATCATAACATTGAAGTGATAATTAATCAATTAAGTGATTTTTCGAAACAAATATAAATATAAAAGTGTAAATAAATAATAAACTAATAATATTTCATTAAAAATATAATCGTTCCATAACATAGACAATGAATAAGTAAAATAACCCAATGAAAATAAATTGAGTTATGAAACCCCTTACCTCGAGTCTGAATTTCCATGTATGTATTTTATGTCCTATATAATTAAATTATATTAGTTTTATATTTGTTTAAGAACCTTTTCCTTGTGTATTAACTTATTATTATCCCTTCAATTTCATTTATTATCATGTCTTCTATGTTTATTAAATAAGGTAAGTTCATGTCGGATGTTTTGAGGACGTTCAGTTCATAATCGTAGAATAACTTTGGTAGGTTGACCATGGTCAAAGGGGTAATGATTACATCATCTACAGAATATTAATCATGAAATAATTATCATTTTTATACATTAAATAAAAATTTATAATCATCCATGAAATCCATACATGAGAAATTAATCACATCACTTCGTGGGGGTGGTTATCCACACATGCACACGAGCGACGTTATCATTTTTTAACAGGTGAAAGGGTAAGAAGTTAAGTAATATATTATGATTAAATAATCATAATTATGTTATGAGTATCATATATATTCATTTAATCCATAATAATAACTATCTTTTCGAGGTGATTATGATAAATCAATCATGTCGCTACGTGGAGACGGTAGTCCAAACATACGCACAAGTGATACTTTCATTTCTCATTTAATGGAAAGGATGTGAAAAATGGTTGTCCTATAATCATAATAAAATCTTAGTGTATTGATAATAATAGATTCATTATGTTAAGATTAATATAACATATTTAAATGAAGTATAAGAAGAAACAAACTTTGAAAGAGTTGAGTAAGATGATTACCTCTTCTTTGATAAAACTTTGTTGTCTTACACCTTAATCCTTCTTAGGATGGTATTAGGAGAAGACCAATAGCTCTTGGAAGTGTTTAAGGGATCTAATAAGGTATTAGGGTTGGTTTTTGACAATATATAGTGATCAAAACTTGTTAATAAATGATAAGAGGTTTCCTTTTATAAGTGAGGGAAAGGACACACTTGGAATTACTTAAAAGATTTAAATATAATATGTATCATAATCATGTCAAATGTAACCAAATGACCATAATTTTTATGGTAGGACATTATAAGGTCGAAATAACTTCAACCAATAAAATTTATACATTTTTAAATTTTATTTTAAACATTATCATTTGGTTTAACCCCCTTGTTAACTCTTTTTAACCTTAACCCTCATACTGGATTTTTTAACCTTTAAGAATCATAAATTCACTTATAAGGTAAAAAGTGGCTAACAAATGGTCTATGGATGAAATTTTAAACAATTTATCATCCAAATTTCCCTCTTTAAATTTTTTTTTTTTTGATTTTTAAATCATTAAATAAAATATTATTTATCCTAGAATAACATTAAATTCATTTTTGGGACTATTCATTTAATTTAACTTCAAAGACATCAAGACAACAACGGAATTAGAATCTAAACACATTTACCATCATTTATACTTTATTTTGGGAAAAAATACCTCAAGGTTCCATATTGATATTTTTTGGGTGATTTTATTTGTTGACAAAAAAAGATAACTATGTTTCACTATGGTTGGTGTTGCTGAAGCAAATGGTTAAGGTGACATAGTTTCCTAGTGTTTGAAAAAAAATTGGGGCTCAAAATCGGGAGTTTATTTTATGGAAAAGAATGGTTTTCCAAAATGATTTCACAGAACATAGTTGAAGGACTATGAAGCGTAGAGTTCATGGACTGTATAGTATCACAACAGTGTTATGCAGACCGCAAAGGAGGTATGCGAACCGTGAAATGCGCCACATGAACCGTATATAAAAATCAGTTCTCATGAGGATCATAATTCATAAGAGGCTAATCATTCATGGGAGTATCATATTTTATGGTTAGAGGTGGTGATTTAATATTACTATAAAGTATTTTCATTTGTGGAATATATCAGCCGCCACAAAGGATAAAGGTGTTATTCAAACCACATAGGAAGTTCACGGTGAAGGTTGTACCACATTAGAGTTTTGGGTATTTGTGATTAGAAGGTTTGTTGGGATTTATTTTCCTATATAAGGGACCCTAATCACATAATTATATAAAATGAAAATAATTTGAGAATATCATCACTGGAAGAATTTGGTTGAGTTCGAAAGTGATCTGAAGAGAAGGAAGTGGTTCGTGAGGGAACAATTTCGTAAAGGAAGTGGTTTGTGTAGGAGGAATTCCGAAAAAGAGAAAGTGGTTTGTAAGGGAGGATTTTTTGAAGGCATGGTTTGAGAAGGAGGTTTATTTTTGGGGAATTGTATCTCACAAAGGAAATGTGATCCTTGAGGTGTTATCCATTTATGATGAAAAGGTTTTCCATGAAATAGAGGCAGATCGTGAAGTGATCACACTATGCAGTGAAAAGTAGTTTGTGAAGTAGGTAGTTTTTGAAGTAGGTGGTTCACGAAGTAGGTTTATATTAAAGTAAATGGAAGTTTGTGAAAGGAATCACTACAAGGAAATTAGTATGTGGAGAAGTTTATTTCATCTACAAGATGAAATTAGGAATTCATGGCGCACTTACATGTGAAACTATTTTAAGGGTCTCGCGTAAGGAGATACATGCTAGGATTACCCAGTGAATAGTATCATTTTCATATATGAATTCTGAAGAAGAAGAATAAAAAGAATATATATGATCTGTATCATCATAATATATCTTTAGAATGATTTTTTCAATTCTACATTCAAGGTAGTGAAAGGAAAACTAGGCATATCTTTAAGTTCATGCCAAAGAGGAGGTAGTTCTTGTTTCTATAGTAAAGAGAAGTTTGTTTTAGTTGTCTGTAAAGTAGAAGTTCTGCATCTAGGTGTATTCATAGAAGTGAAGGAGCATCCCAGAAATAAATTCAATAGAAAATCTACCTACAATTTAGGATGCATTCATTATTGATAATGAAAGGACCTACATGTCCATAAACTATGTGTAGATCCTATGTGGAGTAGTGATCAAATAAGAGGAAGAATGTGATTTTTTCCATAGGTAGTGATCCAATGAAAGAAATATTAAGGGAGTGTCCCTTGGGAAGTAGTGAGATATCCCTAAACTTTGTAAAGGTGGTGAGTTTGGGAATAGAAGCGGTCTATCCAGAACCATTTATTAGCAGTGATCCTTATTAGATTTGGTACATAGACACATTACCAATTGTATTCTCCTTGGATATATCCCAATGAGGGTGAACCATGTAAAAATATGTGTGTCTTTGTGTTTTATTTCCTTTATTAATTTATATTCATCATCAAGTTGGAAAGGATAAGAGCAATATAAATACTAAATAGAAAACAAAGTTACCCTTATAATAAAGAGGTCAAGATTCAGTGGGGTAGAAAGAATTTGAAAATAATATTCATACCCTAATTTACCCCCCCCCCCCTCAGGTTATCTAGTCCCATTTAGGACCTAACAATCGCTATCAGAGCATAGGTTGCTTTTGTCAGATTTTTTTCTCTAACAAGGTTTATTATATTGTTGGAATTAAAGATTCAGTTTATTCTTATCTCAATGTTCCATCAAAAAGGGTAGAACATCAAAGAAGAACAAGATGTATGGTGGTATTCCTCAATGTGGAAGTGTCTATGGAAATAGTGTGATTCAATTAAAGGAAACAAATAGTGTACTGAAGAATGGTTTGGATGAATCATATAGTGAAAATATTTACTCATTCAATGACGCTGTAGGAATAAGTGAAGAACCTAATATTCTAAGAGATGATAGAACTACTGATGATGAATATATTGTAAGAAGACAAAAAGTATAAGTTTTCCACCCAACAATGTAATTGGATTAAAAATTGGATAAAGAAATTAAATCTAAAGATATATAGATCCAAGTGAAAGTAATTGAAGTCATCGGGATAAAAGGATTAAATAAAAGTCTTTTTTAAGTGACCATAGATCTAAGAGAGAAGAACGATTCCCAAGTTGAAGAACTATAAAAAACTAAAATCTGATGAAATGGGAAATAATATAGACTCAGATAAAATTTAGAATTTGAAATCCATAAATTATTATCTTTCTACACACCTGTATAAAATATTTTAGGATGATAAAAAGGATACAATAGTAGAATTCATGTTGTAATGATTATGTTGCTCAAATGAATTATAAAATATAAGATAAATCTGACATGATGGATAATCTATCCCAGTAATTAGAAGATGATATGACTAGAGGGAAGAATATCAAGAGAGAACTTAATGATCAACTTGAATCAAGGGATAATAAGATTAAATAATTGGGAGAAGAGGTATAATCAATCAAAGAATTAGAGAAATCTAATTCCAAAGGCAATCCCAAATTAAAGGATTATTTTCACTTTATATTTTATTATCCTTCTATAGGTGATAATGAAATGAAAAGAAAATATAATAATTTAGAGGAAAAATATGAAATGATTGTCTCGTCCCAAAGGTCATGGAGTTTTAGAAAATTGGGTATTGGATATGATGAACCCTCTCTCATGCATTATAGGAAGATATCCATGAACAATTCCTTAAATATATAAAATCATGTAGATACTATAAATAGACCTAAAAAGGATTTTACCGGAATTAATGACAATATGTGCTATTTTTGTGAGATTCATGGTCATATTTCAAGTTTTTTTTTGAGGTATTGGAATATATTTTATATTTTTAAGATATAAATATTTCTAAATATAAGAATAAGAAAAAAAATCTAGAAAAGTTTGAAAGAAATGTATTCAATAAGAAATTAGTCATCAAATGTTAATGTTGTGTAAGATAGGGACACACCATGAGTATGTGTCAAGAATCCTGAGGGCTCAATGTTAGAATAAAAACTCTCACTTCATTAACATCTTAGTTGAGAAATGATGAAATGAGTTATTTCTTTAATGGAAGATGTTTTATATTCACTAATTATGGGAATTTGGAAATACATTATAGCAGTAAGAAATAAGGGAATGAAAAGGAACCCATAAATAGATCCCCAACTCCTAAAGTGTATAACAAAAAGGTCTATATTGGAAGACAACATGATAGGTTAAAAAATAGGTTTTCAACCTCAATGGAATCATAAGGATCTCAACAAAAGGTGTATCAATCACCTCCTCTATTTCACTCACAACAAATATCTTGGAAATAATGTGAAATAACATAGAAGAAAAATGGAGGATATTCTCTATTAGTAATTAAAAAGAATGTAAATTTATTGGAAGACTCAACACCAAAAATAACGGGTGATGTGATTCAGATAATTGATAAAATAAAAATTTAAATGAATAAATAATTCCTTAAAAAATTCACATGTCATGCTACATGATGAGAAGTGAAGGAAAGAGAAAGAGCCCTATAGTGGAGGAAGAAGCAAGAGTAGATAAAAAGTGGAAGGATTTCTGCTCAAAGAAAGAATCATTAAAATGGAATATTAATGGAGCATCAAAGATGTAAAATTATATTAATGGGTCTAAACCAAAAATTGTGAAAAAAGGATAAGCCTATAGAATCTAAATATCATAAGAAGACTCAGTATGTGGGTAAAGAATGTTTAGTCATATGGAAAAAATAGTTTAAGTTTCATGGGTAGTTGGAACAAGCAAAAAAATTGGTACAATGATTTTCAAGAAAGCATCAAAGATTTGATCTATCAGGATCGACCATAATCCTCTTCTTAAGCATTCTATAGGTACCCCTCTCTCTGAGTGTTAAATGGTTCTAATAGCTCCTGTAAGTTGTGAAGGAATAAGAGGGAGATATAATACATGGGGTGTTTTCTGAAAGGGAACAGGTGTATAAATAGAATGGAAATACATGCAATAAGAAGAATCTAAATTCATGACATTCACATATGGGAGATTATGTGATGATGAGTTTGATGTGAAACTGAAGAGATTTCAAAAATATACTTGAATTATCTAGTGGTTCCAAGTCTCATTTAATATTCAACAATTGGTATCTGATAGAGTTAATATTTTTATTATTTTTCATGTGTGTTTTAGTAATTTAATCCCTACCAATTAATAAATACGATTTTATTTGCATCATTTTAGTATTTTTGGTGAATTTTGGGCTTAATTGTGAAAAAAAAATTAATTGTGGAAATTTATAAGTTTTATGGATATTCTATTTTTTAGGTATAAATATTACAATTTTGATCCAATTTAAGTGATTCCTTTTTTATGATTCCTTTTTTCATGTTCTTAGACTGTTTCTTTTGTATCCAGATCCAATTTGACACACAATATCCCAAAAAAATCAATCAAGTGGAAAAGGTTTTATGGCCAACAGAATGGACCCAACCTCAGTTAATGAGAAATATCTCAGGCTATAGATATCCAAATGAGTTTATTATAGGTGGATATGAAATAGGAATAAAAGAATCATGCTCCCATTAAATTTCATAGAGAAATTATCTAATTAAGGCTGACTTTTCATGTGCCAAAATGGATGAAGTTGAAGAGTCTCCTCATATAGAAAAAATATACTTCCATAATTTCGTCATAAATTAGTCTACATGTATCCAAGTGCTTTGAATTTTTTAGGGTCGATATCCTACTTCATTTAGAAAAAAATTTAATAAGGGACCTTAGCGATTTTATGGGTTCTGGTGGGTAGAACTGGACCAAACTTTTGGTGGAAGGATTCTGGAGGGAATTTTTTTTGTTCCTATTTTCTCCTCTTTCCTTTATTTTTAGTTTTTAAATGTCTTATTATTACCCTTATTCATGGATTACCTTAACATGGAAGGTTAATACTATGATTTATTGGGGAAGGAGAGGTTTTACCTTCTATAATGTTTGAGTTCATTCACTAATGGTAAGAAATATTTTCTCTCTTTTGCAAAGTTTTTTTCAATTTCTAATAACAGTTTTTATTATCAAGTACGATCATATTTGGTTTTAGATTACATTTTTGTTGTTTCTTTGGTCAATTTTAATTTTCTCCCTATTCTAGGTTATGGTATATATATGATGGAATAGATCATGGATTAGTGGTGAAGTACTTGGCGGTCGTCAGTACGTGTGGAAGGGGTAGTGGATATTATTGATTTTTTGGTATAAACAAGACCCGATCAGGAATTTCCTAAGTCAATTAAGGGTATTCTATACAACTCTTTTGCACATAGGAAGGATAGTAGATCAATCTGAGATCTTGGAAAGGTTTACTCTCACTATCATAATTTGAACAAGGGAGTTAGAGGAAGTGATTGTGGAATATCACTTTAATCGTCTTAGTAGAAGAGAATTGGATAAATTGTAACTATGATATCATTGTAATTGGAAAACTGATCCCAACCTAATCACCCAATTCATATAATTGTTTTCAATCACTTTATTTTTCAATTTTCTTTCAATATTTTTATCAGTTTATTTCTTTTGTTTTGTTACTTTAGTTTTTTTTCTAACTGAAAAAAAATCAAAAAAAAACATCAACTTATTTCTCTAATTTAAGGCAACAGCTTGATTGTTGTACACTCCTATCTGGAGACAACCCAGGTTAACCACTTTACTAAATTTTAACTTATGAAATAATTTTTTCTACTACAACCCACAATAGTCGCATGTCAAAACTTGGAGTCGTTGTTGGATAGGTTGTGCCAAAAATCTAATTCTAACATTTTTTAAATATTTTATTCTCCTTCATTTAAAAAACTAAAAAAACCATGATGTATTCCAATTGAAATTATTCTTCTTGGATTGATTACTCATAGTTTCAGGGATAAATGACTTATGATTATAAGGAATCCCTCTTAAAAAGGGTTGATGAACTCATGGTTTTGGTGAAGAGAATGTTTAGTGGCCATGTCATAGGTCCCTTGCTTCAAGAACTGGTGGGTATTATTAATCAAGTCAAAATCGATTATAAAATATTGAAATCCAAGGAGGAAGTACCATTGGATAGGGGATATCAACCTTAACCAAAATCCAAACTAGTGTTTTAAGAGAATTCTTCGCTCATCATTCAAATAGAGGAGACTGACTACCTACCTTCATCTACTACCACTCAACTCCAAGAGGCACTTTCCACTGAAGAAGAAATTGAAGCCGAACAAACTCAGGGAGATGATCTTTTCATGAACTCATTTTCATATAATTTTGTTTAATCTAAATTTAGTATTAACTCTCCTTTTTTAAAATTTTTAGAATCTCCTAACTCTTACTTTTATTGTAAGAATATGATGAATGGGAAGATGCACCTAAAGAGAAACAATTGGAGCTCCTCGAACATGTTTATCATTTATTGGAGGGAGTGCATGAGAAGATTAATGTGGCCTTGCTTGAGGAAATAGAGACACAAGATGCTTAATTTGAAAGGGAATATTTTGATATTGATTATTCATGCTTAAATTTTTTTCAAATATAATTACACTCTAACATTCCCTTTTATTATTCCATTGATGTAACATACCTTGAGAAATCACTGGAAAATGAAGAAGAAATTGTGAAAATGGAAACCAAGAAAGAGGATGACTCATTATTTGTCATACCCCCACCAATAAAGTTGTATCTTATTGTCCTATGGGTTAATTTGGTTTATTATTCCCATAGATCCCTCAAAATAAAGGAATAAGTGCAATATGTAAAGAAGAAGTTTTTTTGGTTCATCTCAAAAAAACTCCACCCACCATCAGATTGAGGATAACCAACTAGAACTGCCCATCTGGAGGTAGTCAAACCCCAGGGCCTAATTGGGGGATTAAACCAAGATCTATCATTCTATTCCTATTATATTTCAATTTTATTTTATTTTTAAAAAATTATTATGTTTTCTTTTCTTCTTTTGTTTATAGGTTTTCAGTATGAAACACTTAGGATCTTAACTCAATGTTACACTACCAATAAGTCAAGTTGTACCTCTCCTTTACACTTTCTTTCTTACTATGATTCATTTTCAAATATGATTACATGTTAAATCCAATTTAATTCATTGAGTACACTACATCATTTAATTTTGGGGGAGGGAACCTTTGTAGTTTAGGGTTTTTATTTGTTGTTTGTTTTTCTATTTTTCAAAAAAAATGCATGTTTTCACATTTTTGTGTGTTTTTTGTGTGTTTATTTTTTAATTTTTGTGTGTTTAGAAAATTTGAGCTAAAATTATTATCATTTACATTTTAAAACCCCATTTAAATGAGTGAACCAATTTATTCCATGAAACTGAGCTTAAATGAATATTTAAAATGACTTGTTTCAAGTTCAAATCTTTTTGAATTTCATGAAAAGTGCTCTGATTTTTGGATCACATGCCACATCTCACTGTCTTTATCTTTTATGTCACACCTCGACCACAATAAATAAATTATTTTAATTATTATAATTATTTTACTTTTTTTATATACTCATTTTTTATTTCAGGTTGGTGTACGATCATCACATGGTTAGTGGTAACTGTGTGGTCGGCCCAAGTGACCATGCAGCTACCCAATACTTAAAATAAATAAATTTTATGAAAATAAATTAAATTAAATTTTTAAACCATAATAATAATATTATTATTATTTCTATAGATAATAAAATTATTATTATTAAAATTGTTATTAATATTATTATTATTAAATTGTTGTTAATATTATTATTATTAAATTTTTATTGATATTATTATTATTAAATTGTTATTAATATTATTATTATTAAAAATGAAATGAAAATTATTAATATGGTGATGATGATTATTATTATTATTATCATTGATTATTATTGTTGTTGTTGTTGTTGTTGTTATTGATATAATTTTTTATTTAATTTTTTTTGTTTTTTTTTTGAGTGAAACCCTAGGGGAGAGCCCCCTCCCCCCTGGTGCGCCGGCCTGTAGAGTGACCCCCTCCCCAGTCTGCACCTCCTTCGTCCTCTATTCCCGGTGTGCGGCCCTCCTCCAGCCTCCCTTCCCAGCGAACCACCCTCCTCCAGTTACTTTCCACCTCCGAAGGACCCTCCCCTATGGCCACACCTCCCTCCATCAGTGGTGAACCCCCCCCCCCCCTCCTTCGGCTTGTGCAACACCCCCTTCCCTCGAGCAGCTTGCTCGCGTGCGACTAGTCCGGCACAACCCCTTCTCCGGTGTGACATGTTTGGCGCAACACCATGTCTAGCACAACACCCCTTGTCTGGCGTGACCCTCTCTGGCAAGACCTCTCTCCAACGCGACCCCCTCTGGTGCATTTTTACTTGATTTTGGGGTTTTCTTCCCTTAGTCAAACCCTAGATGTTAGGGGTTTTTTATAACTCAATTGTATTGGATCTTAGGGTGTGCAAAGGGTCTGTGAGGTTTTATTCTTCCTTTTGTTGAAGAATGGTTGCATTCATACACCTCCTAGGTAGGCGTTTCCATCCCTTATCTTTCTAATTCAATCCATGTTAAGCTTAAGAGTTTTAAATAAATTTATGAATTTGATTCGTAGCTTTATGGCACCCTTGTTTAACTTATTATAGAATTTTGTAATTGGTTCACTTTATTAAAAATGGGTTTTCAAAGTAATTTTTGAAACATGTTAGGGTTCATGTGTACCTATGGTGTTTTTTAAAATTTCATGTGTTCATTAAAGTGAAATTGGGTATTTTTGATAAATGTTTAGCCTTAAATGTGTTTTGGTGGCATTTTTGGATTGTGATTTTTACCTTGTATATGTGATTTGGTAGTCTTTAGGCTTAAGGGTTGTGGTGAGATGTTTTGGAAAGGTTATCATGGTTTCTAGAGGGATCTTTTGTGTTCTTTGAAT
This sequence comes from Viscum album, assembly GCA_963277665.1. Classification (NCBI taxonomy): domain Eukaryota; kingdom Viridiplantae; phylum Streptophyta; class Magnoliopsida; order Santalales; family Viscaceae; genus Viscum; species Viscum album. Next base: position 1,277,608,604 of record OY728122.1, read on the forward strand.
AGTGTGAGTTGTTGGATTTGAAGTTGGTGTTTTGTGTGTGAATTGGTAATTCCTTAAAGTGGGATGGATAATTGTGGCTTGTTGTTTCGGGTTGGAAAACATGTGGTGTTCCTATAAAATTTGGTTTTGGGTGCTTTCATGGACTTTTGTAAAGTATCATTGGATGTTGGCACATCCATGGGTGCACATAGTGCACACATGGATGGGAATTCAAATGAAGATGGTACTTTAAAAGTAGTGTTTTCCTTTAACATTGTTTTTCTCAAATATTTCATTGTTTTTTGAATCATATCTTGATTCCTTCATTTGGCTTAAATTTATTTTAGGGATTCATTGTGTTTTTTAGTCTTGGGGATTTATTGTAGAGAGTTGGGATCAGTGGTTATGAACTATTATTATTATATATTTGTGATTGGATTCCCGGTTGGAATCGGTTGGCTCACCCCCGTTATATACATGAGACATGGGAACCTATAATATTGAGAGAATTATCTAAGAATAATTATTACATGGGTAGTTGACATATTGACCAATGGACCATAATAGGTGGATATATCTGGGATTATTGATATGGGATTGGGCCCCTAGGTTTGTCCTTAGTTAGGGTGGTTGAGCATTTAGGGTGTTTTTGATTTCATCATGTGTGGCATGCTACCGAGGATGTGGTCTAATGTATTAGTATATTCTGGATTATTCTTAATCTCCTAGGTTCACCTATGTCTATTAGCTCTTAGTTTCTTGCAATAATTAATGTGATACTTGTATTTATATTTTCATTTCCCTTGTTATGTGAATATTGTGGTGCTTTCTTGTGTAGTGTTTACTTGGAAGGGATGTTTTGGTTTCTAAAAGCTTGTGAAAAAAGGTTTTAAATTCAAGGTGTTTTATAATCTTTCTTTCCATCAAAAAAATGAAAGCATCACTTCCCTTTCAAAAAATTTAATGTCACACTAATATAATTAACTTGGTTTTATAAAAGAATAAGGTAAATGAGTTGTATTTTTTGAGTAAAATGAGCATAAAATCATACTTCGATATATTATCTTTCAAACTTGAAAATTTATGTTTCTTTTATTTTAAAGGAAGTGCATTGGGAATAGTTTATCAGCCTATCCTACTGAGTTTTAATACTCACACTTATAGTTTATCTTTGTTTTTATCTTTGGGTGCTACCTCTTGCTCAGATTCGGTCGTTGTAGTGTGATGTTGGTTTGAGTTCAGTGGTGACCCATAGGGTCAAATGGAGGTATGTACAATTTTATTTTCTCAATGATGGTAGTTTTCATTTTCATTGTTCAGTTTTTATTTATTTTTCTTTCATTTATGGTACAAATCATTCCCACATGTTTAATTTTGATGTCTGTAACTAGTTGTTAGATCATGGGGATTGGGAACGCCCTTTAGGCCATGCCATGGGCTGACTCAGGTGACTGGTTGAGGGTCTACCTGGGTTGGTTAATGAAAAAATGGTATCAATGGAGGTCCTTGTAATTTGGGGTGTCTAGTAGTTGGAGATTAGTATCGTTAGGTCTCAGGAGGTAGGTCATGGATTGGTGCCTGATCACCACCACTTGTGAAAAAACCTGAGTTACCAGGGGTAGTTCAGGATTTCAGTCCTCTGTTCTTGTTTAGAATTGAGGGATGAAAACAGAGGAAAGCCGATGTTATTTTGGGATTTCACATGGAGTAGTGACCCAAGTTGAGTCCAAGTACATGGTTTAAGTTCCTCTTAGTTATTGATTACTACTTGGGGAATGGCTCACTACTATATCGTCAGGTTAAGCATAACTACTAGTTCCTCTCTCCAGTAGTCTAGTGTAAGTGGTTATTTGTCTTGGTTTTGTTGGATGTCAGTGTGTTTTTGGAAATGAAAGCGGTTTTGAAATGGAAGCCTTTTCTTTCAAATGGTCATAAATTAGTAAAATGGGTTTTAAATTGAAGGCATTGTGGATTGAAAATTTGGTGTTTGTTTGGACTTTCTAAGAAATTCCTTGGGTGTGTATTTGAGACCAAAGGCTTGGAATTGTTTTTCTAAAGGTTATTTTGAAAGGGGAAATTATTTGGTAAATTAAAATTTGGTTTGAAAAGGGGTTTTTGGAATTTTGAGAGTGGCCTTAGAAGAAGTCAGTTTTGAAACTTAAATGGAAATAGAGGTTTTTGAAAGGGATGTTTTTTGCTGTGTTTATATTTGTTTGGTTTTTGAGCCAGTTTATTTTGGATTGAGGTGCTCTTTTGATTGTGCTTCATCTTGATATCAGTTTTGGTTTTGTGTTTTATGTGTTGTTCAGAAAAATGCTTCCCAGAAAGGTCCCCAAGGTTTCTGATGATTCATGCCCAGTTTTGATTCTTCTTGAGTGTTTCCTGTATATCGTGGTGGTTGAGGTTTTTTAGAGGTAGTGGAGTGTTTTAAAGAGGTATAGTATGTCTTTTGGTTGTTGGTAAATCCTGAGGTTTCTAAGGTTCACGCTGTTTTGGGTTTGGTTGAGGGCCCAACCTTGGACTAGTGGAAATTGGTTGTCCCATCGTCATTTTAAGTTGGGATGACGTGCGATGTGTTTAATTCCATATTTTTCCAATGTTTTATACCCAAGGAGGTAAAGATGAAGAAGAGGGAAGTTCTCATGTTTATTCAATAAGGTCAGTGGATGATGAAGGTCTATGCTAAGCACTTCAATGAGTTGGTTTCCGAAGTGCAAGAGGTTGGAAATATGGTGTTTCTTGTCATTCGTAAAGGTTCCCCATCTGGAGAAAAGTGCATGCAAGAGGATCCTGTCTCTAAGGAATCTCCTTTGTTGGTTATGTCTTATAGTTCTTCAAATAATTAAGTGGTGTGCCACTAGTGTGGCCGGTTTGGGCACTCGAAGCCGTCATATCAAATCCCTCCGAAGACGTTCCATCATTTCAGCTGTCTGGGTCATCTGGAGAAATTTTTTAGGAAACGTCTCTTGAAGAAGACTTTATGACTGAGGGATACTTATACCTGACTGTGAGGGAGGAGATGATTTGGTTGTCAGAGCCCCAGCCATAGGTCTTGGGGTGAAGTTCGCGCACAGTTAGGAGTTGTTGGGGGTGTGATACCTCGGTCTAGGTTTTTTGTTCCGTGTTGCGATTGGAACATTTAAAGATTTTTCATTCTTGTTTCTTGCTGTTGAGGTTTTTCTGCCATTGTAAGTCCATCATTTCCTTGGGAGATTATGATGAACTTTTTTTGTTGTAATCCAAACAGTCCTGTTTTTTTAAATATGGTTTTCTGAATCGTGTGTTTTTTTAAAGTGTATTTTGACCTTATATGGGATGATCTCGGTTTAGTTGTTCTCATTTTGAAGATTTAATTTTTTGGTAAGATCAATGTTTGAAGGTGTTTTTAGGTCTACTATTTGGTTTGAATTTATTTTTTTGGTTTTTCCCTGGTGTGGGAATCTAATTCTGGTGTTGGTGTGGTTCTTCTCATGCTAGGGGAGTTGGATAATGTTCATGTCGAAAGTTCCACACCTTGTTGGGGGTGTTTTTGGTTAATGTGGAGAAAGAGTTGTGTTGGTTCTCTCGTCCTGGTGCCCAAGTTTGTCGGGTTCCCTCATAGTGGGTTTCTTGTTTAAGTCCTGGTGGTGGTGTTTGGGTTTTAAGGTTCCCGAGCTTACCGAGTTCTTATGGTGGGGAGAACCCCCCCTCATGTTCTCCCCTCAATATTAGGCTTTGGTTTCCTCTTGAATCGGTCAGGTGTGACCTGTGGAGAGTAAGTTCATCCCAAGATTCATGGTTTTTCTTCGGTTTTGTCTAAGCATGGGCTCAAGTTTTGGTTAACTATCAGCTTGGTGACTTTCTGGGGGGAAAAAGTGTCTGTGGTGGGGAGAATTGTCACGCCCCGACCTTAAGAATTTAATTTTTTTAATTTTTTTCTATCCTCATTTTTATTTCAAGTCGGTGTACGGGCACCGCATGGTTAGCAGTAACCGTACGGTCGGCCCAGGAGACCGTGCGGCTGCCCAATATTTAAAATAAATAAATTTTATGAAAATAAATTAAATTAAATGTTTAAACCATAATAATAATAATAATAATATTGTTATAAATAATATTATTATTTTTATTAAAATTAATTTTAATATTATTATTATTAATTTTTTATTAATATTATTATTATTAACTTTTTATTAAAATTATTATTATTAAAAATGAAATGAAAATTATTAATATGATGATTATTATTATTAATATTATTATCATTGATTATTATTATTATTATTATTATTATTATTATTATTGATATAATTTTTTATTTAATTTTTTTTCTTTCATTTTTTTTGAGTGAAACCCTAGGAGAGTGCCCCCTTCTCTCCCCCCTTGGTGCAGAGGCCTACAGTGCGACCCCCTCTCTAGTCTGCACCTCCACTAGCCTCCCTTCCCAGTGTGCAGCCCTCCTCTGACCTCCCTTCCCGGTGCATCTCCCTTCTCCATCCACCTTCCCCCTCCAGCAGACCCTCCCCTCTAGTCGCACCTCCCTCCACTGGCGGCGACACCCTCTCCTCATTCATCTTGCATGGAGCCCCCTTCCCTCACGTAGCCTGCTCACGTGTGACCTGTTCGGCATGACCCCTTGTCTAGTGCAACTGGTTCGGTGTGACCCCATGTCTGGAACAACCCTACTGTCTAGTGTGACCTCTCTCCGGCGTGACCCCCCTTTGGTGTGTTTTTCCTTAATTATGATGTTTTATCCTCTTATATGAACCCTAGATGTTATGGATTTTTTTACTCGATTTTATTGGATCTTAGGGTGTGCGAAGGGTCTGTGAGGTTTTATTCTCCCTTCCGTTGAAGCATGGTTGCATTCACACACCTCTGAGTTAGGTGTTTTGATCCCTTATCTTTTCAATTCAATCCATTTTATGTTTAAGAGTTTTAAATAAATTTATAAACTTGATTTGAAGATCTATAAAACCCTTGTTTAACTTATTATAGCATTTTAGAATTGGTTCACTTTGTTAAAAATGGGTTTTCAAAGTAATTTTTGAATCATGTCTGGGTTCATGTGAACTTATGGTGTTTGTTAAAATTCCATGTATTCATTAAAATTAAATTGGGTATTTTGAGAAATTTTTAGCCTTAAATGTGTTTTGGTGGCCTTGTTGAATTGTGATTTTTACCTTATATATGTGATTTGGTAGTCTTTAAGATTGAGGGTTGTGGTGAAATGTTTTGGAAAGGTTCTCATGGTTTTTAGAGGTATTGTTTTTGTTCTTTGAATAATTTGAGTTGTCGGATTTGACGTTAGTGTTGTGTGTGTGAATTGGTAATTCCTCAAAGTATGACGCCTAATTTTGGCTTATTGTTTTGGGTTGGAAAACATGTGGTGTTCCTTTAAAATTTGGTTTTGGGTGTTTTCATGGACTTTTGGAAAGTATCATTGGATGTTGGCACATCCATGGGTGCACAGAGTGCACACATGGATGGGAATTTAATTGAAGATGGTACTTTAAAAATAGTGTTTTCCTTTAACATTGTTTTTCTTAAATATTTAATTGTTTTTTGAACCGTATCTTGATTCCTTTGTTTGGAATAATCTTATTTTAGGGATTCATGGTGTTTTTGAGTCCCGGGGACTTATTGTAGGGAGTTTTGATCGGTTTCAAAGGTGCGGATGCATATTCCCAGGTATGGATATGTGTATATATATATATATATATATATATATATATCTTTTGTGTGCATGTTCCCTCATGGCTCGGGGAACACATGCATCGGTTTAAGGATATATATATATATGTGTGTGTGTGTGTGTGTGTGTGTTTGTGTGTGTGTGTGTGTGGAAGAGCGTGTGTGTGAACAAGCTACTGCTTGAGTTAGAAAGCTTTGGTTTGGCCATCCTTTGAGGTAGGATTTCCCATGCACTTTCCTTTTTAATTTAAGATCCATTAGTTTCATGCTTTTCACACCCTCTTTGATTTATAAATATGAATATATGAGCCTTGGATTAGATTGTTTGATATGAAATTAGTGTTTTAGGCCTTGTTTTGTGATAACTAGAATTGTCTTGGTAAATAGCGCACACTAAGTGTTGGGTTAAATGCCCGATTGGATTTTATGGGTAATTTAAGATGTAAAATGAATGGATTAGATTTATATATGTATTGGAAATATTATAAATGGTGTTTTGGGTTCATTTTATGGGTTTCCCTTGTGATTTTGGTTTTTACAAAGATGTGAATTTTGGTTTTTAAGGTGTTTTGGCATGTGTCACCAATAAATGGCGTATTTGGTGCTTTTTTTAGAAATGGTTTATTTTCAAGGTGTAAAGGAAATATTTTAAGGAGTTTTGTTGTAAATGGTTTGAAAATGGAAAATGGCGTGTTTACACCTATTTTTGAAAGATGGATTATATGTTTGATAAAAAGTGGTTTTCTGAAATGCTTAATGGTCTATTTGGAAACTTTGAGAAATTAATAAAAGTATTTATTATGAAAACCTCCATTTGATGTTTCTAATTCCTTCTCTATGTATAATGGATGGGATGTCCACGTTGTTTAATCCTTGTGATCCATTATCGGGGTTCCTCAGTGGGAACTCTTTGTGTTCTATTTGTTCTAAGGCATGAGATCGGTCCTTGGGTGGCTTAGGGTGAAGCCTATTGTGAACTATTATTATTATATATTTTTGGTTGGATGCTCAGTTGGCATCGGTTGGATAACCCCCATTATATACTTTAGACATGGGAACTTCGCATATTGAGAGAATTATCTAAGAACTATTGTTGCATTGGTATTTGACGTACTAACCAGTGGCCTATAGTAGGTGGATATATCTAGGTTTATTTATATGGGATTGGGACCCTCAATATATCCTGAGTTAGGGTGGTTGATCATTTAGGGAATTTTTTATTTCATCATGTGAGGAATGCTGCCGGGGATGGGGTCTCATGTATTAGTACATTCTGAATTATTCTTGATCTATTGGGTTCACCTATGTCTATTATCTCTTAGTTTCTTGCAGTAATGAATGTGATACTTGTATGTATATTTTCATTTCCCTTGATCTGTGAATATTGTGATGTTTTCTTGTGTAGTTTTTACTTGGAAGTGATGTGTTGGTTTCTAAAATCTTGTGAAAATTTTTTTAAAGTCAAAGTGTTTTATAATCTTTCTTACCATCAAAAAAAATGAAATCAGTAATTCCCTTTCAAAAATTTTAATGGCACACTAATATAATGAAATTAGTTTTGGAATAGAATAAGGGAAATTAGTTTTATTTTTTTGAGTAAAATGAGTAGAAAATCATACTTTGATATATTGTAGTTAAAACGTGGAAATTGATGTTTCTTTTATTTTAAAGGAAAGTGAATTGGGAATAGTTTATCAGGCTATCCTACTAAGTTTTCATACTCAAAACTATAGTTTATCTTTGTTTTTAGCTTCATGTACTACCTCTTTCTAGGATTCATTCGTCGTAGTGAAACATTGGTTTGAGGTCGGTGGTGACCTGTAGGGCCACATGGAGGTATGTACAATTTTATTTTCTCATCACTGCTAGTTTTTGTTTTTTCTATTCAGTTTTTATTTATTTGTCTTTCATTTATGGTTTAAATAATTCCCACCTATTTAATTGTGATGCCCGACACCAGTTTTCAGCCCATGTGGATCGGGAACACCCTTCGGGCCATGCCACAGGTCGGATTAGGTGAATGGTTTAGAGTCGACCCATGTTGGTTTGTGAAATTTTAAATCCATTTACCATGAGGCTTCTGAATCATTTTTTTCATAATATTTTCATTCATCTCACTTATTAAGAGAACCATATGATGTTTTCTTTAACCATAATTTGATGTATTCCTGTCAAAACTTGAGGGTTTGAGATAGTTGTGTTTTAAATGATTGAGACATTTATTTGGTTTTTAAAGCCCCCTTTTCAAGATAATCATTTTCATTCTATCCTACCTTGTACATTTAATCCTTTTATCCCTTAGAATCCATGAACTACCTATTAGGTTATCCACATTACAAGCCAATTTTCTCTATCTAACCTACTCTTGAAGTGAAATTTCATGATCTAGTTGAACTTAAGGGTGGGGGAAGCTATCTTTTATTGTCTTACCTCATTTCATGAAACTTTAGGTGGAAAATAAAATGCATAAGATATGTGTTTTCAGTTGAGAAAAATAATTCTGTTGAAATATGTACATTTTCGGGAGCTTTCATGATAATATAATTTGTGCATTTCCGGAGCTTCCAATGGAGAAAGAAAGTTGTGCCTTTTCTAGAGCTTTCAAGAAAAAAAATATTTGAGAAGATTGAATTTTTTGATACTGAAATACTGAATGGAATTCACATTCATATATTTTTCATGATGATGGATCTAATTTTCTGCTAATTGGAGTGGGGAGGAGACCATACTTGAGTGAAAATTCAAATCTTGCAATTTTGCTTCAAAAAGATCCAAGCCTTCCTCATTCGGCCTCAGAATTTTTAACATCTAAATCCTACCAACTGGAAGCCACAGAATAAACCTACAATGTCCTCATGATAAAAACATATCCTTGACTCACATCAGGTGGTTGTTTAGGAATTTATCAATCCTATGGTGGCCCTTTCATTGGTTTGGATGAGAAAAGGCTTGTTGAAAATTGACATTTGTGAGATGAGAGAAAATTCATGTGAGGTGGGTGTCTTGTGTACATGGTAGAAGAAATGAAGAGGAATTATATTGAATGGTATGGTTTTAGAACTTGAAATAATGGTTTTTTATGAGTCATGATATCTTTTGTTTCTTGGTATGGAATTATTGGATCTCATGGGCATGTGTTTTGAATTTTCATTGATTCGATTTTGATTCTTACTTGTCCTAGAGTCCAAGTGCTAAGAATGGGGGAATTAATAGAGTTAATATTTTCATTATTTTTCATGTGTGTTCCAATTATTTAATCTCTAAAAATTAATCTATATGAGCTTATTTTCATCATTTTAGTATTTTTGGTGAATTTTTGGCTTAATTGTGAAAATTGTTTAATTCTGGAAATTTAGAAGTTTTATGGTTCTTCTATTTTTTGGTAATAACTCTTACAATTTTGATCTAATTTAAATGACTCCTTTTTTTTGATTCCTTTGTTTTTGTTATTATACTTTGTCTTCTAGACCCAGATCCAATTCGACACACAATATCCCATAAAAATCATTCAATTGGAAAAAGATTGTTGGCCGACAGAATGGACCCCACATCAGTTAATGCGGTATATCTCGGCCTAAAGATATCCAAATGAGCTTATTCTAGGTTTATATGAAATAATAATTAAATAATAATTCTCCCATTAAATTTTATGGATAAATTCTCTCATTAAGGCTTGCTTTTAATGCGCCCAAATGGAGGAAGTTGAACAGTCTCCTCATCCAGAAAAAGTGTACTTACATAATTCAGTCATAACTTACACTAAATGTGTCCAAGTGATTTGAAATTTTTAGAGTCGATATAAAACTTCATTTATAACAACTATTAATAATCTTCTTTGGTGATTTATGGGTTATGGTTGGTATAACTGAGGAAAACTTTCTGTGCAAGGATTCTTGAGGAAATGTTTTTGTTCTTCTTTTCCCCTCTTTTATTTATTTTTAGTTTTGTAATGTCTTATTCTTCCCCCTTACTCATGGATTTCCTTCACATGGAGGGGTAATACTATGAGTTATTGGATAAGTACAGTTTTTAACTTTTTTAATGTTTGATTTCATTCACTTAATGGTGTGAAATATTTTCTCTCTTTTGCAAATTTCGTTTTAATTTCTAATAACGGTTTTTATTATCAAGTAATATCATATTTGGTTTTAGATTCCATTGTTGTTGTTGCTTGGATCAATGATAAATTTATACCTATTCTAGGTTATGGTATATAAACGATGGAATAGATCATGTCTTAATAATGAATTAATTGGTGATCATTAGTACGTGTGGGAGTGGTAGTGGATATTCTTGATTGTTTGGGATAAACAAGACTCGATCAGGAATTTCTTGAGTCAATTAAGGGTATTCACTAAAAATATTTCACACATAGGAAGGAGAGTGGATCAAGTTTAGATCTTGGAAAATTTTACTCTCACCATCACAATTTGACCAAGGGAGTGAGAGGAAGCGATCACGGAATCTCACTTTAATTATCTTAGTATAAGAGAATTGGATAAATTGGAACTATGATAGCATTGCAATTGGAAAATCGATCCCGGCCTGATCACCCAATTCCTATAATTGTTTTCAATCTCTTGATTCTTCAATTGTCTTTCAATATTTTTCTTATTTTACTTCTTTTGTTTTGTTACTTTAGTTTGTTATCTAAATCAAATAATTTCAAAAATAACTTCCAATTCTTTCTCTAATTTAAGGTAATAGCTTGATTGTTTTGCACTCCTCTCTGGAGAAAACCTTGGTTAAACACTTTAATGCATTTTAAATTATGAAATAATTGTTTTTTTACACCCCATGATAGGAACATGTTAGTATCATAACTCTATTCAAGTTTTATTTGTCTACCGAGAGAATACTAATTAGGGGAGAAGTAAGGTTTTTCGGTAGATATGGTGACAAGCACACTGGGTGATATTTCCTTGTATAAAAAGATATTCCTCTAAAGAATTATGGAAATTCATGCTGCTAGAATCTGTGGAAGTAAGTAAGTGACATAGGAAGCATTGACATTTTTTGTCTTAAACTCTTGTTTCCTATAAAGAGTTTTTACTCAGTAGGCTTAGAGGGTCTATCAATGACTCAGTGCCAAGTGGTAATTTCACTTTATAAAAAACTTATAGTAGTGTGAATCTCTAAAGAAGAATATGACTCGAATCTTGAAAAGTACTAAAAGAATCAAAGTTTCAATATGAAGTTGATAAATGGAATAAAAGGTGAAATTTCATATCATTGACATAGACCGGTGGTATTCAGAAGTCAACATATAATATCTCATGAGCTAAACAGAAGTGAACGACCAAAGGGGGAGAGTAACTTCTCTTTATCTAGATTTATTTAGATAAAATAATAGTGTGTTTCTCCTCATAATTTTGAAGATTATTTAAAATATGATACATGGAGATCATTGACTAAGTGAGGGTAAATTCATAAATTAAAGAATCCCCAATTGAATGACATGAGAAAGGTAGAGATTGAGGTGAGGTCTATGATTGGTATTTATTATGATAATTCAAGTACTATAAATCTTATAAAATATTTGGTCCATCACTCATGGAAAAAGAACATTGAAATCAAACTTCACTTCATCAAGAAGAATGTGAAGTATGGTCTTAAAAATTTGGATTATTTTCCTATAGAACTACAAGTTAAAGATATTTGGATGACAGAATTACCCAAAGAGGTGTTTGAGAGGTATTGATTGGCTCTTGGAATTCATTCGACTCCCCACACTTGAAAAGGTGTGGATGTGGGACCCCCTATCCTTGAGTTATGATTTATTTTTTCCTAATGTATTGATCTATGTTCTTTACCATGTTGCATACCACAATGAAGTGACCTTAAGGTTTGTTGACAAAGGGGGGGAACTTGTGGCTATAAAAGGGGGAGAATTTTTCTTAATCGAGATAGGGGAGAAGCTGATAAGGTTAGAAGTGAAGTAGGGGAGTTTTAAATATGACAATGTTAAAGTTGAGTAATAAAATGTTATATATCATAATAGATCTGGATCGTGATGAAAGAAATTGAATGGTTTTTGAATGAAGTGATTCATTGATGAACTTTGCATACTACTCTTGTTTCTCACGTCGATTAAGGCTCATGTGGGATTATAGTGTGTGTTGAGTATATATTTGATCACTGTTGGAATCACAAGAAGCAAGTTTTGGTCAAATATGGAAGAAGATTTAACATGGTATCAAAATGTGAAGAGTTTTCAACAAACCCAAAGGGGGATATTGTTGGGAAAAAATCCCTCAAGGTGGCATCTAGGTGTTTTTGGGGTTATTATGCTTGTTGAAAAATCCAGATGACCATTTTTCAATAGGGTTAGTGTTTCTGAAGAATATGTTTAAGGTGGCATAGTTTCCTAGTGTTTTCCAAATTTTTGGGCCTCAAAATCAGGAGTTTGTTTTATGGAAAAGGAATGTTTTCCACAAAGGAGTTTGCATATAGCATTTTGTGGACTATAGTTTTCATGCCATGAATCATGGAGTTTACAAACTGTATAGTTGCGCAGCAGCATTATGTGGACTACAAAGGAGGTATGTGAACCGTGAAATGAGCCATGTGAACCATATAGAAAAATCAATTTATGGGAGGATCATCATTCATGGTATTCTCATCATTTATGGGAGGCTTGTCGTTTGTGGCTAGAGGCAGTGATTTAAGTCTGCCACAAAGGGTTTTCATTTGTATAAGACATAGGCTACTGCAAAGGATAAAGGTGTTATACAGACCGCATAGCAAGTTTGTTGTGAAGGTTGTATCGCATCAGAGTTTTGGGTATATGTGATTAGAAGGTTTTGAGGGATTTATTTGCCTATATAAAGGACCCTAATCACATTATTAAATAGAGTGAAATTCGTTAGAGAAGATCATCACTGGAAGAATTTGGTTGAGTCCAAAAGTGGTCCATAGAGAAGGAAGTGCACTAGTGCAAAAACACTTATTAAAGTCAGTTTTTATTGATTTTTGACGTTGGTTATAAACCAACGTCTTTAAAGGCGACGTTAAAAATATGTTTTTCACGTCAGTTTTTCAAAAACCGATGCTAAAAATAATTTTCTTATGATTTTCAGTGTCGGTTTTATAGAAAACTGACGCCGAAACTTCATTTAGACATGCTTTTCGGTGTCGATTTTATAGAAAACCGACGCCGAAAATCGGTTCTTCGACGTCGGTTTTAGATAAAACCGACACCATAAGTCAATTTTTTTTCAAAAAAAACTTTCGGTGTTGGTTTTTAAAATAACCGACGCCATAAATAAAAAAAATTATAAAATAATTACAATTTCACTTCAAAAAAAATCGAAACCCCTGAAAAAAAAACACAGTATACAAAAACAATAAAATAGTATTTTTGCAGAGGCACTTGAGAGAACTCAAAGTAAAGTACAATTAAAATACACATACCTGAAATATTAGAATATACATACCTCAAATCTTAATCAATATACATACCTCAAATCTTAATCAGACTTAACAAAAAGTTTGCAAAAGTAGATTGAATATGGATCATATCAGATTGGGAATAAGACTGTGAATCATTGAATGCCTACAATAATATTGAATGATATGAAATTAATAAATAGAAAAAAGTGGCAGAAAATATATAAAAAATTTAATACAACTAACCTTATGAAAATCAGTAGTTTCCCTAGTTGTGATTATCTCGTACATGAATCGTAGAATATAATAACCACATTAAACATGTCCATTTTGATGATGACACTGCAGTTATAAAACATTTAACTAATAATAAAAACCAATATATAAAAAAAATATAAAAACTAATTACCTATACGTCCACATATTTTATTTTCGTTGGTTTCTTTTCTAACATGTTTTCCTTTGTAAAATGTTTCCATGAACTGCATTTTTTTATATAAGAACTAATAAAACTTATGTAAACAATGAAAATTAAACATAAAAAACTTATAAAAATAAAAAACAACTTACCTATTTAATAAGTTGGAAAATGGTTTACGCACTTTTCCTAATAAATAGAAAAACCAATATAAGGTGCATTCATTTGGGAAAAAAACGCCTAACATCCAATGCCTCCTACAATACAAAAAGTTCACAATTAATGACATTATAATGATCATTAGTTCAAAATTATGTTGATGTTCTTACTTATCAAGAAATGGCAAAAACCAGCACTGAATATCTGTTTGTGATAATTTCTCGGATATATATTGAACTCTTTCTTCATTCTTCACATGTTTGACTTCCAAGGAAATGTACTCTGGATCTATAAAGCTGTAAATTCTTGTAGTTTCATTTTGTAAAAGAATCCTGTGTAGATACCTAATTTAAAAAGAAAATATAGTTATTCAATGACATAACAATCTTTTATTAAAGAAATAGCAATTCAAACATCAATTTACTTACATGGAAAACAACTGCACCACATTCAGCTCGATCTCTTCAAAATTAACTAAATTCATGATATCTTCTTTCACTATTCTCAATTTATAATTTCTTCCACATATATCGGGCATCATCCGAAACTCATAGATAAAATTCAAGGAAGAAGAGGACTCAGATAATCTTTTCAACCCATAAGAAATATCAGAAGTATCTACAACCAACTGTTCCTGAACATTTTGTTGCATTTGTACAGTTTATTTTGCTTTCAGATATTCCTATATAAGTTAAATGTCAGAAAAAATTATAAGTAATTTGGAATCATTTGTAATTAATATTTAAAAAAATGCATACCTCATGTGAAATATAACGAAGTAGGGCAGTTGTCCAAAGTAAAAAATGGCCCATACATTCCCCAACACTGGTGATCTCCACAGTAGGAAATGGTAGTAGAGTAGTAGGATCTATAATAACAAGTACTGATACTCTAACCTGACCCATTTTTATAGGTTGATGATGTACTGAGTCCCCCAAAAAATACACCTGTCCTAACGCAACAATATGTACATGAGGATCTCCCGTAAACAACTCACAATATAAGGCTTGATCTGAGGGAGGAGGTGGAGGCTCAAAGTTAGCAGGTGGGGAAGGGTAGTCCGGTTGAGTAGGCTAAGAAGGCAGAAAAATGAAAAGGGTGTATTATTGTTTAAAATTTATAACAAAGAAAAATTGATTAAAAATTAAATAAAACAATATACCTCAAAAGGTTGCGCAGACGGGGCAGGATAAGAAGATGGGGCAGGGTAGTTCGGGTGAGTAGGCTGAGAATGTTGAAAAATGAAAAGTTATATTAGTGTTTATAATTTATAAAATAGAAAAATTGATGAAAAGTAAATAATATACCTCGTAAGGCTTCCCATACGGGGCTGGGTAAGCAGATGAGGCAGGGTAGTCCGGGTGAGTAGGCTGAGAATGTTGAAAAATGAAAAAGTTATATTAGTGTTTATAATTTATAAATAAGAAAAATTGATGACAAGTAAATAATATACCTCGGAAGGCTACGCAGACTATGACTGTCTTGCTAAGTGTTCTAATAAAGCCTTCTGTACTGCTACTTGAATTTGATCACCTATAGATCGTTTCATATCATGCAGATCTTCTTTTAAGGATTCAATTTCTGGGTCTCTTGATTGCTTATTCTTACTAAAAACCTTCCAAATACTAACACCCGCCTGATATCCTCTAACAAGGCCAGGGTGTTCTTCCTTTCCCAAAGTAGTGGCTAGGATATCCATCCTACCCTCAGGGATAAAAGAGCCCTGTGTCTCTTGCTCCTGAAGTTCATCCTGAAATGAAAAATAAAAAAGCTATATTAGTGTTTATAAATTATAAAATACAAAAATTGTTAACAAATAAATAATATTTACTTACAATTCTATCATCCACTTTATGAGCTTCCTCTGTAAGATATTGTTCATTTTTTTTCTTCTTGCTCGTTTCCATTTCTCATGGCGAGTGGGAGGAGATGGAGGACCATACTGGACCTCTTCTGAACCACTAATTGATCGAGCTCTTAATGCTTCAAAATTTTTCTTCAATCATTTTCTACTCCAAATACGAGTACCCTCCACGTGATAAATTATAAGGGTATACGTTTTGCAAATGGATCTCCTGATGAGATCTTATGGAGGCATGTTACATAAAAATAAATTAGTAAGTAATAAAGAAAATATAGCATAAATTTTAAAAAATAAAACAATTACAATACCTGAAATTTCTCTTCCTGACGACTGTCAAAAAATCGCTTCCATGTTTCTTCATCTATATATGGATACTTAAGACATGGTCTTTCAAACCTTCTCTTTCCAAAAACATAATCTTTTGTCAGTTTGGTTTTAAAATCTCTCCATCAAACTGCCACTAAAGAGAGATGTCTTTTCCTAATTTCTTTGGTTTCCTCAAAATTGAATGTCATCTGTAATTGAATAAATTAAATATGTTATTTAAACTATATAATATTAAAAAAATGAGATAAAATAAATAAATAAAGATATTTTACCGTCACGGCCTCCCAAAGTTGTTTCTTCGACGTTTTGTCCACTAACTTCCAATCAGGATATAAAATACTAATCCTGCAACGGCTCTGCATCGCTATATAACTGACAAAATGAACTGCATTTGGGCCAATTGCATTATTATTATCATCAAAATGGATGTGTACTTTGTTATCATCACGAGCAAGTGATAGTTTTGGTAAACGTGTAATACCACGTTTACCAAATTGAGAACTTGATTTTTGAGTAGTAACTAGAGAAGTCTCCTCCACTGAGGATGCATCAGTAGTCCTGCAAAAAAAAATTTGTAAATTAACAGATTTATTTCATTAAATAATTATATTACTGAATATTTAATAATATGTCAAAATAGATATACCTTGGTAACTGATCCTCTCTATCTGTATCTGACATTGCTACTAGAAAGTGTAATGAAATTTTGTGTACCTTCATATCATTAGAAAACTGAATAATTAGAAACAAGGAAGAAAAAAATAAATATGTAAAAATAGAGGAATGCATTTGTAAGTTTTAAAAATAGACACAAAATATAAATATTTACCAGAAAAAATAGGAGACTAATTTAGTGTTTTTCCACATGCCTTCATCATGATCGGTACATACTGCATGCACTATGTCTGTCTTATATTCATTGTAATCATCTGGAAATTGCGTAATAGATGAATAAGGCTCATGTAAATCACTAACATCATCAGAATCATCCTCATCACCCAAATGGTATCTTTTCCCTTTCAAAACAACTGACCACTGATCATTCGACAGATCAATGACATAAAATACTTGTTTTGCATGTGTCACCATGATAAATGGTTCCTCATTGTGATTAAATCTTTTCAAATAAACCAGTTTAAACCCATATTCATCATGTTTCATGCCACTATTACTATCAACCCAATTACACTTAAAAACAGTGACTCGAAATTTAATATAATCAATTTCCCATATGTCTTCAATAACTCCAAAATATGAAGTTGATGCAGAAATTGGGTTTTTATCTTTGGCACTCGAAAAATGCACTGCTTCAGCGAATACCATCACACCACTATTCTGAACAGTACTCTTGTCATCTAGGTTTTTTTTGTAAAATGTGTATCCATTGATATCAAAACCAGACCAAGTGATCACATTAAGATATGGTCCCCCTACTAACCACTTCAATTTTTCTGATACAGATATATCTGGGGTGACTTTCTCTTTAAACCATGAAACAAATGTCTTCTTATGCTCAATCATCAACCACTTTTCATTTCTTTTCTGATATCATAACTTTAATTCAGCAATATGTGAGGATATATATGGTTGAACCTCATCTTTGTTGTTCAAAATGTATAAATGTGCTTGCATCACTTCATCACATGGAATGAACTTTACCTTTAAGCCTCGAACCCCTCTACCTTCTCTATCAACTATCATATGTCGAGATACAGGGAGACCAATATGCTCCACCTCATTCAAATAATCAGTACAGAACTCAATCACCTCTTCTGATACATATTTTTGAACAATAGAGGCCTCTGGTCGATAAGGATTTTTAACATATCCTTTCAAAATTTTCATATATCTTTCAAAAGGATACATCCATATTAAATAAACAAGCCCACATATTCTTATCTCACGCACCAAATGAATCAATAGATGAACCATTATATCCAAAAATGTGGGTGGAAAATACATTTATAGTTGACAAAGAATAAGAATTGCTTCATTCTCCAACACATCTAACAAATTTGGATTGATGACTTTGCTACAAATGGATTTAAAGAAATTACATAACCTGATGATTTTCTTTCTGATAGATTTTGGTAATATACCACGCACTGCTACTGGTATAATTTGTTGCATCAACACATGGCAATCATGTGATTTAATGCCTATTAATTTACAATCCTTCAATGACACAAAATTATTCACATTTGAAGAAAAACCGTTGGGTAATTTAATACCATGAAGACACTGACAAAAATTCATCTTTTCAATCTTGCTTAATGTGTGACAAGCCGGAGGTAAATATGTTCTGTTTCCTTCCACAGTGGGAGCTAACTCCAAACGTATTCTCATTAATATCAAATCCAATCTAGCATGTAATCCATCTTTTGTCTTTCCTTTTATGTCTAACAAAGTTCCAATCAAACTATCACATATATTTTTCTCAACATTCATAACATCAATGTTATGTTTTATCTCTAAAAATCTCCAATAAGGTAGTTTGAAAAAAATAGACTTCTTCTTCCAGATATGTTTTTGTAAAACATGACTTTTTCTCTTTCCAAATGTCAAATCAATATCTTTCACTCTGTCATAATATTCTTCAGCTGACAATGGTCGAGGGGGGAGGTTGTATTCTTGTAAACCGTTAAATGCTTTTTTCAATCTATGATAAGGATGATCAATTCGCAAAAATCTTTGATGTCCCATGTACACTATCTTTCTTCCATTCTGCAATTGATAATATGAAGTTTGTTCTTCACAAATTGGACATGCTTTATGTCCCTTAACACTATATCTAGATAAGTTTCCATATGCAGGAAAGTCATTTATAGTGAACATTATCATAGCACGCAAAAGAAAATATTCTTTCTTGTATTCATCGAAAACTTTAACACCTTCCTCCCATAGCAGTTTCAAATCGTCAATCAATGGTGTAAGATACACATCAATATCATTTCCCGGTTGTTTTGGTCCAGAAATCATCAAGCTCATCATAACATATTTTTTCTTCATACATAGATGTGGGGACAAGTTGTAAAGTACCAGGAAAACAGGCCATGAACTATATTGGCTACTGAGGCTCTGATATGGATTCATTCCATCAGTACACAATCCCATTCTGAGATTTCTAATTTCACTTCCAAAATCATGAAATTTTTTATCAAACTTCTTCCAATGTGGTGAATCGGCAGGGTGACATAAGTTACTGTCAGAGATGCGCTCATCTGAATTCCATCTTAACCTTTTTGCATCAATTGAATTTGCAAATAGGCGCTTCAAACGAGGAATTATTGGAAGGTACCAAATTTCTTTAGCTGGAGTTTTGATTCTGGTACCTAAAAATAAATCATAATTGAATTATCAGAATTGTATGAAAAAAATATTGGATGATATCATTGGAAAGTAAAAAATTGATTTTTCATAATGTTACATGACATCACCTAAGAATGAATCTGAGTTGACTTTCTCATCCATCTTATAGCTTGATGTCCCACATGTAGGACAACTTGATAAATGTTCATTTTCTTTCCTATACAGTACACAATCATTGGGGCAAGCATGTATCTTTTTATACCCCAATCCCATTGGGCATAATATTTTCTTCACCTCATAATTGTAATATGGAAGCCCATTGCCTTCTGAAAGTAGCTCTTTTAAAAGCTCAAGTAAACTGGAGAAACTTTTATCACTCCACCCATTTTTTTCTTTTAAGTTAACTAATCTCAAAACTACTGATAACATTGTATATTTACTACAACCTGGGAATAATGGTTTCTCAGAATCTCCATACAATCGTTCAATAGTTGGTGTTTTTTCGATGGCTTCAACACCTAAATCATGAATTAATTCTTCAATATGATCCTCTTCCTCATTATGAATATCATCATCAACATTGGATGTTGAATTTTCAGTTCTTTCACTATGAAAGATCCAACGTGTATAATTAAGGCTAAAACCATAACAAATGAGATGATCCTTGATTTCTCTAGAGTTTAACTTTATCATATTTACACACTTCACACATGGATAGAAAATCAAATCAATATTTTGAAGATGTCGTTTAGCAAATTCCAAAAAATTATCAACTCCTTTTTCATATTCACTAGTGGTTCTTTGTAAATAAATCCAATTACGATCCATTAATACCTGATATCACAGTATAATTGATGAATATATTAAAACATATAAACATTTAAATATCTATCAGATAAATTGTAAACAAAAACATATTTAATAAAAACTATTGATAATTAGATAAAAGACATCAGATATGAAACACGTTTACAAATAGAGTAAACAATTTATTTTCATATTATATACATGTGTGTTATATTGATATTATAATTTAATTATAATATCATTCTTTTAAAATTTATTAGTTCATTTTACATAGTTGCAATATTTCTATGTTTCATGTGTCAAAAATATTGAAGAGTACATTAATTTAAAGGATGCGATAAGTGAAATGTGGGAGTACATGGAAATATGTATAAATTATTGATGATTTTTTGGTATGATCTATACCTATGTACTAACAAATACATGTATCGAGATTAATATGATGGTGAATATAGTAGTAGTTCTAGATAGAATGATAATACAAATAAAAAATAATGATAATACAAACCAAAAATAAACTAATAAAATCTATACCAACAATGATAATACAAACAAACACTATAAAATGATAAACTACAACTATAAAATCTATACCAACAATGATAATACAAACAAACACTAATCATGAAAATCACGCAAAAATATGGAGATGAAATCTATACCAACAATGATAATACAAACCAACAATGATAATACAAACAAACACTATAGTGTTTGAAGAAACACTATAAAATCTATACCAATAATGATAATACAAAAAATAATGAAAATCGCACAAAAATGATAATACAAACCAATGATAATACAAACAAACAATGATAATACAAACAAATCTATACCAACAATGATAATACAAACAAAAAATAGTGATAAACTACAACTAAAATCAAACCAATAATAAAAATCATGCAAAATAGGGTTCTTGAAGAAGAAATAAACAATGGGAGATTAAACTAGAGATAAATAGGAAGAACGCATACCCGAAATCATGCAAATGGCACAAAACCTTCAACAATGGCTGTCCGAGATCGCAAATCACGTTCGAAGGTCGTCGGGAGTCCAAAGCGCCGCAACGGAACTCGATTTCGATGATCGAACAAAATGAGGGTTTCGGTCCCTGAATAATTTTAAGACTTTTCGCGTCGATTTTAGAGAAAACCGACACTGAAAATAAATCTTATGGCGTCGGTTTTCCAAAAAAATCGACGCAAAATTTTTATTTTTTTTATTTTCAGCGTCGGTTTTCCTGAAAACCGGCGCCAAAATTTTTTTTTAAATTATTTTCAGTGTCGGTTTTCCTCAAAACCGACGCGGTAAATTAGTTTATTATTATTATCGGCATCGGTTTTCTTCAAAACCGATGCCAAAACATTTTTAAAAAAAAATCGGCGTCGGTTTCTTAAAAACCGACGCGAAATGTCATCGTATAATTGTTTTTGGCGTCGGTTGTTTGTAAAACCGACGCCAAAAATTTCCCGCACATACTATTCGCGTCGGTTTTTAAAAAACTGATGTTATTACGACGACGTTAAAAATTGTATTTCCACTAGTGGTGGTTCGTGAGGGAACAATTCTTCAAAGTAAGTGGTTCTCTAAGGATTAATTCTGTTAAAGAGAAAGTGGTTCGTGAGGGAGGATTCTATGAAGTCATAGTTTGTGAAAGAGGTTTTTCTATGGGGAACTGTAGCTCATAAAGGAAAAATGATCCGTGAGGTGTTAACCATTCATGAAGAAAAGGTTGTCTGTGAAACATAGGAAGCTCTCGAAGCACTCACACTACGTGGTGCAAGGTGGTTCATGAAGAAGGTGGTTTGTAAAGTAGGTGGTTCACGAAGGAGGTTTCTACAAAGGGAAAAGGAAGTTTGTGAAAGGAATCTCCATAAGGAAATAAATACACGAAGAAGTTTATTTCATCTACAAGGTGAAATAAGAAATTTATGGCACACTTATATGTGAAACTATTTTAAGGGTCTCACGTAAGGAGATACGTGCTAGGATTACCCAATGAACAGTATCATTATCGTATCTGAATTCTGAAGTAGAAGAAGATAGAGGATCTACATCATCAGAATATATTTTTAGAAGGATATTGTTCACTGCTACATTCAAGGTAATGAAAGGAATACTTGGATTCTATTGAATATCTTTCTAAATAGGAGGTAATTGTTGTTTATACAGTAATGAGAATTCTGTTCCAGTTTTATGGAAAGTGGAAGTGTTGCATACAGGTGTTTTTATAGAAGTGAAGGAGCATCCTAGAAATAACTTCAATAGATAATCTACCTACAATTGAGGATGCATTAATTATTGATAATGAAGGGACCTATATGTCCATAAACTATGGGTGGATCCTTTCCAAATCAGTGAGAAAAGTAAGAGGAAGAAGGTGATCCTTTCACCGGTAGTGAGTCAGCGAAAGAAAGATTGAGGGAGTAACCCTTGGGAAGTAGTGAGCTTTCCCTAAACTTTGTAAAGGCAATGAACCCAGGCATAAAATTGATCTATCCTGAACCATGTATTGGAAGTGAGCCTTAGTAGATTTGGTACATCGGCACATTACTGATTGTATGCTCCTTAGGTGTAGCCCACTGAGGGTGAACCAAGTAAAAATTTGTGTTTCCTTATGTTTACTTTACTTATTTACTTTCTATACATCATCGTCAGATATAATTGGAAAAGATAAGATCAATATAAACACTAAAGAGAAAACAAAGTGACCCATATAATAAAGAGGTTAAGATCCAATGGGCTAGAAAGAATTTTGAAAAGAATGTCCATACCCTGATTCACTCCCCCCACCCTCTTAGGGTATCTAGGCCCATTTAGAACCTAACACTTTATAATTACCTATGAAATTCGTGGAATACCACAATTCATACAAAAGTTAATAATTTTATTTCTTTTAAAATCATTTACATTTTTTTCTACTACTTTCACAAGCATTGTATCAGTGTTGAATAACCTTTTAAGGTAATTATATCATCACTAAAAATTAAAAATAAATTACTATCATAGAAAGAATGTATTCATATTAAAAATAAACATTTATAACATATTATAACTTCTTTATATACCAATGAAAATATATTAGATATATTAAAAAAAGAGTGATTTTTTTTAATTTTCACTAGTAGAAATAGGGGCTTCAACATCGAGGTTTTAACATCGGTTTCTAAAAAACTAATGTTAAAAGTGATACGAGGAACTTTTAACTAAGGTTTTATAAAAAAGTGACCTCAATAGTATTAAAAAACCATTTAATGTTGTTTTTTAATAAAATCAATGTTAAAAGTGTTTTAAAAAATAACAGTACCCCAAAACCCTCATTTATTTTCAGTCGAAGCCCTCCTCCTCTCGACCTTTAACGGTGCCGACAACACTCGGTGACCTTCGAAGATGATCAATTTTCTATTTCAGTTGATTTTCATCATCTTTTTAAATTATTTATCCTCAATATTCCATCATTTATCCTTATTTAACAATCATTGATATTATTCAGTTCAAGGAAACCCAATTCTGGTTGATCAGCTATCGTGGTTCAAGGTTTTTGTTGGTTCTTTTTTCTACTTTATTTTGGTAAATGTTTTTATTAAATCTTTCAGTGTTATCCCTATTACCACCAAATTAGATTGAGTTCATCAAAATTCAGGATATATTTTTCATTATTAACCTCCAATTTTGTAAATAATTTTTTTATTTTTGAAGTTGAATCAATTATCTATTAGTTATAAATTTAATTCATATGTTCATTTGTTTGTATGAATTTTATTATCAATTATAAATTTATTTATTAAAATTTGTTTAATGTTTTAAATTTTTTATGATTATAAATTATCTTTCACTGTAATTTGTTTTCTTATGGAACCTTTTGTTTTTATCATTGTTTGTATTTGTAAATTTTTTATCATTGTAATTTGTTTTTGGTTGAAATCATTTTTTATTCAATGTTGTTTTCATTTTTAAATTGTTTTTAAGACAAAATATTTGTTAGAAATTTATGCATTTTAAATTATCTATTTTTATATATGATTAATTACTTGTATTTAAATTTTTTAGTGATAAGTTTCGATCATTATGTATAATTGGTTGTTATGATCAAATAGTTATCAATAATTAATTATTTTGATTATATGTTTTTATGTTTAAAATTTATCTATTTATATATATTTTAAATGTTTATATGTTTTAATATATTCACCTTTTATATTGTGATCTTAGGTAATTAATGGATTATAATTGGATAAATTTACAAAGAACCACTGGTGAATATGAAAAAGGATTTGATGATTTCTTGGATTTTTCTAAATGAAATCTTCAAAAAAATTATTTTCTTTCCATGCATTAAGTGTTTGAATATGAGAAAGTTTAATTCCAAATAAATCAAGGATCATCTCATTTTCTATGGTTTTATCCATAATTATACACATTGGATCTATCATGGTGAAATAATAAAAAAATTAACATCCAATATTGATGAAAATATTCATCATGAGATAAAGTATCATATTAAAGAATTAATTTATGATGTAGGTGTTGAAACCATCGAAAAAACAGAAATTATTGAATGGTTGTATGGAGATTTTTAGAAACCCTTATTCTCAGGTGGCAATAAATTTACATTGTTATCAAAAGTTCTGATATTAGTTAACTTGAAATCAAGGAATGGGTGGTGTGATAAAATTTTCTCTGAATTTCTTGAACTTTTAAAGGCGCTACTTCCAGAAGGCAATGAGCCTCCAGATTCCAATTATAACATAAAGAAAATATTATAACCAATAATATGGGGGTACAAAAAGATATATTCTTTCCCCAATGATTATGTATTATATAGGATAAATATGAATTTTTATCAAAATTTCCTAAATCTGGGACATCATGAAATAATATGGATGAAAAATTCAACTCTGATTCATTCTCAGGTACTGACATCAAACCTCCTATTAAATAAATTTGGTACCTTCTAATAATTCCTCATTTTAAGAATCTATTTTCTAATTCAAATGATAAAAAAATGATAGGATTCCATATAGATGAGTGAATATCTAAGGGAAAATTATGTCACTCTGATGATTCACCATAGTGGAAGATATTTGATAAAAAAAAGCCTGATTTTGGAAGTGAAGGTATAAATCTCAAAATGGGACTATTCATAGATAAAATGAATCCATATTGGGTACTTAGTATCCAACATAGTTCATGGCCTATTTTTTTGATAATTTACAACTTATCCCCATAGATATTTATGAATAAAAACTATGTTATGATGAGCTTGATGATTTTTGGACCAAAACATCTGGAAATGATATTGATGTGTATCTTTCACCATTGATTGATGATTTTAAACTTTTATGGGAGACAAGTGTTAAAAAAAATTATGCGTACAAGAAATAGTATTTTATTTTGCGTATTATAATAATATTCACTATTAACAACTTTCCTACATATGAAAACTTATATGGATACAATGTAAAGGGACATAATGCATGTCCAACTTGTAAAGAAGAGACTTCATATTATCAGTTATAGAATAGAATAAAGAGAGTGTACATGGTACATCAAAGATTTTTTCAAATTGATCATCCTTATCATAGATTGAAATAAGAATTTAACGATTTACAGGAATATAATATCCCCCACAACCATTTTCAGCTGAATAATATTATGAAAATATGAAAAATATTGATTTCGCATTTGGAAAGAAAGGAAGTTCTGGTCATCTAAAAAATATCTAGAAGAAACATACTATCATATTCGAATTACCTTATTGGAGTTTTTTAGAGATAAAACATAACATTGACATTATGCATATTGATAAAAACATATGTGATAGTTTGATTGTAATTTTGATAAACATAAAAGGAAAGAAAAAGGATGGATTTCATGCTATATTGGACTTGATATCCATGGGAATACATGTAGAGTTATCTCCCAATATGAAATGAAACATAACATATTTACCTCCGGCTTTTCACACATTAAGAAAGAGTGAGAAGATGAATTTTTTTCAATGTCTGCATGGTATTAAAGTGACCAGTGGATATTCTTCAAATGTGAAGAATTTGGTTTCATTGAAGGATTTAAAATTAATAGGTATGAAATCTCATGATTTTTCTATATTGATGCAACAACTGCTACCGGTTACACCATGTGACATATTGCCAATGCATGTCAGAAAGACTATCATTAGGTTATGTTATTTTTTCAAATCCATTTGTATCAAATTTATTGATCTGAATTTATTAGATGTGTTGGAGAATGAATTTGCGCTCATACTTTTTTAGCTATAAATGTATTTATCACCAATGTTTTTTTATATAATGGTTTTGTGCTTGAGATAAGAATATTTGGGCCTATTTATTTATGTTAGATGTATCCTTTTAAAAGATATATGAAAATTTTGAAGGGATATGTTAAAAATCATCATCGATCGTAGGCCTCTATTTTTCAAAAATATGTATTGGAAGTGGTGATTGATTTTTGTACTGATTATTTATATGAATTGGAGCATATTAGTCTCTCTATATCTCAAAATTTTATAGTTGATAGTGAAGGTAGATGGATTCTTTCCTTAAAGGTAATGTTCATTCCATGTGATAAAGTGATGCAGTCACATTTATACATTATGAATAACACAGATGAGGTTTAACCATATATATCATCACATATTGCTGGATTAAAGGTATGATATCCAAAAATAAATGAAAAGTGGTTGATGATTGAGCATAAAAAGACATTTGTTTCATGGTTTAAAGATAAAGTATACATGGATTTATCTGTAGAAAAAATATTGAAATGGTTGGTAGGGGGACCATCTCTTATTGTGATCACATGGTCTAATTTTGATATTAATTGTTACATATTTTACATAAAAATCAAAATGATAAGAGTACTATTCAAAATAGCAAGGTAATGGTCATCAATGAAGCACTGCATTTTTTGAGTGTAAAAGATAAAACCCCCAATTTTTGCATCAATGACATATTTTGGAGTTATGGTGGATATATTAGAAATTGATTGTACTAAATTTATAGTAACAATGTTTAAGTGTAATTGGGTTGATAGTAACAGTGGTGTGAAAATGATGATTATGGATTTACACTCATTGATTTGAAAATATTTAGTTATAAAGAGGAACCATTTATCATAGTCACACATGAAAAAGAAAATATTTTGTGTTATTGATCCATCAAATGATCAGTGGTCCATTTTTTTTCAAGGGAAAATAATTCATTTGGGTGATGATGATGAGGATGATGTTATGGATTTATATGAGTTTTCTTTGTTTATTATGTCATTTTTGTATAATAACAATGACTATAATGCATACATGGTCCATGATAGATGAAATGATCATGCTGAAGGGATATGAGAAAACACTAAATTACACTCCTAATTATTTAGGTAAATATTTATATTTTATTTCTTTTTTAAAATTTATATGTGTAAAAACTCTATTTTTAAATTTTGGTGTTTAATTATATATATATTGATTATTTACATGAGTTTGTGTTAAATTTTATGTTCAATAGTTATGGTAAAACATTTTTTGATTGAAAAATCTAACGTGTATCATTATTTTTTGGTTAAATTTATGCATATAAAAACACTTTTTTGTAACTCTGATATTTAAATTTATAAATGTTGATCATTTCTATCCTTTTAGAATTAATGTTTATATTTAATAGTTTAAGTTGCATACTTTTTTGTTAAGAATTGTAACATCATTATTTTTTTAGAAACTTATACATGTGTGTCGCTATTTTTTTACTTACATGTTTTTATATTCATTAGTTTTTAATATTCATTTTTCTAATAATATGAAGGTACATAGAATATCATTATATTCATCAATTTCAATGACAGAAACAGAGACAGTGGAACATTTATTGATCTATATGTCTGTTTTTCATATTATTAAATATTCAATAATAAAATTATTTAGTGAAAGTAAACTTTTAATTTACAAAAATTATTTGCAGGACTATTGGTGCACCTCCTACAACAGAGTCTTCTTTTTTCTTCTCTTAAGAAAAAAATTCCTAGAGTTGGTAGATGTGAGATTATACGTTTACCAAAACTTTCACTTTCTCATGAAGATAAGAGGATAAACATTAATTTTGATAATAATAATAACTCATCTAGTCCAAATGAGATGATTTTATGATTTATATCGCCATGCCTAATCGTTGCAGGATTAACATTTTATATCCTGATTGAAAGTATGACTAACTCCGAATGGCCCAAAGGCCTTCATTTTTTATTGATTTTTTAAAACCCCTCTTTCAAGGTATGAGGGGGAACCCTTACAAGTCCCGTAGGCTTAATCATTACATGACTCGTAGGTCATAGAGGAAATCATCCCAAACAAACAAATTAGAACTGCCCCTCCCCAGAAAAAATCTTGGTTTTAGCTCTCCACCTTTGTATGGCTGGTCGTCTAGATGTCCCATGCAGAGATGCACAGGCTTGGTACTAATGGAAATTCCATACCCTCTCAGTCTTCCATATCTAGTTAGCTCTACTCTGGTGAATATGTCTTCTCTGAATCCTCATTTGGAGCCTTGTTCCTTGTAATTTTTCTTATTTTTCATCTGTATATTCAAGTGGTCTAAAGGCCTTGAGGTGTCCTGAAGGCCTTAAGGTGGCCCGAAGGCCTTGATGTGGCTTAAGATCCTCACTAGACCAAAGGCCTTAGGTGGCCCGAAATGATAAAATATAGCAATGGATTTATTTTTATCTCATTATTCCAATATTATATATTTTATATGACTAATATTTAATGTATTCAATTACAGATGGCATTTTACATTCAAGAAACGAAAGAAATTAAGAATATATGTTTATCTTTAGTAGTGGTTTTATAGAGATATTTTAAAACAAAATTGACAAAAAATTATATTTTTGGGAAGTTACAGAATGAAAACTTATGCCTCAAGTATGATGCAGAGATATGGACTAAATTTTTCACCAGCCGACATAATGAAGCATTTATAGTATGATAATTATTATATATTATAAAATTTATTATATATTACCTCATTACTTATTAGTTTATTTTTACGTAACAGACCTCCAAGAGATCTCACCAAGAGATCCAGTTGCAGAATGTATACCCTTATACTTTATCACATGGAGAGTATCATTTACTGGAGGAGAAAATGATTTTAGAAAAGGTTGATGCATTAAGAGATAAATATAGTAGTGGTTTAGAAGAGGTACAGTTCATTCCTCCATCTCCCCCCACTCTCCATGAAAAATGGAAATGAGCGAGAAAGAAAAAAATAAAATGTATCTTATAGATCAATCTAAGGAAGTAGCAAACAAAATTGTAAGAAATAAATTTCATTTTCCTTTAATGTTTGTATTTTTTAAATTAATAACTCTAATATACCATTTTAATTTATCATTTCAGGATGAACTTTAGGAGTAAGTGACACATGGGACTTTTGTCCATGATGGTAAGAAGAAAATTCTAGCTACTATTTTAGGAAATTCAGAATACTCTGACTGCATAAAAGGATATGAGGTGGGTGTTAGTATTAGGAAACTTGTTGGTCATCAAAGTAATAAATTGAGGGACAGATAAATAGATTCCTTAAAAGATGAGCTGAAAAACCTAAAACATTCCATGAACGATCAAATTAAATCAGTTTTTCATGCTATGTTTGAACAAACAATGAGACAATCGCAACCTACATATCATGCCTACTCAAATCATCCACCTACTCGTTTGGACTCAACCTTATATCGTGAGTTGTATGCTAGAGATCCCCATATTCATTTTGTAGCATACATATTCATATATATTTTGGTGGATTCTTTGCATCATCATCCTATGAATTTGGGTTAGGTAAGAGTATCGGTATATGATATTATTTATCCAAATGTTTTAGTGTCGTTTCCTATAGAGGAGATTACCAGAATTAGATATCATATGGGTCATTTTTTACTCTATCTGACTATCCTTATTTTTCATCTAACATGTGAGGTATGCATTTTTTTTAAATATTATTTATATTTTATTGAAAATTACTTGTAATTTTTTCTTATATTTAATTTATATAGGAGTGTCTAAATCAAAATAATCAGTACAAAAGAAACAAAAGGTTCATGAACCAAAAAAAATTGGATACTTCTGAGATTTATGATAAGCTAAAAAGATTATCCCATATTTCTTATTTCTTGGATAATATTTATGATTCTTTGAAGAAGATTGATATATGTGGAAGAGAATATTCATTGAGAATATTCAAAAAAATATATCATGGATCATGTTATTTTTTATGAGCTTAGTGTACCTATGTTTTAGTTTTTTTCTATGAAAATAAATTTATGTTTCAATTTTTCATTCTTTAAATAAACATGGCTTCAACTTACTTAAATTATTACTTATTTAATTAGGTATCTGCATACACTTTGCATTCAAAATGATTCCATTGTTGTTTATGGTTTTATGGATCCATAATACATATTGACGCCTATGAATTATCTGGATGATGATACTAGAGTTACATATATATGTGACAAATTAGAAAATATAGATATCGGGTGTTGGTTTCTTTCATTCCTTGATGGGTAATAAGACTAAGATAATTAGTCTCTAATATTCATTATAATGTCATTAATTGTGAATTGTTTATATTGCAGTGGTCATTGGATGTTAGGAATATTTAACTCACATGAATGCACATTATATTGGTTTTTCTCTTTATTAGGCAGAGCTCGTAAAAATTTTATAAAATTGTTAAAAAAGCAATTTTTACTCATTTTTATAAGTTCTATATTCTTAATTTTTATTTTTTATACATTTTTTGATAGTTGATATATGAAAATATAGGTCATTGAGAAAGTTTAACGATGATCACTTTTCGATACAGGATCTAAATAAAATAAAATACATGAAATTAATGGTAAATATATTTTATATTAGATAATATTTGTTTTCTCTTATGTGTATATATATATATGTTGGTTTTTATTTTCAAGTTAATGTTTCATAACCATTGTGACATCGCCAAAAAGTAAGGGTGGAATGTGGTTGTTATATTTTTAGATTCATGTTTGAGAGAATCATAACTGAGGTGAAAACTAAATTTGATAAGATTAGTTATATTAATTATTTTACGTTTTATATCAAAATATTCTATTTTTTAATCTTATAAAATTTATTTTTATTGTATATTTTCAGTGATGTTGAGTCATATACAAATAAAGACCTTACCCATCTTCGAAGTTTGTTTGAAAAATATTTTTTATGTAAGTTTAAATTTTAAATTATCATGTATGTCTATTTTAATTAAATTTTAAAAAATGAGTATTTAGATAATCATTTTCTACTTTAAGTTTGTATTTCTATTTGTTTTTATAGGGTTGCGGGTTTTTTTTCAAACTATTTTTTAAGTATGGTTAAATTTTAAATTATTAGGTATGTCTATTTTAATAAAGTTTAAAATATGAGTATTTAGATAATAATTCTCTACTTTAATTTGGTTTTTTTTGTTTGTTTATACAGGATTTTAGATGTTTTTGGTGCATGTAATTTAATTTAATTTTTTTAAATAGAGATTTCCACATTGGGGTTTTTATAAAATGATGTGGAATCATAATTATAAGACTTTCGACATTAGTTTTGTGTAAAAATCGATGTCAAAATAAACTTTCAACCTTAGTTTTTCTAAAAACCGACGTGGAAAGTGTAGGTTCTAGGCACAGTGGAAGTGTCGGATGGGGCATGTCCAACTCTTCTTTTTTTCATGATCGATGGTTAATCTGAGATTTACATGATGATTGATTTCTTTCTCAATAGAATTGTATCAAATAATATAGACAATAGATAAACGTCAAAACCCAAGAATTAACTTGTGAGAAATTTTTTCTCTATTGATCGATCAGATGTCTCTATGTCGTGTCATCATTGCGTTATATTAATCGAGAGTATATTCCCTCCATTGGTGATCCAAACATGTTCCATGAACCATCGAACTTCGTCATAGGAATCTTTGGGTTCTAGCATGATAGATCCTAATGCTGAGGTTGTTCTTCTTTGATCGTCCTGAGAACCACTTCAAGGAAGAGTTCTCTATGATCTCTCCAGACTTGAGAGTTGTGGTGGAGGAGGACCGCTCTCTGTTATTGAGAGAGTTCTTGGAGAGGGATCTCTCTAGGTATTTGAGAGGATTATCTATGAATCTTATTGTGAACAAACCAAATGAATTGTCTCTATTAAGAAAATAATATAATTGGGTTTATATACCACTGGGGTTAAAAAATAATAACTGCACATGCGACCATTATTATTTCTGTAATCCCTATAGAACCCCATGTCTATGATAATAATAATATCATTATTATTTCTTGACATGTTCTAAACTCACAAATTAAATTTAATATTATTTATTCAATTGGTATTCAATATATATTATTTCTCACCAAACTATTAAAATCGGTCTGTCATTCCTCCATAATATTTATCAGGCATTGAATAAAGACTATTTATTTAATAAATAAATATCACTGCATTATTCACCAATAAATAAATAAATATTATTTTCACTAAATAGAAAATAAATATTTATTAAATATCATTCTCACATAATATTTTCTCGAATAACTGGTGATGGAATATATGCAATCAAATAAATATGAATAATTATTAAACCACGTGCAAGAATAATATTTATTCAACTTGTTAAATAATATTATTATTTAACTAAAATTTTGGATACACTTAGTGTGTGACCCTCTAGGCCTCTTTCTCAGTGACATTAGGAGAAACATCCTAAAGTCTAAGGTTAGCACGTAGAAACACACTAAGGTATCCATAGAGAAAGAAGTCAATACCGCAATGATATAATACCTCATACGAACACTTATTGTGTAATATAATCCCTTTATCAAGATATCTCTAATCAAGTAGGTTGCATGTTTGTGTCATCAACCTATGTTCTCAATGTCTCTTTCCTTGAATTTCTAAAAATCGAACTTTCCTACGTCCAAGGATAATACAATGACAATGTTCCGATGTACTAAATTTACTAAGGATCACTGCCAATCCATGGTTTGGTATAGATCACTTCTATGCCTAGTCTCACTGCCTTTACAATGTTTAGGGTCAGCTTACTGCTTCCCAAGGGTCATTCCCTAAATATCTCCTTCGATGGCTCACTGTCAGTGGAAGGGATCACATTTTCCCTATTCCTTTTCTCATTGATTCGGAAAGGATCCAAACATAGTTTATGGACATGTAAGTCCCTCCATTTTCAATAATGAATGCATTCTCAATTGTAGGTAGATGCTCTATTGAATTTCCTTCTGGGTTGTTCCTTTACTTCTGTAAAAACAATTGGATACAACACTTCCACTTTCCAGTCAACTGGAATGAACTTCTCTTTACTGTAGACACATCAATTACCTATACTTTGGAAAGATATTCAAGAGATGTCAAGTCTTCCTTTCACTGTCTTGAATGTAGCATTGAATAAAATCCTTCTACAACTATTGTCTAATGGTGCAGATCCTCTGTCTTCTTCTTCTTCTTATGAATTCAGATATGACAATGATACTGGTCATTGGGTAATGTAGGCATGTACCTCCATACGAAATATTCTAGTGTGATACCCCTGTGCGAGATCCTGGCAGGTACCCACTTGCGTGAGATCCTGGTGTGTACCCTTGTGCGAGATCCCAGTGTGTACCCTTGCATGAGATCCTGGCGCGTAGCCTTGCGCGAGATCCTGGTGCGTACCCTTGCGCGATATCATGATGGGTACCCCCATGCATGATATCCTAGTGTGTACCCTTGTACAAGATCCTAGTGCGTACCCTTGCACGAGATCATGGTCTGTACCCTTGCTCAAGATCCTAGCACGTGATCCTGGTGTGAGACCCCTTTCGCGCTTTGCACGAGATCTTGGCGCGAGACCTTGTTCACGCTTTGCGTGAGATTCTAGTGTGAGACACCTTTCACACTTTTCACGAGATCCTGGTGCGAGACTTTGTTTAGATCATGCGCGGCACTTACGCAATGTTAATCATGTATATTCCTTCATGAGATATCTCTGCGAACCTCCTTCATGAGATCTCTCTGCGAACCTCCTTCTCAGATGTTGATTCAGATAAGTTGATTAAGAAAACCTTTTTTAGTCTTTAAGGATAGGTTAGGGGTATTTATAGCCATAAATCCACCACCTAAACTCCAAAAATCATGGACAACCGTCCATTCCACTGCCACAACAATCGGCATCACGTACTCAACGAGTCCCCATCGTGAGATCAATTGACAATCATGTGATGGTCAATGGTGTTGTCTTCTAGTTCTTTGTGTGATCCATCACGAGATCCAAAGACAATCATGAGCATTGAACAAGATCCCATCATTAGATCCAAAGACAATAATGCGCTTTGCAAGATTGCTCCATGAGATCCTTTGACAATCATGCTTTTCCATCATGCACTTCGCAATATCTCAATGCGAGATCAATTCAGACATTCACACTCTGTGAGATCAATTCAACATCTATGCTCCAATAGATGAGACATCTTGCCCTCACGTGAGATCAGACATTCACTTTTTTCATGAGATCATAAAGTTCACCCTTGCGTGAGATCATACATTAGCGCTTTTCATGAGATCAAACAATTCTCCCTTGTGTGAGATCAGACATTCATGCTTTTCACGAGATAAAACAGTTCACCTTTTCATGAGATCATATGTTCATGCTTGCACAAGATCAGACATTTTGTGCTTGCGTGAGATCAGTTATTTCATGCTTGCACAAGATTAGATATCTCACACTCAATATTCATGTCTTCTTTGACAACCAGCCTTCGTCAACAAACTCAAATCTTTTCAAAAAAACACAATCAACCCAAAATCACCATCAGGAGTGATTTTTTCCTAATAATCTCCCTATGTGGGTTTCTTGAAAATTCTTCATATTTTGATACCATGTTAAAGTTTCTTCCATATTCTACAAAAAAATCACTTCTTTCGATTTCGATAGCGATCAAAGATTAACTCAACACACACTCTAATCCCACATGAGTCATGCTCGACATGAGAAACAAGAGTAGCATGAAAAATTCATCAGTGAATAACTTCATTCCCAAACCATTAAACCACTTCATCATGAACCCCATATGTCGTGATATATAACCTTTGATTGATCATCTTTGGCATCATCAGATTTAAAACTCTCCCTACTTTGTTTCTCCCCCTATCAGATTCTCCCACTATCTTGATTAAGACATTTTCTCCCCTTTTATATCCATAATTTCTCCCCCTTTGTCAATGAACCTGAAGATCACTCCTTTTTTGGTCTACAACAGGGTAAAGAACACAGATCAACAGTTCATGAAAAACAAATCATACCTTAGGGAGAGTGGGTCCCACATCCACACTTTTTCAAGTGC
The DNA here is from genome assembly GCA_963277665.1 of Viscum album. Lineage (NCBI taxonomy): Eukaryota > Viridiplantae > Streptophyta > Magnoliopsida > Santalales > Viscaceae > Viscum > Viscum album. The sequence goes on from OY728122.1 coordinate 1,277,643,940, forward strand.
GGGGAGTCGAATGAACTCCAAGAGTCATTAGATGCCTCTCAAACACCACTTTGGGTAAGGCCTTCATAAAAATGTCTGCAACCTATGATTCTATAGGCACGTACTCCAATTTCACAAGCCCATGCTCCACCTTCTCCTTGATAAAATGATACTTGATTTCAATGTGATTTGTCCTCGAGTGATGGATTGAATTCTTTCTAAGATTTATAGAAATTTAATTATCACAATGAATACCATCATAGACTTCACTTCAGTCTCCCCCTTCCTTATAGAATTCAATAAGGGATTCCTTAAATTAAAAATTTACTCCCCCTTAGTCAATGATCTCTATTCATTAGAATTTTTGATAATCTACAAAATCATGAGGGAAACACATTATTCTTTTATCTCCTGAAATCCAGATAAATAGAAATCACTTGACCTCTTTGTTCATGCACTTTTTCATAGCTTATGAGACACCATAGGTTGAAATTCGAACACCACCAGGATATGTAAACTATATGAAATTTCACCTTTGACTCCATTTGTCAACTTAGAATTGAAACTTTGATTCTTTTAACACTTTTTAAGATATGAGTCATATTATTCTTTTATATCTACACACAACTGTAAGGTTTATAGAAAGTGAAATTATCACTTGGCATTGAGTCATTGAAAGATCCTCTAAGCCTACTGAGTAAGAACTCTTTGGGTGAAACAAGATTTTAAGACAATAAATGTCAATGTTGTCCATGTCACTCACTTACTTCCACATATTCTAGCAACATGGATTTCCTCAATTCTTCATAGGACTCTTTTGTCAGCTGAGGCTATATTACCTAGTGTGATTGTCACCAATCTCCCTGAAAACATTGCTTCTCCCCCAATCAGTCTTCTCTCAATGAAAAAATAACACTTTGAACTAAGTCATGATACCAATGCTGGAATATTCAATGAACATGGAACCACCAGATCATTCAAGTATAGTTTTGACATCTCTTCAGTTTCACATTAGGATCTTCATCATATAATCTCATTTTTTTCATAGGAATCAACCTTCATATACATATTTAAAAAATAGAGTTTTTGTGTAACACCACTGTTGAATCTGATGTCATATGTGAATTTCAAGAGTTCATATTCTTCCTATTGCATGTATCTCATTAAACTAATGCACCCATACCCTTTCATCACACACAGCCCTTGGATCGTATCTCCCCCATAGTCCTAAAAAATTCTAGAGGATATGAGAAACATTTAACATATAGATATATGGGTACCTATGGAATCCTCAAGAATAGAATTGTGGTTGATCCTGATATATCAACTCTTTGATACTTTCTTACAAAGCACTATATTGTTTTTGTGCTTGTTCCAACTACCCAGCCAACATCAATTATTCTGGCCATATGACTAAACATTCTTTACCCACATGATGAGTATTCTTCTAATATTTAGATTCTATAGGATTTTTCTTTTTCACAATTTGGGGTTTAAATCCATTAGTAGAAATTTCCTTCTTTGATGCTCCACCAATATTCCATTTTTCATGACTCTTTCTTTGAGAAGAAATATTTCAACTTTTCATCTTCTCTTGCTTCTTCCTCCATTGGAGGGATATTTCTATTGCCTTCACTTCTCACCATGTGGAGTGACATGCAAATTTCTCAAGGAATCCATTATTCATTTTTATTTTATTAGTTATCTGAGTCACGTCACCCTTTCTTGTTAGGGTCAAGTCTTCCACTGAATTTACATTCTTCTTAATCATAATTGGATCATCTTATCCCTTTTTCTTCCAGGTTCGTTCACATTCTTTACAAGAGAGATGTTGTGAGTGTAACATAGGAGGTGATTGATACGCCTTTCATTGATATCCTTGTGATTCCCCTGAGCCTATAAACCTATTTTTCAATGTATCATGTAGTTTTCCAATATAGTATTTTTCATTATACATTGCCAGAGTTGGGGATCTCCTTCTGGGTTCATTTTCCTTCCCTTATTTCTTTCTGGTGCTATGTCTTTCCAAATTCCCATGATTAACACATATAAAACATCTTCCATTAAAGACATACCTTGTTTCATTATTTCTCGGCTGAGATGTTGATGCATCCAGAGTTCTTCTTCTAACAATGATCCCCCGGGCTTCTTGACACATGCTCATGGTGTGTCCCTGTATTCCACAATAATAGCATTTGACGACTACTTTCTTCTGAGAGACTTTTCCTTCAGACTTTTCAAGAAGCTACTGCTTATTCTCAGATTTAACAATATTTATGTCTTCATAATATGAAATCTATTCCAATTATTCAAAACAAAAAACTTGAAATATGACCATACATCCCACAAAAATAACACGTGTTTTCATTACTTCCTATAAAATACTTTTTAGGTCTGTTTCCAGTATCTGCAGGATTTTTCCAATTTGTGGAACTGTTCATAACAATCTTCCTCTCATGCATGGGAGATGGTTCATCATTTCCAATACCAGATATTCCAAAACCTCATAGCCTTTGGGATGGAAAAATCATTTCATGTTTTTCCTATGAAGTATCATATTTTCTTTTCATGTCATTATCACTCGCCAAAGGATAATCAAATAGTAAGTGCAAAGCATCCTTCAATTTGGGCTTTCCTTTGGAATTAGATTGCTCTACTTATTTCTTGACTGATTCTATCTCTTCGCCCAATTTTTGAATCTTCTTATCCCTTGATTCAAGTTCAGAATTAAGTTCTCTCTTGAGATTCTTCCCTCTAGTCATCTCATCTTCAAATTCTCAGGAGAAATTATCCATCATGTTAGATTTCTCCTTTATTTTAGAATTCATCTAAGCAACATAATCATTACAGCATGAATTATCCTGTTGTATATTTTTCCTCTCCTGAACTAGTTCAGATAGGTGTATAGAAACATCATCATTTTTTGCTTTCAACTTCTGAATTTTATCTGAACCCAGAGTCTTTCTCATTTCATCAACTTGTAGTTTTTTCAGTTCTTCAGCTTGGGAATCATTCTTCTCTCTTAGAATTGTGGCCACTTCAACAAGACTTTTATTTAATCCTTTTATCTTATTGACTTCAATTTCTTTCACTTGGATCCAGATATCTTTAGAATTAATTTCTTCATCCAATTTTTGATCCAATTACTTTGTTTCATGGACAACTTCCACTTTTTGCCTTCTTGGAGTTTCTTCATCATCAATAGTTTCAACATCACTTGGAATATCAGGTTCTTTCACTACTACAAATATACCTTTTATCAGTGCTAAAAATGGCCTTTAACAGCGTGAAAAAGCATTGTTAATGCCGGCGAAGATAAAGGGGGGTCCCCTTTATCAGCGCTCCAAAAAGTGCTGATAAAGGCCCCTTTTATCAGCCCTAAAAAAACACTAATAAAAGGGGTCTTTTATCAGCGCTAAAAAGAAGTGTTGATAAAAGGGTCCTTTATCAGCGCTTTCTTTTTAGCACTCATAAAATACCCCTTTTATCAGTGCTTTTTTTAGTGCTGATAAAAGTAAAAAAATTAAAAAAAATTAAAAAAAAGAAAAAAAAACCTACAAATTGGGTGGGCTTTTATAGCGCTTGATCCGCCCTTTTAACAGGGTTTTTCCAGCCCCTACAGCACTCACACTCACCCCCTCCACCCTTTATCAGAACTAGCTCCCCAAATCCACCCCCATGCGTGCGCCCCTGCCTCCACCAGGTTTTGAACTCGAGACCTCCCTCTTGCACGCCTAAACCCTTACCACTCCTCTATTTTGATTTGTTTTCCATTTCATGATATCTCTATTTATATATATATATTTAGTTATATTTATTCGTATAGTAATATATATATATATAGTTATATTAATATATATATATAGTTATATTAATATATATATATATAGTTATATTAATATATATATTTATAGTGATATTAATATATATATTTATAGTTATATGAATATATATATATAGTTATATTTATATATATATAGTTAGATTAATATATAGGTATATAAATATTCATATATTTGTATTTCAAATAAAATAGATATTAGTTATTATTTAGATAAAGCTAATATATTTTATATGTAAATATATTTTATTATTTATATTTATAATTAAATTTTTATGTGTGAATATACAAAAATATGTATATATTGTTATATATTTGATTATACATAGCAGTGTGAAAGAGCGCTGTCGTGGGTGCCCTCAAATGATTAGTGTGATTTTGGGGTACTTAGGTGCAGCAGAGTGGCTGACCAAGGTCGTCTCTCAAAGGAGGAAGTGAATTAAAACAACTTTTCAGAGGTATTCTAGAAACAAAATAAAAGGGAATAAAAACACTACTTGAAAGGATGGGGGTTGTTGTTTATAGTTTATGAATCTAGAAGAAGTTTGCTGGAATAAGATTGCATTTTTTTTGTTTTTAATTTTGAAATGAAGTTTCGATTAGAATGACACAACAAGAATATGTTTTTTTAGAAATATATTTTAAAAGGCGTAATCGATCTAACTCTACCTCTTAAATCATTTATTAATCATTATCATTTAAATTAATATTCACTTAATTATGATCCCTTAATTTTTTAAACCCCGAACCCTACGAGAATTAACTTTACCACGAAGATTGAAGTGAATTTTAACCTTAGGATAACTTCGGAACATGCAATCGCGACACCCTGCTTTGATTGATGCTCTAAAATTAGCTTATGGTCAGTGGTAAATTAAGGCACATAACCACTCTGGAAATGAGGATTAATTGAGTTTAGGGATTATATTTGAACTCTACAAATTGATCCCATGTGGTTTTGAATTACCGGTTAAGGTTGCGCTCTCACAGTTCACACAATTCCTGACCTCGCGTGTTTTGTATTAACTATTCAATTGCTTGCTTAGTTTCATTTAAATTAAAAACTCAATTAATATATCATAATATGTGAATTACAGTATCTCATTGATTCAAAATAAATTAATGAAGAAGGATAGAGGTCGATCGATTACTAAAAAGAACTACTCTTCCATGGGTGGTGTAGTCATCGTGGAGACGTTTTGCATAAGCAACGGATTGAAAGGGTAGAACCCAATCTTTTCTTCACTCTTGATTCCAACCCAATTAAGAAGATTAAGATAAGAAGAAGAGGGATGAACACAGAATATTATTTGAATAAAAATTCAAGAAACAAACATGAAAGAAAAGAAATACAAAGAAGAGGTGAGAGAGGAGAGCCTTTTTGGAAGAGAGGTTTGCACAAAGGCTTACTTCTTACAAGAGTTGTGAGGGGCTCCCAAGAGACACCCTTTCTTCCACACCTTCCCAAAGCCTCCACCAGCCCTCTAAAAGAGTTAAAACCCCATTTAAATAGAGTTTGTGAGGGCTCGGGATACATAACTTTTTAAGTGTGAAATGAAAATCTCGGCTAAATATTTTATTCCAACTTGCACCGCCAATTTAACCTCAAAAACGCGTTAATTGACCGGCCTTCCAGAAGGATGATTTGTTCCAAATCATGTCCCCGAGCTTTCCTAAAAATTTGGGCTCAATCCAAGCCCTTATGTAGAGGATATGGCCCAAATACAGAACCTTCTCCATTCTGGCGAGCCCAGCCCAACTTTGACTTCATGGCCCAATTTCAACAACCAATTAACTCTTTAGCTCTAGTGTCCTGAATAAAAGTTGTAGATAATTAATTTAGGAACACTGTTACAAAATTTCAATTTCAAATAATAAATATAAAAATATTTATCTTCGAAATACTACTGTGCACTATTAAGGGTAAAACTGGAATTTTCACCAAATTTTCAAATGAATGATCAAATCCCAAATATTTTATAAATAAACATATTTAATACAATGTGAGGAAATTATATCATTTATTATCAATAAAATATTCAATAAAATAGTGTTTTATCAACTCCCCCACACTTACCCTTTTGCACACCTGGGCAAAACCTCATATCAAGTAAACATCAATATCAAATCAAAACCAATTTTAAAACACATATCTTTAAGATCAATCAATTTCACACCAAGAATAAAAAAGATATCATGCCTAATAAAAAACCTTATTTCAAGTTCTCCATTTATATCATTCAATATATTTCCACTTCATTTATCCGCCCATGCACAAAACACTTACCTCTCTTGAATTTTCTCTCATCACTCAAATATCAATTTTTTTTTTGCAATGTCTTTCTCATCCAAACTCATACAAGGGTCACCATAGGCTTGATAGATTCCTACATCGCTACCCGATGTGAGTCAAGGACATATGTTTATCATGAGGACTTTTCAGGGTTGTTCTGTGGCTTTCGGTTGGTAGGATTAAGATGTGAAAAACTCTGAGGCTGAATGAGGAGGGCTTGACTCTTTTGAAGCAAAATTGCATTAATCTAATTTTCACTTAAATATGGTCTTCTCTTCAATCCCCATAGTATCAATTCAGCTCCATCATCATGAAAAGTCATGAAAGGTTTACACCATTCATCATTTCAGCATAAAAAATGTCAATCTTCTCAAACATGATTTTCTTGAAAGCTCCAGATGGGCACAGCTTTCCACCTCAATTAGAAGCTCCAGAAAAAAGGCACAGCTTCACTTGTCATGAAAGCTCCAGAAAAGGCACAGCTTTCAATATAATGACTTTCTTTAGCAGCAAACACATCTCTTCAGAATTTAATTTTCCACCCAAAGTATCACAGAATGTGGTGTCAAAACCCAAGACAACTTCCCCCACACTTAAGCTCAACTAGATTATGAAATTTCACTTCAAGAGTTGGTTGGATAGGGAAAATTGGCTTGTAATATGGCTTAACCTAACAGGTTGTGCATGGCTTCTAAGGGCTACAAGGATTAAATATTCAAGGTAGGCCATTATAAAAAAGGATTCTTTGAAATAGGGGCTTTAATACCAAACAAATGCCTCAATCATTTAAACATAAGTACCTCAAACCCTCAAGTTTTGACAGGAATAGATCAAATTCTGGTTAAATCAAGTATGGTTTGGTTCTCTCAAGAATTGAGGTGAATGTAAAGAATATGAAAATAATGGTTTAGAAGCCTCACAGGAAAGTGATTTCAAATATAAAGACAGTGAGATTGGCATGGGATTCAAAATTCAGCGTACTTTTCATGAAATTATTAAATGTTTGAACTTGAAACAATGTCATTTCAGCATTCATTTAAGCTTAGTTTCAAGGGGTAAATTGTTTCACTTATTGATATGGATTTAAAAATGTTTATGAGAATCATTTCAGCCCAAAAGTTTCAAAAACACAAAGAAAATTGTAAAATAAACACACAAATTTTGAAAAACACACAAAAAAAAAATTTGGTTTTTTTTTAACAGGAAAACAATTGAAATTACTAAACTAAAAGGTTCCCTCCCCCACACTTAAAATATTGAATTGTCCTCAATGTGAACCCGTGAGATGATATATGCACATGAAATTCAGAATTTTTAAATAGGACAAATAATATAAAAGTGAAAGGGTTAGGAACAGCCTGATGTGATCAAGTGATGATGGGGTCATGCAGTGTGATAAAATCCACTGCATCAGTAGGATGTCCCTCAATGTATCTCTTCAAACGTTGCCCATTGACTGTAAAGCTCCTTCCAGTGTCCTCTTGTGTGATCTCCACAGGCATCAACTTCAGTCGTGAACTATAGAGAAGGACTTTCTCTCCAACATGAAACTCCCTTTGTTGGATCATTTTGTCATGAGCTGCTTTTGATCTTTCCTTGTAGAGCCTTGAGTTCTCATATGATGACAGTCGAATCTCCTCAAGCTCTTGAATTTGCAACTTCCTTTGAATTCCAGCTTGGGCCAAATCCATGTTGCATTTCTTTATAGCCCAATATGCCCGATGCTCGACTTCCACAGGGAGATGACACGCTTTCCCAAAAACAATCCGAAATGGGGACATACCAATGGGGGTATTGTATGCTGTCCTATAAGCCCACAATGCATCATCCAAGCGCTTGCTCCAATCCTTCCTATTTGGTTGCACGATTTTTTCCAAGATTTGTTTCAACTCACGATTTGAAACCTCAGCCTGGCCATTTGTTTGGGGGTGGTATGGTGTCGATGTTTTGTGTGTCACCCCATACTTTCGAAGGAGGGAAGCGAAATTCCTATTGCAAAAGTGTGTCCCTTGGTCACTGATGATGGCCTTTGGTACTCCAAACCTGCAAAAAATCTGTGCTTTGACAAAGTCCACAACAACATGAGAATCGTCAGTCCTGGTGGCCTTGGCCTCCACCCATTTACTCACATAATCAACAGCAACCAAAATATACAAAAATCCAAATGAACTAAGAAAAGGACCCATAAAGTCGATGCCCCATACATCAAAAATCTCACAAAATAGTATGGGTTGTTGGGGCATCTCATGTCTCCTAGAAATGTTCCCAGTGTGTTGGCAACGAGAGCATGACTTACAAAACAAATGGGCATCATGGAACAAGCTAGGACAATATAATCCAGAGTCTAAAACTTTCCTAGCTGTCCGTTGGGGTCCAAAGTGTCCACCACATGCAAGTGTATGACAGAAATGCAAAACAGACTCAAACTCATGATCGGGAACACACCTCCTAATGACTTGGTCACTACACATGCGCCATAAGTATGGATCATCCCAAACATAAAATCTTGACTCACTCTTTAATTTTTGGACTTGATGTTTCTTCAAATTTACTGGGATTTCAGAGCCAACAATGTAATTAACTAAATCAGCATACCAAGGATGCTTACCTGAGATGGTATAGAGATGCTCATCGGGGAAAGTGTCCCGAAGTGGTACCTGGTCCAAGGTGTCACCCTCTAGTGTGTGAGTAAGCCTACTCATGTGGTCCGCCATCAAGTTTTCTGACCCCTTTTTTTCCTTTATCTCGGTGTCAAACTCTTGAAGAAGGAGCATCCAACGGATAAGTCGCGGCTTTGCATCTGGCTTCTTCAGGAGGTACCTCAAAGCTGCATGGTCAGAAAAAACAACTACTTTAGAGCCCAATAAATATGAACGGAATTTATCTAAAGCAAATATGACAGCAAGAAACTCCTTTTCTGTGGTAGTGTAGTTTGATTGGGCTGAATCTAGTGTCCTCGATGCATAGGCAATCACATGTGAACGTCCCTCCACCCTCTGAGATAAGACAGCTCCAACCGCGAAGTTGGAGGCGTCACACATAAGCTCAAATGGAAGGTCCCACCGTGGGGGCTATATGATTGGTGGAGTGGTCAGACACTTCTTCAGCTCATCAAATGATACCCTGCATGAATCATCAAAATTGAAGTCAATATCTTTTTGAAGCAATCGAGATAAGGGTAGAGCGATCTTACTAAAATCTCTGATGAAGCGTCGATAAAATCCAGCATGCCCAAGGAATGATCGAACATCATGCACACATGTAGGATATGGGAGGGATGAAATAATGTCTACCTTAGATTTATCAACTTCAATTCCATGTTGTGAGACTATATGACCTAAGACAATTCCCTTTTCGACCATGAAATGAAATTTTTCAAAATTTAAGACCAGATTCTTCTCAATACAACGATGCAACACATCACCCAAACTAGAGATACATTCATCAAATGAGGACCCATAAACTGTAAAATCATCCATAAATACCTCCATGCAGGTCTCAATGAAATCTGAGAAAATACTCACCATGCATCTCTGGAAGGTACCTGGGGCGTTGCAAAGTCCAAATGGCATCCTCCGGTAAGCAAAGGTACCGAATGGGCAGGTGAATGTTGTCTTCTCCTGGTCCTCTGCTGCAATGGGAACCTGAAAATAGCCAGAAAATCCATCCAAGAAACAATAGTGTGTCTTCCCAGCTAGTCTCTCAAGCATCTGGTCAATGAATGGAAGTGGGAAATGGTCCTTACGAGTGGATTGATTTAGTTTCCTATAATCGATACACAATCGCCAACTGTTTTTTACTCTCACAGGAACTAACTCATCATTTTCATTTTTTATAACAGTGAAACCAGTTTTCTTTGGTACAACCTGAACAGGGCTAACCCATTGTGAGTCAGAAATAGGGTAAATGATACCCGCCTCAAGTAATTTTTCAACTTCTTTCTTAACAACTTCTAGGAGGGTGGGATTAAGTCTCCTTTGTGGCTGTCTCACCGGTTTATCCCCATCCTCCAAGAGAATCCTATGCATGCAAATGGAGGGGCTAATACCTGATATGTCTGCCAATGTCCAACCAATTGCCCTAATGTTATCTCTCAAAAGATTCAAAAGTTTTTCTTCATGTTCAAAAGAGAGATTGTTAGCAATTATGACAGGTAATCTATCACCACTGAGCAAGTATGCATATTTGAGATTTGGGGGCAATGGCTTGAGTTCCAATGTAGGTGGGTGATGTATGGATGGAGAAATTGATGCAACAGACATATCTACACAATGAACATCAGTATCAGAATAAAAATCATCACAATCAGAGAATAAAGCACCAAATCCATCAGCATACTCAATAGCCATGTCATAATCAGAGTTCACATGATCAAAATCAGAATATGATTCCATTTCAAAATCAAATCTTAGAGAGTCTTGTTCCTTAAAAATGGGTGTAGAATTATTCTTAGACATCAAACTAGAACCAATACTCATAATCTCCCTAAGCATAGGACAATCCAATTCCATGATGTTTTTACTTGGTGGTTCAAAATGGGAGATAACAAAAGCAGAATGGTCCTCTGAGGGGTACTTCATGGAATCCATAACATTAAATATCACAACTTCATCTCCAAACTCCATGGAAAGTGTACCCTCATTGACATTTATGATAGTTTTTGCAGTTTTGAGGAAGGGTCTACCTAAGATAATGGGGGCATGAGAACTTACCTGATCATCCTCCATGTTAATCACATAGAAGTCTGCTGGAAAGATCATGTCTCTTACCCGAACAAGTACATCCTCAAGAACTCCCACTGGATATGTCGTAGCTCTATTCGCCAATTGCACCACTACTCTTGTTGGCTTCAACTCACCAACCTGCAAGGAAGAGAATACAGAGTGAGGCATCACATTTATTTAAGCTCCTAAATCACAAAGAGCATCAGAGAAGTGCAACTCCCCTATGGTACATGGGATGGTGAATGTCCCAGGATCCTTGCACTTTGTTGGCATTGCTAGAGTTGGTGTAATGAGTGTCGAGACATTCCTTCCAAGGTTGATCCTCTCATTCCCCTTGAGCCCTCTTCGATTGGTGCAGAGTTCTTTTAAGAATTTGGAATACCTTGGGATTTGCTTAATGGCTTCAAGTAGAGGAATGTTGATCTCCACACGCTTGAATGTGTCCAAAACCTCCTTTTGCATTGCTTCTTCAGCCATCTTCTTGGTTTGAACAACCCTGTTTGGAAAAGGAAGGGGTTTAGGAGGAACATCATCAATCTTTTTCTTACCTTTATCTTTCTCCTTGGATTGCTCATCAGTTGGTATGGAATGCGGCTTCTCTGAAGTTGAGGTGAATCCAGGTGGAATGGTAGGTGCAGATGTATCATTCATTTGCTTCCCACTTCTCAATGTGATGGCACTAACATTCCTCTTTGGATTTGGAGTGGGTTGGGAGGGTAGATTTCCAGAATTCTTACTCACAAGTTCATGGAGGGCGGTGGCAATCTGGCTCATTTGAGTCTTCAATTCCCTCAGCTCCGAGCTTTGACTCTTCAGCTCATTCTGTTGATTAAGAACAATTTGTTTCAAAAGATCATCAGTGTTTGAGTCTACCTTGTGTTGGATATTCCCTTGTTGCTGACTCGTTGATGTTTGAGCTTCGAATCTCCTTTGGGGTTGTTGGAAACCCTGTTGGTAAGGTGGAGGCTGCTGGAAGTTTTGTTGAAAGGGTGGCCTTTGTTGTTGTCCAGAGCCATACCTCATGTCCGACTGATCTTTCCACCCTTGGTTGTATGTTGGATCAAACTTCTTTTGTGGATATGGTTGTTGTTGTTGCTGCTGAAATGGTCTCCCAGGGAACACTGCTGCACAATCTTCTGTTTCTTGGAGTTGTGGGCAACAGTCAGTTGGGTGGCTTGTCTCAGTGCAAATACCACAAGGCCTTGAAGGAGGGGGTTGGGATGTCTTTTGAGCCAATGCAATCTGCCTCACCATAGTTTTCAATTCTTCTAACTTAGTATCAATCAAATGACTTTCAAGAGAAGAAGGACTTACTTGATGTACTCCTCGAACATGTGGTGTACCTCTATCACCGAATTGTTGAGAGTTTTGGGACATTTTGTCGATCAATGCTCGTGCAGCTACTGGTGTCTTATCCACCAATGCTCCTCCAGCTGCAGCATCCACCATGCTCCTCTCCATGGGTGTGAGTCCTTCGTAGAAGTATTGTATGAGGAGTTTCTCACTGATTTGGTGATGTGGGAAGCTTGCACAAAACTTCTTGAATCGCTCCCAGTACTCATACATTGACTCCCCTTATGCTTGCTTGATCCCTGATATCTCCTTTCGAATGGATGTGGTCCTTGATGCTGGAAAAAATCTCTGCAAGAAAAGACGTTTCAAATCGTTCCAACAAGTTACATCTTCGGGTTGTAAATAATACATCCAATCTTTCGCAGCTCCATCAAGTGAGAATGGGAATGCTCTTAGTTTGATTTGATCTTCAGAGACATTTCTAGGTTTTAGGGTTGAGCAAACCACATTAAATTCTTTCAAATGTTTATTGGGATCCTCACCAGAGAGGCCATGAAACTTTGGAAGTAAGTGAATTAACCCAGATTTCAGTTCGAAGTCCGATTCGAGATTTGGGTATGCAATACAATTTGGTTGATAGTTAATATCAGGTGCAGCCAATTCTCGAATGGTTCTATTAAGTTCATTTCCATTGTTTCCATCCATTGGTTCTTGTTTTATGGTTGAATTTGAATTGCTTCCAATTTCAATGTTCTGATATTGGAGTAATTCTCCAACTGGTTGAATGTTGAAACTTCCCGTAGACTGAGAATGTCTGATTCGTTCCCTAAGGCTACGTTCAATCTCAGGGTCAAGATCTAAGAGATCTTCGGGATTAGTTCGTGTCATCAATCAATGAAATATGAAAAGAAGGAATGTGGACCATAGTAAAATAAAAATTAGAAGTTTGATTTGATGGTCCAAAAAGAAGTAGAAAGAGATAAAAGAAGAAGAAGAAAAAAAAATCAGATTGGGTAAAGACGGAAGAAAGAAGAGAGGAAGAGAATTAAAATGTAAAATAAAATAAATACCTCTAATTGGTTGAAATAATTACTTGCCTCCCCGGCAACGGCGCCAATTTGAAAGAGCGCTGTCGTGGGCGCCCTCAAATGATTAGTGTGATTTTGGGGTACTTAGGTGCAGCAGAGTGGCTGACCAAGGTCGTCTCTCAAAGGAGGAAGTGAATTAAAACAACTTTTCAGAGGTATTCTAGAAACAAAATAAAAGGGAATAAAAACACTACTTGAAAGGATGGGGGTGGTTGTTTATAGTTTATGAATCTAGAAGAAGTTTGCTGGAATAAGATTGCATTTTTTTTTGTTTTTAATTTTGAAATGAAGTTTCGATTAGAATGACACAACAAGAAGATGTTTTTTAGAAATATATTTTAAAAGGCGTAATCGATCTAACTCTACCTCTTCAATCATTTATTAATCATTATCATTTAAATTAATATTCACTTAATTATGATCCCTTAATTTGTTAAACCCCGAACCCTATGAGAATTAACTTTACCACGAAGATTGAAGTGAATTTTAACCTTAGGATAACTTCGGAACATGCAATCGTGACACCCTGCTTTGATTGATGCTCTAAAATTAGCTTATGGTCAGTGGTAAATTAAGGCACATAACCACTCTGAAAATGAGGATTAATTGAGTTTAGGGATTATATTTGAACTCTACAAATTGATCCCATGTGGTTTTGAATTACCGGTTAAGGTTGCGCTCTCACAGTTCACACAATTCCCGACCTCGCGTGTTTTGTGTTAACTATTCAATTGCTTGCTTAGTTTCATTTAAATTAAAAACTCAATTAATATATCATAATATGTGAATTACAGTATCTCATTGATTCAAAATAAATTAATGAAGAATGATATAGGTCGATCGATTACTAAAAAGAACTACTCTTCCATGGGTGGTGTAGTCATCGTGGAGACGTTTTGCATAAGCAACGGATTGAAAGGGTAGAACCCAATCTTGTCTTCACTCTTGATTCCAACACAATTAATAAGATTAAGATAAGAATAAGAGGGATGAACACAGAATATTATTTGAAGAAAAATTCAAGAAACAAACATGAAAGAAAAGAAATACAAAGAAGAGGTGAGAGAGGAGAGCCTTTTTGGAAGAGAGGTTTGCACAAAGGCTTACTTCTTCCAAGAGTTTTGAGGGGCTCCCAAGAGACACCCTTTCGGACACACCTTCCCAAAGCCTCCACCAGCCCTCTCAAAGAGTTAAAACCCCCTTTAAATAGAGTTTGTGAGGGCTAGGGATACATAACTTTTTAAGTGTGAAATGAAAATCTCGGCTAAATATTTTATTCCAACTTACACCGCCAATTTGACCTCCAAAACGCGTGAATTGACCGGCCTTCCAGAAGGATGATTTGTGCCACATCATGTCCCAGATCTTTTCTAAAATTTGGGCTCAATCCAAGCCCGTATGTAGAGGATATGGCCCAAATACAGAACCTTCTCCATTCTGGCGAGCCCAGCCCAACTTTGACTTCATGGCCCAATTTCAACAACCAAATTAACTCTTTAGCTCTAGTGTCCTGAATAAAAGTTGTGGATAATTAATTTAGGAACACTTTTACAAAATTTCAAATTCAAATAATAAATATAAAAATATTTATCTTCAAAATACTACAGTGCACTATTAAGGGTAAAACTGGAATTTTCACCAAATTTTCAAATGAATGATCAAATCCCAAATATTTTATAAATAAACATATTTAATACAATGTGAGGAAATTATATCATTTATTATCAATAAAATATTCAATAAAATAGTGTTTTATCATAGTGCATCATAAAAAACGATAAAATTTCAAAGAAATAATATCAATATGAATGTAATACCTTGGAATAAATTCAGTCCCCACCAAAAAAAAGCCAATAATACCCCCTTAAACGAGGCTGAAAATCCACAAAATGTTAAAAAAATATGGGTATCCCGACTAAAAACTCAGTTTTGGAGGCCTTCTGAGCCTTTTTTGGCCTTGAAAAATGTGACAAAGGCTTTTCCTGGGTCACTAGCACGTAGATATCGTCGTAGGCTTCGATTTGATATGCTGTAGAGCTCAAACGGACACCCGGATCAAAAGTTATGGTCGTTTGAAGTTCACTACTACAAATACGCCTTTCATCAGCGCTAAAAATGGTCTTTAATAGCACTAAAAAGTATTGTTAATGCCGGAGAATATAAAGGGGGGGCCCTTTATCATCGCTCCAAAAAGAACTCATAAATACCCATTTTATCAGCGCTTTTTTTTAGCACTGATAAAAGTAAAAAAATTAAAAAAAAATTAAAAAAAAAGTTAAAAAAATCCTGCAAATCAGGGGGCTTTTATAGCACTTGAGCCCCCCTTTTGACAGTGCTTTTCCAGCCCCTCCAACACCTGCACACACCCCCTCCACCCTTTATCAGTGCTAGCCCCCCAAATCCACCCCCATGCGTGTGCCCCTGTGTCCACTAGGTTTTGAACTCGAGACCTCCCTCCTGCGTGCCTAAGCCCTTACCACTCCTCTATTTTGATTTGTTTTACATTTCATGATATCTCTATTTATATATATATATATAGTTATATTTATTCGTATAGTAATATATATTTATATTAATATATATATATAGTTATATTAATATATATATAGTTATATTAATATATATATATATAGTTATATTAATATATATTTTTATAGTGATATTAATATATATATTTATAGTTATATGAATATATATATATATGTAGTTATATTTATATATATATATATATAGTTAGATTAATATATAAGTATATAAATATTCATATATTTGTATTTCAAATAAAATGGATATTAGTTATTATTTAGATAAAGCTAATATATTTTATATGTAAATATATTTTATTATTTATATTTATAATTAAATTTTTATGTGTGAAAATATAAAAATATGTATATATTGTTATATATTTGATTATACATAGCAGTGCATTATAAAAAATGATAAAATTCCAAAGACATAATATCAATATGAATGTAATACCTTGGAATAAATTCAGTCCCCACCAAAAAAAGCCAATAATACCCCCTTAAACGAGGCTGAAAATCCACAAAATGTTAAAAAATCAGGGTATCCCGACTAAAAACTCAGTTTTGGAGGCCTTATGAGCTTTTTTTGGCTTCGAAAAATGTGACAAAGGCTTTTCCTGGGTCACCAGTGTGTAGAGCTTGTCGTAGGCTTCGATTTGATATGTTGTAGAGCTCAAACGGACACCCGGATCAAAATTTATGGTCGTTTGAAGTTCACTACTACAAATATGCCTTTTATCAGCGCTAAAAATGACCTTTAACAGCGCTAAAAAAACAATGTTAATGCCTGAGAAGATAAAGGGGGGGTCCCCTTTATCAGCGCTCCAAAAAGTTCTAATAAAGACCCCTTTTATCAGCGCTTTTTTTTAGCACTGATAAAAGTAAAAATATTGAAAAAAATTAAAAAAGTTAAAAAAAAGTTAAAAAAATCCTGCAAATCAGAGGGGCTTTTATAGTGCTTGAGCCCCCCTTTTAACAGCACTTTTCCAGCCCCTCCAGCGCCCACACACACCCCCTCCACCCTTTATCAGTGCTAGCCCCCCAAATCCACCCCCATGCATGCGCCCCTGCGTCCACCAAGTTTTGAACTCGAGACATCCCTCATGCGTGCCTAAGCCCTTACCACTTCTCTATTTTGATTTGTTTTACATTTCATGATATCTGTAATTATATATATATATATATAGTTATATTTATTCGTATAGTAATATATATTTATATTAATATATATATATAGTTATATTAATATATATATATATAGTTATATTAATATATATATTTATAGTGATATTAATATATATATTTATAGTTATATGAATATATATATATATATGTAGTTATATTTATATATATATAGTTAGATTAATATATAGGTATATAAATATTCATATATTTTTATTTCAAATAAAATGAATATTAGTTATTATTTAGATAAAGCTAATATATTTTATATGTAAATATATTTTATTATTTATATTTATAATTAAATTTTTATGTGTGAATATATAAAAATATGTATATATTGTTATATATTTGATTATAAATAGAAATTCATTATAAAAAATGATAAAATTTCCAAGACATAATATCAATATAAATGTAATACCTTAGAATAAATTCAGTCCCCACCAAAAAAAATCCAATAATACCCCCTTAAACGAGGCTGAAAATCTACAAAATGTTAAAAAATCGGGGTATCCCGACTAAAAACTCAGTTTTGGAGGCTTTTGAGCCTTTTTTGGCCTCGAAAAATGTGAGAGAGGATTTTCCTCAATTATTAGCGTGTAGAGTTCATCGCAGGCTTCGATTTTATATGTTGTAGAGCTCAAACGGACACCCGGATCAAAAGTTATGGCCGTTTGAAGTTCACTACTACAAATATGTCTTTTATCACACTACTGGAAATGCAGGATTTCCCAACGGTTTAGAACTGTTGGGAAAGGCTGCAGAACCGTTGGTATATGTTATACCAACGGTTCTGCAAACTGTAGGGAAGTAAGCTGTTGGGAAAAGTTTTTTCCAACGGTTTACAGTAAACCGTTGGGATAGGGTGCTGAAAAATTACCCTATCCCAACAGTTCTGGAAAACCGTTGGGAAATCCTTTTCCCAACGGTTTACAACCGTTGGGATACAGTGAACAAAATTATCATGTTTTTTCCAATGTTTTGGAAAACTGTTGGGAAAAACCCAACATATTCTCTTTCCCAACAGTTTAGAACCGTTGGTAAAACAAGACCTACACATTCTATGCCAACGGTTTTGAACAGTTGGCATAGCCTCTACTGGGAAAATTGCACAGCAGCTCTGCAATTTACCCAGAAGCTCTCCAATTTGACCACCGGCTCTCCAATTTTCCCACCAGGTCTCATTTTGTGGGTTCCCTCTCATTTTCAATCCAATTATTCCAATTATTGTACCTGCAATAAACTAACACATACATATACAATTATTGTACCTGCAATAACCAACTAACACTTACATATAGAGAAAAAATTCATACATATTTAACATATAATGGTGGAACTAAACACATACATAATTAAATTAGAATTCATAACATAATTATAAACATACATAATTCATTTAGAATTCAATTTAAAATTTAGATGACAATTATATGTGGAATCCGGAAGTCAATTCATAATTTGATCGGTTTTTTGTATACCATGTATTTTTACTTGAAATAATGTCCATTTTAAACATAATACATACACCTGGAGAGCTACTGGCCACACTGCGCCTCGGATTGAGGCGGGGTTGACTCTTACACATCACATATGACCCATGGATCGTTGTGCTAATTTATCGACACAATCCGAATGCGTTTGGTCGGTTTTCCGTATGCCAGTTGATGTTTTTCAATTAAAATGGCGTACTTTTAAAACAAAAGGCAGACACATTGAGTGGTTCCGGCCACACCACGCCTCGGATTGAGGCGGCGTTGACTCGTACACATCACATATGACCCATGGATCGTTCTCCTAAAGTTTCAATGGAAACCGAATGTGTTTGGTCGGTTTTCCGTATGTACTTAAATTGTTGTCCATTTTAAGAAAAAGAGAGCCACTTAGAGTGATTCATGCCACCCCGTGCCTCATATTAAGGCGGGGTTGACTCGTACACGTCACATATGACCCATGGATCGTTATGCTAAAGTATCAACACAATACGAATGCGTTTGGTCGGTTTTCCGTATGCTAGTTGATGTTTTTCACTTCAAATGATGACCTTTTGAAACAAAAGACAGACACTTTGAGTGGTGGCGGCCACACCGCGCCTCGGATTGAGGCAGTGTTGACTCATACATGTCACATATGACCCATGGATTATTGTGCTAATGTATCGACACAATCCAAATGCGTTTGGTTGGTTTTCCGTATGCTAGTTGATGTTTTTCAATTAAAATGACGTACTTTTGAAACAAAAGGCAGACACTTTGAGTGGTTCCGGTCACACCGCATCTCGGATTGAGGCAGCGTTGACTCGTACACGTCACATATGACCCATGGATCATTCTCCTAAAGTTTCAATGGAAACCGAATGCGTTTGGTCGGTTTTCCGTATGTACTTATATTGTTGTCCATTTTAAGAAAAAGATAGACACTTTGAGTGGTGGTGGCCACACCGCGCCTCGGATTGAGGCGGGGTAGACTCGTACACGTCACATATGACCCATGGATCATTGTGCTAAAGTATTGACACAATCCGAATGCGTTTGGTCAGTTTTATGTATGCCAGTTGATGTATTTCCCTTTAAATTATGTCCTTTTGAAACAGAAGACAGACACTTTGAGTGGTGGCGGCCACACTGTGCCTTAGATTGAAGCGGGGTTGACTCGTACACGTCACATATGACCCATGTATCGTTGTACTAATGTATCGACAAAATCCAAATGCATTTGGTCTGTTTTCCGTATGCCAGTTGATGTTTTTCAATTAAAATGACGTACTTTTGAAACAAAAGGAAAACACTTTGAGTGGTGCTGGCCACACCACACCTCGGATTGAGGTGGCGTTGACTCGTACACGTCACATATGACCCATGGATAGTTCTCCTAAAGTTTCAATAGAAACCGAATGCGTTTGGTTGGTTTTTCGTACGTACTTAAATTGTTGTCCATTTTAAGCAAAAGAGAGCCACTTAGAGTGATTCCGACCACACCATGCCTTAGATTCAGGAGGGATTGACTCGTACACGTCACATATGACCCATGGATCGTTTTTCTAAAGTATCTACACAATCCGAATGCGTTTGTTCGGTTTTCCGTATGCCAGTTGATGTTTTTGACTTTAAATGACGTCCTTTTGAAACAAAAGACAGACACTTTGAGTGGTGGCGGCCACACCGCGCCTCGGATTGAGACGGGGTTGACTCGTACACGTCACATATGACCCATGGATCGTTTTTCTAATGTATCGACATAATCCGAATGTGTTTGGTCGGTTTTTCGTATTCCAGTTGATGTTTTTCAATTAAAATGACGTACTTTTGAAACAAAAGGCGGACACTTTGAGTGGTGCCGACCACACCGCACCTCGGATTGAGGCGACGTTGACTCGTACACGTCACATATGACCCATGGATCGTTCTCCTAAAGTTTCAATGGAAACCAAATGCGTTTGGTTGGTTTTCCGTATGTACTTAAATTGTTGTCCATTTTAAGCAAGAGACAGACACTTTGAGTGGTGGCGGCCACACCGCACCTTGTATTGAGGCGGGGTTGACTCGTACACGTCACATATGACCCATGTATCGTTTTTATAAAGTATCGACACAATCCGAATGCGTTTGGTCGGTTTTCCGTATGCCAGTTGATGTATTTCACTTCAAATTATGTCCTTTTGAAACAGAAGACAGACACTTTGAGTGGTGGCAGCCACACCGCGCCTCAGATTGAGGCAGGGTTGACTCGTATACGTCACATATGACCCATGGATCGTTTTTCTAATGTATCGACACAATCCGAATGTGTTTGGTCGGTTTTCCGTATGCCAGTTGATGTTTTTCAATTAAAATGGCGTACTTTTGAAACAAAAGGCAGACACTTTGAGTGGTGTCGGCCACACCGCGCCTCGGATTGAGGCGGCGTTGACTCGTACACGTTACATATGACCCATGGATCGTTCTTGTAAAGTTTCAATGGAAACTGAATGTGTTTGGTCGGTTTTCTGTATGTACTTAAATTGTTGTCCATTTTAAGCAAAAGACAGACACTTTGAGTGGTGTCGGCCACACCACGCCTCGTATTGAGGCGGGGTTGACTCGTACACGTCACATATGACCCATGGATCATTTTTCTAAAGTATCGACACAATCCGAATGCGTTTGGTCGGTTTTCCGTATGCCAGTTGATGTATTTCACTTCAAATTATGTCCTTTTGAAACAGAAGACAGACACTTTGAGTGGTGGCGGCCACACCGTGCCTTGGATTGAGGCGGGGTTGACTCGTACACGTCACATATGACCCATGGATCGTTTTTCTAATGTATCGACACAATCCGAATGCTTTTGGTCGGTTTTCCATATGCCAGTTGATGTTTTTCATTTAAAATGACGTACTTTTGAAACCGAAGGTAGACACTTTGAGTGGTGTCAGCCACACCGCACCTTGGATTGAAGTGGCGTTGACTCGTACACGTCACATATGACCCATGTATCGTTCTCCTAAAGTTTAAATGGAAACCGAATCTGTTTGGTCGGTTCTCCGTATGTACTTAAATTGTTGTCCATTTTAAGCAAAAGATAGATACTTTGAGTGGTGGCGGCCACACCGCGACTCGGATTGAGGCAGGGTTGACTCGTACACGTCACATATGACCCATGGATCATTGTGCTAAAGTATCAACACAATCCGAATGCGTTGGTCGGTTTTCCGTATGCCAGTTGATGTTTTTCACTTAAAATGACATCCTTTTGAAACAAAAGACAGACACTTTGAGTGGTGGCGGCCACACCGCGCCTCGGATTGAGGCGGGGTTGACTCTTACACGTCACATATGACCCATGGATCGTTGTTCTAATGTATCGACACAATCCGAATGCGTTTGGTCGGTTTTCCGTATGCCAGTTGATGTTTTTCAATTAAAATGGCGTACTTTTGAAACAAAAGGCAGACACTTTGAGTGGTTCCGGCCACACCGCGCCTCGTATTGAGGTGGCGTTGACTCTTAAACATCACATATGAACCATGGATCGTTATCCTAAAGTTTCAATGGAAACCGAATGCGTTTGGTCGGTTTTCCTTATGTACTTAAATTGTTGTCCATTTTAAGAAAAAGAGAGCCACTTATAGTGATTCTAGCCACACCGTGCCTCAGATTAAGGCGGGGTTGACTCGTACACGTCACATATGACCCATGGATCGTTATGATAAATTATCGACACAATACGAATGCGTTTGGTCAGCTTTCCGTATGCCAGTTGATGTTTTTCACTTAAAATGACGTCCTTTTGAAACAAAAGACAGACACTTTGAGTGGTGGCGGCCACACCGTGCCTCGGATTGAGGCGGGGTTGACTCGTACACGTCACATATGACCCATGGATCGTTGTGCTAATGTATCGACACAATCTGAATGCGTTTGGTTGGTTTTTCGTATGCCAGTTTATGTTTTTCAATTAAAATGGCGTACTTTTGAAACAAAAGGCAGACACTTTGAGTGGTGTCGGCCACACCGCGCCTCGGATTGAGGCAGCGTTGACTCGTACACGTCACATATGACCCATGGATTGTTCTCCTAAATTTTCAATGGAAACCGAATGTGTTTGGTCAGTTTTCCGTATGTACTTAAATTGTTGTCCATTTTAAGCAAAAGACAGACACTTTGAGTGGTGTCAGCCACACCGCGCCTCAGATTGAGGCGGGGTTGACTCGTACACGTCACATATGACCCATGGATCGTTTTTCTAAAGTATCGACACAATAAGAATGAGTTTGTTTGGTTTTCCGTATGCCAGTTGATGTATTTCACTTCAAATTATGTCCTTTTGAAACAAAAGACAGACACTTTGAGTGGTGGCGGCCACACCACGCCTCGGATTGAGGCGAGGTTGACTCGTACACGTCACATATGACCCATGGATAATTTTGCTAATGTATCTACACAATTCTAATGCGTTTGGTCGGTTTTCCGTATTCTAGTTGATGTTTTTCAATTAAAATGATGTACTTTTGAAACAAAAGGCAGACACTTTGAGTGGTGCCGGCCACACCGCGCCTCGGATTGAGGTAGCATTGACTCGTACACGTCACATATGACCCATGTATCGTTTTCCTAAAGTTTCAATGGAAACCAAATGCGTTTGGTTGGTTTTACGTATGTACTTAAATTGTTGTCCATTTTAAGCAAAAGACAGACACTTTGAGTGGTGGCGGCCACACCGCGACTCGGATTGAGGCAGGGTTGACTTGTACACGTCACATATGACC